>CM042758.1:23374734-23382234 GCA_022496165.2 Catalaphyllia jardinei
TGTTGTTGGCATAATTACAGAGGATGATGTTGCAGAACAAGGTGTCAGTGGATCAGCAGCGTGATAGCTTAGATGAAATCCTTTCCACGCGAGAGCATCATCACTGCGGAATTTAAGCCGAAGGGTGTTTCCAGAGCTGCAGATCACAGGAGGGGGTGGATTGCTGTTACAAAATTTTCCAATGACTGGTGCAATAGAATCAGAACCATTCCAAATTGTCAGGTGATCATGGGGACATCTATGCCGATTTGTGTCACCCTCGACTTGAAATTCCAAAAATCTTAAATGTACTGATTTACCTTCTGGCACAGTTATTGTCCAGATGCACTTGGAATTGTGAAAATACTCCTTTGGAAAATTGGGTGATGTCAGTTCACCACTAGCTCCATGTAAATGACCTCCACACCCTGGGAAATACAGTGCATAAAATCCCACCTGAGTGTCTGATGCATTAGACTTGAATCGCACCCACAGTTTACCACTGTCAGAACTGACCAGGGGAGGGGTAGTGTCATACCCACAGTACAGTGCTAATACTGGTGCCAGAGAATAAGGCACCTCTCCAGCTCTGAGCTTAACATAACCATTGCTACATGGTATATTAAAATTGATAAAATCAAAATTTACTTTTGTACCGTTTGGCATCCTCACAAACCACAAGCAATCCTGATCTGCAGTTTGGAAACTTTCTGTCATGATGCTGCCGGGATCTTGCGTCAAAGGGCCCCCACATCCAAAGATGCAACCATACAACTCCACTCTCATGCATATAAAACCGAAATAACTCGCTGGAAAGATACGAATAAATTTCGCCGTGATTTCTGGCGTGAGGACATTTAATTTTGTTCCATCTCGCATCCTGTTTCCTGGTAAAATTGTTTCATTGTCTTTGTTTTTGTAGATCTCCCAAGACACACCGTCCATGCTGTGCATCAGTTGATATTTGCTGACGCGTCCCAAACGAAGAGACATAAGTTCCGCTGCGGGGTAAAACCCCTGTGTTGCGATAGCTGACACCGCGCTCAATTTCTTGAGCTCGATTTGAAGGTACAAAGGTTCTTGGAGGCTTTCAGGATTGTCACTACACCAGGCTGATTTCCCGTTCAATCTCGCCGCAAAAGCAGGGAATTCTTCATGCGAATCCAACGCCGTCACAAAAGAGTCTTGTATTCGGCCGTTCTCCATACCCAACGGAATACTGCAATCGTCGCAACTCGATTTTCTTCTCGATTGTCCTTCACACTCGGCGCCTCCGTTCTTCGGTGACGGATTCGAGCAATTTCTTTCCTTGTACCGAAATGGCAACGTGTCAGTGTCGGATGGGACGTGGCAAGAACTCCACGAAGACCAATGAGCCCAGTTTCCATCGATCGGATGGGGTTTACTTTCCCCCCAGTTCCATGGCATCCACGTATTTACACAAACACCTCGATGTGCGAAAACAGCTAAAACCACAAGCAAAGACAGGTTGAGGCAGATATACATGGCACTCTCGCTCTCCTCGTGAAATGTCAAAACGACGGTTTTCCGTGCGCCGGCAAACGTTAGACGTAGGAATTTGAACTGAAACCAATTAAGATTTAAGACTTCGGAGCGATGATAAAATATAATCGGATGAACCTTTCGTGAAGTCCAAACTCAGCGTTATTAAAAATCCTTGTTTACAAACGTAGCCAACACAAAAGCCAATAATTACTCCCGATACTGGACAATCGTTCCCAGCCAAGCAAAGCCGATATCAAAAGCAGTAGATTGTGAAGCAAGACTCACTGTTTTGGACTTGGGCGGAGTTATCGCAATTATAGCCAATATACAATCGACCTCGTGACATTTGAGATATTTATAAATGTATTGTCGTGTTGAGAGGTAACTTATCGGCCCTTGGTGGTCAATATTAAAGTTATTGTTGTTTTGCATGCCACCCAACAAATAAAACAATTTACCCGCAGTTTGTCACTGACGGCAAAGATGTCGTTTTTACACTTCCCACGGTTCATATCAGGTTGCCGATCACTCTTTTAATAAGATAAAATAGCGTTTTCGATCCTGGTATAAACATTGTACAACTTACTTTGCGGGTACAAGCTATATCTTGCTCTGCATGTGAACTCCTTTCACAAGCGCCTTCACGTGCCTAGCATTAGTTCCACCAGATGTAAACAGCGTGATATTACATGTAATACGCTTTTAGATTCTGTCTTTCAATTAATTTCGGCCTTCGTAAGATAGAAATGAGACGTGCTAATGATTGGTTTGTTTTTCTCATAACCCCAAAGAATTAACTATAGAACTTCCGGTTTTGGTTCCTGTTCATTTTCCGCTATGCCCAGCCACGAGCGTTACCCAGCAGACATTTCGCACCTTGTAAGATGGCAGACAAGGACTAGCTGAATAATATTTTCATGAAATATTTTAGGAAATGAGTTCTAAGGAAAACGCGTACAGAAGGATTTCTGTGCTCGGGAAGCTTCTTGCGGAATGTCAAACACAGGTAAGTTTTCCTTTACGGATAAACCTGGAAAAAAGGCTGAACTATTATTTATTTATTTATGCATGCATATGTACGTATAAGCAGGACGTTGCATGTCGATCAAAGTCGATCATCGAAAACATAGTCGATAAGTCGATAATACTCGTTATTTGTCGATAATTGTCAATCGACAAGTTTAATTTGTTGATAAAAGTCGATAATCACAAGATTTTCAACTGATTATCGATTTTATCGACAAAAATGCTGACACATTTTTCAATCGCCCAGGAAAATGTAAACAGCTTTAAAGTAAATCCGTATGGCAATAAAGTTGAATAAAAAACTGAACAACCAAGGGGTCTGTCATTCATTACAGAAGACGGAGCAGGCAAAATTTAGAAATCACAGCCAGCAAAGCTATTGACAATTTATTATCATCAGTGTTAACATAGATTTCACAAATACACGCTACTCATTCCCCTCTCCTTGGCTAAATTCGCCGGGTTTGTATACTCCTTGTTTTTCTCTGCGTCGGTGGTTGTTGTACCAGTCCGCAACCTACGCGTCATAGATCAAAGTCGATCAAAGTTGATCAAAGTCGATCAAAGTCGATAATCACAAAAAATTGTGTGATCGACTTTTATCGACATCCGATATTTGTCGATTGATTAGTATCGAATTTGATGGACAACGATCGACTTTTATTGACTATCGAAATTATCGACATGTAACGTCCTGATGTATGGTATTCAAAGTCCACACACCGAAGCGAGCTAGGACTCTTAGGAAGGGCTGAAAGGGAAACCCTAGTGCAAGGGTCATTCCAGCTTTTCTACATTCCTTGTCATTTTGATAGGGCAGCTAGAGTATAAACAGCTACAGGGCAGCTACAGGGCAGCTAGAGTATAAACAATGCAGTTCTTTTCTTTGCCCTGTGAGAAATTGTTCTATAATATAAATAGAGTTGATTCATGACTAGTGATCGCCGTGTTGACAGATAATAGTCGTTGTGCAACAGAACTATCGTATGTCTTTTTAAGGTGTGGAAAAATGTGTGATTCGTGCCAGACATCTGTAGGGCAATACGTTTCGAGCGAGTACTATTATCTTGGAAAATAATAAACCGTGAAGTGTCGGAACCTAGCAGACTCGTTGGTCTCTTTTCCAATAGCCCATTCGGCAGTCAGTTCATGGAACATTCTGCTGCACACTAAGGCCCTGTTTACACAGGCCCGGACAAATTTTTGCACGAACAAAAACTTGCACAGTTCCACCTTGCGTTTACACGGTAAATACCCGAACTGTGCAACTTTTTGCTCAGATAGTGAGGTAAGGCTTGGAATCTAGTTATGTTTTGCCTAATTGCTTGGCAAAAATGAAACATTTTGTTGCATTTTGTCCCTATTTTGTTACATTTTGTTAAATTTAAGACTAAAGAAACAAACAAAAGTAGGTTACAGATATGAGGAGACGAGCAGCAGCAGCATGGATCGCAATTTTTTCCAGATTAGCTGGGCTTTTGCAGTACATGTTGCTGCAAATAGATATTGTTTCCAATCTTCATGCCCTGCTTTTCCTGTTTTGTAGTCTATAACTACAGGTGGCAACAAATTAATTTCTTCACCAGACCACATATAAGTTTTCGTCCGCCGACATGTTTGATTTGCCGTGAACTGCATCCCCTACAACAAGATTGGCTCAAAACATTAAGGATACCCAATCACAGCAGAGACGTTAAAAGCCATTAAAATGCTGTGGCTGGTCTAAAATTTGCACGGATCCGTGTAAACACCACTGCAATCTGTAGCAGAATTTGCACGGATCCATGTAAACAGGTAGTCCAGGAACTGAATTAATCCGTGCAGAAATTTGTCCGGATCCGTGTAAATGGGGCCTAAAATTATTTAGCCTTCAATCACAAATATGGAAAGGTTTTGGTGGTATATTTAGCAATTATTGAATGAGGCTGAGTAGGATATGAAGAATTCTGCAGTTCAAGGAGGGTGTTATCCACAGAGGCCAAAGGCTGAGGTGGATACCACTCTCCAAGATCTGCAGAATTCTTCAGATCCTACGAAAGGTGAATTCAATAATAATTATTGCTTTATTATTCATTCAAAATATTTCCCGTTCTTAAAACAGTTTCACCATTTCGCTCTTTGTTTTTCTGCTCACCAAAAATAACACAACCTCGTCCCCAGGTTTTCTCCCACAATAGTTCATTAATCTGCAGTGGGCTGCACTTTTGACGTCATTGGTTCAAAATTTGGTCAACAGCGGCTGGTTATCGTGAATTATGGGTGTGGTTTTAACCTATCAGAAACGGGGAAATATTTTAAATGAATAATAATCAAAATAAATTATTATTCAGATTATGAACGTTACGATAGATTGCTGAGACAAAACGCAGGTAGACCATTTTACAGTTGTGTGCTTAGTTAGCTGGCCTATGAATGCAAACAAGGTTGAGGGTGACCTTGCTTTGATACAGATCTCTAATCAGTCGATCAGTCAATCAATTATTCATTCCTTAAACTTTATTGAAGTGTCTAAAAACTTCTGGTCAGCCCGGAGGCCTACTAATCAGGAACACTCCCAGTAATTAAAATTACTACATGTAAAATACCAGCTAGTTGGCATAAGAACAACTTGATTTACCCAACAAAAGCAGCAAGGTCTGTATCAAAACAAGGTCGTGAACCTCTGGCCTTACTGCCATCCAAAGGCCAGGTCACTGAGCAGACAATTGTAAAATGCTCTATATTGAACAATGCTGTCAGTTATTTCTCAGACTGTTCTATTATTTTTTGAATTACATTAAACTTCTGTGCATATGTACAAATCCAGCCATGTTTACAATCTACCAGCCGCACTGTCATCTTGTACATTATTTATTATCTTTGCAGTCTTCCTGTATCTTGAGTCTTTTAGGAGTTTTAGTTTCCAAATTTATTCCTCAACCACAAAAATCTGTAACAGAACAAAATAATAGACTCCATTTTCTTTTCTGGCATCAAAAGTACAAGACACGAAATTTCAATTTCACTTAAAAAAATAAAATTATTATCTTTATAAACTATTCTTTAAAAGCTATTGTTCATTTTGTTGGAAAGGTAAATTGCTTACTTGTATTAAAGACAAAACAGAAAATTACAACCAATCACTCTCCAGAACTTTGTGGCAACTCAGTATGTGCTAAAATTACTGGTATCTACCTAAATGAATAGGCCAATCAAATTGGAGCATTGGTGGCTTGTTGGGATTAGTGATTGGTGGACTGATCATCTCAGCCTTGTCATAATAGGCTCACTCCATGTTTACCACCGGCAATCTCTGACCTATATTGGTGCTGCTTTTACAGCTTCTGCTGCAAGCTTACTGGACTGGCTTGTAAATGTGCTGGTAGATGGTCTTTGTACCTGTGTTAATTCGCTTTTTGTTTCCTTTTGTTTCTGGCTGAAGCTCTAGCTGCAAGCAGTCACAAGAGAAGTTTATATGTAAATGATATTAATGGGAGACAACTTTTCACTATGGTATTTTGTCATATTGCACATGATCATTCCTCACCATCTCCCACTTAGCAATGTTGGTAGCTAAGTAATATCATCATGTAAAAAAAAAATTAGAGGACATCACTGAATTGGGGAGAGGGGGCTAATTGTTATTCTGTGACAAATGTGTCAGGAGTAAAGCCATATTTTTCACAAAATGTGCATGTATCAACAATTTTACAGCTGGTTGTAGCATCACTTAGTTGGAAGGATAATGCTTTGGATATCAACTTATGGCTTCCTTAGTTGTTGGCTTGCATTATTTTGTGAAACATGATTAATTTTCATAGTCAAACTAAATCATTGTCAACACAGCTAGAGCTTACTTCCCAAACCCTGTTTTTTGTTTGTTTGCTGTTTCAATTTTATGCTTTTTGACCAAACAATACTCTTACTTGATCCAGCATCAATAAAATATGTCTCTTATGCATAAGGTTTAGATCTAAGCGATTTTGTTGCCACTGCATCATGTGACCAGCCTAGGCTTCAGCTCATGGTAGCTTATAGTGACTTTGAATTGTCACATAATTAAAATGTACATGTATGTCTGAAGTATGGAACTAATTAGTGTTCATAAGTGTATTTCTGTAATTTATAGGCTCTTCATTATGGAAGATGTGTATCTCAGCAAGAAAATGTCACAAAACATTCATGTGACAAGGAATTCATTGCACTGAAAGCCTGTATTAAACAAGCAGTAAGTTGTTTAGACAATCCTTGTACACATTTTCAGTTGGTGATCATACATGTACTACACTTTTTATCTTGATCATTTGTAAATGGCTGAAGCCAGCTCATTCAGTCAGTAACACATCAAGATGAACTTCACAACCAACTAATTACATTATTAAGTAATTTTTACTATTAACTTCAATTGTGTCTATCATAATTGCATTCAATTTGAAACAATTAAAGTAGGTCACTTAGTGGCATAGTGATTATCAGAGTTGGTTTTGAATGGGAAAATTATACAAATTCAGCTTACATCAAAATATAAAATGAATGATTCGAAATTGTTAGCTGTAGCAGGGATACAGAATGCACATTCTGGTTGAAGGTATACTGTTAGATGCAGATGGGTTGCCTGCAAGGGCATAGCCAAGGAGGGGTCTTGGGGTGACCCTGACCCGCCCCCCTTCCTTTGTAAGCTTTTTGGTAAGGAAACAACCTACAATATTCAGGTGACAATTTGGTGAGTACCCTCTGTATGACTCAGTGTGACCCCACCCTTTGAAAAATCCTGGCTACGCCCACAGTTGCCTAGCTAGGGGTAGTGGCCTATATGTTCTCTGTCATGGAGTAGACATTTAGCATCAGATCAGGTCAAACAAAACTGTTAAAGCTTTTTTACTGCTGAAAATAGATTAGATTTTAGTTCCGGAATTAAAGTTGTACAATATGCAATTACCGTTTTATTTTTTGTCTGGGTAGGGCACGTACATAGCCATGGGTCAGAAAACCTTCAAAGAAAAAATTCTG
>CM042758.1:23389734-23393175 GCA_022496165.2 Catalaphyllia jardinei
AACGTTTTTCTTAACCTAACCCTAAACCCCAATGGCATGTCCATTTAACAAGGTGTCAATCGTTTGATGTTCGCTTTAAGTTAGGAAACATTTTTTTTTTCCTGAAAGGTCAACTCCCTGCCATGTTATTGCATGCACTTTTAAATTACTTCAATATTTCAATAGAACGCTAGAAAAAAACCAAAATCGGTTCTAATATATATTAATTTATTTATATCACAATATTAGAGACAGAAAAAATCCAAGATACAAAATTTAAAATTTTGCTATGGAAATATCATGACCAGATCGATTCCATTGTGACATACGTGCAACTATTTGCCCTACCACCCGCCAATGCCTCTCGTAACTCCGTCCTCGGGGGGAGGGGGGGGGGGGGGTACTCCCTTGGAATATATAGGTATGTGCGGCCCCAAAGGGTATGGTTTTTCAGCCGTTTTGGTCATAGATAGGGTATCGATTTTAGCTGATTTTGGCCATTTTGGTCATAAATAGGGTATGTTTTTTGTACTCTAGCCCTGATATGGGTATGTTGTCAAACCTAGAATCCGCTTTTTCAACATTATCGAAAAGAAAATCAACAAAGCCCTTCACAAATTATGTTTATGGTAATTTAACATTGGTCTGAACTAGGGATCCAATTAAAACGCAGATACGAAACAGGATTTTGATGTAAGGTTCAGGTCATAAATAGGGTTTCGAACTTTGGTCAGGTCATAAATAGGGTAGGGAATATCATAATGCTGCAAAGGACCGCAAACGAAAATGCTGCCTATATACGTAGGATAGCATTTTCGTTTGCGGTCCTTTGCAGTATTATGTTTGTCTAGTATTTTTTGGGGCCGTAGGTCTTTTCAGATCCGATATGCTGCTCATTTTTTACATGGTTTGGCCATGATTTTCCTGCGGGACAGTTTGTGTCTGTCCGCAGTTTTTCCTTATCGCGGCAACGACACGATATTCTGGATTTTTCCTATTGTCCCTTGTCACGCGTTTTGCATGTGACATTGGCCAATGGGCAAGAGTTTGGATTTGAGTTTCATCTGAGGTCATCACCATCTTGCATTCAGTGGGTTTGTGGATGTCAGTCGAGCAGCTGATCACTTCACAACTTGCTACACCGTGCTGACGAGACCCAATAAGGTCGAAACAGCTGTCCACGGTTGCAATTCATGGCTTTCAGTTTGGACTCTATCGTGTCGTTGCCCCGTTAAGCTCTCTACGTAGTATCAGCCTTGCATCATTGTTTTCTAGTCTAGGGAATATCGCAGATTTTGGTCATAAATAGGGTGAGGGTTTTGAGAAGCGGGCCGCACACCCCCGCCCAATTTTTCTGGGAGTACCCTCCCCCCCCCCCGCCCGGGGGGAACTCCCCAGCATTTTTTTTTAACTGACCTTTTGCCATCTTCACTATCCTAAATGACAAAACTTCTCAACTCGAGCAGTAATGAAATTGAGATCAGTGTGATCATCGCGGCTGTAATCGCGATTGCAAGTTTTAGCCCACATTAAGTATGACCTTGAAAATGTTTCTTTAATCGGATGATTAATTGAGAAGTACTCCTCCCTCCTTTTAAAGTCAGAACACACTGTAAGTAATCGTAAGTAACTGTATGTTCAGCAGGTGACGTAAGTAAAATATTGTATTGTTAGTAGTATAAGTAACCCGTATTGCAAGTAATTGAGTAATTGTATTTTCTGTAAAGTAACCCGTATTGTAAGTAAAGTACGAATTGTTATGTAAGTAAAAAAAAAAAGTTTTAGCTTAGGGCTTCCACGGGATTCGAACCCATGGCCTCTACGTAAGCGCTGCAGTGCTCTACTAAGAGTGTACCAACTGAGCTATGAAGACTCATACAGCTACGATGATCACATCTCAATTTCATCTGTATTCCCGCAGTCCAAATTAACTTTATTTCGAGCAATAAATTCCACAAGAAGAACAGGTTTTTCGCACAAAACATTAGGAAACTCTCTGTTAGAAGTTTCAGAAAGCAGCGGTACTGTGGCGACGCACTTTCCATATTCTGAGTGAACATCTTCCAGACAAATTGTGCAGTGATATTCTCGGAAACCGTAACAAACACGGACGAAACTGGATTATTCGCTTGAACAACAGCCATTGTGATCTGTGATATCATATTTTCTGATGTAATACGCTTCGTGTAGTCGCAGGTTGACTGGGGTCATTTTCACGCGTGATTACTTTGACTTCAATGTTATGGTTGTTGTTGCGATGGCGTGTTGTGAGATGTTTTTTTTACCGACGAGTTGTCGCTGGCCAGGTGTTCTTTTGTTCGGTCATGTAGGAGTCGTGTTGTGCTTTCGATGTAACGTTCGCCACAGGCTTTGCACGTGAGCTGATAAACGGTGTTTCTTTGTAGGCACAAATTAGTTTCTGCAATGGGGCAGTTTGGTCTGTTGCATTTCCTTTCTGTTGTGTTGTGTGAAAGGGCTTGTCTCAAAGTGTAGGACTTGTGGGCGATTCTTACTGGGATGTTTTCTCTCTTGAAAATTCCCGTGATTTTTCGGTTTAGTCGGTCTGAGGTGAATGAGATTTTGAGGATTTTTCTTTCTTTTGTCCACGTGTCAGTGAAAGAAAAGATCTTTCATTCCAATATTCAAAAGATGGCCAGTAAACACACCTGACAGTTTCTTCCAAAGTTTTCAGCGTTATCACTTTCCTTGAAATCTGGGCTCAGAACTTTTCTTTCCTAATGAAGGCATTCCCGCTCGCACATCCTTTTCGTAATATATGGCGACGCAATTACAGTGTTGTGTTTTTCTGCCAATCACAAGACGATGTGAAAGGAGACGAAACGTACTAAACACAAGTATATTTACCGAATGACGGCCGGGAACGTCCAGGATGACAGAGTTAACACATATATATGTACCGAATGACGGCCAGGAATTTTGAGGACAAAGCGGCATTACTAAACACAATCTTTACTCACGTAATGAATACCGAGAACGTAAAGCAGGACAGCGCAGAGGAAACACAAATATATTTACCGGATGACGGCAGGAATTTTGACGACAAAACGCCATGAAACATACCACCGAACACAATTTATTCACGGAATAAAAGCGACGTGGTACACTTATCAATTTTTTAATAAGCTGAAATTGCACTCGCCTACTCGCCCGGAAGCGGCTCGTGATAATTTCAGCTTTTTGAAAAACTCACTCGCGTAAATTGATTCCAAATTAAACACGAAACCGTATGATTATGTAGTGAGGATGAGGAAATTTTCGTTCGAATTGATGTTACAGGTTGTAAAAATTTATCGGCCTTCAAAATTGTAACTGGTCATGAAACTCTGTCAGGTTTTGTCAACCTTCACGTCAACTGCTGGCGATCCGTTATAACAGGCAACTCGAAACTATTTTATTTAGTGCTAATTTATCCCATGAATAACCCACTGGGCGTTAGCCCTA
>CM042758.1:23398175-23413175 GCA_022496165.2 Catalaphyllia jardinei
AAAATAATCCAAGTTTGCGCTGTTGCAACCCAGGGGGACGTAAATGGTAATGAATGGGTTACGGATTTCAAGTTGTCTTATTCATATGACGGAAACACTTGGACGACTTACAAAGATGCGAATGGTACAGATCAGGTAACGTATAAATATCCTATCACTGAAGTGCCAGTGCTCTGGCAGAGTACTGGTATAAAGTCTTGTCAGTATGAATTGAGCACAGTGAGGTCTAAACAGAAAGACCAGAAGGTGGAGAGTTTTCCAGAATTGTCCTTAGTAAAGCCGATGATATATAGCTTTAGCCAAGCCCAAGAGTGGAGATCCCATGCCGGGTTTTTCAAGGACCGATTAAGCTAATCCAGGTGAAGGGGAATTTTGATTAGAGTTTAGTAACTTTGCGAAGAGGTTTTCCGTTTCTGTTTTAAGTTGAGACAATTTCAAACCACTCAAACAAAAGCAGTGAAAAATTTTTTGGCAGCAGGAAAGTTTTAACTTCGATTAACTTTTAATCCTGTGTAAAGGTTAAGCAACTTTGGGACTGCCTTTGCTCTTAACCTGGCATGAGCCCGCGATCCGATCAGAAACCAACGCGTCAGGCGGTCAACTTAAAAAAACACGTGACCTCGATGAGTTCCAAACTTGAGCCCGTGATATGGTCACATGATACTAGTGAGCGGATACCTTGTTTCGACAGGTGTCAATTGATCGTAACATGGATGTCCAATATCAAAAAAAGGCACGGTAAACATGTGGGAGGTGCAGTAGCCTTATGGTTAGTGCGCTCGTCCCCGGAGCGAGCGGTCCAGGATCGAGCCCTGGCCGGGGACACTGTGTTGTGTTCTACACAGGAGTTTAAATGAGTACCAGCGAATTGTTGGGGAAACCTAACGGAATGCAGGGGAGTGACCTGCGATGGACTAGTATACCGTCTAGGGGAAGTAGAAACCGGGATAACCTCCAGTTATGAGCTAGTCATGGCTCCGAGGTTCCCAAGGATCCCCTCTCCCTTGAAAGCTCTATGTCTCTGTCAACCTATTCGCCCCAGTCCCTTGCAGCGTGAGTGAAAATATGTGTACCGTTGCAGTTGTGTCCTATATGGCAGACATGTCCTCTGACGTAATAGGATATACTAAGCCAATCATATCATGGGTTCTATCTAATAATACGCAGCCATAAGACTGGTAACTGATCTCCGTTCTAAGAAGACACTGTCACAACGCAATTTCATTGGAAGAAACAACGACACATACAATTGGTCAAAACGTTTAAGACATATCTGCCACGCAGGACATAACTGCAACGCTACAAATATGAGCTCTGCATATCATTTCGGCCCAGTTCACGTTAGAATCCTCTTGCAACATTACCGTGTCATGGATGATGCGCAAGCTCCAGTTGAAGCTGCTGTTCCCGCCACTCAAGCCCTGGTTCAAGTGCCTCCTCAGCAAAATCCTGTTCCTTTGCTGGTATAATTTTTGCTCCTCTTACTGCTTAGTTTTCCCTAGCTGGTGTTTGCCCTTTCGCCATCCCCTTTTCTTTGTCGTCCACGTGGCTGCTTGTTGGTTCCGATTTCTCGATAGTTTTTGGTCCCTTCGTTTTTATTTTATCTTTTGTACGCTGTGTTTCGCTTAGACCGATTTGGCCGTTTTGGGAGGTTCTTGTCCCCTTTTGCACACCTTTTATTTATTATGTTAGTGTACTTCGCCTCGCAAACACCGGGTTTGTGTAGTGCTTTCTCTTTGGCTCCTTCTTCCTTGCACACGTTTTATTTCTTATTTGAGTGTGCTTCGCTTCGCAAACACCGGGATTGTGTAGTGCTTGTCTCTTCAGCTCACCTCTCCCTTGTACACGTTTTATTTGTTATGTAAGTGTGCCTCGCCGCACAGACACCGGATTTGTGTGGTGCTTCTTTATTCCGATCCCTTCCCGTTTGCACAGTTTTATTTGTTATGTAATGTTGTTGCGTGATGCGTGACAAAGCCATATATGGGACCTTCCATATTTGGGAAGACCATGTGCAAAAGAGGGGCGGAGGAGTAGTCGGGAGTGTACGGATTAAAATGGAGTACAAATATTTGAGTTATTCTGTCAGTTGTTCAGTCTTCGTTTGCCTGGCGAACTCGAGGGGAGTTACAGTTACGTGAGTGTGCTTCGCCTCGCAAACTTCGGTTTTGTATGGTGCTTCTGTCTTCAGTTCCCTTCGCCTTTTTGCACACGTTTGTTTGTTTGCCGGTGTGCTTCGCCTCGCAATTCATGATGTTGCGTAGTGCCATCTTTCCTTCGCCCCTTTGGGATTTAGTTCGCTTATCCGATCTTTGTTTCGCGTATTTCGCCTTGCAAGTTTCGGGTTTGCGCGGTGCATTTATTCCCTCCCCTGTTTCTTGTATGATTTCTTTGTTTGTTTCCGCTACCTTGTTTTTTTTTTTGCCTCTCAACGGGTTTTCTCCTTTTCTCGCTGTCTTCCCATTACCTCGCATACTTTAATAGTTTGTTCAATACCTTTTTTCTTCGCCTCGCAAACAAGGGTTTTGTGAAATACTTTCCTCTCTCCTTTATTTTAGCTTTTGCGTGCTTATTTGGCTTTATTGAATATTTTCGAAAAGTATTTTGTTTTGCCAACTTTGCCGCGCATAATTTTGGACTTTTGTCCAGTGCTATTCCCATGACGCCGATTTTTAGTTCATTGTTTTTGTTTTTGTCATTGTTTTTTTTTGTCGGTGTCGGTGTCTCCTTTTCGTTTGTGTTTTTATTGCGCGTCCTCTCTCAAGTCGTTTTCATTTTCCTTTCCAGTGGTAGCCTGAAAGGGTGTCTAATACCGTAGTCGGATTACTGACGCTGAGGCTGCCATCCCTTGGGTGGGTTCTTGCGCCTTTTGCGTCTTTTCCCTTCTGCGATTATCTTTTGTGTTTTGTTTTGCCATTTCCCACTCAAGGGCTGGCAACGTGTAGATATTTTTATGCCGCGCTTTCTCTAGATTTGTTGTTCGGTTACTTGTTTCGCCCTTTCAGCTCTTCAGGGAAGATCCAAAATAAGCAAATTGCTAACGCCACTTTGCAGTCGCAGCTCCGTAGCTATCTACAGGAGGGAAAGATTTACAATGGGGAACTTTGCATAGCTTTAGAGCCGGCTTGGCCCCATCACTTTAGCCTTTTCGGGTAGTCAGCTTGCAGACATTGTGGAACATGTTGGTTGGCGCCACGCTCCCACAGCTTTTAACAATTTGAAAGTTGGACAGGTTTTACGTCTCGGAGGTCCTTCAGTGTTATTATCTTGTTACGACTCTTCTGCCAAAGCCCTGGTAGACTCTCACACTACCTTTAACAGCCTCCTCTATTTCACTGTCGCCTTTCCCACCGGCGTTTCGCCTTAGTTTGTGTTTTGGCTGGTTGGGAGTTTTTTTTTCTAGTTTTAGTGTGGGATCTGATGTGTGCAATGTTTAAGTATTGGCGTTCTTCTAGGGTCTTCAGGCCGTATTAAACGTTGGGCTCCTCAGTGCGGGAAAATATCTCCGTCTCTTGCTACTGGGCGTGGAAGGAACGGTCGCAAATAGTATGCTATTCACGCCAGTCCCTTGCAGCGCGAGTATAAATAAGAGCTCTACATATCATTTCGGCCCAGTTCGCGTTAGAATCCTTTGGATATCAGCAACCGTGGCATGTCTCTTCCTTCCATTGTAGGCCTCCGTCGGTCATTGTCGACCATGGGTTAAGCATCCTAGCTGTGTGCTAGGCTGGAACATCGGCGACTATGACTGTGAAGACCGTCACAGTCCTTGTTGCAAGTATTGCATGTGTATGCTGGCTGTTGGACACAGCTGACGCAAAGCTTTCTGCGTACCCGCCTCTCTGTGGCGGCTTGTGTCAGCTTGTCTTCTCCTGTTTTGAGGTGCTTGGTCACAGCTCCTCTCCATTGTGACCGATCAGCTGCAAGGTTTTTCCAGGTCTCTGTGTCAGGTCTCTTCATGTCACGCTTCACCACGTCACGGTATCGCAACTGTGCGCGTCCAGTGCGTCTGCTTCCAATGGCCAGGTCACCATACAGTAAGTCTTTAGGAATGCGGCCGTCTGGCATGCGATGGACGTGGCCCAGCCAGCGGAGTCTACGCTGCCTGAGTAAGGTAAACATGCTAGGCAGACCCGCACGAGACAATACCTCTGTGTTTGGAACCTTGTCTTGCCACGAAATTCCCAGGATGCGGCGGAGGCTTCTCATATGGAAGGTGTTCAGGCGTCTTTCTTGGCTGGCATATGTCGTCCATGTCTCACCACCGTATAACAGTGTACTGATGACGCAGGCGTTGTAGACTGCCATCTTGGTCTTCTCTTTGAGCATGGGGTTGGACCAGACACGTGTAATGAGGCGTGCAAGTGTGGTGGCCGCCTTTCCAATTCTCTTGTCAAGCTCCACGTCTAAGGAGAGGGTGTCGGTGACAGTGGAGCCTAGATACGTGAAATGATGGACCACATCAAGCTCGTACTCATCGATGGTAATGATTGGTGGTGGTTCTGTTCCTTGTCCCAGGACGTTAGTCTTTTTCAGGCTGATGGTAAGCCCAAAGTCTTTACAGGCCTGGGAGAAACGGTCCATCAGTGACTGGAGTTCTTGCTGAGTGTGGGAGCTTATTGCTGCGTCGTCAGCAAATAGCATGTCTCTTATCAGGGCTTCACGCACTTTTGTCTTGGCTCGAAGGCGGGCAAGGTTGAAAAGCCTGCCATCTGATCTTGTATGCAGGTAAATCCCTTCTTTTGATGTGCCAAATGCATGTTTTAGAAGCAAGGCAAAAAGGATTCCAAAGAGGGTTGGAGCAAGCACGCAGCCTTGTTTGACGCCGCTGCTGATGTTGAATGGCTCAGAGGTGCTGCCGTTGAACTGCACAATCCCCTGCATGTTGATGTGGAAGGACTCAATCAGGCTGAGTAATTTAGGAGGGCAGCCAATTTTACATAGAATTTTGAAGAGACCCTCTCTGCTGACGAGATCGAACGCTTTGGTCAGATCGATGAAGGCGATGTACAGGGGCATTTGCTGCTCTCTGCACTTCTCCTGAAGCTGGCGGAGGGAGAAGACCATGTGTATTGTTGATCTTTCAGCACGAAAGCCGCACTACGACTCTGGATAGACACGCTCAGCTAGTTTCTGTAGTCGGACCAGAATGACGCGAGCAAAAACTTTGCCCACAATGCTGAGTAGGGAGATGCCCCTGTAATTGTTGCAGTCACTGCGTTGTCCCTTGTTTTTGTAGAGGGTGACGATCTTAGCATCCCTCATGTCTTGTGGTACGGCCCCTTCGTTCCAGCACTCACAGAGCACTTCATGTAAAGGCTGGAATAGTGTAGTCTTGCAGTGTTTGATCAGGTCAGGGGGGATCCCGTCACTGCCTTGATCTTTCCTTGAGGCCAAGTTGTTGATAGCCTTGCTGAGTTCGTCAATAGTGGGTTCATTGTCAAGCTCTCCCATTGGGCATTTTATGGCTTCAAGGGCTGAAGCCATAAAAAGCCTTCCACACTCTCCTTTTTTCGCGTCCGCGCTTTTCGCTTCCCCTCCTCCCCCTTACCCCTTCTTTTTTCACGTCCAACTCACAAAGTGCGGGAACATATCTCCGTCTCTTATTACCGAGGGTGAAATGGACTGTCGTTAATAGCATGCTATGGCCGGCATATTTTGCTACTCGCCGCCGCCGTGGTGCGTATGCGCCCACGAGCAACACAGAAAATCAACTCATACATTTGTTTCCTTTTCATTACTGTACGAGTATGGGGCTCCGCTTAGGACGGCCGAAGTTCTGCTAGAAACGTCTTTGAGACAAGCTCTCATTGTTCAAAGATATAGTGGAAACCTAATAATAGTAATAGTAACGCAAGTGAAGTATGATCCTCGCAGTAAATTTTCCAATTTAAGCAACTGGAAAGAAGAAGCCTGAAAAAAATCAGGGCTTCAACGGGATTCGAACCCATGACCTCCGCGATACCGGTGCGATGCTCTACCAACTGAGCTATGAAGCCACACATTGGGAGCAAGGCCAATTTAGTGAGTTCATATCTGCCGTAAGGAGTGAAATGATGTAAGGTGTATATGAAATAATTCATATTTGAACTGCGGTTATAGATGCAAGTGAAGTATGATCTTCGCAGTAAATTTTCCAATTTAAGCAACTGGAAAGAAGAAGCCTGAAAAAAATCAAGGCTTCAACGGGATTCGAACCCATGACCTCCGCGATACCGGTGCGATGCTCTACCAACTGAGCTATGAAGCCACACATTGGGAGCAAGGTCAATTTAGTGAGTTCATATCTCCCGTAAGGAGTGAAATGATGTAAGGTGTATATGAAATTTTGGGTTCGAATCCCGGTATCGCGGAGGTCATGGGTTCGAATCGCGTTGAAGCCCTGATTTTTTTCAGGCTTCTTCTTTCCAGTTGCTTAAATTGGAAAATTTACTGCGAGGATCATACTTCACTTGCATCTATAACCGCAGTTCAAATATGAATTATTTCATATACACAAACAATAATACAATAATGAAGATAAGGATAACCTAAACAATAATAAGAGTTTTAAGACAGCGTATAGGAAGAAAAAATCTTACTCTATTAATGACTCTTATTGATTTCGAAATTTTATGTGCTACTTGAGAAATGTGCGGTTTCCAAGTTAGATGTTCATCAAGGACTACACCGAGGAAGACCGTTTCTTTAACCTGTTCGATTCTTTTTATTCATTTATGCATATTTGCATCGAAAAATACCTTTTCTGTCTAGGCATAAATAACACAAAGTTCAGTTGTTTTCTTCAGGTTTAAGGAGAGTTTGTTTGCCTTAAACCAAGCGGATAATTTATTGAGTTCGGAATTAAGTGAGGCTGCCAGGTTGACATGATTTTTATGGGACATAAATAAATAAGTATCATCAGCGAATAAAATCAGCTCGACGAGCGTCGAGACATTTAAATCATTATTATAGAGCAAGAAAAACCAGGGGCCCTAATTGTGTCCCTGGGGGACACCATAGCAGATAATTTGTGGAGAGGAGCATTGAGCGTTATAAATTAACGAATTGCAAACTGTTGGTGAGGTAAAGGGGGTAAGTTTCTAAAGAAACTGTGGTGTTGCGTCGGTGGGAGTATTACAAGATAATTTGGTTTTATCAACTGAGTTGATAATGTGAATTAGCCACCGTAAAGAGATTCAGAAGCTAACGTTTCGAGCGCTAGCCCTTCGTCGGAGCAAATCCAAGGTGAGAGGTGAGAGAGCTTCAAGGTGTTGGTGAGATAGCTTCTAAACCAGTCCAGAGCCACGCTACGTATACCACAGTGTTCGAATGTGTCAAGACGAATATTGTGATCGACGGGATCAAAGGCCTTAGAAAGATCAAAGAAAAAGAAAACGTCATGTTCATTATGCCCATGTTCATTGCGATCAAGAGCAAGGGAGACCGGTCATAGTTCGTTAAGAGTGATCGATCACCGGCTTTTAAGAGTGGAACCACGCCAGCAATTTTCATTTGGTCGGGAACAATACCATGATTATATGAGCTAAAGGTTCGACTATAATTTGAATTGACTGTTTCATGATGGAAATGGAATTCTATTATGAACAGCTGCCTTTTCCTGGTCGAAAAGCATAAGAAATTTCCGATAGTTCATTTGGAGTCACTAAATCAAAAAACATGCACCGATTGACAAGAGTGACTTGAAAGATAAGTGCGGTGAGAGACAGATGAGTGAATTTCGTTGGCGAGATTAAGTCCAATACTACAGAGCTATAATATAGCGATGTCTACTGGATCCGTGATTTCTTGGTTGTCAACATTAAATATGGAATTGATTATATCCATGTAGTTGTGGCATTTGATTTAGAAGCATCGATTTCATTCTCGTAATTTGAATGTTTAGCGATTCTTAATGGGCGATTCAATTTGTTTTTGCAATTTGATCA
Organism: Catalaphyllia jardinei; assembly: GCA_022496165.2. Lineage (NCBI taxonomy): Eukaryota > Metazoa > Cnidaria > Anthozoa > Scleractinia > Caryophylliidae > Catalaphyllia > Catalaphyllia jardinei. The sequence goes on from CM042758.1 coordinate 23,406,104, forward strand.
AGTGCACTGTACGTCATACAATAACTTATCCAGTCCCCTCATTAAATCTCTTTGTCAGCAAACATGTAAGCCATCATTAACTACATATTTTACCCTCAAACTGACCAGTTTGCTTTATTACCAAGGCCCAATCTACCCCTTAAGTAGTGTTGAAAGGGGGAGGGTGTTACCAAGACGGAATACCTGCCTCCTGTAGGTTTTCAATCAACCGGCAAGTAATCTTCATGCGGAAAAGGCTAAGATTAGGTTGCTTTAGCTGGTTATACCCCTGGGTTTCCCGGCCAGCATGACTTCCGTTGGGGAACAGATTTTAAAAGAACGTCGATCCTTTGGATAGCCTTAACAATATTGAATTTGATTGCGAACTTTCCTCCTTACTGTTATACAAAGAATGCTCGTCCTTTTTTTAGTGTAAGACAGACAATTTACACGTATAGCCGATTAGGATTATCATTGATTAACACAATGTTGTTCATTATGTCTTTGAACACCAACGAATGACATACTTTAACTTTTTTCTCGTGGTACTTTGAGGATGACTGATACAAATGTCTTGAATTTGCTGTGCCGGAATAATAATCATGCTGCATGAGGCTTTGCCTCTCAAGGCAGAAATAAAGTATTTGTGTACTGCTAGCTTTCACGCCATGGCAGTTATAGCTAGTTTACCATAACCCAGTGACTGACTTATTACTTAGAATTTCCAATTAGCTAAGGAAGCGACCGCTATCGACAGATAGCAGACCCTGAGGGCTCGTGTTCATAGTTATGTTTGCTTTTCATTTTAAGGTGTTCCACAGGGAAGGTAACAGTAACACTATTGACCAACACAAGTTACCAACTCCAGTGCCTGCAAGATACATCCGTTTTCACCCAACCAATAGGAATAACTGGAACTGCCTTAGAGTAGAAGTGTACAGCGATAAACCTCAATGTACGTATCAATTTATCTGCTTACGGTAATAACTTGCAGTTCTTAACGTCAGCTAAGTTATGAAGGAATATTAAGTACGAAAAAAATCGAGCAAATCTAGATTTGGTGTCATCAGGTCACCCGTGGACTTTTATCTGGCTAAAAGCAAGATATGCGTAGCATTTAACAAGAGCAAAAGCAGTTACAGTAACAACTAACAACAACAACAACTACAACAACTATTTGCATGGTTTGATAAGGAGCTGACTACGAACAGTTACACTTTAATACAACTGCTTGTTCGAGAAGGGTATAAAACTCTTATCTCGTGGATACAAAAGATCTTTTAATGGCTCTTAACTCGTATATATTTAGCTGTTACAGTCAAACCAAGTGAAGCGTGCCCCTCAAGATTACATTAATGAGTTGATTATTTGAATATTGAACCCGCTAATCGTTTCAAGAGTGCAATAATGAATTGACTATTTCAGAATGTTGAACACGCTAGCCGTTTCAAGAATGCAATGATGGATTGATTATTTGAATATTGAACCCAATAGCCGTATTCGTTTACCTTGCGTGGCCCCGGGGTGTTCTTGTGTCAATGTTTGCTGGGTATGTGCCGCTGGCCTCTCAGAACCCTATCTCATTATAGTGTATTCTGTGGCCAATTATAGACTCCATCTTAGTCACTTCAAGCAAATATGTAATTTTCGCGATCCCAACTTAGTCACTTTCTGTTTTTGTATGCATCTTATATTGAGTAAAGAATACTTACTTTTCACCTACAGTACGAACAGTCTGGTAGGTTTGCTAACCGTAAATATGAAGAATTGTCTTACCTCAAAAATCAGAAAATGTTCGACCCCATCCTATTAACTCTATTGAAAATACGACCCCATGATAATCAATCCAGTACTGAAAATGCCACCTCATCCAGCGGCACATCCCCATTAGCCTCTTATACGGAAGTCCCCCCCCCCCCGGGTGCGTGTCTCACTTCCGCCAGAGGAAAAGGCACTCAAGGTTTCAGATCGTTGAAAATGATGAATTATCTTTCTGACAGTACGTGGTGCCACCTGTATATCGCGAGATATCTACTTTTTGGTAAATCCACGGTTGAACCACTCTCTTACCCCTAAACTGGTCAGAGAGAGGTTTTCCGAGCTCGTAAACTCGGCCGTGCTGGTTCTTTTCCGCCATTTTGAGAGGAAATTATATACTCCGTATAAAGAGCATTCCTTGTACACACATAGTCTAATCAGAAATCGGCTTCTGATTTGATCAATGATCCGCGCCTTTTTAAAACAGGTACGGCTATCGGGTTCAATGTTCAAATAATCAATCCATATTACTGCATTCTTGAAACGACTGGCGGGCTTAGTATTCAAATTATCAGTTCATTAGTGTAATTTTGAGGGTACGCTTCACTTTAGTTTGAGTGTAACCGAGCTAAGTCGGTCTGTATGGGAGAATTTGACCGAGATCGTAAGTGCAGACCGAACCAAGTGAGGTCTGTACACACGACCGAGGTCAAGATTCTCCCATACAGACCGACTTAGCTCGGTGAATAAGATGTTTATTTTATGGTAAAAACAAGAACAATTTAACTCGCTAACTGGTTTGTACTGACATTTTGCTTGCGAACGGCGATGAGACAAATTTTTGCTCGTTCTCTTTACTTTTTTCCTCAGCTCTTTGGCACATACAGAAACAAATATTTTTAGATGAAAACAGCCAATGATTTTGTAGTTTAGCTTGCAATGTTTTCACTTCCAGTCAGGATGCCGGTCTAGATGGGAAAATCTTGACCGCGGCCAATAAATTCGTGAATTCAGTAGTTTCTAGTCCTTGTGAGACAGCCATATAATAAGTTGGCATATACACTTATGTAATGTTTAAACAACAAGACTGGGCTCGTTGTTTGCTTCTTTGTTATCAGCTTTTGGCCAATAATTACAGGTGTAAAATTACAGGTGGAAAAGTAATCCCACCGAAACCTCCTTAATTATATCTTGAACAAAATTTGCCATAAAAATGATGCTTACTTTGTAGAATGCCATGACTACCATAATCTGACAAGTTTTCACAGAAAAACCACGCACGCAACTGTGGATGCAGCAAATTGTGAAAATGCCGACCTCGTGTGTCTCAGAAAACCACTGCGGAACAAACGCTGCCGGCTGGTTGAAAGGCGCTCATCCTACGGTAGCTGAGGGTCAGGTCTCCAAACAGGTCTGCTTTACCTGGTCATCAAACTGTTGTTACTTTGCCGTCAACATTCAAGTCAGAAACTGCGGTTCTTACTACCTGTACTTTATCAGTGGAACATCAACATCCAATCCAAGTTTTGCAATCTTGGCTATTGTGGCACGGACTGAAACGTTTTATTAGAGTTCCTGAAAGTGCTTTCACAGACTGGTTAAGATAATGTATTTAAGACAAAATCGCAACAGAGCCAAAGTTCATGGACGGTAATATGTTTGGCGTCCTGTTTTCTACCATCTTAGAGAAAGACTAAGACAGTTGTGTGGGCTTGAGTCAGAGCTCTATACTTCAGCTGTTCAAGTTTAAAAGTAGTTGAAGGTGAACCCGTTTCCATAGTTATCTTTTTTAAGGACATGCTATCAATGTAACTTATTCAAAGTTTTGTGAATGTTGTTTAGAATTTGAAATAAGAAAAAATGTGACTGAGATGTTTTCATGTTCACGATATGCATTGTAGATAAAAATTCCTTAAAACACCATGTCAAAAACATCAAAAAGGTTATAAATGTTATGAATATTATAATTATCTGGTGTATATATTATCACATCCGATGTTCAACTTCGTGCGCTAATACTGTTCTAATTTTTGTCCCGCTGTTCATGTAGTTAACTAATTTTCAAAAACCATCCAGTGTATAAAGTCAAAGAAATCATAATGTTATGGGAGATAAATAAACAAAGAACTTCTCCAAGTTTTAGATCTGTACGTTTTCTCGAAATTAAAATATTTGTGGAAATATTTTGCACTGACAAATTTACAGAGCACAGCATGGAGCCGCTATGTTGGTGCACCTCCAAGGGACACAAACATGGCAGCTTGAAACTGGTGTAAACACCTGGAACTTACTTTGGCTATTTAGGCCACTGATTATCTCAATTAATCAAGCAAACATTTAAATAAACACCTTTCCTACTACTTCAACCTCTAAAAGGGCTAAACGTCCCGAGATAAGTATATATTTTTCGACAAACACGTTCATAGCTTTATGTCGCGCAACGCCATAGCTGAAATTCAAAATGTGCCTGTTTCTAGACCAAGCCTGATGGAGATTTGGCGGCTCTTTGGAAAATGATGACTTCACGTGCAACCCAAGAATAGAGCTACTCTGCTTTCTGTGGATCTTCGTATATTTCCGAACGTGCCTCCTTCCTCCTTTCCCTTTAACCCATAGACACCTGCATGAAATTGCCTGCGACAAAAGCAAAGAAAACTGAATGGGCAAAATTAAAATGAGTTAGTTATTGACTTCGGAGGTCAAAACAAAACCGAATTTTGAATTCCTTTACTATAACAAATAATATTTGAGAAAAGCGGAAAATAAAAGGAGAAGGCACAAGTAAAATCCAATTTGAAAACAAGAATTTCTTAGCCGCTCGCCACGAGACAAAATTTTATAGTGCAGCGAATGAAAGGTGAAAGTTGTAAATAAAAAAAAGACAAAAACAAGCCAATTATTTACATTAAAACTGAGTTAAATTAGTGCCCACTTAGTTCTTTTGTCAGAAGTTTTGCAATAGCTGAATAAGACTCAAAACAATAAATTTTATTTGCCAGCAAATAAAAGTGCTTTTGGCTTTCTACTCACGCTTTCGTAGCTCTTTAAACAGAGTACGTTTTCAACCAAGAGTTTAAGATCATAATGATGTTGAAAGGCTGGGAGCATAGAAGGGTCAACCTAGATTGGGACTGGGTCCGAAAGTACAATCTTGATTGAGCAATAATCACAGGACGGTCACAATCTTGTGACTTCGATAACAGTAGCGAATTCATCATTAGTAATAATCACGAGTTTCACTGGAAAATAATCTTAGAGTGCGCTCCTTTGGGTTGATCTGGATCAGGATCAGTGATTCAAGATTCGTCTGAACCATGGTGCATCAAAGGAACAGACGAATCTACTCTGATCATGGATCCACCGGTTGCTTTGATGCACCATGATCCAGACGGATCTTGGATCACTGACCCTGATCCAGATCACTCTAAAGGAACGCACGCTTTACCTCGCTTTCAGCGACCAGTATAAGACGTGCATGTTTCTCGGGTTCGTCCTCTTTGTTTCCTGACAAGACACAGTCAGCAAGTTCGACTGCTTCCGTTGCTCTATCCTCCGTTATTCAGTTAAGCACATCGTTCTTGTTTCCTTTCAGTCATGTCTCCTACATCTCAAGTTCTTATCATCGGTCCCTCCTTTGTCCATCTTTTTCACACGTTTCCTGCCCAGGGTGTGGAACGAAGGGTTAGACTTGACCTGAATCTATTCAGGTCAGCACATGTAAATTAAGTTGGAGGTCGTATAGTAGATAAACTGTGTAAATTCGACCTCTTGGTGGTTAGCCGCTAAAAACCTGAAATATCATTAACGAGCTAGGTTCGAATGATCTTGGCCTTAGCGAGGCCAGACTTGAACGAGTGGGCTCTAAGATCGAGTCCCTTGTGCAGCTCCTGTATGCCCAATATTGTAATAGTACATTTCCTTGCAAACTCACTTCAAAACATGATAAGATTAATACAACACAAGAGATTATGTACAACAACATATTTAATTTTGGTAAGTTTCTTTGGAGAAACTAGTCTCAAAGCAACGGCGTTCGAGTTATCCTCCAGTTCCCAGGAGTTGCTCAGGCTACAGTAACCCTTCCATTTGATAAAGTACTCATGCTAATGAGTAACAACATGGACGGTAAATTTCACGAGTCTTCCAAATTATCGAGCACAAAGAGAACAGAAATATCAAACAACTTCTATGATCCATGGCTAAACTTAACCTTTCTTTTTCGCACTCTTCTCGAACTACTCTTTCGATCTTGTAGAGTCTAGACGATGAACCTTTCCTTTTCTGGTTACTGTGATAAAAATTAGTCGATTTAACTCTCCGTAAAATGAAATCTTTAGGCATTCTCGACTCCCAAAAAGTTCCCAAGTGACTAAAGCAACCAGTTCCCAGACTCAGTAGAGCGACAGTAGAGCCCGCGTCATGAGCCGCTGACTATCTCTGATTTTTCATTGTGGTATGTCAAATTATTAACTGTGCTCTCTATCAACGAAATACCCCATCGTACAATGATCGCGTCGCCCTTCTCAATCGATACCTTAGCGTAGTTTTAGTGACTTTACCTTTTGCAACTTTTTGATTAGGCTCGATTACCAGCCGCTGTTTGGGAAATGAGCCCGCGCTCCTCCCCCAAAGGCTTCTTCTCGGAGAGGGCAGACCAGACACGAGAGAGCGGCGGAAATCGAGCCTACTTTTTGATGCCACAAAGGACTTCGTAAGCCTAATGTTTCTGTACTTTGTAAGGATGGAATCCACCTTAATGATAATGGATGATGATCTGGGCAAATATCAATATGATGGTAGCCGCTCTTTAAATCAAACGAAATCATGAAAGCTCCCTTTAAGAAATAAGACAAGGCTATCTTCCAGTCTTCGTACTTAACTCTTTGTTTGATAATATGTTTATTACTTCCCATTGGGTTGAACGGACACAGATAGAGGATTAACCACATAAGGGGGAGCTTGAACTTCTAGCACCCGATACGAATGCAAGAGTTCTAAAATTGTTTCCTCGACAAATTTTGAATAATGCAAAGACGACATATTGTTATTGAGAACATTACCGAAAGGAATTGTCTCGAAGGGAAGACGATAGCCATCTTGAATGATCGATAAAATAAACTCCCTGGCGCACCTATATCATGCTAGCAAGATATATTTCTCCTCAAACTGCCTTTAACCTGATATACGGCCGACCCAGTCAAACGTTCATATTCGTAATCATTTATTACCTCGATAAATTCGTCCAAAGGAACGTCATTACCACTAATATTTGGATGCCCCCTCATTGAATCCTCCTTATCCGGACTTAGTAGGTGTGGCGCTGCTCGAATAAGGG
>CM042758.1:23436602-23448834 GCA_022496165.2 Catalaphyllia jardinei
TCCATAGTTGAGTGGTTAGAGCGTCCAGCCGGTATTCTTGAAGGTCATGGGTTCGACTACCGTTGGGATACTTGTTTGCGAGAAAAGACTGGTTCTACTTCAGAGGATATTGCTACAGAAAAGTTACTCCCTGCAGTTCATGGAGCCTCAGTCAGGGAGCATGCTCGATACAAGGAGCTAATCTTCCCAGTATCCACAGTCAAGAAGAAAATGTGTTCATTCAAAGTTTGTACGGAGGAGAAATGTCTTGGTTGGGCCTTTCTGATATCAACACAGAAGGAAAGTTTGTATGGACCGATGGAACATCTACTGACTTCCATCACTGGGCAAAATTCCAACCAAACAACTTTGCCAATCAAGATTGTGTACATACATTGGGTTTTCTTAAAGATCATGACTATGAATGGAGTGATGTCAACTGCACGGACATGCACAGATTTACTTGTAAGAAAGGTAAGTTTAAGACGCCTTCCATTTTTTCTTGATGGAATTGTGTAATCCCAGAGTAAATGTGTAGAGAATGGTAGAGTACATGCAGAAGGTCAAAGTGGAATAATATATGGATGTCTGCAAGTAGGCTTAGCTAGATCCGTCTGACCAGCTACAGTCCAAAACATCAACTTAAAGACTGTTGCTTAATTTAACAACTTAAATAATCATAATTGACCAATGAAGAGGGCAGAAATATTCTGTTGGATTTTCCGTAACTGGCAAGACCTACAATCTAGTCTTCCTGTCCGCCGCAGAACGTTCTGATAACTCTTTCAGAAGTCAAGGTTTGACTCTTTTTTTCACTACCGATTACCCGAGTTAATTTCTGCCTTGATTCGCTGCTGCTTTTCAAAGAATTAAACCTTCGATGTCATCTATTAATTACACACAACTGATGCAGAGGGTCCATTTTAAAGAAGCGCAGTGAAACTGTTAGCATTTAGCGGCAGCTTCATCTACAGGGAGCCCATACAAGAAATACTCGTGTAGATTCCAACCCAGGTCCCGTGTTAGCATTTAGCGGCAGTTCCATCCACAGCGAACCCATACAAGAGATAATCGTGTACATTCCAACCCAGGTCCCGTGGTCCCGTTTAACACTGCTGTTACCTGATATACTCGCTGCAGCTAAAGAACCGAGGAAGACAAGAAGAAATAGAATTTTCCTCATCTTGGCCGCAAACAAGAGACTCAGTAAATCGTCAATGAGTTTTTCAAGTTCAGTGCTGTAGCTTGGAAAGTAATATTTCTTGTTGTCCAGATCAGTTAAAATGGTAAAAGACTAACTCGTGATGGAGCATTCTCAGCGACATAGTTCAGCTTGTCTTTCTCATCGAACTGATATAATTGTCGAGTCAACGAAATTTGTTTCCAAACGAAGAAAAACAGGCGTAGGCCAATGGGAATGATTGCTTCAAAGATTATGTGTTTAAATGTTGAAGTTATAAGTACGAGGTTTTAGCTCATGGTGCAAATGGCCACCTGAACTGTTCTAGCCTTTAAATATATATATTTTTTATTATTTGCTTATTTTTTATTTTGCTACAGACACGTTACAATACTTAAAGAACACGAATTACTAATTTCAGTTTACAGCTAATATACAACATACCAGAAGGAAACAAAGAAAAAGTTACAATTTACAAAACACTACTAGCTCGGAGTAACTTACTTAAAAACATGAAACAGTACTTACAATAAACTACTTACAAGGACTTATTTACAAAACGAAAAAGTATTATAAAATAAAAAGCACAGGAGACCAACTAAATGTAGCATATGACAAGGTTAATTTCCTACTACGTATTTAAAGCAGCTACTAACTTTTCCCATTTTTTAAAATGAGTAGCCAGTTTGTCCCTCTCCCTCGCAATATGGAGTTCGATATTATACACACGTCTTATCCTGGCAATAAAGCCTCTCAACGAAGGTAAACTTCCAAGGCATTTCCTTACATAAATATAGTATTTACCTGAAAGTATAACATGATTGATTAAAAGGAAATCTTCCATTTCTTCGAAAATCCCTAAAAACAAACCTATCTCGCCGAAGGATTCTATAACAACGTTATGTTCTTTAAGCCAGGACAAGACTTCTTTCCAAAATTCAGAAGACACTTTGCAACGAGAGAGTAAATGTTCCAAGGATTCTGGTTCTTCATTGCAAAAAGTGCAATTTGGGGATTGCGAAAGGCCAAAAGAAAATAATTTATCATTTGTAAAGACAATGTTGTTTAGAATTTTGTATTGAAATTCTCTCAATTTAGAATCAAGTGTAGTACGGAAAGGTAGAGAATAAACCTTTTTCCAATTAATGATCGTGTCTGGGTATTTGTCTGATATTTTTTGTTGGGCTGTCGGAGGGACTTGTTTTTTGCACAAAAAAGAGTCGTATATCTGTTTAGAGGTGACATCTGAGATCGGGAAAGAGCCACAGTTTAGTTTAATGTTCGGTATGTGAGGGATGGGTCTTATTTCATTTTTATTTTTACAGACCGAAGATTTAATAACTGTTTTCCAGTCCGATGGAAGAGAGTGAGCAACTCCCATAATAAAGAAACGTTGCTCAGGAGTAATCGTCACATAAGGATCTTCGTGGAGGAAAAGATTGTTATCCGTAATAAGGTCACCCACTTTTATGATTCCCAAATTAACTAAATCACTTCTATAGACAGACTTTTTATCAATACATATAAACCTATTATTCCAAATAATCTCGTTCATAACATCATTTAAAGTGACAGGCGTTCTACTATTTAAACCTGACCACGCGTCAAAGCATTCTTTATAATATCTCGGAAACTGCGTTTTCTAATTTGACGGTGTCAAAATTACAATGCAAAATTAGGCTCCCACCAACTGAAAAAATACAACTAGCCTTTAAATATGATAATCATACATCATATATGCCTTACAAGGTTGGAAAAAAATAAATATATAGTTTTAGCTTTCTCTTATTTTTCTTTGTGCGCATACTCCAAATGCTAAACTGAATGCAATCGTGACTGTTAGTCAGTTAGGCAGGCGTTTCCAAAAAAGTACGCGAAAGAAACGAAATTGCGAGCGAGTGCGAAAACTCCCCCCCTTCTCGCTCACTCATTTCCCACTTCTTCCCGATTTTTGGATCACCTCGGTAGCGCTTCTTCTCTCGCCCGCTTGTTTGATCTCTCTGCCTGGAAATGGAAAGTATAACCAACGCACCGACGATAGTTACAATGTTAAAGAGTTCAACAAACTTTCAAACAACCAGAGCTCTTTACTTTAATGGACATTACGTTGCCGATGGTTTCTAGGATAAGTTAACAAACAGAAGTTAAGAGCGGAACAACTTAAATAACAATGGAAATAACAGGAAAACGAATAACATACAACAGGAATACGAATAACAAAGGAAAACGAGACATTACCTGACGATTTAGGAATACAGCGATCGTAATAACAAAAACGTAACGTAGTTATATCAACTTGAGACCTCGAGCGATCAAAATCCCTTACGATGTACATAACTCGCGCAAAGGACGAAATATTTATGCCTAGCGGCGTGGACTGGGCCATAGCTACAGAAAGGAAACGGCTGCTACGCAGACTACCTGACTGTGAAACTATCACAAATTGCTTTCGTAAGTAGGAATTTAAAAAAGTAAGTTGTTGTCTCATTAATTCAATAGCACCTGCGGTAAACTCTACCAGCACCTGTCCAAACCAGACGGTTGATCTAACCACAATAGATGGAATTATGCAGTCCAATAAGCTTGGCCAATTGTACGAAAATAACATGGATTGTCAGTGGAATATATCCTCAAATGCATGGGTGGAACGTACCTTCGATCGTTTTGACACCGAGTTTGTATGACGATTACGTAACTGTATATGATGGCACATCCATTTCCTCTCCGGTTATTGGACGATTCAGTGGATCCAGTCGACCTCTTCCACTCATCAGGTCAGGGAAGAACATTTTTGTGAGGTTTACAACCGACGCCGCCCAAAATAAACAGTACAAGGGATTTCATGCAATTTACGGAGGTAAGAACCGTTGCATTTGAAATGATGGCAAATACGTGCAGTACAAAGGATTGGTCATGATTGGTCAGTTGTTGACCAATCATGGCTTAGTATTGTACAGGGGAACAAAGGACCGTCGGGTCTTGAACTTTGTATTCTTGGTCTTTAGAGTTTATATTTTGATTACTTGAGCATTTCTGTACCTCAATTGACAATCCATGTGTGCATCAAATCACTTATTTGTGTTTCTTATGATTAGTCATCACAGGAGGATCGATCCGCATAAACAACAACTGGTCAATACCGTCACCTCAGGGAGGAGTAGAAATATTCTATGATGGCAAGTGGGGTACAATCTGCGATGATGGCTGCGATATGAACGATGCTAACGTATTCTGCAAGCAACTTGGTTTCACTCGCACTCTACGAGCATACCGTGCCACTCATGGGCAGGGAACTGGTCCAATATGGATGGATGACGTGGCATGCTCAGGGAGTGAGGCCCATATGCATGATTGCCGACACCGTGGATGGGGCAACCATGACTGCACTCACAGCCGAGATGCCAGTGTGAGATACTCTTATGGATTCTCTGTCGTCCGTTTGGTGGACGGAGGTCTTCACTTTGGCCGTGTTGAAGTGTACGTCCATGGACAGTGGGGAACAGTGTGTGATGACTACTGGGATATGAGAGAGGCACATGTGGTGTGCCGCCAACTGGGTTACACCGGTTCTACCTACGCTACCTACTCTGGAGTATTCGGTCGTGGCTCTGGTCATATCTGGATGGATGATGTCAATTGTGGAGGAGCATCGTCGTAACTTAGCTGTGGACATCTCGGATGGGGAAGTCATAACTCATTTTGAGGAGATTTTGCTTTTAGTTTTTTATCAAAATCATTACCCTGTACTGTACTGTATTCTACTTCTGAGGCAGTCAAAATTATATAGTATGCTCAAAGATCTCTTATACAGTAAAGCAATGAGGTAGTTTGACATAGGAGCTTGTAAGATGCATCCATGGATGTAACACACGTTTAGGGCATTTGCTCGTTATCGTTGCCGTTTTCATTTTGTGGTTTGCTTGCTTAATACCCTCAGCATAACACAATAAGCTTGGGAAAACTGCTGTAAAAGATAGTTACTTACCTAGTAACTGTTGGTTTCGAAAGAAGTAATAAATAAAGCGGTTGGTGTACGTTTATTAGTTTTTGGCCCTCGACTCATTGATTTAAAACTCCTCACTACTAATAAGGGATCCTCTGAACGAAAACATATATCTACAATCCATTCTCTGCCTCAAGCCTCACGTTTCGCGTCTCTCCACTCAAGGAGGCGGGAGGGATGGGAAACGGGAGTGCTCGCCGGAGATTTGAGATGTACTTAGATTATGTTTGTGGGGGAGGGGGGAGGTGACTTGAAATTTCTCACCCCTAACAGATACCAATTCTAAAACAGCACGTCATCTTCTGTCATATATTTTCAGCTCCCGCTATTTCAGATCCCGCTATTGGACCTTTGCAGGCTGAGCACCCTAAGAGATACCATAACCGCTTCTTAACAATTCAAAGCCATGACCAACCCGCGACCCTTTTTTATGTCACGAAATTATTTAGTAGTTGTTTGCGTTTAGTTTAAGTTTTTGTTTTAGTGTGTTGTTTGGATTTTGTCGTTCATTATTACGTAACTTTATTACGTAACTCATGTAACATTTAACTATTTAATATTTAAACATTCTTATTGTATTGTGTAGTTTAGATGTATGTATCAGGAATTATGTAAATTTGTACAATTAAGCGTGTAACAGGTGTTCTTTCCAGTCACTTTCTTTATAGCGTTTGTTTTAAGTGTTAATTGTAGGAAAAAAATTACCATAAATGTATAAATGTAAGTTGTACAGATGTAGTGGGTTGTTGTGAGCAGCAGTTTTGTTGGAAAGGGAAGTAAGCAAGAAAAAAAAAAGACGAGTTAAAGGGCCTGTGGCCAAAGAGAGAAAGAAGAATTCACTGCCAAGAGCCATTGGTAGGCGCCAGCCAAGTAACTTGACGAAACGCATTTGTCAGTGGTGGCGATAGAGCTGAGAATACGTGCTGTCTACGTGCAGTGTGGCGATTGAGAGTAGCGTTGAAAGACCATGTGCTAAGGAGAAACCGCCGGCTGAGAGATAAAGAAAAGTATATACGTGAACGAGACGCGGGACTAGGTTTGAACTTAAGAGGAAGAGAAGGAGGTTTGTGGTATCGGTTCAGGTTTTGTGGTGTGGTGTTGCTTAGGAAGAGACGGGGAACTGAACTGTTGTATAGAATTTGTAAATAATTAGTTAGTTCGTATTCGTTTGTTATTATTGTATAGCTTTAAAATTACTTAAGTTTAGGTTAGGAATCGCAATAGTTTAGTAATTAATTGTATTAATTTTTAAGCAAAAGATTGTTATAGAATATTTAGAATTAGTTTACTTAAGTGTTAATGCTGTAAATATCGAGTTTTTTTTTATATACTTAATAAACATTAGCTATTGTAATTCATGGTGGTGTGTTGCGGGATTGTGGGAAGGGGTGCGTGTATTCAGTCATTGTTCGTTTCGGTGTTATTAGTCTTAGTTTTCCCATTTCTATCGTCAAGGGAATTTTCGGGGCTTACGCCACATTTTTTGGTGTCAGGAGTGGGATACTATTCCCTTGGTATTTGTTGTACACACACTTCAGACACAATCGTGCAACACACAAGTGTTAATTATGGCTGCAAAAGACTCGGGTTATGATTCTTGGTCTCTGGAAGAGTTAAGAACTGAAGCTAGTAGTAGATCGATTTGTTTCACTAGCAAAGATGGGATTAAGACGATGGCGAGCAAGCTTAGGGTGCATGATAAGTTAATGGCTAATCCGGGTGATGTGTTCACGGAAGGTGAAGAAATGGAGCAGACCGAAACCGAGGGGAATTTGACTTTCGAGCAACGAGTGCAACTACAAGAACGAGAGCTAATGATGTTGGAATTGCGAAGGAAAATGCAAATGGAAGAACGGGAGGCCGAAAAGGAGAAAAGGGAGTATGAAAGACAGAGAGCGCGGGAGGAAGAAGAGAGATTAGTCAGGGAAGAGGAACGACTTAGAATTCTTAGGAGTGAGAAAGAACAGTTTGCCGTTAGAGAGGCCGAAAGGCAATATAAGAGTTCTAATAAGCCTAGGTTTATGAAGATTAGAGAAATGCGGGAAGAGGAAGACATAGATGATTACTTTAGAATATTTGAAATGACGGCGAAAGCGCAGTCTCTTCCGGAAAGTGAGTGGATTGGCAATCTCGTTCCTAAGCTTACAGAAAAAGCCAAATCAATTTACTTGGAGATCCCGGACCCCAAATGTCAAAATTACCATGAAAGCAAAAACATCATTATTAAAGCTTATCAGCTAACTGCAGACCATTACAGATTCAGATTTCGAACCTCAGAGAAACAATCAGAGGAAGACTTTGTTCAGTGGGGAAATCGGACAAGAAGGTATTTGAATCGTTGGATGGAAGTTGCAGGGGCTGCTAGTGATGCTGAGATGATTTTGGAGCAAATAATGATTGAGAGGCTCCTGGATGCGGTAAGCCCAGAGCTAAGAGCTTGGTTGAAAGAGCAAAAGCCAACTACTGCAGAAGAGCTTGGAAATCTAGCAAACCTACATGTACAAGCAAGGAAAGGACCACTCGTCGCAGGTAAATATGCTTCGTTTGGTAGAGGGCAGGGTTTTAAACAAAGAAAGGAAATGAACGTAAAAAGGGATGTGCCTCCACCCGAAAGCAAGCATGATTCGCGTAAGCAGAATCCCGTATCGCCCAACGTTAAGAATACAAGGCCCGAAGTAACTTGTTTTAAATGTGGCAAGAAAGGGCACATGTCGTTTAACTGTGGGAGGACCCGCAACCCTACCTCCCAGGGGTACTTGCTCTGTATGACTCCCCTTAACTCGGAGAAAAGAGAGTTTCCACCGTGCAATGTTAAAGGCAGGATAGCGGGTAAACCTGCAGAGATGATAGTTGATTCTGGGTGTACTAGAACCCTTGTCCATAAAAGGTTTGTTAGCGATGATTCTTTAACCGGGGAGAAAATGACAGTTTTGACTGCAGCAGGTGAACGACTGGTTATACCTTTAGCATGGGTAGAATTTGAAAGCGAACATGGTAGGCATAGGGAATTGGTAGGGGCATTAGACAAGTTACCAGTTGACTGTCTACTCGGTAGATCTTCATTCGGTAAAACCCTTTCCAAACAAAATGTCCTGGATCAATGGGAGAACAATACATCGATTCATAGCTTGGAAAGCAATGAAGCTTTTGTGCTAACTAGGCGGCAGAAAGTATTACAGGAAGCCCAGAAACAAGCGGATGAAGTAGTGGATCGCGAAAACGCACTTGCAGTTAGGAATCTGTCCAAAAAAGAGACGAAGAAGGAAGGTCTGAGAAAGGGTGATCTACCAACACTCTTTGAAGAATCAGAGCGAGGCGAGATTGACGAGGAAAGACCAAAGGGGGTTGTTGAAGAGTCAGGTATGGATAATTTATTGCTTAACATTTTGGATAGAAATAGGGGCCAGGTTATCGAAGATCAGCGAACCGACGTGACGCTCGATAAGGCACGTAGTAAGGTGCTTCAGAAAGCACCCGAGGGAGGAAATAGTTATTTCATTGAAAATGATTTGCTCATGCATCGCAAGTTTTTGGAAGATGTACATGATGGGGTGAGGTATGTTGACCGTGTGGTTGTCCCAGAAGCCTATAGAAATGAGATTCTTCGCGTCGCCCATACTATCCCTTTAGCTGGTCACATGGGTTCCACGAAAACATTGAATCGCATAGAAGTGCATTTCTTTTGGCCTGGTATTAGCCTTGATGTTCGAAAATACTGCGCGACCTGCCCACAATGTCAGTTAGTAGCGCGCAAGATGAAGTCGCACAGGGCACCACTTAATCCAGTGAAACCAGAAACGGAACCGTTTCGTAAGATAGCCATTGACATAGTGGGTGAATTACCTCGAACAACTACAGGGTACAAATACATTTTAACAATAGTCGACTATGCAACGCGTTACCCAGAGGCCATACCTCTCAGGAATACAAGTTCGAAAACAATCGCAGATGCTCTTGTTCAGTACTTTTGCAGGGTAGGAATCCCAGAGGAATTGGTTTCAGATCAGGGTTCTAATTTCATAGGCAACCTCATGACGCAATTGTATGATCAGTTAGGAATTACCAAGATTCAAACTTCGGTATACCACCCAGAAGCAAACGGTCTGGTTGAACGTTTCAACGGTACTCTGAAGCGGATGCTCAAAAAGTTTGTCCGAGAGCGGGTGAAAAATTGGGACAAGTTCCTCCCTTATCTGCTGTTTGCCTACAGAGAGGTCCCATGTGAATCCACTGGATATTCTCCTTTCGAGTTACTGTATGGTCAATCAGTCCGTGGACCGTTAGCTGTTATAAAAGAAACATGGTTAGAGAAACACCCTTCTAAGGAAAGCCTGGTGAGCCATGTCCTAGAAATCAGAAGACGACTCGCGATGATGCAGAAAGCGGTTCAAGAGCACATGACGAAAACGCAACGAACACAAAAACGCCTGTACGACGTTCACAGCTCTAAAAGACGGCTGGAAGTTGGTGACAAGGCTTTGGTCTTGTTGCCCACCCCAGGAAGCAAGTTGGAGGTTTGTTGGCAAGGCCCTTTCAAGGTTACCAAAGTGTTAAATGACGGGCTTAACTACGAGCTAGATACAGGCAAAACACACAAGCAGCATCGAACGTATCACATTAACCTTCTCAGTAAATGGCAGAGTCGAGATGAAATAGCCGCGTTGGTTATGCCAGAGTCCTTAGAGATGCCTCTGCCACATGAACGGGATGTCCCTCAATTTACGTCGGATGAATCATGGGAAGACGTTATCATTTCTTACGAGCTATCCGAGCCTAAAAAAATTCAGGTGAAGAAATTGCTACAGGAGTACGCTGATGTGTTCTCTGGAAAACCAAATGTAACGAACGCAGCAATCCATCAAATTGATACAGATGACTCCCCACCAATCCGTTGTTCACCATACAAGGTCCCGCAAAGACTCGAAAGTGAGGTAAACAAAGAAATCGATAAGATGCTGGAGTTAGGCATAATTCGTCCTTCAAATAGTCCCTGGGCATCCCCAGTTGTCATTGTTCCGAAACCAGACGGAACCATCCGATTTTGTGTCGATTACGGGAAGCTGAACAGCGTAACAAAAATGGATGCATATCCGATTCCGTTAATGGAAAGGATGATAGAGAAGGTTGCTTCTGCCAAGTTTATAACTACATTAGACTTGACGAAAGGGTGTTGGCAAGTTCCCCTTGAGACGACTACAATTGAGAAATCGGCGTTCATTACTTCAAAGGGCTTATATGAGTTTCTTGTGATGCCATTTGGAATGAAGACAGCACCAGCCACGTTTCAACGAACGATGTCAGACGTGGTACTAAAAGGTTTTCATTTTGCTGATGCTTACATAGATGACGTTGAGGTCGACACACCTTCTACCTTTGAACAACACCTGTTGGAACTTCGCCAAGTTCTAGATCGACTCCGAGAATGCAATCTTAATGCACGACCCTCTAAATGCAAAATTGCTATGAAAACTGTAGATTTTGTAGGACATCGTGTTGGCGGAGATAAGATCGAACCTCGTAAAGCTCTTATCCAGTCCATTATTGAGTACCCCAGGCCAGCAACCAAGAAGGAAGTAAGATCCTTTCTAGGCTTGGTTGGTTACTATCGTAAGTTTATTCCAAATTTTTCTGAAAGAGCAGCTACCCTAACGGATTTGACAAGTGGAAAAAATCCCACAAAGGTGAAATGGCTTGACGTTCACGAGCGAGCATTCCTTGATTTAAAAGAAGCTATTCAAAAACCTCCAGTCCTACGACCACCCCACTGGGATGAAGAATTTATTTTGCAAGTTGACGCTTCAAACAGAGGTCTAGGAGCTATTTTGTGCCAGAAAGGTAAGGACGGAGAAGAGCACCCAGTAGCTTATGCTAGTAGGAAGTTGCAACCCAGGGAACAGAAACTTAGTACCACAGAGAAAGAATGTTTAGGCATTGTGTGGGCTGTGGAGTTATTTAGGTATTATCTATATGGCAGAACCTTTAAATTGCAGACTGACCACAACCCTTTGGTCTGGCTAAACCAAGTCCGCGATAAAAGCCGAAAGTTGTTGCGGTGGAGCGTTACTCTCCAAGAGTACGACATGCTTATAGAGCACAAGAGTGGCAGAAATCACTGTAATGTGGATGCTCTAAGCAGAGTTTGAGCTTGTTGTACGTCCAACCTTACTTTTCCTTTCTATTTTGGCGTCGTCCCACCCCAAAAATAGACTTGTTAAGGGGGGAGGTGTCACGAAATTATTTAGTAGTTGTTTGCGTTTAGTTTAAGTTTTTGTTTTAGTGTGTTGTTTGGATTTTGTCGTTCATTATTACGTAACTTTATTACGTAACTCATGTAACATTTAACTATTTAATATTTAAACATTCTTATTGTATTGTGTAGTTTAGATGTATGTATCAGGAATTATGTAAATTTGTACAATTAAGCGTGTAACAGGTGTTCTTTCCAGTCACTTTCTTTATAGCGTTTGTTTTAAGTGTTAATTGTAGGAAAAAAATTACCATAAATGTATAAATGTAAGTTGTACAGATGTAGTGGGTTGTTGTGAGCAGCAGTTTTGTTGGAAAGGGAAGTAAGCAAGAAAAAAAAAAGACGAGTTAAAGGGCCTGTGGCCAAAGAGAGAAAGAAGAATTCACTGCCAAGAGCCATTGGTAGGCGCCAGCCAAGTAACTTGACGAAACGCATTTGTCAGTGGTGGCGATAGAGCTGAGAATACGTGCTGTCTACGTGCAGTGTGGCGATTGAGAGTAGCGTTGAAAGACCATGTGCTAAGGAGAAACCGCCGGCTGAGAGATAAAGAAAAGTATATACGTGAACGAGACGCGGGACTAGGTTTGAACTTAAGAGGAAGAGAAGGAGGTTTGTGGTATCGGTTCAGGTTTTGTGGTGTGGTGTTGCTTAGGAAGAGACGGGGAACTGAACTGTTGTATAGAATTTGTAAATAATTAGTTAGTTCGTATTCGTTTGTTATTATTGTATAGCTTTAAAATTACTTAAGTTTAGGTTAGGAATCGCAATAGTTTAGTAATTAATTGTATTAATTTTTAAGCAAAAGATTGTTATAGAATATTTA
>CM042759.1:288-5288 GCA_022496165.2 Catalaphyllia jardinei
CTTTATCTCACATCCACACTTCGCAGCTACACTTCGCAGCTACACCTTGCAGCTACATCTCCCAGCGAATATGTCAGCTTTTGGAGTAATTTCAGTGAGTGAACTCTTGCTTTTATAACTTTTATGATGAATTTCTTAAAAGTTTCCTTGTCAATATGCCACAGCTTTCGAACTACTGGTCAATCCGGCTGAATGAAAGGCTTTGAAAGATGTTTGCAAGTCTTAGAGCAATGCTCTCGGTGACAACGGAATGGCTGCACTGTTAGGTTAACATTGATGACTTCGGTGCTTGGAAGGAACAAAATTAACTTCGTCAGTCTCATTTGGCGAAAAAAAAGCCCTTTGAGGGAGTTATTGAGCCCCATTTGGGGAAACTTGTGCCCCTCTTGGGGATTTTTGAGCCCTGTTTGGGGAGATATAAGCCCCTTTCGGGAATTAGGAAATCCCTTTGGGGGATTACCAAATTCGTTGTAGGATTAAATACACATTATTTGGGAAAGTTCCACAGAGCTAGGAACGCTGCTACTGCTGAAGTGAAAACACCTTCGATTGACCAAACATCTACAAAAGCTATGGCATATTTATATGAACAAAGTTAGAGGTGACAACAGTAGACAACAGTATGTAAATTGCACATTCACCATTGAATTCAAATAGACCTAGACACAAATATCACATAAAATCACTCAGAAGTAACTAAGTATGAGTGAGGCACTGTTTGACTCAACTGAGGAGGTGAAAGGAAAAAATGTTATAAGTACCAAGAAAGTTTTCAAAGAAGATGAGCTGAAGATGACAGATGCTTCTGTTGAAACATGTTTTGTAAATGTAAAAGTGTCATCTTTTCTTAAAATTTTATATTATGAAATGGCAATGGCAAGCCTATTCAACAAGGAATAAATTTCTTGTTATGTGGATAAACAAGTGTAGAGCTGTCAGGGATGCTAAAACAGCTGCCATAACTACTGTCAATTGTGACTAAAAGTATACCTGTGTTACTATGTACCATAAAGTTTAAAAATCTTCATGTATACAACTGCATTAATTTTGCTTTTCTGTGTAAGGGAAATTGTCAGAAATTACTCTGTGAAAAAAGTAATCTATTCTTTTTCAAAAAATGCTGATGCCAGCATTTTTGTTGAGATTCGAGGCTGATTGTTTCCGAAAATTACGTACCTACCCCCAGTTTTCTTTTGGACTGCAATAGCCCTCACTAAGATCTACTTTTTCTTTATGAACAATGTGAACCTCATCCACTGTGCACAACAGAGCTGCTTCTAGAACCTCCAACACTGCTATGTTTCCCTGGATTGATGACTTTCAAGATGGACTGGGAGAGGTTATTAAGAATCCTCAAGATGCTGTCCTTATTGCCTCTTCCAGGCATTTATATATTATTTGGGGCGCAGTGTGGAAAACGGTGAGCAAAAAATAGAAAGAATGCTTCTTTGTCCTTACTGTACAAAAATTGATTCTAATCCTTACTTTGATGCATTTAATCAGTTATTTTAAATCATACTAAACATCAGACACACTTGAAACTTGTACAGGATGGCTGATTCTCCAGAAATTTAAGTTGGTGGAAAATATTTTATTTTCTTTGCCACCTGGATTAAAACGGACAGACTGTTACTCTTCTTGGGTTTCTATCAGGTTTCTATAACCCAAAACCCATGAACTTCTGAAAACAGGGCAAGTGCTCTATCCACTGAGCTATGAGAACCCAAGGTCATGTAACCAAGTTCATGTGTGTCCAGACATGCTCTATTTTGCTAGGATTAGCAATGGCAAAGTCATCATGAGTGTTTAAAAATTATTTTTCTCTCTTCACATGCAAAATGATTGGCATTTGAGAGTTGTAATAAAGTTCCTGGATTTTGGAAGAGCACTTATGCCATAAAAAGAAAAGAGTTGTTGTGGTTGTTTTTGTCTTGGGAAAAATTTTGGAAATTTTTAGGAGTTTTGAGAACCCAAGGAGAAACAGTGAGTAGTTATAAGTGAAAAAAGATGAGTTCTCTATGAGTTCCCCATGAGCTCTCTGGTGAAGAGCCAAGCTTAGCTACAATGTTTGAAGATGACAAACACATTCAGTGGGTTATTAACAATATTAACCCATTGACTCCTGTGCCGCCCGTAGCCGCCAGTAACCGCCTGTGATGAGCCTTGGCCTTTCTTCCACTTCAGACGTCATCACTTTTGAGCAAAATTGGCATTATCTATACTCAACTTCTGCAGCAGGCAAAGATCTTTCCAATGATGCCTAGATTAGAGTGATCGACCTGGTGGAGCCTGGGATATGCCCAAAAATGCTCAAAAAGATGAGTGAAACACTCAGAGCAAAATTTCCTGCCACTACACCTAGCTGCTCCATGGTAAAAATTGGCCGCCTCTATGACTCTTTCTTAGACGTTTTTTAACCGCAACCAAGCTTAGTAGAAAGTCAATCACTGCAGCAAAAAGAAAAGGAGAAAAAGGAAAGGGCAAAAAAATTCAAAAATCGAAAAGCCTAAAGACGTAGGTCACCTACGGTCAAAATTTTGATTTCTGTGCTTGCCCGAGCCAAAATGTTGTAACACGCGGTTCTAGTGGCAAGAAGGGCTAGCTGTCATGTTGCAAATGCATTTTCAACCAGACATGGTTCGCACAGGCCTTGAAAAGTCCTTGAAAAAGTATCAACCCCATGAAAAGTCCTTGAAAATGGAGAAATTTGCTTAAGTCCTTGAAAAGTCCTTGAATTTTCCCCAGTAGTCCTTGAGTCTTATGGAAAGGTCCTTGAATAAGAAAAACTTCATTAAGCAATGTTGTCTTGCGCACAGAAAACTTTGAAAGCTCAGCAAGACACAATTTTGTGCGTGAAACATTGCGTGAAGATTTCTGGTGTAGTTCATTGCTGTTATTTGATGTACCTTTAGTTAGAAACCATGCCTTCTAGGGATAAGGTATTGCAATAACCTGTACCCCCCTACCATTTCTAATCTGGAGTCAAAAGGGCGGAAGGGCCATTGCTTATTAACGGCGCAGCCGGAGGCTGGGCAGTTCTTGCTCGGCCTTCGGTTTTATTTTTTTTTAGTTTTGTCGGTTACTAATCCCAAACCTCCGCAGATGATGTCATTATCAGCCAATTACAGGCCATTTCTCAGTTCTTTTTGTCATATCCCCATCAAGAGGGTTTTGTCAAGTTAGCGCATTGACTGTTTAGACAAACAATAGCCGCCAACAGGAAATATGTTTATTTGGTCAAACTTGGGCCAAAATCCTTCAGCAATGGGCGTCAGGAGTATTTTATCTTTAGACGTAAACAAAATTCTCAGATTACAAGTCATGCTAGACTCACGCTGTGCGAAGAATGTAATCAGATACGCCTTTCTGCATATGGGCAGTGAGAGTCATGTTTCGCGTAATGAAATTCGGTCGTTATGTAACAGTATATGACGGCGGTAACTATGTCATGTTTTACAAGCTGAGCGTCCCCATAAGGATTAAAAAACAAAAGAGCGCGGTTACAACCGCACCGGGTTCTTTTTTTTTTATTTGTTGTTATCTAATCCCAAACCTCCGTGGATGATGTCATTATCAACCAATCACAGGCCATTTCTCAGTTTTTTTCGTCATATCTCCCCTCAGGATGGTCTTGTCAAGTTAGCGATTTAACTGTTTAGACAAACAATGGCCACTGACAGGAAAAATGTTTATTTGGTCAAACTTCAGCGATGGGCGGCAGGACATTTGTAAGGATAAAGTATCTAATTTGGGACCAGCTGCTGGCTACTAAGGCTGAAATTATCCAGAGTTAAGCTGTATTTTCGTTTTGCATGCGAAACAGAAGATTTTGTAATCTACAATTTTTGTTTCTGTTGGCTTTCAAAGGGAATAGCTAGGGACACAGAAAGCTATGATGCTCTTTAAATCCCTGAACAGGTTAGCCCCAGTGTACTTGCAAGATTTACTCAGTGAGCGACACACAGACTATGACATGTGTGATTCTTTCCATAAGTTAAACTTACCCAAGCTGCGTACCAACTATTTGAAACGTAGCTTTGGCTATTGCGGTGCCTTACTATGTAATTCTCTTCCTGAAAATATTAGGGCGATTAGATCAATTGGGCAGTTTAAGAAGGAAATCAACCATACACTTAAAACATCCGATTCCCACTTGGCAATCTTGTAAATCAGTTTTTATAGTTAATTTTTAAAAATAATTGTAATTAAAATACTATTAGTATAACTGAAGATTTTTAACCGAGTTTAAATAAAGATTTTAATTACTTACTTACTGAAAAGCGATAAGTTGCTTAAAAGGTTAGGATTGCTTTCAAACGCAAGATGACTATACAAAAGACAACAAGGCATTGAGGTCAGTTATTTTTATTACATTTAGGTTAAAATGTCTATTAACGTTTTTCTCAATACAAACCCTTTGTAACAAAACACCTCTATATCCTGAAAGGCGAGAATCATGTTTCGCGTAATGAAAGTCGCTTGTTATGTGACAGTAGATGACAGTGGTAACTATGTCACAAAACTCTTGGATTACAAATCACGCGATGCAAAAAATGTAATCATTGAATCATGCAACTTGTACTGTTCACTTGAGTAGCCTCGCAGCTCCTACAAGCTCTAAATTTCATTGGCGACGATAGTCGCAGCCCTTTTGTTTTAGGGCTAGGGTCCATTGTTTCTGTTGTTTGATCTTTTGGTAAACCTGAAGGGTGGTCTCCAATCAGGTGAGACCTTGTAAGAGCTGCGAGGTGACCCGTTCACTTTCATTATGTGACAAATGAGAGCGATCGCAATGTGGAATTGATCACACAACTTATAATCTCAAGTGTTGACTTGTCAATATACTTAAAATCCAGAGCTTTGTAGCATGCGCTGTGGAAATGAATTTGGCTTGGAATTTAACTGGAACTGAGCGCTTAACCCTGTACTATGATTATGTGGAGAAATTGGGACGGAATTCGAGCAGGAGTGACAAAACCCTATGAACATATGCAAATATA
>CM042759.1:7788-32788 GCA_022496165.2 Catalaphyllia jardinei
GGAAGTGGAGAACCTGAAGGAACATACAATTATTGCTGAAAGGCTTGTCTGTGATCATGTGAGAAATGTTGGTGTAATTTTAAATGTTGAGCTCAGCAAGCCTTTGTTGCTTTCAGGTAAGCTTTCAAGACAGATATGAGAGGTACCTTGAGGATGAGGGAAGGAAGAAAACCCAACAGGAACAGTCAAAACGAAAGCCTATACTAGAGAAAATTGATAAGATTAAAAAGAAGAAAAAAAGAGTGGACTCCGACATAAAGTCTGTTAATGAAACAGCAGATGAACTTTGCTTAAAAGCAGAATCCACAGGGAAGTTGACCTTCGTGACCCAAGCCAATTCACTTCGAAATACAGCAAAGGACAAAATTCAAGAACTAACTGACTTAGATGTAAGCTTAAATTCCAAACTGGAAAGGCTAAAAGAATAGACACAATCAAAACATCTTCTAAGGTTTGTGATCTGGTTTCCTGTACCACATCAATGGAAGTTCCTGTTTGTATTGCACGTCTCTTTGCAGAACATCCCATACAAAAAAGTCATTTTAATTGAGGGGTTGATCGCATGTATGTCAAGTTGAGTGGAAAACAAGTCCTTGAAAAAAATAAGATTTGTCCTTGAAAAGTACTTGAAAAGAAAGGTCTTAGGTCTGTATGAACCATGACCAGATTAAAGCTAATTCGGCCAAGATCCAGCCTTGAAACCACCAAAATGTCCAAAAAAAGCAGTTGGTGAAAAGTAAATGTTCTAGGAGTCAATGGGTTAAGGTTGGTAATTTATGCTTGCTACTGCTGTATTGTGTGAGTGACTTAGACGGCACCTTTCTGAAATAATGTTAAAGCGTTTGTCATGGCTGTGTGACAAGAGTTTTTGCTATGTCCAAATATTTTGTTAAATATTATTACTTAATATAAAAGGTCTTATTAAGACATCTTGATCATCAGTTATATGTACACAACTTAAGCAGTTGAGAAATTAAGGGCCCATTAAAGTATCTCATTGCTAAGCTACACGGTTGCTACCGGGCGACCCTAAAAGCCAGAATCATGGAACGGCGGAACTGCTGAATGGCGGAATCTTGGAACGGCAGAAAACGACCCCAAATTCTAAAAGACGGAATCGCGGAACGGCGGAAAATCACCCCAAATCCTAAAAGATGGAACGGCGGAACGGCAGAAAATCCCCCAAAATCCTAAAAGACAGAATGACGGAAAATCACCCCAAATCCTAAAAGACGGAATGACGGAAAAACTACCCATTAGTGCTATCTTATCTTATCTACCACATGGCAGTCTGAAGGGTGGAATTCTGAGATTATCCGTTTATCAAGAAACACCGCGAATTCCGCGGGTTTTCCTTCGGTCCACTAAAAGGCCATAGCACATCCGCACATCCTCTTTAATTCGCTTCAGAGAATTTTCCCACCTCCATCCCCAATCATTCTGCCTTCAACACTCTGTTCTCTATTTTTCCTTTTTGTTATGACCCGGGTGGCCGGTTTTCACGCCCATCTACGCCAATGACCTGTTGATTTAGGTAATTATTTTGTCATCAAGTAATTTATAGCCACCCTCGTGGCCAATTTGTTGCAGCTCTGTTGTCTCACTTTAATTCCGTTTTTTTTTTCCTGGTAAACAAAAGGCGGCCAGTGTTTATATATTTTGGGCCGGCATCTGCAAAAATAAAGTTTTCGCGCTAAAGCTCACTTGAAGTTTCACTGGTGTTTATATAATAAAAAAAAGTTATAGAACTAACCCTAACCCTAACCCTAAATAAGAGATGGAATGGTGGAAAATCCCCTGAAATCCTATAAGACGGAATGACGGAAAATCGCCCGCTCTAAAAGGCAAATACTCAGAAATATTGCTTCTCACCTCAACCCCCCCAAAAAAGGCTTAAATGATAGTTTGAAAAACAAAATAAGTGACATTAAGTTCGCCTATCCCCCTTTTCACTTTTTTTTTCGCATGAATACAAGTTCCGCGGAAATTATCTTTGCTTGTTATGTTTTTTATCATATTTAACAGAGTTATTTCTTATTTCTTTTTTTCTTATTTATTGCCATAACAATCAACCAAAATTGCATACTTAAGTCACTCTCTTTAACTTTGTGTATATCTGCATGCTTTCGAAGCTGCAGTAATTATTCGAAAGCATAACTCTGCTAAAATTAATATCAACTGTAACCAACATTAACGGGAACTATTAAGATCAACCATGTTAACGCAGATTTCGTCGTCTGGCGCTACAATCAATGAGGAAATGTTTGAGAAAATATGCTACAGCTGCTTACTTTAAAGTCAATGAAATGTCTAGTTAAAATTAACTGGAAATAATCCCAACAATAACTAAGACTGGAAACTGTCAATATAAGCCATGTTCACAAAGGTTGACGTTTCAGCGTCAAACATTAACAATAAATGACTCTCAGTGAAAAACTGTGCAAAAGCTGTTAACCTTAAAGAGACCACTAATGCATTACCAATAAGATAACTTTTAACCACTTAAATCAAACTGAGCTGAGTTAGGGCATTAAAAATAGTTCTGGCCGCCCCGTGGCCATGATGCACGTAATGAACAGGCTAGCGTGTAGATCTTTATAAGCCGAATTCGTTACGTAAGTGCTGAAGATGGACATCATCCATCACCTCCTTGTCAGCTTCCATTACTTCTACCGACGGATGATACTTTTTGCCATGGGCGTTGCGAATGCAGGACATTTTTGGATGATAATGCACTGGCTCCGGCTTGATGGACATCCTCAACCCCCCATCACCATTAGGGATTGGCCTGAGTTCTAGCCGAGCAAGAACAAAGTCCCAAGGTGGTGGAGGAACTACTTCCGTTTCGCCTTTCTGGGGTTTGGGACGGATGTTTTGCTGACACCCGTAACATCTGTAGACCCTTGAGTTCTTGAGCCATTTGACTTTAAACGTGGTTGTGTCGAGAGTTGGTTTCGGTGGTGTTGCAATTCTCTCTCTGTACTCACTAGTCGAACGTTGGGTTTGTGGAAGACATTTTCGTTTTCGTTCCGCTTCTCCCGGTTTCCCACCGACTGACTTTGGCACGTTCTTGTACGCACACTCAGTCAAATTCTTCTTTGCTTGTTGAACTGAAACGCTTTCCTGAAGTAACGCTGCTTCCAGCGTAAGTTTGTGCACTCTCTTATTGATCTTCTCCTTTTGAGCGTACAAGAACGTGCCAAAGTCAGTCGGTGGGAAACCGGGAGAAGCGGAACGAAAACGAAAATGTCTTCCACAAACCCAACGTTCGACTAGTGAGTACAGAGAGAGATTGCAACACCACCGAAAAAAAAAAAAAAAAAAAAAAAAAAAAAAAAAAAAAAAAAAAAAAATCCTGGACACGAGCGTGAGACTTGCTGACGTAGGCAGAGAATGTGACTTGAAGCTTTGAACTATAGGGCTGGCCTATCTTGTAAGGGCCCTCATCCACAATAGCTCTTTCGCAATTCCTCTCCTCCTCTTCTGAAATAGATTTCAGCAAGTCAACTACTTCTGTCCAGGCAAGTTTTCGTTCTCCATACATCTGTTTCTTCCTTGCCTTTATCCGCTGATGCTTGGATTCTGCCCCATTGTTGTAGAAAAACGATTCCCCGAGGCCAGCACGTTTTCTCACGGGTGAAATCATCTTCTTCTTCATGTCTTCTGCAACGTTTGCCACAAAGTACTTGTGAAATTCTGCTTCGCTTGAATTAGAGAGCACTGCACCCCTTGATTTCTTTTCTCTTGAATTCCAAACGTTTTCCAAACTTTCAAGCTTAGCATCGAAGTCCCTGCACCCGTCTGAGTCAATAAGCCCTTTTTCATGGTTGACATCAGACCCAAATATGTCTTGTAGAAACGCTGTACAGTACTCGGCTGAAATTCCTAATGAGCGAAGCTTCCTTTTACAGTCTTCTTCTGCGTGTCTTTTACATGCAAGCCATGTTGCTATGGGAAGATAAGGACTCATTCCCTTCTCGACTGCGTCTTCACGGTCTGACCCTACAAATCGGATGTTTTTAGTGCCATTGTCAAGTCTAGTGATTGTGGCTCCAAAGTAGCTGAATGTGTCGCTGTTCTTCCTCGTGTGTATGAGGGTTGGCCCAAGCAAAAGAGGGGGTTTCCCAGTTCTCCTGTCCTCCAGCAGCAAATGCCTGTAGGTTGTAGGTGTCACGTAGAAGTCACCAATATTGAAAGTTGTGTCGATGGACAACATGGAGAATGTGTTGGTAGTATTGGCACAAAATCGCTTGACATCTTGAACTTGCCTATCAGACGCTAAAACGCATGCCGGACTAGGAGCAACCTGTAGGCGTCGAATGTAAACTTTCCCCGCTTCCTCTTCCATTTTTGACTTAAGGGTGAGGTCATATAACTCGTCTTGACTTCGGGTTTTGTTTCCTTTATATTTTGCGTTCTCCACTTGTTTTCTGTTTCTGGGAACATCCGAGAGGCTGCAAACGTTGAGTAGGCCTCTGGCCTCTTCGAACACTTCATCATACACTCGTGACGGAGGAGCAGAACCTTTCACCTTCCCTTTAATGCTCTCCAAAACTCCAGGTTTGGTGCGAGTAAACGCCTTCCCCGACTTAGAATTACCATGCGGTTTGGTAGTGATTGCATGGGGTTTTCCACAGAAACTGTACTGTAAAAGTACGAATTGTTCATGCGTGAAGACGTGCCCATTGTATCTCAATATTTCATAAGCTCTTCTGCGGAAATCGGGATGTTTAGCGTGCGTCCAGTACGTCCTCTTGAGAAGAATTGTTGAGTGTTTACAGTCTTCTGGTTTTGTTTTGGAAATGAAGCGGATTTCGGGATCCTTGTCCTCGTAATACGCAATGACATGACTTCCATCATTTTTAAAAACTCCAAGGCCATCTGCTTTCCAGTCATCTGGGTTACGAAAACAAGGTGCCTTCTTATCAATGACGAAAACTTTGTTTTCTTGACACTTGACGGGTGGTTTAATTGCGACGTTATCCTCAGGAGGATCCAGCAATAGCCGTGCGATGTCGATGTTTGACAATTCCTTTATTTCTGTGGCATAAACTGGGATGTCTTTATCTCCGAGATAAAAGAAAGCAGCTTCAATCTGATCCTGGGAGCCGGAACCGCTCAAAGATGTTTTAGAATCGTTTTTGTCTGATTCAACCCTACAATATATTACATGAAAATTAGTACACTTCGAAACAGAAATCGTTCAAACGGTGTAATAAATCTATGTATTTTAATATTTTTTTTTCATTTTACTACTTTACGTTACGATTTGACATCTGAAGTTAGTCCCCCAAAATGTTACAAAAATGGTACTCCTAAGTGCAGCATTATAAGACAGCATCCAGGCTGTCAAGGCGTGGTTTTATATGGGCCATTCTGAACATGTCTGGGTATGGATTGAAATGCACAATTCAGTTCAACTTGTTTTTCCTCTAAATATCAAAGGACAGGTCATCCGTGATTCGAAGTCAAGTATGTCAAGTTGAAAGTTAGCATACATGAAAATTACCTGTCTCCATCACAACTGCTTGAAATGCTCTCATAACTTTGGTCAACTGTGTCATAATCATCTTTAGAGTTGTCAAGGGTGACTGCTTCAACGACTTGGGAGCTGGCACTACATTTCAATGACAATCAAAAATGTTTCAGGTTAAAATTAGACCCTAAAAAACGACGTTACCGTCTCCCTGAGCTAAGTTTCAAGTTCAAAAAAGTGATTGCAATTGTTGCAAAAGAGCCGCGATAAAGATATGTAAATATGCACCAAGTCGTACAAAACCTGAATGGCATGAAGTCAATTTAGTTAAAAATCTCTGAAGTATGTCAAGTTGAAAGTTAGCATGTATGAAAATTACCTGTCTACATAAACATGGCTTGAAATGCTTTCAGGACTTCGGTCAACTGCGTCATCATCAACTTTAGCGGAGTTGACAAGGGTGACTTCTTCTGCTACTTGGGAGCTGGCGCTAAATTTCAACAGCAAAAAAATTATGTAAATATATCAATTACAAATTGTAAGTGTTGAAAGATACAAATAGAGCTAAAATATGAAGTTTCCGCGTCTCTTAGATTATGGAGTGTTTAATTTTTTTACAATAAAGTGGTAAATGAGAGATAGAAATGACAATAGGACTATGTTAAGAACTACAAATGCCCTAATAATGAGCTCCTATTTATCATTTTTTCAAATTTATCTCATTTATGTCGAGAAATTGAAACGTCCCCAGTCTCTACTATTAAAAGTAGTCAGCAGCAGCGGTATTTTACCAGTTTCACAGTTTTGAAGCTAATGCTATTAGCACTGCCTTAAGGAACGTAAACGAAACGATTCAAAGGTGAAGATAACATTATTTGTGGATTTTGACTGCTAGGACTACTTAATTGAGGGTCAATAGTTTGCCATTCTTTTCCGCCCGGAGCCGCAAACAGACACACTCGTTTATTTTTACTGACCCATCCCTTATCTGAGCTTCACCGGTACATGCGCCAACTTAGTATCACGCTAGAGCCTAGCACACATTTACAGTAGAAGAGACAAGAGTTGCTACTTACTAATTGCTATTTGCGTGATACGAGTACTCATCTTCAGGAATGTCAATGGGGGTAGCATCTGCGCCTTTGCTAGTTGGGCTGTAACACAAAACAACGATCGAGAAGAATTAATGTGGAATGTTCTCAGTTGACTTGTTATGCTGTCATACTTTAAACGTGATTTATTTTTGTAACACAGCACTTTACCTGGAAATGCCAAGATTTAATCTCCTTTTACACAAGTCCTGTTTAATCCAGACAGCAGGTTTACACCTAGCAAGTCAAAAGAGTAAAAAAATAACATTCCATTACGTCTTTGTTAGAGCAAGACAGAATACTTCGAAAATGTTTTGTTAGTTAATAGTGTTTTTTTTTGCAGTATAAATAAAGAATTTATTATTAAATTGTTATTTGTTTCGTTTATCGTACGTGGGCAAACGCATCCGCCAAAAATAAACACAAAAAGGGGCGTCCTATGATAGATGCAAAGAAACTTTAAAGACTAGAAAGGAAATTTATATAAAAAAACATAAAAGAAACAATACCTCTTCACTTTTTTCTTCAGAGGAGATCGAGAGGGTGATAGGGTTGAATCGTTCAGCTTTAGAGTTAAACAGAAACAAAATTATTATTTCATCTATTAATAATATATTTGTAATTGAAAGAAGAGTCACAGACGACGCAGAGGATGACGTCTACTGAGTGAAAAATGAATTTATACTGATTTCTATTTTACAAACGAAATTCGCATTGTTTAGATCTTTTCGGTACCCCAATGCTCCTGCCATACTATTGTTTGCAAGAAATATGTTACATTTTAAATTAACGCTGTCCCCGTATGAACGTCACACTAGAATAGGGAAAAATTTAACAACCGCTGCTGCTTTTAATCAAGCAAATACGGTAATTTTGGACGCAGCAGCAGCAGAAACTAGGGTAAAGGTGCGGCGCTTCCCGCCTATTATTATTTTTTAATGCTCGCCGTTTTTGCACTGTTCATCAACTAGCTGAACGCCTGCACGAGGCTATGCACACACAAGAAAAGGCTTTAAATTCTGGTAGTTTATGGACCACTAATTAGCTGTTTTTAAATTCTGGTAAAATTAGTCTCAAATTTAACTTGTGGAGACGTCATAATATATATACGTACTTGTGAAAGATGTGCTTCTTCTTTCAAGTCATCACTAACCCCGCTGTGAAGTTCAAACACTGTGTGTCAAAGAATAATTCAAGAAGCTGATTTGTGTACAAATATATAATAATGTCTTATCACAGAAGTTGATGTACAGGAAAACTGATTGTGCTAAGTGAAAAGTATGAAATGTTACTTAATTGAATGTGCCTCAATATCCTTACTTGTTTTGGTCTTGTGGCTGGAGAAAGAGACAAAAAAACATCTTATTAGTTGTGTGTCCAACTTATAGAGACATTCCGTTCAAAAGTTGTGGGAGGTTTGATAATTAAGTAGTTGTTTCTCCAGTTCTATTACCTGGACTTCCTCATTTCAGCGAGAGACTGCTGAGCATAGCTCTTAACTCCACTTTGACTGAGTCGCTTCCATACCCACGCACACAGATTTTCAGCAGCTAACTGCTTGTTTTCGTGAATGAAAACTTTCACCAAGCCCTTACCATTACCGCCGAGCTCCTGGTTTATGGCATGTGTGTCCATAATAAACAGGTGTTGAAATGCCCATCCTATCGTGAAGATGTAGCCACCGCAAGAATAGAAGGCAACCCTCATCTCTCTTTCTGTTGTTAATTGACACACAGCTACAATTAGCTCCTCTCTGGCACAAGCTGAGTAAGCTCCATGGCTGGAAATGATTTCCTCACTGAATTCGTACTCCTCTTCTATGACTTTAAATTCCTGCAGAAGCGCGTAAGCCTCTGATACGTCATAGTGTCGACTTATTTCACGGATAGGGTTGAATTGAAGAGGGGACTTAATGATGACTTCTTCAGCAAGGCAGGCAATGTCGTGAAACTTGCTGACGGTTGTCTTCTCATTCTGGCACAGCAACAGGTCACCAAATATCACGGACATAAATGCGCAACCGTTTGTCCCATCACCAGGAACGTCTGAGCGAGTTGCGTTCTCGACAGAGCTTCCTTGGCTGACTGTAAGTGGTAAGTTTCTGCTGTTTGCGGTGTTTAACAGTTATCTGCTGCTTAAGACATCAGATATGTATTTCGCTTCGGGCCTGTCTTTCGGACAGAAGCGCGTACAATGATCGTATAATTTTCGTAGGCGGAGGCAATTTACTGCATGCTGCATGCAATAGTGATCCGAGTGAGCCGGCTTCTCATTCCTAGAAATTAGCCTCTCTAACACAGACAGACTACTTCCGGTATGAGCCTTTTCCAACTTTATCTGATAAGGGTATTTCAAATCAGGATTTATTATGACGAACAATAGCATTCCTAGGGCCCAGATATCTACAGCCTTTAGGTCTTGTAAGGACAGCGTTGATTCCTTCTGACTAAAGAGTTCCGGGGCTCGATAGGCGGGCGTTCCACGGACAATATTGCTCGTAACCATGCGACAAACATTCCTTGTTTGGTTAATCAAGGATCAACTTTCTCCAAAATCTGCTAGCTTGCAAATTATCGGCCTAGTTTGAAACGCATGCTCAAGTTCCTGTCCGTCGTCCAAAGTACAGTAGTGCTGGTTGGAGACAAGTACATTGGCAGGCGTAATATCTCGATGAACTATATCCCAAGGTCGTGCAAATGTGCAAGTCCGGCTGCCGTTTCCAGGGCGATCTTTTCTTGAAAAGGAAATTGGTCAATTGCCTCATTCATGTGAAGATGTTGTAGAAGTCTGTCCAGACTGCTAACAATTGCTGAGCCGCCGAAAGGAGCGAAGTTGAAAAACAAATATTCCAGCATTATTGCACATGGCTCCATGCATGCAGCTTTAAATTTGACAATATGTTCACTGTCAATGCCATGGAGAATTTTTGCTTCTTTAATAAAGAGACGCTTCTCCTGATCGTCCTCACTCAGAAGCTTTTTGATCACAACCTTCTCGCCATGCCCGTTCCTGGCGACAAAAACCAAACCAAAAGATCCGCGGCCAATAGGCTCTTCTTTTTCCCTCAAATTCCCCCATTGAAATAGAGGCAATCCATGACACACAAGAGATTTGTCTGCATAAGACTTCCCTTTCAGGGAGGGCAATTTAAACGTCATATTCAGTGCATATTAGCTCATTGAATCGACGGTTTGCGCTTTGTTGCCTTCGTTGCAAATTTTAATCTGCACGTGGCAGCGTGTTGTCGCTAGCTGTCAAATCTGTCACGCACTTGACATGTCCCAGCTGTTATGTTTACAGTAATTTTATTCGATTCCCACTGAATTAAAATATATTTCAAGGAAAATACTTGCTTTTTGAATAATAGAGCGAATTCAGGACTTCCTGTCTCTTAGGAGTTGTGGTGATTTTCCGCCATTCTCTGACTTTTAGGATTTTCCTCGCTTTCTGTGCACAGTGACGGCGTGACACAAATTGTCGATTTTGTCAATTTGTTCGACTGCGATGTGCGAAAGCTACTCGAGAATTGGTAGGAGAAATCTAAACGATAATAAATTCTAAACAACAACAAAAGAAATTATTTAATTATATAAACACCAGTGAAACATCAAGTGAGCTTTAGCGCGAAAACTTTATTTTTGCAGATGCCGGCCGAAAATATATAAACGCTGGCCGCCTTTTGTTTACTAGAAAAAAAAACCGGAATTAAAGTGAGACAACAGAGCTGCAACAAATTGGCCACGAGGGTGGCTATAAATTACTTGATGACAAAATAATTACCTAAATCAACAGGTCATTAGCGTAGATGGGCATGAAAACCGGCCACCCGGGTAATAACAAAAAGGAAAAATACAGAACAGAATGTTGAAGGCAGAATGATTGGGGATGGAGCTGGGAAAATTCTCTGAAGTGAAGTAAAGAGGATGTACCGATGTGCTATGGCCTTTTAGTGGACCGAAGGAAAACCCGCGGAATTCGCGGTGTTTATTGATAAACGGATAATCTCAGAATTCCACCCTTCAGACTGCCATGTGGTAGATAAGATAAGATAGCACTAATGGGTAGTTTTTCCGTCATTCCGTCTTTTAGGATTTGGAGTGATTTTCCATCATTCCGTCTTTTAGGATTTCGGGGGAGTTTCCGTCATTCCGTCTTTTAGGATTTGGGGTGATTTTCCGCCGTTCCGCGATTCCGTCTTTTAAGGATTTGGGGTGATTTTCCGCCGTTCCGCGATTCCGTCTTTTAGGATTTGGGGTCGTTTTCCGTCGGCAGTTCCGCCGTTCCATGATTCTGGCTTTTAGGGTCGCCCGTTGCTACCCAGGTGCAATTTCACTTCCGGTTAGCCAAAATTTTTTTCGGTGCCGCCCTGTTGCTGATTCAAGTCGCTGGTAACATTTTTACTTCATTTCAACAAACAAAGAAACTTTTTGTTCACAATTTTATTGATTAATTTTCTGCTTTACGGTTAAAGCATGTGAGTGGTGCTTTTATTTTTGAGCCTTTAGTGTTTGCTTGAAAAAGTCATCCATGTAAGGACGTAAACAGAAAGCCGCAGTGATGGCTGCATGTCGATGGGGACATCTAAAAAAGGTGACAGTACAAGATTTTCAGTGTCAGGTTGGGAATCAAAATCTGAAAGATGCGGAGACACAAACTGAAATTGGGTGATTCCAGAAAATATCCATACCCTACCACGGGGGGCATGAGTATTTTAAACCCCCCTTTCCCTCGGAAATTCCAAAATGCTCATCCCCTCCATGCCCTCCGAATTCGAAAATCGCCAACACCTCCTTCCCTCCAGAATTTTCCTTTTTTTCAGACCCTTTGGAATTCCTGTCTAACTACCTGAAAGCGAACGGGAAACTTGCACTTTTTTCCTCCTGCAAAATAATTCTGTTCACAATTTTCAGACATCAAGCAACTCAAGTTTGTTAACGTTAGTACACTGTAGAGCTCTATAATTTCCTTCTAATCGTTATCTTTAAGCTGCTTACCACCTAATAAAACTTTTTGTTTTCCATTCAATAGCTTCATATTTTCAGAGGAGAGTAGATCATATTGCTACCAGTGGATGCTGACAAAAGTAAACTTCACGATCGATGTGCCATCACCCGCCATATTAAAACTTTTGTTCATTGAGTAACTGCTGTAACTACATCGGGTACGAATGGGTACAACGTATGTGTACAACATATTTTAAAACCCATGGCCATAGTTCTACAATAACCCTTAATGGCCAAAACAATGTTTCAAACGTATGTACTTACACTGCATTTCAAACATACTTTCATGAATTCAAGACAGAAATGAATCTTTCTCTTTCTCAAAGACATCAAGACATATTTGTGATTACTTCACTGATAAACAGATGTTCTTAATTTGTTTTTATATTTATAAGTACAATTTTGTCTTCCAATCGTGGTCAGTTCATGCTTGAATTACAAACAGGGAAAGTCAACAGGTCAGCAATTTAAAGCAAAGCTTTTGCCTTCTTCCCTCTAGAAATTCGCTGAATTCAGAGCTGAAAGTCCCCCCTCCATGCCTTTCTTTGGAAATCCAAACTGCATTAACCCCCCCTGCCTTTGGAATTCCAGTCCAAGAAACCCCCCTCTCCCTCAGAATTCCAAGATGCCACCCGTGGTATGGTATGGATATTTTCTGGAATCACCCATTAGTATTCCGCTATCATCACCTGCAAAGTCTGTGTCTGCAGTCTTTTTGACTGCTCTGAAACTCCCTGTCTTTTGCAATAAAACTGTGCGCCCGTCTGTGAACCTGTGTCCGTGAACTGTCCTTCTGAACCTGAGAAACTCCACTGTTTAGATATAACACAAATCAACGAAGCTATCAAGGCCACTTAATTGTAATCGCTCTCCCAAGACAGCATGCAGCAGCAGACGGCGAGCAAGGAGGCTTATAAATTATCCTTGAAAGCAGCTCTATCTCAAGAATTTCATTTTTACATCAAAAAAGACTCTCGGTCTGGATCACATCAGTTTCACTCGGCAGAACCTTATTGTTGAATGTATTGCACCGTGTGTAAAAAGGATCGCCGACTGGAGCTTGCAAGAAGCAAGACTGAAGTAGTTTGACGTGGAGATAAGTCTTCATTGCACATCCAGTTCGACAGCTTTTATCTGATTCGCAGCCACTACCGTATTCACACCGAACAACAAGTGTGTTTATGCAATAATTTTGCCAGTCTTAGCAGCCGGGCCAACTATGCTTGGGCGCCAGGCCACTGAAAAATTCGGTCACCACTTCCGGTGCTGCAAAAAATGAACCTTTCTCCTCGAGAGATAATTGTAATTGCTGGATTTTAAAACAATTTGAAGAAACGTATTTTCTCGGAATTCAAGCATGGGTTTCACGACAAAATGGAAAACAAAAAAGTTATGTGCAAAAGAGTGGTCAAAGAAGCACATTTTCCATTCTCATTTTTTTATTTTTCATCATAATCCAAAATGCGTGCTTAAATTTCTTTAAAACGGCTTTTGGATTGTTATTGTAGAGAAAATATGGAAAAAAGATTTAAGCCATTCAGTTAAAATGCATTTTTCTGTTTCTGGTCACATGACTTTGGGCGTGGTCCGATGACGTCATGAACTGGAGTATATTTGCCCCCTATGAGTATTGTCCAAATGTGATCCAATTGAAGCACACATGGGCAGTTATAGCCAATTGATTTTTCCCTAGCAACGATATCAAAAGATACTTTAATGGGCCCTTAAAGCCTGAAAAAAATTCCGATCTGAATGTAATTCAAACCCATGACCACTGCAGTACTTATTCTTTAGATTTATCAGATGTTACAGCATCAGTAGCTGTTTGGTTTAAAAGTACTCAATGTTAGACTGAGTACATTCAAATTCTTCCTCCTTGTCTTTTCAGGAGGCTGTCTGATCTACATTTGACTCTGACTGGAAGTATAACAGTACATGTACCTTTGAACCTTATGTTTTTTTTACCAACAGATTGAGAGTTTGGATCTGGAGGCCATCAGATAGGAAGAACATGGTAATACAAACTGTATTATGCAGGCTATATTGTATTTGGTGATTCAAATTGATTGCTTGATTTGGAGGAAATGAAGTTTTACCTAAAAAGTGATTACTTTGTTCATGTACATCAAATTTAACCACTAAATTTAGATGTTCCATTCTTCTCTGAGTCACTAGACAAATACAGTAGTGAGCACAAGTAAGCAGTTGGCATCCTGCTGGAGCAAAGACCAATTGGCATTATCCTTGTTGACTGCAAAAAGCTTGTTAGGAAGTTCTGATTCCATCCCAATTGGAGGTTAGTAAATTACCTTGTGATTCTATATTATTTTGCAACTAAGGCTGGTAACCAAGAGTGGTTCAACTGTCAGTTTTCAATTGAACCAAGTGACAGAACAAGTACACTACCTTGATTAATTAAGCACACAGATTTCATTTTTGGGGTTCTTAAGTCGAATTAGTGAATTTTAATGTATTGCCCTATGTTGTACGTTTTTTTTAAACAAGTGCTCTTTTTTTGGCAGTTGTACAATAATTATTGTCATTTGATACCTTTACATTTTATATCTTTTGTGCAAAATACTTTTATAGTTAATGGTTTGAACCCAGGAGTATCAGTAGTTCGTATTGTGTGATCGTCCAGGTGAGTGTAGTTCTGAAAAGAACTCTTGTTGGCGACTGATGTTTCGACAACCTGAGCGGAAGTCATCTTCAGAGTCAAGTGAATAGTGTTTGTCAGTCGATGATGTTATAAGTCTGGTCCATTGATAGTGATTGGTCAGTTAAGCCATGATGGTATCGGCTGGAAGACTCGTGTAAAGTTTGTCATCAGTCATTGGTTGGTTTCGATCCGTCTTTTGTTAGTCAAATTAGTCTGTTAGAGTCCGTCTATTGTAAGTCAAAATCATTAAGTCGGTCTGTTAGAAGTCCGTTTGTCGATTTCGTTTTCGTTGCGGATAAGTCGTTTGTAAGGTGCCGGTAGTTGTTGACATCTGTTAAGAGGTGTTTGAAAATAGTTGTACTGTAGGTTAAGCATTGAGCAGAGTCTGGAAAGCTGGTACACTATAACTTAGAAAAAACGCCTCTTAACAGATGTCAACAACTACCAGCACCTTACAAATGACTTATCCGCTGCGAAAACGAAACCGACAAACAGACTTCTAACAGACCGACTTAATAATTTTGACTTACAATAGACGGACTCTAACAGACCAATTTGACTAACAAAAGATGGATCGAAACCAGCCAATGACTGATGACAAACTTTACATGAGTATTCGAACTACCAATGAAAATACTTTTGGTAGGTAAGGTAGGTAAAGTCTGTATAAGAGCCAATGTGGCCCACCAGGCCGGAGCTTATCCCAGTTTCTGTTGCATGAAGCGACTAGGAGTATTTCCACTTCCCCCAGGATGGGATGCTAGTCTATCACAGGGTTACCCCCAACATTAAATTTGCTGGTACCCATTTATACACCTGGGTGGAAAGAGACACTGTGAGAGTAAAGTGTTTTGCCCAAAAACACAACACAATGTCCCCGGCCAGGGCTCAAACACAGATCGCCCGCTCCAGAGTTGAGTGCACTAACCATGAGGCCACCGCTTCTCCCACATAATACAATTGAGGTTAGAATAAATGCAAAGACTCTTCCAGTAAGCAAAATGCTAGTTCCTGATCGGAAACATGGCCTCCCAGATGTCAATATGTTTGTCAGCTGGAGGCAATATGATGATGTACTAAAAGACCAAACCGATTCTGTTAATCTTTTCCTTGTTAACTCTGTTAACTTCATAAAGGGGTAGCTGCCCGCTTATAGGAACTCCCTTGCAGCATAGGAGAGGCAAGTGGCCCTACAAAAATACTAAGCAATTTTCTCTTGTCCACTCCCTAGAGATTTCTTTGGTACCAACAGTATTATGTTTTGGTCCTTTTCACATTCTAGGAGGTAGGGAAAAGTAAAGTCTTCGATCGCAACCTTGATTAAAAAAAGATAGCATCGTTTGTCATGGTTTCCTTCTAGATGGAAAATTCTGTACTTATAACATTACTAAAACACACCAGTTTTTTAAAGAGATGGAAACTGTAGGGAATAAGTGTCAAGAAGACTTGACCAATGGTTAAGAGGGTGATAATAACTTGGAAGCAATGATACTGTCTTTTGGGTTGCAAGAAGTTTGGAATCAAAGGTCTTCCTGAATACATAAAGACCAAAACTGCTCTATGGAACACTGTGGACAAGTTTAAAATGGACTTTCTCCTCTAAGTTATGAAAGTACATGTGTCGCTGATTCAACCAAATGTATCGCTCTTTGAGTTATTTTTTGTAAAAGAAACCTCTTAGCTGGTGTGCCTGGGGTATATCATGAACGGGTCAATGAGTGAGTGAGTGAGTGAGTGATGTATGTCACACCAATCAGATTGGATCTACTATAAACAACCAATCAGATTTTTTGTTGTAAAGGTAAATGGCATGTGAGAAGATTTGATCCCGAAACAGCTCAGAACGGCTATACTGATTCTTCTATAAAAGAGGAGGAAGTATTCATATTATTGGGCTTCAACATTTTCTCTAGGTTAAGCTCAGGATTTTGTGAGGCAGGTTTGATAATCATTTTCTATTGGATAATCGATCAAAGAAATATAGTGTTTGGTATATAACTGCTAGCTTGTGATAAAGGGTGAGCTTTTCCCATTAGATAAGGTTTTGAATTAGATAAGTCTTAGCCGCTCTACTACTAGGTTTAAGATGTGAATAAAGTTGGTGTGGTTCCTATGACAGGAACAGTTGTATTTTATACTAGGTTTAAGATGTGAATAAAAAAAGTTAGTGTGATTCCTATGATAGGAACAGTTGTATTTTAGGAGGGTGGGGCAGAATGCAGCACTGAGGCTGTGAAGAGGTTGTTACTAGGTTCAAATTGTGTGTGTACTGTACAGAAACGTCCTAAATATTGCTGCAGAGTTCCTAATGAGTGTTGAAGGCATGACATTAATTTCAGCTTCTACTGGTAAGTTTCAATGTGAAAAGCGAAGACTACTAACAATACAATACTCTACTTACGTCACCTGCTGAACATACAGTTACTTACAATTACTTACACTATATATTGACTCTGAGAAGGGAGGAGTACTTCTCAATTAATCATCCAATTAAAGGAACATTTCCAAGGTCATACTTAATGAGTAGCTTACTGATAAAATCCTGAATGGAGATGGCGTGGCTATTTAACTTGCTTAAATAAATATAATGGCGCATAAATAAGGCGGTGTAATTGAATTTCCGAATTATTGTTGTGTCTAGGGTGCTTGCAGTAATGCCGAACAAGGGCTCCTCTATTGTAGGAGAAATTTGGCACTCATTAACTTGGTTAAAC
This sequence comes from Catalaphyllia jardinei, assembly GCA_022496165.2. Taxonomy (NCBI): domain Eukaryota; kingdom Metazoa; phylum Cnidaria; class Anthozoa; order Scleractinia; family Caryophylliidae; genus Catalaphyllia; species Catalaphyllia jardinei. The sequence continues at coordinate 24,732 of CM042759.1, forward strand.
CAGTCCAAAACATTTTAGGTAAACAATTTGGTAAATGCACATTCGATAAAAGAGTGCTCAATTGAATCTTTATCCCTGCAGTACAGACATTCATCGTCCATCTTTATACCAAATCTGAATGATTCTTTCTTAGTTACTATTGTTCTATGGATTAATTTATATTGAAACTCATTTAGTTTAGTTTCCTTACAAATATTTTTCAGTGAAATAATCAATTAAATATTATCAATTACATTGATTATATCGATTGCCTTCCGATGATCTATTTTCATCAACTGGGCACGCCGGGCTTCTCTTCAATGTTATCTATCAAAGTCCTTGTGTTTGGTACAGTTAATTGTTTAGCTTTAAATTAACATCACTGATGCATTATTTTAAATTTTAAATCATGGCAGGATTTTTAGCTTAGTTTTTCTTTAATTTAGTGAATGATTTAATGTAAATTTGTATATGTTATAGTGTTTATTGGGTTTGTTTATTATTCTGCACATTTGATCATTACGTCATGTAAAAATGTGCATCATTATTTTTATTATTATTACGATTACTATTATTATTATTATTATTATTATTATTATTATTATTATTATTATTATTTTTTTGCTTTTTCACATCAATAGCCAGTATGAATTTTAGGGGGAAAAAAAGGAAATTGTTTTTGTTTAAGGTAACTTTGGTGAGGCATATATTGTTTTGGGCGTTTTATTGTTCTAAACACAAGGACTTTGGTAACTGAATAATAAAGACTGATGTGTATGTTGGCAGTTTTTAGTCAGGTTTGGAGGCTAATGTGACAGTTACATACCGGTATTTTGGGTTGTTTTAGAGTGCATAATTTTATTTTCAGTCTAATGGTGGCCAGTTATGAAAGAGATGAGTCTTGACTTTTGACGCAATTCATGAGTTAGTGGTGTGCAAATATGACAACTGCATATGTTTTTTTGTTTACAAAGGGTAACTTGATACTTTTGTTTTTCACAAGAAGTAAATTCTAGTTCTTCAGTATGACATATTTTAGGGGAGACGAGAATATTTAGATTTCAAACAGGTCTAATGTTTACAATTGTTAACAGCAAGTGCAGTTAACTATTGTTCTGTTCTTGTTGCATGCAAATATAACATGATTTAATTAAATTAGACTTTCAACATGTCAGAGAGGTTTTCTATTTCTTTCTATTTTTAGTGAAGTAGTGTTGTATTGGGTTGTGTCGTGTAAGGGTCTGGAGTGTCAGATAACTGTAGTTTGTTCAGTGAAACATTTTACAGCACATGTCATCAATTTAGCTTTATGGAGGGAGAATTACATAAGAAAAGTATTCTGTGTGATACGCAGCTCCTTACAATGCACACTCTGTCAGCCAAAGGCCCAACACAAATTTTGATTCAAGCGATTGTTTTGGGCAGGCTAGTTTCGTTGACCGTGGTGAAAATTGCAGGAAGTGCAAATCATGTTATCATGAAGTTGTTTGATGTGTGGTTAATAATTACAAAGAGTTGCAGGAGTGGTAAGAAATCTTGTTGTGATTGTGTCATGGCCTACTTTACATTGTAGTTTTTGTATAGCAAGTAAGATTTTTGCCATGGTAGCTCGCATGTAAGAAAGAGGAACACAGAGAAACAATCAGCGAGGCATGGATATTGGTTAACTGAGTTGTAGATCATTTTGTTCAAACTGAGTATGTGTGTGAAGAGTTGTCAACAAAGATTTGAAGGGTTAGTTAATTGAAATTTAGAGAAAGCGATGCTAGTGTTTCCTAACTGTGAAACAAGTAAAAGATTGTTTATGAAAGCTAGGGATTTCAAGCTTATGTGTTCGATTGATTACAATGATTATTTGGAAGGAGCAAGATGCTCTGCAAATGATTTAAATGGTGTAAGATCAAGATACTGTGTTTTCATGTGTAGTGGAGGATGGAAAAGGATGACTGAAAGATGCAAGCTTAGATGTCAAGAACCCTCAAGAATTTGTTCTATACAGAAAGATAGAATGATAACATGCTTATTTAAAAGAGTACTGTTGGTTGTTTTTTACAAGCACAGAAAAAGTAGAATTCAACAGGAGCATGTCTATGTCAAGTATTTCATTGGGATGTGAACTAAAATGGAGAAGGGCACTGACATATAGTAAGCTTAATAGGTGTACAAAAAGAATAACAGGAATGAAACTGTCAAAGTTGGTGTATTGACCAAGATAACACCACGGTGTTAGAGTATGACGACAACTGGAACCTACTATTACTATTGTTTATAAAGAGGCCTTCTACATCAAGCATCAATTGCCATCGCTTGACAATGGATTAAAATCCAGCAAGGAACTCTGCCTGTTCTCTCGAGTATACCTCATGTAACTATTTAAGCTCCTAATTTTGTATGCATTTTCAGTCTGATGATGGTATAGTTTAGACTGAAATATAACTGTCACTTGAGATCTTGGTTTTTGTTCATTTGTTGTCAAAAGACACGATGAATCTACTCGGTCTATCGTTTATCTTGTAGCTAGCATAGCATAGCTAGAATGCACTAGCCACCTTTTGAACAACCTGGGCCTGATTTGACAATAAATTATATTGTATTTTGTATGGATGTTTGCTTTATAAAAATGAAATTTTTGCACAAAAGGATTACCCCATACTAGCCAAATAATGTATGTCTCAAAACATGTAATCACAACTTAACTGTTTTTTTTTTCTTTGCAAAATCATTTGTTTTATAGTAAACTCATTTTGCAAGTGATAAGATCAGCCACCAAAGATGGAACTGGATTGGACAATTATAATGAGGACCTGGACAGAGGAGCACTGTGTAATGGCATTGGAGTGGAGTACAGAGGAGAGGACAATACCAGGTCGACCCAAAACAACTTAAAGTGAATGGTTCAGGAAGAAAGGTGTGAAGCTGGGTGGTAGTCATGGCTGACTGCTATGAAGCAAATGGAAGTGGGTGGATGGGGAAGGTCAAAGCCTTGGGTGCCTTACAGCTTAGAGATACATATCAGTGAACTTATTTTGGAATCCAACTAAACAGGATTAATGTAAGCAAGATTTTTATACAGCAACTGGGTCAATAGAAAAGAAGCCAGCAGTTTACTAAAGTGTCAACATAAACCTAACTAGATAGGTGTAAATGACGGGTGAAGAGACAAATTGTTGACTGTTGGCTGCATCTCAAGCAACACTTGCACTTCTCTGGTACTTGTGCATCCATAACTCAATATTTGTGTGCAAAGCATGAGCCAATTCTTTAAAATTTAATAGAACTTTAGAATACTACTTTGAGTGCTGACAGAATTATTTTACTGCTTAAAGTGCTACTATGATCAAAAAATCATTTCCTTTTTTTCTTCCTATTTTGAAAGCGTGTTCGCTTAACACCTAACTGGCAAAATTTGGATTTGACGGTCCGCCATTACTCACCTTCAAACCTGACCGATAGGACATCAGAGGGTTGGATTCTAGAGAAAATGATGTCATTTACTCACTAGCTTAACATTTCAGCGTGTGAAAGCAATTTATTATATTTGCAAAACACTGGTTTAAAGATCTGAAAGCCCAAAACTCCCGTGCTGCATATTAATTAAGCCACGTACATGCATTGCATTCTTAGACTGGTGAGTCTTTGACGTCATTTCCTTCTCGACCCAGCTCTTTCAAGATTTTAAAATAAGTAATGGCGGACCAATAAATAAGAAAATTCCAGTTAAAATAAACAGGTGTCTTTTTAAAATCAGAACTTTAAACTTGGCTCACTTAGTGTTTAGTTAACATAGTTTTGAAATCCAAAGAAAACAAGAATTTTTTTGGTCGTAGTACCACTTTAAAAGCTTTAGAAAATGGGTGGCCTTGAATGTATCAAAAACATATGTTCACAGGGAAATATCTGTACACATTTTGGACCTAAATGAAGATTAAGATAGGTATGGCAACATCACCTCTGGCCAAGTGTGGGAGCTTGGTTGCTCAGCTTAAGATGGTGGTTAAAACCTCAACACCATGTTTATATCACAACATTGGTCAGATAAAGGAGTAAAACTTCATTCAGAGTGAAAAATGCCTTGAGGGGTTCTTCATTTTAGAGTTTTTGGGGTTGTTAGGGTCTTTGTATCAGAGACACCCACCCTCTTGAGTCCATTTGATTTTGGAATCAAACCTTTAAATAAGTACATGTAATCAAATGGTGCTGAGTGAAATTAGTAAATAATTTCACGCACGTTTTGTCAAAAGTCTCATAATTTCCCGAGCCTATAGGCAAGGGAAATTAACAGAATTTTGACAAAATGCAAGTGAAATTATTTCCGTAAGTTTGTTTTCTGGTTTATTTTATCGAAAACTGAGAACATCATCATCAGTATCTGTAATAATTTCTGGATGATTTGCTTGGGACTCTAACGAGTCTATTCAGTTGGAGAGACTTTCAATCGACTGAAGACTGTTCTGAAGGGAATCATTTTCATCTTTGCGTCGTTTTGGTGGAGACCCTTCATGATGTACATCAGGCGACAAAACAGAGTTTTGGCGGGAAGATGGCGACCAGGAGCAAGACCTTTTTCACAACTTGTGTCTTCTATTGGACATGTTCAGCGACTTTAAATATCCTGAAAAGCCACAAATATCATCAAAAAGAAACCTGTGTAAAAACACAGAGGTATAGCCTAAAAACGAAAAGAATGTTAAAAAGGCAATGCAAACACAAAATACTCACCGAATGGTTTGAAGCACAAGGAAAGAAGCCACCAAAGCATCATGGGACCACAAGATCTAGGTTTCAGGGCCTTGTGGGTATACCCGGCCCTTTCTATTGTTTTGTTTAGGGGGTTCACCCTTTTATTGGCATTTAAAGTGGTTTGAACAGGGTAATTCCTACCATTTGTTTTCTCATATATTTCGAACGGAGTCTGTGAAATATAATTGTGCTCTTTCCTGTATTTAAGTTTTCTGCCGCTTCTTTCAATTCCGTAACTTCTTCAATGGTCTACGTCTTAAATTTCGACACCATCAAGAGGTGTTGCCATGGCCATTTTGTAATTTCACATGTGAAATTATGAATTAATGCTTAAATTTTGTGCCAAAATTGAGGATTAATTTGTCACCCATGATATTATTCTCTAAACATTACAATATCAATACGACAAGACACACATTTGGGCCAGAGAAATTTCATTCAATTGTACAATATTAAAATCCCCCTGGGATGGGGGAGGATAAAATACAACAAAGAGGGTAACAAAAGTGTTAAACTAGCACTGGCGAGAGAGACATGTGCAATGAAACAAACCTTGATCGCGCTAAATTGCTGTTGCGTAATGACATTAACAATAAGCACTTAATGACTGGCCACAAGGGAAACAGTGAGTTTTGTTTCCCCGAGACCCTCAATGTCTTTAGTCAAGCTTTCTAACCTCTATAGCATACCTGGTAGCTTAAGTCTGAGATCTGTTAAACTTGACAATCTTATGCTATTGTTTTGTTCAGTTGGGTTCTGTTTATAACTTAAGGTGCATCTATGGGTTTGGAAGATTTCTTAGATGTGCTCAGAATGTAAGACATATTCATTAATAAGAGGAAGTTAGCTGTTGACACATTTGGACAAATTTGTTGACAAATGATCCCACTTCACAGAAGGCTATGACTGCTTCCAGTAGGATTCCAAATTCTCAACTTTCAAGAAAACTTATGGCTAATTTAAGATCTTGAACTGAAAGTGTTAAAAGACTTTCCCAAATTTTTGATGCTGTTACTCTAAATCTAGCAAGGCCATACTTAGTTCTAGAAGCTGGTATTACAATTACGAGCTTCAGAGTCAATTTCATGGTTAATTGTATCAAATGCTTTACATAGATCAAAGAAGATTCCACAAGAGTAGGTGCCACTTTTGTATCTTGTCAATCAAGAGGAGAAGAGCATGGGTGGTTGAATGTTTTTATCTAAAACCAAATTGATTATTGTATAGAACAGAAAATTTCTCAAAACGGCTCATAATCCTGTTATACTTTAATTTTCAATTAATTTATTAAATATGGAGAGCAATGAAAAATAACTGGACTTTTTTGGTGAATTGGAACTACTCTGGCCACTTTAAATTGATCAGGTACCAAACCAGTGGAAAATGAGCAATTAAAAAGGAGCTGAAGTGTATATGACTTGAAAAATAATTTCTGCCTATTTGAAAGGCCTTTCAAAATACAGAAGGGTGCACTGAGTCCTGTTGCCATAGCAACTTTTTCAGCTCCAGTCTCTTTCTGTCCAAAAACTAAATATCCCCATTTGCAACCTTTAAGGTGAGACAAAGGGTCCTACTTGGAACACACATACTTCCCATATTGTCTTAACTCCCATCAATAGATTGTGTGGGGTAGATGGTTCTTGGTTTAGGACAAAAACTGGGAATTTCAGTTTTTACTAAGACAGCACCAGTGGCAGAACTGTTGTTATGGCAACAGCATTAAGGGTGTCATTTTGTTTCTTTTGTGATGGATATTTGTTGTGCCAAGTTTCAAGAACACTGCTTCAATATTTCCAGAGATATCATTTATTCAGTATTTTACCACTTTTCAGTTGCAAGTAGTATGACATCATCACTGATCTAATTTGCATAATAGAAAAACGTCAATATCTAAAATGAAAAGAGCTATTTCAAAAAAAATGCCATTCTTCTTTTGAAAGGCCTCAAGTAAGCAGAAATTATTTTTCATGTCATATACACTTTAAGAAGGGACAGGTGATAAGAAAAACTTGAGGCCTGGGGTTTATCTAAATAAAAATTAAATGGTAAATTTGGTTTTGGTACAGTTGATGCCAAGTTTTTTCCAATATTAGAGAAAAATTGATTAAATTGATCAGCAATGGCTTTACCATTGACACAAGGCTCTGACTGCTTACCATTAATACCTCATAGAAGGGATGAACATCTTGCTTCCCCTTACAGTGCACAATGACATTAGATTGTTAACTAAATGCTTGGGCCTTAAATCAAAGGTCTAATAACTTGCAGTGTGGACCTTGAACTTGGTTGGTAAGAGGTATATAGCTAAGTTGAGTACGTATGAAGCTGTCTTGTCTGCAGCTGTTTGGCCTGGTAGTAATGACTGCCACTCACAGTAGATGTTTAAATCAATCAAATTGTTTGTACAGATAACAAAGAAATAGTTATATTAGAATGAATTTTTATGATTGAGTACTCTATCTTTGAACTATGTCGTTCAAACAGTGAAAAAGGGTTAAAGTGAGAAGGAAACAGCAAGCTTATCCTCACACTGATCTTCACTAGCTGCTGCCATACTGAAGCCTTGCCCTACCCCATTCTCCACTCCCTATTTTAATGTAATTTCAGATTCTTAAAATTAAAATGCTACAAAATGGATGGCTTTCTGTAAGGAGAATTAACCAACAGATGCTGGGGACTGAAAGTGTTTAAACTGACAAGTCAAACAATCTTAGCTAATACAGCATTGGGCAGATTGAAACTGTCAACAACTGATCAATATTACTTTTTATTGTAAACAGAGATCAAATAACTTGACAAGTGACTCTTTGGGTCACCACTAAGCCCTGTGGAACATCTCACACGATTGGCTGAGAAGATAACATACAAACAATAGTAACAATGGACGCCTGTAGCTCTTGAACAATATAGCTTCATGCTAACAAGATCCAAATAAATTAGAGGTTCTAGAGAGCTTCATGACAACAGGATTCTTTTACTGCTAGGAGTGATCAACATCTTCTCACTTGATAAACACATCACAAGCCATACTGATGATAAGAATAAAAATTATCATAATAGACTACGAGCAGGCTATTTTTGAATGTGATTTTTTATTTTCAGATTAACATGCCAGGAATTATATGGCTTTCTGTAAGGAGAATTAACCATTAGATCTTAGGACTAAAAGCATTAGAAAGGGCTCAGTCAGTGTTATTAGTAGTTATTTTTCCCACCTATGAATTGAAGGAAACCTGAAAATGATAGTTCACTAAGATAGAAAAATACCAAAGAAATAATAAATCTTAAAGAAACAAGGAAGCTAAGGAACAGGAAAATTGACATGGATTGCGAATAAC
>CM042759.1:37293-39793 GCA_022496165.2 Catalaphyllia jardinei
GGCTTCATTTGTTTTATGATATGGAGGTAATGCGGTGGAAAACAATAAAACATGCTTTTTCTGTGTTTTATACTTTGACAAAACATGGTTTTTGCCCAATCAGACCATGTGCAGGGTCCTATCTATATTATTATAAAGGTGAATAAATGAAGGGCCAAAATAAAAATGGATATTAAAGAAAACAAGAAAATATATAAATATTTTTGTCTTTCAATCAACAAAAGCCAAGAAAATTCAATGTGCAAAATTAAAATAGTAGTCATTGACCTCGGAGTCTTACGATTGTCCATTTACACATCCTTATGTTCACATTGTTTGTTTTGATGGTTTACCTTTGATCTACCTATTCTCACTAAGTGTTGGTTCACACTTTGACATAAGCATAAGCACAAGCACAAACATAAGCATAAGAAAAACAAGAAAAATATGTACATGAACCAGGGTTACATAAGCATAAGCACAAGCACAAGGAATGAAACTTTTTCCATTTTCTCATGTTTATGCTTATGCTTGTGTTTATGCTTATGTAACCCTGGTTCACACATAATTTTCTTATTTTTCTTATGCTTGTGTTTATGCTTGTGCTTTGTCAAAGTGTGAACCAGCCCTAAGACGTCTGGTGTTACACCTGCCTCTTAGTGCCATGTGGCTTTTACCAAAGTTCAGTTGGCACATAAGACAAGTTTAAGAAGCTGCAGCCGCTCTGGTTTTTGCTTTTTCATTATATTGAAACAAGCATTTGCACTGTGTGAGTCAGATGTTAAATATGTTACCTCTATCATAAGACATATTAATGAAACTACAAGAGAACATGGCATTTTGTTCACCATGTTAATGAAGTACATTTCCCAATCTTATTTTGTCTTTAGAACTTACCATCATGTACTACTCCTAATTCATTTATGTTGACTTGCATATTTTTAATTTGCCACAAGCAAAAACACTGTGCCCCCCCCCCCAAAAAAAAAAAACTACAATGACCCTAAAAAATTGTTGACTGGGACAGATAGTCCCCCTTAGTGAATTCAGACACTGGACTGAGGTATAAACAAACTAATATTAGCTGTATCAGTCTTTATATGCAACCTTTTGAGAGATACTCAAATGGCTAACAATTAAATTACCATTGACTAGTATAGTTCACCACAAAATATTTTCGGATTCTTACTGGTTTAAATTGATCATGTGATAAGACATTGTTCATTCGCCGAGAGATCTATCAGCCCATAGTGCTGTCCAAGGAAAATACAAAGATGGATAGTGGTCATCCGTGAAAATTTTTCTGTAAACAAGCAGGCTTATAGAAAATAAAAAATTGAAAGTGTGTTAAGTGGATTTTTGTGTTTTACTTTCTAAATTTTACATTTAACTTAAATGGCTTACATCAAAAAAAGTTGAAAATAATTCAATATATGATTTTTGAACTGGAGCATGGAAGAAAATTTAGTGGTAAAAAATAAAGCCGACAATAGAGTGTTTGTCTCGGAACTATCAGACTGATAGCTGCCCCTTGGAAATTTGATGTTCTTAAAACTAGCATATTTGCCCTCAAAGCTTTGCTTCTTGGGCAAATGTTTGTTTTAAGAACATCAAATTTCTACAGGGAAACTATCAGACGGTAGTTCCTTGACAGAAACACTATTGTTTAAACATTCTCGTCCCCAGAGCCCACGATCCTTCTGGCCTGTGGCAGGGATCGAGAGGTCTGGCCGCAACCAATTTTCTGAGCATGCGGAGAGTATTCCTCTCGAATTCTCAACCAATCAGATTTGACAATAAGTCCGTGAATCGCAGACTTCCGGTGTTGGACCAAACCAGAGCTCTCGATCCCTGCCACAGGCCAGAAGGATCGTGGGCTCTGGGGAGGAGAATGTTTTTTAAATAGATAGCGAGTAGGGTAGCCAATCAGAGAACAGCATTGGTGATAGAATGCTAGTTACTGTAGATTTATACTAATAAGCAATTAGATTTAAGAGCTCGAGATTTCTATCATGTATAGAAATCGAGAGTGAATAATCTATTGTTTTAGTATAAAATAATCAAATAGTTGTCCAAAACTTTTTATCTAAATCCTCTTCACAGATGTTCCGCCCCTTTGCCTTCTTCTTAAAAAACTATGACCTTGTCTACATTTTGAGCAGCCTCAACCATTCCGAGAAAAGACAGAAAATGTAAGATGACCTCGAAGATCTTGAATATTACCAGCTACAGATCGAAAAATTGGGTCAGGTAACTCAACGGAAATGGCTAGTCATAGTCATAGTAATTTTTCTTGGACAATCCTGTCCAAGAGGGAAAGGTGATATGAGGTTAAACCTATGTGAAGCACCAACCCTTGAGACAAGGCCAGACCCCAACAAGTGTGTGGCTTATTGTCATTGGATGCAAAAACAATCACATTGTAGAGTAACTGTCAGAAATTGTGTTTTACCTTTAGGTCAAAGATGTTTTGTTTTGCATATTGTACTGACCTGAGACAGGAGGCGAGACAGGAGAGCAC
>CM042759.1:44793-59793 GCA_022496165.2 Catalaphyllia jardinei
TTAGCTGTTGCCCATTTTCCAAGCTTTATAAAAAATGGCGCCATCGAAGAGTCTGGTTGCGCGAAAATTGGGACGAGAGCCCTTCTTCGCCGAACCAGAACCTCCACCCCCACCCCTATGGTCATTTTCTTTTTCTCCCGGCTCCGGGCAAGATCTATCGATCTCCCGGAGCTTGTGAATGTGGTAGGAGTAAAACGGGAGACAGGGAGAGGAGAGAGAACGATGAAAATAAGGGGACAGCGAGCGTTTCCTCCTTCTTTCCCTAAAAGTGATGTGCGAGAAAAGAAGAATCACAAGGCCTGAGAGGAAATGGAAGCTGGGGTGGTGGGGCGATTTCGTCGAATTGTACGGGAACGCTTGCTAAGCAGGCCAGGATTTAGCGAAAGAGAGAGTTCATAAAATTTGTTTGAAACAAATAATGGCTATAAAGTAGCGAGCCATCGTAATAAAGACCTGTGATCCAAATTAAAAAAATTGGGTTGAATTATTTCAAATACGCCGTGGCTGGCTATATGATGCCCGGCAATCACAAATTTTCACACAATTTCCACTGAAAGATTCTGTCAAACTTCTTGATAGTATTTGATGTTTCTTTAGAAATGCAGGGTGATTCCAGAAATTATGTTCGTTTGAAAGATGACGAAATATCAGAGCTTGGACATACTATAAAATCGGCATGTGCTTGACACCGCTTACATCGGCAGTTAGAGATATTTGTCGAATTACGACAAAAAGCTTCTTTCAAACCTAATGAGAAGAAACGATGTTTCTTTGGAATAACCAAGCGATTCTAGAAATTATTGTGGATTTGCAGTAGAAGAATTCCCAGGAATTCTCCGAGCTTTTTTACTGCTGCGCCACACTATTTTTCCTACTTCCGAGACCTGCAGTCTCATAACGCCAGAATCGAGAAAGTGGCGATTTCGGTATGTAGAAGATCAGAGAATTTGTCCATTACAAATTCAAAATAACTTTTAGAATCGCTTTTTATTTCTGAGCAAACATCAAATACTGCCAATACGTTTAGACGAGGCTTTCTTTGACAGCCGAGCATATTTTGTCTATTTGAGACCGTCGGCAGTCGGATAAAGAACCTTGCAAATTTATGGTATGCACAAGTTTAGGGTGCGTTTCTTTAAGAAAATCCACGATTGGATTAATCCAAAAGAGTTCGAAAATGTATTTTGCATTTCTTTGCTAAACAGATCAATCCAAGATCTCTCGGATCGTGTCGCGTCAAAAAGGAGCAAGTGGATTCTTCGGCTCATTTGACGCACCATGATCCGAGAGATCTTGAATTGATCTGTTAAGTAAAGAAACGCAAAATCCGTTTTCGGATTTTTTCGGATTTAAGAATCCAGTCTTCAAATGGGCTTTCACAAACGCACCATTGAATTAATCTGGGTGAAAATATTTATAGTTATAAATCCTTGTACATTTCTCAGTTGTCATCTGTAAAACACAACCGGCCCAACACAACACGCGTAGTGGCCGGACTATTTTCCGCATTGAAATTAATCGTTTTCCTTACTTATTCATTCGTAACTAGTTCTTAAACTGACATAAACATGAAACTAGGCTTTAAATAAGATTCAAAAAATTGCAGCCCTGTCTGTTGGACAGATCATATTCCAGCAGACGCTTTAAAATAATTTTTGTCTCTAACAAATTTGCATTCTGCAGTCCCAGATTCACAACTTGATTGGGTTTTTTACTCACGATGTAAGACTGAAAGCGATGGAACAAAATATATGGAACAAAATATATGGTAAACAAAAACTTGTTTTCAAGACGCAGAACAAGAACACTTGTTACGATATTTGCATTCCAGTTGCCCGCCCCCAACATGATATAAAGATGGTATTTCCAGCTTCAAAGAAACATTAGCGATTAATGTTTGTAAAACACATTTGAGGGGAAAATTTAGTTGTCAATTTTTTAGGACGCTTTAGTATGCTGTAGTGAACGGAGAGCAACTCGCATTGACAGAAAAACGTTGGTGAGACCAACATTTCATTCGTTTCAAATTTGAAGGCGTTTCTAAGTTTTCCTCAGGTAACCTAGTCCTCTTGTTTCAGATTCGCTTGAAGATTGTCCTTGTAACTCTTCACACTTTGGTTCTTTTACTACTTGACGTAGAAAAATTAAGTGAGGTAGAATAAGTAGGGTAAATAAGCAGGGTCCAACAAGACTAGATTAGGAAAGAAATGCGCATCTAACACACTTAGGGTTAGCATTTAAACCGATCGCGAGACATTTTAATCTCCCCAATGATCTAGGATGCACATCTAGGAAGCACAGAAAGCTGCAAAACTCTAGAACAAAAATTTTTTTTTCAATCGGTCAGACTCTTAATCCTCACGGTATTAGCCTGTTGACAAGCTCCTTGCAAGGAAGGAAAAAATGGCGAGCGCTAAACAGAAGATCGGGGCAGGATCAACGAACGCTTTTCATTCAACTAATCAGTATTCTGTCTTATTTCACATGCAGACCAAGCATCAACCAATAGCTAAACCCTAACCTCGCACAGCCCACAATTCCTCCATTCGCTCCGACAAAAGGGCTGACGCTCAAAACGTCAGATTTCGAATCTCTACGGTGGCCTATTCACATCATCAACCCAGTTGATAAAAACAAATTAATTTTTTTCTCGAAAGAGATTTTATCTTCTATTTCAGATATGAGGGGAAGCGCGAGAAAGGATCGTGTAGCTCACCGACGAAGAACTTCTGAAGTTTCTGAATGCTGAAAAAAATTATTCTTTGGAATTATTACATCCACAACCGGTGAAACCACATGTCATCCAAGATCAGGGTTCGACTGCTGATTCACTAGCGGCTTTGATATGCAACGAATAATTTATCGACTTTGTATCACGGGAAATTCACTTTAGTCCTAAACATGCTAAAATAAAGAAGCTGAATTCTTCCCCTCTATTTTTGGGCGCAAATTGTGTCCGTTTAAGATGGATTTGTGGCTTCGGTTATTTTCGCCTCTCCCGTTGTTTTCGTGCGCCATTTTCGTACTTCGCCGGCGCCTACCAACTGAACGCGTCAGGGCGAGGCTATTTTTCACTCCACTATACTTACTTGGTGATATTGCGATGAAGACGGCCGGGAATCTGTTCGGTGGTGATCGGCAGTATGCAAGTAGGTGTGAACACGTCATGAAATACTTGATTGTTAAAAAATTAAGTGTTAAACGTTGCATGATTCGTCATCAGTCATTTGCCGCAATTCTCTAATAAGAATTCAGCAGTTGGTTATGAGTCAGTGTCCATCTAACAGATCGGCGCACTCCGCGTATACCAGACATGAATTATTGAGCATGTTTGGCCGACATAAGTATTAATTTTAAGTGTTAAAAGGAAGATCACGGTAGCTGAGCTGTATAAATCTGCTATATGGTGCAATGGAGTCATTTTGGAGAGTAACTATGCCTTAGTAGAGCAAAGATAACTTTAAAAGGGAGAAAAAGAAGGCAGGAAAGGAGAGAGAAACAAAAGAGAAGACTTGAACAGAAGAGAGCAGAGATCGAGTAGAGCAGAGCAGAGCCGAGAGGAGTCAACGGATAAGGAGAGGTGAGATGATAAGTAGGCTGAGAGGAAAGGAGAGAGGAAAAGAACAGAGCAGAGAGGAAAAGAAAGGAAAGGACATGAAAGAATAGTAAGGGTAACTTTGAACCCCTCGCCAACAACGGTAGTTTACGCAAATATTGTTTAAACCAACGACAGAAACAGAAAAGCAGAAACAGTCAAAGCCTTTCCTCGAGTTCTGTCAGACCACTTTGAGCGCATTTTCTACTTGTGACGTTATTATGATTAATTCAAGTTCAAGAACAATGCGAAGTTTTTAATTAAAGCCTGGTAACAAGTGACCTGAGTCAGTCGAGAAAAAAACTTGACATTTATTTGTATCGCAGCTTTATTAGTTTTTTAGGCACGTGACTCCTCAAGTTTGGCTTTTCAGAAGAAGGCTTATTAGTTTCCAGAACGTTGCTCTTTTCTCTAAATGGCAAAATGTGCTACGGCAAGCAAGGAAAAGTACTTGTACGCAAGAGATACGAAACATGAAAGAACTCCTTACGAGGCAAAGTGTTGTTACAGCTTAATCAAAATGGATGACTATACGCACGTAATTTTGGCGGAACACCCGGCCCTAGTTTTGACGGCGGGAACAAGTGGGTGGATTTTCTTAACTACTGTAAGTTTTACCAGACGGATCATTTAGTAAGCAGATGATAGGGAATACAATATAGTGTGTAAATATAGTAAAAAACAATCCATTCTTTGACAAGCAGACTGTGTAATAAAGTGTCATTAAAGTTGTCAGCCTTTCCAAAAACCGGATTTGAAAACTTCTGACTTATCAAGCAGGTGAAAAGATTTGTGAAACGTTATCGTGATCCTTTGAATGGGGAGTAAATTAATTGTTTGCACTCAGAACAGCGTAACATCTGTTCTGCCTGGAGTTAGTTCACCATGCGACAGCGAAACGCAAACATTACCGGATAAATCTCCATAAGCTGTTGTTCTTTGAAGATTCCATGAAGCAAACATTGAGAAATGCAAACTAAACCAAATGCCAATAATGTTTCCGCTGCAAGAAGCAGTTTACACACGTCTCTGAAGGAGTTTCACAAAAGCGTTTCCCGACACTCCATCCAGTACACAGTTAAGTCGAGAAACTTCGACAAGGCACTCAAAACAACTCCTACCCACGATGGCCCAACAACGCTGGCGTGGTCTCCATGTTGACACATGTTGCATTAAAAGGTTTGACATAAAATTTTCGTATGAGAATACATAAGGGCCGGCAAAAAATGTAAAGGTTATGACAGTTGTGAATGAAAGGTCAAAAGAAGAATTTGAAGCATTTCAAAAAAACGGGCGTTTGGGTCACTGTATTGAAAAATTTAGGTGGTCAAAGACAAATATTTTCCTCCTCCTCCGTTAATATAGCAATTCCAAACATCAGCACGAAAGAAATCCACGCATTGTCAACAAGTTCACAGCTTTTTGGTTTCCAAAAGATTTTCGCAGAGAAAAATGTTCTCTCGCTAATATAAACAACAGATTCAATCAGTTGATGGACGACTGTTTATAAAACAAACTGAAATGTCTGTTACACCTAAGAAACTTTTTTGTAACATTCATCGTGATCAAAAAACGTGATAACTAGTTTTAAACTGAATAAACCCACAAAACAGGCAAACACAAGAAATGACCAAGTAACTATTACAAAAAGAAGGTTCTGTTTTGAAATCTGTGGCTTGATTGTTATTTAATGGGCTGCCAACAATGTTTCTTGTCACAAGTAGTTTTTAAAGGTCTTCTCAATGAATTTCTATCGCCGTTTTGAGACAGAACTCTAGCGTAATATGAAAATTAGGATTAGACATCGCTTGATACAGAAATCACAGAAATATCGTGCCGAAGCTTCTCCTCAGTGAAATACGAATATTATATGGGAAAGCTCTTACTCATCGAGAGAGATAAATCATCGCATCTCCTGCCCATCGTCATAAAAGATGACAAGTAACGATATTGATGTTATTGACCTGCTACATTTCACGCGATCAAAATGTGTTGTCAGGACGATCAGGAAACATTGAAAAACGTTTACTTTCAAATCATACCAGCAATATTATCATAAAGCAGTAAAAACATAACGTGCAACGCCAGATTCAGTGTGTTAAAATCCTGGACGTGATGTATGTATCAGCCATCGCTGGTAAAATGGCTGTATACTGCTTCGAGAGATTTGAATAATCCGATAACACTAACATCTATTTAAGGGATTAAAAACATTTGCCTGGTCATTGGAAGCTGTTTCGTATCTTTAAAGACCGTTGATAATCAAGCCGACATTCTGCTTAAAACAACATTTACCTGTAGTATCTGTGATAGTTCGTGTTTTCTCAGGCACCATGCCCTTTGGCAGAGTGGCAAACAAAAACGCATTTGGTTTAATTTTATGCGAGACGTTTCTAGCTTGAATGTTGACAGCAATAATCCATTTTAGTCAAAACTATCGGCGCTGTTTCCATATTGTGGTGTACATGGAATATAATGAGATTGCCAGGCACAGTTTCCTTTTTGGATTAGTTTTAAAGCTCCCGGATCATGTTCCATCTTAATCGTGCGATAATTGAATTATCGCCTTAGAGGAAACCGCAGAAATTGCTGCCCACGAAAAAACCCTCGCGAACAAGATATATGGTTTTGTTGATTTTACATAGTTGTTTGAAAAGAAAACACGAGAAAGCAACATGGCCCCTAGCCGAGTTCTTTCGTCATTCCGTAAAATGTAGTGTTAAACTCTTTTATCTACTTCATCTACATGGAAAACACACATGTAGTGATAGAGTGAGGAATTAATTAAGCCAAAGGATATTAATACACGTGTGTGGCTGTGTAAATGAGCATACATGAATCTAATACCTTAAATGGGTGCTAATTGACTTCCAATGGTCACCCAGGTAAACTCGACACCATTAGTCAGGACGAGATAAGGTGGTTACTACATGATGGCTTTTTAACCATGGAGCTTACCTGTTTTTATTGAGTTGTCTCGTCTGCCCTTTATTCAATTTCTTGACTACAATCAGCAGAGATTACGTTATTTTGGGCTTATTATTTTCAGTATCAAACAATGATTTTAAGATACAACTGCATAATAAATAAAAGTATCCTTTACTAATGGGTCAGAATTGTGATCGATATAGGTAACTCCAAAAGCTCTTGCGTGCTCTTGGGTCTTCCTGTCCCATCTGTGAATACAGATATCAATCGAAACCATTCCTCAAAAAGCATTATTCAGGAAGCACATTACGTCTATATGTATATGTCTCCCATTGACAAAGAAAAGTTAAGATGATAAAAATCAACAAATCAACGCTAATGGAACTCGAAGTGACAATCAACAACGTAATGTCATTTCTAGCTCCCTGTGGGCCATTGTAGCTCGACATCTGATGGGACCTCTTTGTCTTTGCCTTCTTTACGAGCCCATAGCTTTCCAGCATTATCGTTGGCTGGCTAACATCGACATCGTTTTCGAAACACGAGTTGTGATTTATTTTCCTCTGCGGTGCACAACATGGCGTCTTTTCGTATAGACGACATTTTAGCCCGACCTCACGGCTCTCGTTCCGAAACTAGCACTGGAATTAGCGTGCCAACCCCAGTACCAAGTTATCAACAGCTAAGCTTTGGTGTAGACCAAATACTTGGAAGACATGAAACCGAGCAAAGGGAAAGACTACCTCTACTGGGTAAGCTAAAAGAAATTTTTAATCGAACACTGTTAACAACTTAATAACAAATTGCCTTTCAAGACGCGCAACCCACGCTCATGTCTAACGCTTTGATATTCCTATTCATCTCGAGACAACTTGGTTTTACAAAGCGTTATATGGCAGATATTAAGTGTTTCCTCACGTAAAAACCCTCATAAAACAACTAATAGATTTCATTAGAACCGGGCAGATTTTTCACAGCTTGGCACGACGTCCGAGTGGAAGAGACAGGCGATAAACTTTTACGCCCAAGATGTTATCTCGTACATTAACAAAAGGACAAATTAGATTGTTTATGATTATGTTCAACCTCAGCTACCAAACGAAAATACATAGCTCAATTCAAGTTAAATTGTCACGGGTAAAAATCTCTCGATATTGAATTCTAATAATGCGTTTAAGTTTCCAATTTGTCCGGATAGAGGCAGAAGACCTTCAATTCAGATTTCGCCGTCTAGTCAGCGATGCATTTGGACGGAGGCAGTTTCTTTGTACAGTGGAACACAATACAGCACTTAATTAAAGAAATACCACAGCATCTTTAAAAGAATCAAAAAAGAGAATATCAAATTAATTGTTTTTCCTCCTTATCTTTCCCTTTTCATCAAATGTTACTGCAGGTGAGTAAGACCCCGGTGGTAATTAATGCTTTATTTTTATTTGTGAAGGGATCGGATCGTCGTGTCGCGATTCACTTTCCTCGTGGCCTTTTCGTTCTTTGATTTGTTATCTTATTAGCGGTACCTCAACATAGCGTACCCTTGATTGCCCACACTTACTCGTTAAAAACTTACGCGATAAGCCCGTTTTCGTGAAGCCGATCAAACAACGGAAACGGCAGCGTATCCATTGTATCAAACAGATATTTACGGAAGTTGCACTCTTGTTGGAATAAAACTATTGAAGTGGTTGGCGCTCAGGGAGAAGGGCGAAAATTTGTTTTTGTCTTTCATCAGCAAATAGGTCTTGTAACACGGGAGGCGAGTAATTTACACCTTTTTAGTTTTTAAACGACCCGTTATCTCCGGTATTGAGCGGTGTGCATGTACTCTGTGCGATTTGTGATTGCGCGGTGTGTTATTTCTGCGAAAGGAGTACCTTACATTTAAACTGATCGCTTTTGTGTACTCAGTCTCAGAAGAAAAGAGATAACGCCAAGACTGTTGTTCGGTTAGTTGTTAGGCTTTCTAAGGTGCTTTGTGAAATAGAAATGTTCTAGGTCTGTCGTGATTGCGATCAAACGCGTATCTTGAAATAAAGAAACATTCCAACAATACTGAGTTTATGCGATTATAGCTGATTATATCTTCTGTTGCTTCTCTTTGAAATTATGTACAATTGTTAAACTGATCTGGCACATAGTAACAATAATAAGCCATATCTCATGTCAGAACAATTTCTTATTACCAATGTATTTTCCTTAAAAAAATCACCTTGTTATTGTGATACGAAGAACAGATCCCAGTTTATCAAGATGAACTTGATAACTTAAAACGTCTGAATGTGAACATGCTTTATAAAAACCACGAAGAAGTTAGACAGGGAAAAAGTCTTTGATCTTTGACAGGACGCATGCAACGGAGAAAATTCTCAGGTTTATGGAGTACATTTACATAGCTTCGTTAAGAGTTCTGGCATAAGGTTTCGCAAAAAAATGCTTAAAATGCCCTATATACGTTCATATATACACCTTTATAAGGCTAGTTCTTTATAGGTGAGGTTTATTTTTCTTCGTAATCAAGTTTTCACCATAGTGAATAAACGTTCATGTTTACTTGTCCATGTCTGTCTGTGTGACACAAATATTTTCTGTCATTTTATCAAATAAGGTAATTCGGTTAGACTTCTTAATATTGGAAAGGGTTGATCAGTGCTCGTGCACGATTAATCCTCTCGCAGTATTATATGTCTTTTACAACATGCAATGTATAAAAAAGTTGCTGTTGATTTATTTCATGTTGGATGGGGGAAGAAACATATAGAAAAAGTGAAGAATTTAACGTAGAAACTATTGCCCAGAAAAATTCAACTCCGTTACGGCGGGAAGGAGGAATAGAAAAGTCGAACACCGTGGCCCTTATCAGTAGCGGCCCTCTGAACTGGACTTGTATTCGATAGGCTACTAACAAATAACAGTCGATTTTGCAAAACTACAATGGGTTTTCCTTCATTTTTAAACAATTTTAGCAAAAATGTTTATTTTTTTACCAGGACTTAAATGCTATTCTTTTAAAACTGTGCTTGATCTGTTTTCCATGAGACGCCAAACATTATTTATTGCCTGTGTATTCTTTCAAAACTACCTGTTAAACATCAAAATATCATGCTCTTGCTCCACGAAATTATTCTCGAAAAATTCTCTCCATTAATAAGTTCCGAGTGTAAACGATATTGTATACTATAACACTAAGGGCCAAGATCGAAAGAACGACAATTTATGAAATCGCCGGATTTTCGTTTGACGTCTAGAAATTCTGCCTAAACCGGCGGCAAGTGTTCATATATTAAGCCATATTCATAACGAGTATGTGTATCAGTAAGAATATCTTTTCCATTACTGTGTACATATGTATGATTGGTAATCACACTGGATTAGGATAACATTGGCTAGTCGTAGAGGGTAAAGCGACTTGTTTTCAAATCAGTTTTAAGATCAACCTCAATATATCACTAAACACGGTTGAAGAATTTCTTGACCGTTGCAATTTTCTTTCAAAATTGGAAATTTGTTTTAATTTAGATATCTGGATATAAAGGACAGTGGTACAAATGTGCTCTGGGCTAATCTCATGGCCAAAATAACCTCTGGCTAGAAAAGATGCAGCTCCGTCGACGTTGTTGAATAATAACTGCTACCAATCAAAGGATATTTATTTTTTGTATGGCTTAACCAGCTTCACTTCAGTTTTGTTACTTCAGTCCAGAGGTGACAAAGTTCAAAATTATACAATTAACGGCAAACTCCATTGACTTGAACGTAATGCATAGTGCGTCATCATCCACTGGCAGAGAAAATTAGAGCATAAGCTGAGACTGTTCATTAATATGGTAAGCATTTGGTGTTACCTTGGCTTTGCCAAAGATTAGTTTATAAAGGATGTTCCTTTAGTTGAGTATACCGGTCTTGAAACGAATACCGAATTACTACAATTCTATTTGTCTGGGAACAAATCACAAGATTCGTTATGTTGCAAAGCCTTTTTTTAGGGCTTGTGTTGTAATAAATGTGGAAGAGGTTAAGACGGCACTACATCAGCCATATCTAAACAGATATGTGCTTTCAGAAGTTTTAGACGCCAGAAAAGACTCGCCTGAGCCTCAAATGCAACCAAGAACGAATAAACATGTGCACAGTGTAAGAACGGATCATAATCTCTGTAATCTTCTTTCAAAAGAAAATTAGCTTCAGTTTATATTGAGTTTGTTAATCCGTTCAAATTTTGAAAATGCTTTTTGAGCACTTTTCATCAAGAGAAAAGAAACATGAATCGGATATGAGAACTTGAATACCCTGTGTATTATAATCCACGAAGACAAAAGGGTCGAAAACACAAGATTATCACCTTTCATTTCCTTTTGCACTCAGCCAAAGCAGCTGGTTTTAGTCTCATTTTAATTTATCACTTTATTGTCATTATTGCGGTTACCAAAACGAACACCCATATACAAAAATAATGTTACTAATGAAGAGCTGACGACAGCCGTGCACTCACTGGGTCATGTGCCTGGGAAAGCAAAACGTTTCTTTCTCAAAAGTAAGGGCTTTTTTGTGGTGTGGGACACGAAAAATGCTCCGGATTTTTGGACTGACATATTCAAGTGGCACCTACACGCAAGACATTTCTGTTGGCGGTGTATTGCATTTCTAACCAAACGCTAAGGATTTATTTCTTGTAATAGCTGTCACACATTAAACAAAGCGCCACGCCTCGCACTGCCTTCAAACAAAACTTAAATACACAAATCATCTAATGCTACCAGCTAGAAATGGATTAGGCGCTAATTCCTTTGTAGTCGAGAGTGAACATCACCTTGTCGAAAAAAGCCTCGGAGAATGAAGTTCAAGATGAATTAAATCAAGAAAGACAGATCAACAAAGGCTTCACAATAGAGGCGCGGCAATAGATTGAATCAGTTTTCTAAAATCCATTTGCTTGTTTGTGTTGCTTTGTTTTATGAATGCGATAAAAGCTGAAATGGACATCATTCGTCAGCAGATCGGAAAGACAAATATTTTCACTGCATAACAAAAACTATTCTGGCTTTCAAAAGTCGCAAAGAACTATTTATAGAGGTGACCTTACTCACGAGATCGTTTTGGCTAGCGTGAGAAAGTTTGCGCAAATGACGTTGACAGGATCTTGTGTCAAACCCGTCTGATCTCCTGTTTCGGTGAATGGCCACCCAATTAGAACAAATCTTTCAGCTTCAGACCTTACTAAAGGCATACCTAA
The DNA here is from genome assembly GCA_022496165.2 of Catalaphyllia jardinei. Taxonomy (NCBI): domain Eukaryota; kingdom Metazoa; phylum Cnidaria; class Anthozoa; order Scleractinia; family Caryophylliidae; genus Catalaphyllia; species Catalaphyllia jardinei. The sequence continues at coordinate 56,547 of CM042759.1, forward strand.
AAGGTTGTCATTAACCTCGAGAGAATGCTTTTCATGTGAATGAGTACACGTGTTTTTTGAGACTAAAAAACACGTTTGAAAAATAAGCCTTATTTTAGTGAGTAGCATGTATTATGACACTAATGCACTACTAAACAATGAATCGTCCACCGTTTTTACCACAGGGTAAAATAATAAAAAAAAGCAATGAAAAATCCATTGATAACCGCTTGTAGTTATATTTTACTCTTGTTTCATTAAGCGAGAATAGATCACCAACCCTTTTACAATAAACGTAACATGGCACGCACTGGTCAATTAACACAATTATATTAGAACAATAAGGCTGCAATTAGCTACTGATATTGAACTCAACTTGTTTATTTTCATTGCATTAAACGAATACTAACAGTTTCGCAATGTATCACTGTAAGAAAACTTTGTAAGCTTGTTTTCATTCGTGCAGACCCATACCTAACACATCACTATAAAATGCTATTTTCCTGTCTTAAATATTTATGTACAGCTAGGCCAACTTTTCGTTATCTTTTGCAAGTTATTTTTACCGTAAAGTCTGTCCAATATTCGGTTATTAGAAAGAGAATTTACCGTCTTTTTCGATTGATTGCCATGATTGATAATGGGGAAACAACAGTAAGTGCATAACAAAGTTATTCATGGAGGATTTATTGTGTTTTGCCTGTGCTACTTTGCAAACCGAATTTAAGTGATTAAATGCATTTGTAAGAAGTTGATTTAAATTTACTCAACTGTAAAACAGACGTTCTAACAGATTATCTTGATTAAAAGAAAAGAAGAAACAGCGCAGACACTATCAGTGCAGAAAAGACATCATCCATTTTGGTCTAGATAAAAAATACATTCAGTGTAATTTCTATTGATTGCACAAGTTAATAAAATCGTAAACACATTTCATTTGCATGTTCACACTGAAGATTTCTATGCAGCAAATTTTTATGGGAAGGCATTTTTTCAGGTCATTTAATTTGTCATTCCGAGGCATTGTTCTGGGTGCAACTGTTTCTTCTTAGGGGTGAAATAAATGATTCTCTGAATTCTCTTTTGGGTCGACAGAACTTGACACTCAGAACTCGAGACTCGCAATGAAATGAATTCAGTTTTCACGGGTTATACTGAGGTTGTTTAAAGAATGCCTTAAAGGATGAAGTCCAAACTCTAAATTGACTTATTACAGCATCCTACAATATTAAAGCATATAAAAACCCTTAACTAAAATGTCCTGACCATGGCAACATCGTAGTCACATAGCACACTTTGTAAATTGCTCTCAAAACGTAAGTTTATTGGCCAACCTAAATTCGTTCAAGTCACGTTCCTCCTGGTGAAAAAAAGTTCAGAGGTGAGTAGTACATGCTCCAAGTTAACATTGCTATTTTTCTTTTTTTGCTAGGCGCTTATTCGATGGTCCCTAACACATGTGATCATCTCCACGCGACCTACTGGACTTCGCCTTACTTGGCGGCACACACCGGACAACGATTCCTCTGTGGATCATTACTTCATTCCAACTGTGAAGCTTGTTACAGCCACACTCCTTACTCATACAGCTCATTGACAGGTAAACTATGCTATTAACTGGACACCAACATGCTCTTTTCTGTGGTCTTTACATTTACACGAATCAGTGAAAAAGACCTGAGCTTCACTTCTGCAAAGGATTGTAATCAATTACTTCAGCGACATAGATATTTCAACTCATTTTAATTTGTTTCTAGGAATGTACGGAGACTTCAATGCCTCAGTACTCAATAAAACAATACCAGGACAAGTCCTACCCGGCCAACCAAAACCGAGAAAACCAAGGAGGCCTTGGACCAGAGCAGTGTTTTCTAATCTTCAAAGAAAGGGATTGGAAAAGCGCTTCCAGCTTCAGAAGTATTTAACAAAAGCTGATCGACACCAGCTGGCTTCCATGTTGGGTTTGTCTGACAACCAGGTTAAAGTGTGGTTTCAAAACAGGCGGATGAAATGGAGGCAAGAAGCAAGAGAGACAATAGCCACTGGTAGTCCCGGGGAAGCTTCTGATAAACAAGAACCTGAGTAGAACAAGTTGTATATATTATGATCACCGGTGGAAAATAAATAAGATAATTAAGAAAGGTATATCCAATGTAGCTAAATTATACATAGCACCTTAAGCATGGAATTGTACGTTACAAATGTACTTAAAGTACTGAATGTCTCATCAGTAAGTAATTAACGTTTAGCAAACAAAAAGGCGCTAAGACAGAAGTAATAACAACCAGGATAAGTAAAGAGTGAAGTAAACTGAACACCGCAACAATTTGAATACTATTTTTCAAGATTTACCATCCTTTACGTATTTTCGTAAGGTTAATTGCCTCAAAGGCATTATAGGGCACTATTACGAGCATGACTTCAAGACAGCCATGGAAACCTAACCAGTACAAATACAGTGCACCGAATATGGCTTCTATAATGGCTGCACATGCGCTAGGTTGTGATATTAAATGAAAAGGTCCGGTACACATTTTCAAATATTGTCGTTGTGTCTTGAAAAATTCGCTTAAAACAAATTGCAATTTGTTCTCCCTTCAATAATTCACAAAATATCTTCATCATGATGTTCTAAAAGCATCTTGTGCACGACCAAGGCACTTCATGCAAGGCTTCTTTGGTCAGGGCAGGTGCAGTGTTCTGATTTTGCACATGAACTGGAGTAAGAGGAACATAAAAGATTGTGTTTCACTGACTAGAACGGTACGTGTTCCTCACTAACAGAGGAGGTGCCATGCACTGTCGAACAGTTTACAATGGAGATGCCGTGCTGTTGTAAGTGTTCCTCACTAGCAGAGGAAGTGTCATGAACTGTCGAACAGTTTGCAATGGAGATACCAGTGCTGTTGTAAAGCAAGGAACAAAATCAAGTCCAGTGTTGGATCCGGGTGTTCATTATAAAAATTCGTGCATGCATGCCTAAATGGAAAAGTAATGCGAAATGAAGAAGTCAGCGACATACTACTGAGTTACTTGATCGGTTCCTTTACTGGCGCGATTTTTTTTAGAAAAGTATGAAATGGTATTTGAAGAAACAAATATGTCGATCATATGAAGGAACAGGTGAATATAATAGTTTGCTTAGGTAATAAGACTACAAGGAGCGTTGAATGGTAGAATGATAATAATAAAAAAACATAAACAATTAAAGACATGGCTCCTAAGACTAGTCTGGATTACACAAATCCTTATTGCCAGTTCTTAAATG
>CM042759.1:64793-110317 GCA_022496165.2 Catalaphyllia jardinei
ATAAGCAAACTACTGAATATATAAGTGAGAGAGTCTCTCAGCAGGCAGGGCAGCCTTGTTTTCTTGACAATGAAATGCTGAAAAAATTTCATGCTTGCCCAAGTATAAATAAATCATCCTCGTGTACCTTATTACAGACTGTCACTCTTTCCAGCCATTAAAAACCATTGCAGCTTGCATTATTACTTGAGCCCGCAAGTAGGGCTACGCGAGATGCGCAGAAAGCTGCACAGTACCTATTTCCGCTCTGAGGTCCAGGAGACAAACGACCAGCTGGAGATCGGGCACTATTTTATGTATATATCACTGAATTCTTAGAACTAACGTTTAGTGAAAAATACGGCAGTGAAAAGGAGATTTGGGTCTGAAGAGATGAAGGAAATCGTCTTGCAAACAGAGGCAACAGCCAAATACTCTTTTGAGCTTTTACAACACAATACTACGTTTATTTAGGACGAGAAGATAAAAAATGAAATAAAATACATCATGAAAAGGAAACACGAGGTCTACCCTATAAAGTTTCCTGAAAAAGAATAAAATAGTTCTCTAGAACCGAGAAATAACCGATGCACTTTTGCTGTTTGTAGATCATAGAAATGACTTTTCTTATCAGACAAACTGACAAATGCGATCTATCAAAGCCCCCTGGATGATCTGAACTAAGCGGTCCACAAGAGAACACAACTGCGCATCGACATAAGGCAGGGACTCATGTAGGGTTTTACCAATTTTTTATTGCCTTCCTGCCAAGGATCGCGAGAAACCAGAACCAAAACTTGGCAGTAAGAGAAAAAAAATACTATCAAAAATGGTCAAATAACAAAGTGAAGTGAAGTTTTCATTTCCATTGAAAATATCTAAATAAAATTCTGGCATGACGGCTTTTCTATTTATACTTTAGGCTGACTCTTCATCAATTCAGTCAAGAGAAGCTCGATCGTTCAACAACTTTAAAAAAAAAACCTGTCTACAGTTGAATTAATCGGAAAAATATTTTTCATGTTTCAGTAACCAGGGCCGTAGCCAGAAAAGAGTGAAGACTGAGACAATCTCCGTGAAAGAATTTTGACTGAGGCAGAGTCCGTGGTTAAATTCCCTTCCTAGGTATTTAGGGTGTTTATGACGACTATAAACAATAAAAACGTAAAACAAATTACCGAGGCAAGTGCCTCGGTTTGCCTGTTACTAGCTACGGCGCTGGTGACCCGTCTATTTTTGAAGGATTGTCGTCAAAAGATTTTTACCGCCAAAAACCCCTGCAAAGCACGTGTCCACACGGGGTAGAAGCGTTGTAGCGAATAAGAAATAATAAATACTCATCATATTGCAAACTTGGAAATTGTTCTTTTAATCATCTAATTTATATCAAAGTCAAAGAAAACCGATCTTGTGGTGTTAGTTTCTTATTTACCTGTAAAGGGTGAAGGGCGTGGAGTTATTGCTCGTTGTAAAAACTAACTGCCCTTGCGTGGTCTGCTCAGGTTTCCAGGAAAGTATCTGACCTTCTATTGTGATTACAGACAGCGAGAAGATTAAACGCAAGAGTTAATGAATATCGAGAAGGCAAGAATGAACAGAAAGCAGGTGTTTTAATTCGAACCACTTGCAAGTTTACCGTTTTGTTCATCGCTGTTCAGTTCTTAGTACCTCATTAAACAATCCAATAAATGTATATTCTTTACAAAGTAAATGGTGGCGAGCGGGCTGTTTTACCAACGGATATCTCGCCCTTTTGTCGTTCTCGTGAGGCCTTATTTGAAAAGTATGTTCAACAAAGAAGGCAATGCCACAGTGATAAAAAGACAAGTCATGTCACTAGGACAAATACTTGCTCAAATTGCTTTGCTGGAACAGTTTCCAACTAAGTTACACTGAGCCTGAGAATAAGTGAGGCCCTAAGATGTTCATGAAACGAAGTCAGCATCAACGATATTTTTTCACCTAACTTGGAAATTTTTCTAGCCTACACTGAGTAACAAAATGTAATTGAACATTTTGTCATAGCCTCGTATTTAATTTTCATAATAATTATTCCAGGAGAATTATCAGACGCATATAGCCAAGTTTATATAAGTGGTAGAGAAAACGATAAAATCAGAAATGGCTTTGTTAAAAAGCAAACTGTCGGGCCCATCATTAGAATGTGTCATCAAAAGAAAGTGAATTGGCCGGCAAAGTACGACAGTAGCATTCGTGTTTTTCTTATTTAGTCTAGAACAATAGCAACAAAGGCTGTTAGGACGCATATTTGGCCGCTTCATAACTTTCGATGACCATGCTTTGTTTAAAAATAAACCGGCATTTAGCATTTCTTTCACGCGGACACATTTTCATACGGACAATGTTGATCTATTGTTATGAATAGTGGCTCGATCCATTGGCAAATACTCTTTTAATAACACGTCACGCCTTCTAAGTTTTGCCACTCAGAATGAGTACTTATTTCCGAAAATTATCAATTTCACACATATTTCCTATTCGCTTAACTCCTGTGAAGTATTTCAAAGTGCCCGCTTGATTAAAAGATTAATAAGATAGACGCATGAAATTCTGTTCAAATGCCAAACATGATTTTACTCGACAGAAGTTCTATTAATGATAGTGTATTGCTTTGTTTATGTATAATCTGTCCGCTCTACAAAACCCATATTTAAGATTGCAAACAGTCTTTTATTAATATTCTTTTATTTAATTCCGCTATATTTGGCGGAATTGTTGTCATATAGCTTTGTTTTAGGACTATTATTGAAACACATTTCAATTTGCGGTAACGCAAATATCCTTCAAAAACAAGACAGTGGAAAGTGAATTGCTTGATGCTCGATTTTCACAGGATCGATCTTCATGTCATATAATGAGTAGAGTCTTCTCAAGTCAAAAACAGGATATAGTAAAATTAACGCCGGCTTATTTCATTGGGATATTTCTAAGTAATTCGGTATATAATAAGCCGTTAACTCAATACCGGTGTTCATGTCACAAGCGACAATCATTCACAAGTGATGAAATTATTGACTAAGACATCAAAGACATTTGCCGCCTTTGTAATTTTTTTATTTTCGCCAAGTTATTCAAAATTCTTGAGTATGTCATTTTGAAAAGTCGCGGAGGCATTCGAAGACGATCTGGATTTCGCACTGTCACTAAGCTATCAGTTTCATTCAAAGCAGATCTTCCTCGGATCAAGTTTTTGCTTGCGAGGTAAGGGGTTTTTTCAGCCTATGACCGAATTTCTATCTTTAACCTCAACACTCTAAATTAAGTTTTAAAAATTTAGGAGGTTCAGCTCGGAGGCATTATTTATCGCAGAATAAAAACTAGTCCAGTTCTTAGTCCATAAAAGCCGTTGGAACTTTTTGAAAAACATCTAGTTAAGATGATGTGATTTCGTCAGACAAAAGATTTAGTTCAAAAAGTTTCGCTTGTTTGAATACAATAATATCACCTCTTGTGAACTCGCTTTTGTACCGTATAAACTTTTGAAGGAAGCCAGGGTTTTCACGAAGTACCATTGCTCAATATGTAGAACGTGTGTTCGGAGATCAGAAGCCGACTCTACAGTCTGCGTAAATAAGGAAAGCCTCTCAGTTCGCGGAATGAGACAAGGCATCGATGCCATCAATAATCAACTTGTTTAGCGATAAAATCTGGCTAGTGAAAGTCAAGCCAAGTGACACTGTTTTGAGTTCTGCTTGTAATACTTGGCTTTTACAGATCAATGTTTGCCTTCAATTTATCATCATTTATTAAGAGAGTCAATATTGATCTCAGGCGAAACCTTTTCGCTGTCGTTGAGTGTACACTTTAGAAGAAAATATTTACACTGCTCTGGAAACTCCGACAAACTTAAATTTAAACTTGCTATAACAAATATTTCTTGTCCACAAAAGGTTGTTGTTGATAAACATGATTAGCCGAGTGAATTCTAAATTAACTCCCACTTTGTACATGGTAAAGTAATGAAGATTTGTCGCAATCGGGGTATCGTTACCAACAAGCGGCCCATAAAAACTACAACATAGACAATCGACGTCTCAGTCTCGTAGCAGACGCGAACGAGTCAAATACGAGAAAGAAGCAACTCCTACAACGTTTGTGCAGCGCCCTTTAAGATAACAATCTTTTAATATGGGTTAAAGATAGACAGTGGTTTACCTTTAAAGCTGGAAACTTTTTCCGTTAAAGTTTCAGAATCTTACTGTTCCGAACTGATATCAACTGGCAAATATTTGTGATGTTTATTGAAAGAGTTCGCCCTCTTTCTATCGTGTTAGCTTAAACGTGGTCAATGAAAGGAAAGATGTCTGATAGAAGACTATTCCAAACTCAGAGCCAAAGCGTTTATATTTAAGCTTTATCAGTTTTATTTTATGCACACTATATGGCTGTTGGTACTGAAATGCTTACTCAACTATTTAACTGGCTTGAGGCAGAGAGTGCGACTGAAATATTACTACTTTCTTCCCTTTGCATATCCTTTAAGAAGCAGCTGACTCGGAAATTTTGCGAGGGACGACTATTTTGGGACTCCCGAACACTACCGAGTAGTTTCGGATTACATTATTGTTTGTGTCAACGACAATAGTTGGTTTTCACTTTCGAATAGAATTCAAAAGGGTACATTTTGGAAACGCTTTTACTACTGAATTTAAATATATACCGAAATTTGTCATAAGGTCATGTGTTTTCCAGGCAAATTTTACTCACAAATCATTGGTTGAAAATCAGGAGCCATAAATTGCTATAATTATTGCAAATTAAACTAAGCGAAGACAAGGAGGAAATTAGTCACACGAGAGAAATTCTGCGAATACAAAAATGGACAGTTTAGCTTCCGCACAGTGGATATCTTTACAAAAACACCTGCTACAACCGAAACTACATGTCCATCTCCTCGACCAAAAGCGAATAGATATATACAACTATAGGAAAACACTCGCCTGACTTCACAATAAACGACTACCTGGTAGAGAAAAAGTTTCTGAATCGATTGACATTTTCCTGTTTCCTTAAAAGTACTTTCCATGTTATGGACCTAATACAAACAAGGCAAACGGTAGATGCAAGTATTTTTGTTTACCTAAGCCGCAGGTGCGGTTTAATAAGAAAGCGAACTTGCTTTCGAATCGCTTGAGGTTATTTCTCTTGACAGCGGTCAGCTAAAATTCTATGCTTTCTCTGTGGTTAGACTGTAAGACTTTTTTTTCGTGACTATTCCTCTACATGTATACAGAGCTAAAATGAGGAGCGAGCGAATTCAACAAACTTCGAGTTGATGCTTCTCTAATTCAAACTTGTAAGATGAATGGAAAAACTTCTCTTATCATTGTTTATTGACTTAATTCTTTATTATACCTGAAACAAACGAGCTCTGCCAAAATGTGTGGAAAGTCTAAAATCTAAGAGAAGACTGCTGCAGGTTGGTTATTCCACGAGAAAGTGTGCGCACCATTCAATACTTGGCTTCACACTAGAAGCTAAGTGTACTTGACTCAAGTGCACTTGGAAATCTCAGGCCGCACTTTACAAACCTTGGCTTCAGACCTGATGAAAGTATATTACTTGAAGCATTTTCACAGTAAAATCAGTCATGCATATGACAAATGCGATTGTTCGGCAGCAAAATCGGAAAGATATGGATATAGTTGCTTTGTTGCTTAAGACGGTACATAGCAGCAACACAAAGGAACAAACGACATCTTCTGTATTTCTTAGGAATAGCTCAACAACGAGGTTTTCGGCAAAGAAATTGCTCTAGAGCTTAAGCAATCCGAGACATGGATGCCAATAGAAAATGCATCTCCGTATGACTCGTCCAATGTTCAGAGTTGTTCGGGTGCAAAGAAATTACCTGTTTGAAACTTGAAACAGCAGCTGGTTTGTAATTTGCAGAAGACCATTTGGTGTTGGATGATATGAAAAGGGGAAGCTGTTTCTGAAAATGAAATTCAAGCGATTTGTTCATGGATCCGTTTGTCAGAATTGTATAGCTTTGGGTTGGGTCAAGTGTGTTCTAGGCCATACATGGCGGCACACTTAGGGTTCTTTGATCTACGAACGTTTCCATGGTCACTGAGTGAAGTCCAAGTAAGTACATTTTACCCCTTCACACTCAAAGTAGGTTCCAAGTGCAATTAGATTATTTTTACAAGCTCTAGTGTGACGCCAAGTAATTTTATGACGCATCCTGACTTCCCAGCAGTTGAGAAGTTTTTTTTTCTGTTCTTAAAACTGATAGTTTTCCCCTTAAATCGGAATGGAAATGCAAGCTCTTGCATGAAGTTGATTTTCTTTCTTTTTATAAAATATTTAAATAAAATCTCCAAGGAAGTGACGAATGTGACTTGTGAACGTACAGCGGATTTGCTTCCTCCTGTCTTCTTGTGCAATGTAGTAGTTCATCATCAGAATTCATTTCTTCCGTGTCTTTCTGTTTCGTCCTTTTTTCATACAAAAAGATCATTATTTCTTATCACAAACATACTAAAGGGTAGTGGTCTAAACGTTAAGACCAGCTTCTACCCACAATCCCCCGTTCGTTCCCATAATCCCTGCGAAAATGTGTTGTAAATGTCATGCAAAGAGAGAAACAAGTACTTCCATCCTTACATATGATCGAGTGCGTACCAAACAGGTTTTTAGGGATTGAATTATCTAACCGGCGTTTTATATCCTTTTTTTCTACGAAACTCAGCCTAGTTGTATTCTTTCTTCCACAGGCTTCTTGGATTCAACATCAAATATTTTCAAGCTGTTCAAATTGTTTGTCAACCTTGATCGTTAAGAGGTGAGACAGAGCATTCTTGTTTACATAGTTTGGCCATATAAATTCCATTCGAGTACTGCACGGCAAATATTTATCTTTCTTTACCTTTACTCGTCTTTATTTCATTTGTTTGCTTGTCGCTACCATCTCATGACATGTTTGTAGTTTCGTTGTTTTAATTCAAACGTCCAGCTAAGAAAACATGTTATGCTTGTGAATCATTACACGGAAGACAAAGTCATGTAAGAGAAAGTTCGTAACTTCTCATTGTTATTTGATATTTGAGCGAAAGAGGTGTGTTTTGGATACCACGGGGAAATTCATCGTCAGAAGATAAGTTGAGACCATTATCGTGAAGTTATATTTCTATTAGGCTATCATTATGCGTAGCTTACATTAAAGGTAGTTGTTAGGACCTTAACCAGCTTTCGCCCTAAAATAGACGAAAAGGAAGTTATTTTTTACAGTGGGAGATAACATTGTTTAAAAGGACTCGAATGTAAAAGATCGTGAACAGAAAAAAATGTTTTCTCGAAACATGTCAGTGATATCGAAACGCATTTGGCCCATGTGTTACTGTAACCCGATAGTTGAAAGACATTTATTTTATGAAAATTTTGCGTATTTAAATTTCGCTTTTCATGTCTATGAAATGACAGAATAGGGAACAAAGCTGTCAAATGTCATAATAGTGCAATGTTTAATTTTGTATTCCACTGGATTTGAAATTCATCAAACAACGTACATAGATTCTGCAAGATCTCTTCCAACGTTATATTTATTTTAACTTAATAATTTGGTTAGCACTCACTCAATCGCCCTAAGAAAAGTAAATACGGTCAGAATCGTTTTCGAAAATTTGAAAGTCTTCGCATTGTCACTACTAAGGTAAATTTCGCCTTCTGCGTTTGAAAGCGCTAGTTATTTGGGAAATTCTATATCTTTCTTTTCATTGCTTCCTTTATTCAATTTAATCATTTCACACGGAAGATTATAAGTAGACTGAATGAAGACTTTCAATATTTTGGAAGATGAGTAAAACCGACTTATGAGCCTCCTGAAAACAATACCCAGGAAATAACGATAATTCCAGTACTTTTGATAACAATTCATAATAAGTCTTCGCGTGACTCTACGCTGAAATTTAGCTGGTGTCAATTTCAGTCGTTTACAAGCCGACATGAATTTCATTCAAAGAACTATCCGACAAGGCGGCCAATATTTAAAATTCTGTTTTGTTTGAGTTGAAGAGCCCTTGAGAAAGAGTCAAAATCCATCAAAAATTTCAAAGTAATGTACATAAAATCCACATGATTTCAAACGATTTTAAATTTTACTTTCGGGTAAGCAATGATCGGATGTCAAGCCTGTTTGCTCGTGGAATGCCAAGAAATCGACGGAAACAGACCAGGCCTGTCCACCTTCAAATTGTTAGTTTATCAAATTGAAAACTAACAAGATGGTAACCCCCCCCCATTTGATCAAATTTTGAAATTGAAGCTTCGATAGGATCAATATTGGATTAAATGCGGCTACATCCTTGAAACAACCACAATTAAAGATAAGAAAACTACTGAGTTCCGAGGGTGACGTAATTATGGTGGGTAATAAGTTAAACTTCCCGGCGTTTTACTTCTAATTACAAAAATAGGTCAAAAGCTTTCCTTTTTTCATTATCTTTAAGAAACTAGATCTTTCCAACATCTTGTAAAGCCACAGTTTTCTCTCGGACAAGGTGTCGCCTTTCAGGCGACGAAGGAAGATGGTGTAAATTCACGGATGGCAAATATGAGGCGTAGATACAACTTTGAACGTGTAGGTTTCAGGTTTTATGTTCAGGCTCAATACAAAGAGAAATAAATTACTCTTCGATAACTGGGGTTTGTTGATGGTGTTTGTGATCGCTGATAGAAGAAACAAATGAATTTCCTGACGGGTGAGGATTTTCTTTGGCTGATCGCCGCGTGATATTTTGGCGCCAATTGTCACATTACTTAAAACATCTATCGACACCGAAAATACACTGGAACGTTTTGTCTTTGATAAATTAACCATGTAATTCATTTTGTTCAAGCGGGCGAGAAGTACTGAAATTTATTCTGGAATACTTGTTAAACTAAATTTCAGTTGCCAGAGGATGAAGATTTAATACACAGTAAAACATTTCAACTGGTTTCTTTTATTGAAAAAAAAAATGTGTCAAGAAAGATCTCATTTACTTGATAGACGTGAGCTAAAGATCAGCCTTTAGTTCCAGCTAGGAATTGGGTCAGAAATAAAACTATTAAAAAACACGGAATAAGGCCAGCAGTCTAAACTATTTGTGTTATCAAAATAACAAGCCTAGATCTGAAAGACATGTTTGCCCGCGGGTGAGGATGGCAACGAGATTGTGTTTAAAAGGTAAACATGCAAATTCAAATAGTATTGTCAAAGTGCTTCAAAACACAGGATATTGTTTGAAATTGCTTTCCGTTAAATTAATAGTCTTGCTTCATTTAAGTTGCCGCAATAATGAGTCCGTGCTGAAGCAGCAGCTACCGGGGAAACTTTTCCTTTTGATTGATTTTTCCTTTTCCTTAGATTGCGAGCAAAACTTGTATGTGCATTCTTAGTACTTTGTCGTTTTTGAGTAATAACAATATTACGAAATCAACAAAGTAGTTTTTGTAATAAATTAGAAACTGTTGGATTAGTAATAACAGCAGTTATTTTTATTTCAAAACACGTTTTACTTTTTGTAGAAATAAATAATGAATTTGTTCATTTCTTGGTTTATTTCTGGCTGGTTTTCCTCAGTTGTGTTGTGGAGTCAGGCAATAAAGTTCGCGAGCTGTCCAGAAGAACTAAAGTTTCAAATGGATTTTTCAGTGTTTTATAGAACCTTGATTTTCTGAAACGATTTATTGTTTTTTAATATCGACAGTTCGCTATTGGGTGTAAGAAAAGTGATTTTCGATGTCCTTTATTAAGTATGACTGTAATACTGGTATTTAACGCCCAAAAGAAGGCGAAAGAAGTGATAGTTGACATATTTTGCTGGTAAGACTAACCTAGCTTATTTACTCAAACTATAAAAGCTAATATTCATAGAATAATGATCCATATGACAGAATGAATGTTTCTCTGTCTTTTTAATTCATTTAAAATCTTCTTGAATGGTATTATTATGGTATGACGTATTCTCAAGTAAAAACAAATACTTTATCGTTGAAATGGAATAGAAGATGTTGAAACCTACGAATGGTAGACAATCCCTTCGACATTATGAGACAAAGACAATTAAAATCGTTAAGAAACAGCAGCGCTTAATTCAGTGAACATTCTTAATGAAGGTAACTTTTGCTGGATTTTGATCAGCATTATGATCATGGTACTAAAAATGTGTTTGATATTTTTCAAGGACCATTACATATTTTTCTTGATCTGACATTCTTTTCTTTGATCCTCTGTTAACCGTGAATACGTGAAACGTGATAAATAACAAGTAGAAAACAGGGCCGTGACCGAAAATAAATAAAACATTAGTATGAGCAAATATTATTTTACTTTACAATAAACAGCATTTAAAAAGTACAATTTCAAAGTTGCTCTCTAATACAGTTAAGTATGTTTCTCAAGCTGACCAAATATCCTAACTTTTGACGCGCTGTACTTCGAGCCATTATTTCAACTTGAGCCGTCAACTTCAAATTTCTTCTTTTCAAAACGAAAAGCGAGGGGAATAAGCAGCACATCAGTGAAGCCCAAATTCTTAGAACTAATAATATTTGAAGAACTGTAGGAAGATTAGTAACTTGGTGATATACTTAATTTAGAGTTTTTCATGCTAACTAATCTTGACTGACAGGAAGGACAAAGCTAACTTTGAGTTTTCCAGTTGTAAGCATATCAAGCGTTCAATTCAAATGTAATTTGATGCATGCAAGATGCAAGCAAGTACAAAACATAAAGTGCGTCCGAAATTTAGAAAATCCCAGTTATTATAACCTTGTTGTACCTTTTCCTCTTTTCCTAGTCATTTCTCTCTGGCCGGTATCCAGGACCGAAAGAGAGCCAACAAAATGCATATTAGCTGAGTTGGAAATCTCATATTGAGTTTTTTGCTGACACACGAAAGGAAACTAAACTCGCTTTACGCGCATTTTCTCGGTGGTTCTAGTGAACCTCCAGTCAGTTACTTAGGCTTAGAAGCTTGCCTCATGACTAAATGAATTATAACTGAACAACACACGAAGATAAAGCTATGGCAATGGGAATAAAGGCAAAGGGATCAGGTGCAGAACTGAAAATTGTTTTCAATAGGCAACGTGAATATCTGGGTGATTACATTTAAGATGTGTAGCTAGAAATCGCACCAGTTAGACGTTTTGCGCACTAAGAAAACCTTTTTCAAGCATCGGAATAAAAATATTTGAATTATTTATCTGGTTTAGGACCGTTGGGTTAACTTTAGAAGTAAATTTAGTTGAAGGTAAGAAAGCAATTAATGAAGGGGTGTTTGTATAAGAAAATTGGACTTCTAGTTTACTTGGGAAGGTAAGCATCATTTAAGGGTTCAGATAAGCTGTCTTTGCACAGTAGTTGTTAAAACAAGAATTATTAGCTTTTCGTTGTTTCATAAAATCTAAACAAACAATGGAAATCCGGCAGGAAATCGAGCTACTATTCAGTGATCTCTGAAACATAGTTAAGGAAAAGAATAGCATGTTAATTTGTACGTGAAGCGTGTCAAAGTAAGAACTATTCGTCATGATTGTTAAGAGTCCAGTTCAACTGTTCTCTATGCAGTGTGCTCTGTTAACATATCGTCGACGCCATTTTCATTTCGTGCAGACTGATATTTCAGCCAACTTATACGTTCAAACCCCGGGGTTCAAACCCTTGGGTGATTCCACTTTTGCCCCAGGGAGTTCGGGAACAGACGGGGTTTAATGTCTTCCAAATATGAACACATCTATTTTTCTTTGACCTTTGAAGTCTTCTCGAAAAACGATTACTTAACAAACTTGCACTATTGTTTCTTTTATCCCAGCCTTGGTGGTTATATATATTTATTCACTGTGGACGCATTAATGGCACTGGTTTAAAATTGTATAACACGTGGTCGACGCACTTTTAGCAGTTTTTTTTAAAATTTTTTTCGCCACGGCTCGAAGTGTTCGGTAAAAAGAGAGTAGTGAAAGTGCCAGCATGGTCAGTTAATCATTTTGCAGATTTTTTGCATTGATTCAGATATCAGCGTCAGATAAAAAACTGCAAACGATCCGAAAATACAAATTTCTTTCCTCGGCCAAAACGTAATCGGTATTTTGATCTCCCCTTGGCACAGGAAAATGATCAGCAAGAAGATTCTCTCATCTAGTATTATAAAATGTTTATGGATCCAAAGTGTATTCGCCATTTAGTAGAGGAATTATATTTGGAAAAAATAAGACTTGTATTTCACCTTTATGGCTGTTTTCCAAACTTTTTGGTTTGGAACACTTTAACTTAACGACCTATTTAGAATGGCTAAGGATAATTTTCTTAATGGGGTGTGTCAAAATGTGTTAGCAACGTTAAACTGACAAGACAAAAGGGTGGAAATGGGGCAGAGATCTCATTAAACGAATTCTTTGCGCGGAGATCTTCACCGCTCGTAACTCAGCGAACTCCACTTCGCACTCGACGCAGAGAAGGTAACAAGTCATAGTGCTTTTTGGACTAAGAGACACGGTCTGGGTGTTTATGTTTGTAAGTATAAATTTTCAGGATTCTTAGTAAGTTAAGAAAGATCTAAACACAAAGGAGAGATCCATTCTAGCAGCAGGTGAAATTTAAGCAAGCATATGAACTGGTTATTAGCGCGTGTCAGGTGAATTGTCAAGGGCAGGTTGCTCCTCAGTGCACCTTGTTAGTTAACGAAACGTCGGTAACGCTGCGGACGCTAGAGCTTTAATTTTATTCACATCATGTCTTTGAATGCCTTTTTAATAACGCTGGTGTAACTGACCAACTGCTAAAGGAACAAACTCTTCGACACTTTTTTTGCTGGTGAACCAATGTTTATTTAGCTTGACCTTGTTGTTAAGCTTTGAGTATCTGCACCTTGCTATATTTTACAGACTTTTATATGGAGTGTATAGAGCTGAAAATATAATTTTTAAAGTTTTATCTAAATTCAATCCAAACCGCATCATAATCCCCGAAAGAAATTAACTGTCTTTGAAAGGTTGGTTGAATTTGTAACTCTGTTGAAATTCTAAAAATAATATATTTTGTAAATGGTAGCGATTTTAATGGAACTGGGCAAAATCATCACATAAAATACAGTAGACAAGTGTAGTAATGCATTAAAGGAAAAATGATAATCGCTTTGGGGTATTAGTGTTAACTATGGATACTTCGCCCATAAACATCTTTTGTCTTCGTCCAAAACATTACAACAAAGGAAAATTACAAATAAAAGATTACTTAGTTCCTTGAGGCAATGTTTTACTTACCAGGAAATAGATCCGTTATTTTGGAAAGTTTTTATCTAGGGCGGTGATATGTTTACTTTACAGCAGTGTTGTTCACGTTATTTATTTTTCCCTGCTGTTTTCAAGAGCTTATGTTTACTCGAATTATCATTCAGATTTTATTGACTTTATAGCTTAGTTCCTGTTTATCGTCGTCTTCCTATCAAAGACGATATAGAAAACGCGCTGATAGAAAAAAGTCAATTGTCTTGGAAGGACAAATAGTGAGCAAGACTGCTTTGAAATAAACTTGCGTGTGGTTAAGTGCTATCGCTTGAGGTTACGATAGCGTATTGATGGAATTTTGTCACATGATGTTTTGTCTGTTATTTCCAAAAACTATTTAATGAACAATAAAGTTAAAATGCTGCAATGGGAAGTACCATTTAGATTCACACGTCCAAGCGAATCGATTTTGGCTGTGATTTAGTTGTCACCTGCTTTTCTGAACGAATTCAAGTTTTTGATTTACAAACTTGCAACCAGTTTAAGCACCCGCCAGTGACATGAAAAGCTAAATGAAGAATTGTTCTCTGAAATGAGCTCCCAGTATTGTCATTAAACGGACAGATGGAGGCTTTGAAAGTCGTGACAGGTTGCTGGTGAAGTTTTAAATATTCAATGGTGATTAAAATCGCCTATCTTTTGTTTTCTTCCTCCGCCCAATTCACTGGCGTGAAAATGACAGGGGGAAAGAAATTAAAGCTGTGTGTCAGTTTTCATGGGTTGGCTGTAAAGACATAATTAGTAGACATCAGTTCTGCTTAGAAAGTGTCAAGATACAACGAAAAAGTCGTTGAGAAGCCACACTTTGGAAAGGCTTGGACCGTGACTGGAACAGCTAATAGGCTTAATCTTTGTTGACTTTCTGGTAACAAAAGAGCAAACTGCGTGCATCTAGAGCTGGTATGGCGCTAGCAACGCTTGCTTACTGAGCGGGCCGTCTTCAAAACATTTACTGTTTATTGCACGAATTCATAAAACGAAGCACAAAGGCAAACGGTGCGGCAAGTCTTATTCAAATTTTAGAAGGTTAGTCATTATACATTTCGTTCTGTGATCGGCAAAAAATAGCTTAACGAACGAATACATCAATTATAGCAAATATGTTTTTGCTTGCCTTGTATATTTAGAAATAATCACAATTATATACCTTGTATAATAATAATAATAATAATTTCAGCAAACTCTTCCATTCATGTTTAAACACTTAATGGTAAACATAAACCTTGCCCTAACAAAACAGCTTAAAATCCTATATCGTTGCTGCCTTTTCAAGTTAGATATTAAATCAAAAGCAAATTGACTGAGCTACAAGAAATACAAGAAATAAAATTTAAGAAGCAAAATTCTTGAAAACCTGAGCTTTTAATGTTTCAAAATCTTAGTATTTAAACTATGTTAATGTGTATATATACAGTGTAAATATTTGTGTTTACTTGTTTGCATTAGACACGCGAACCTTCAAAGCTACATTCAATTTTACTCACCAACGCTACTGAAAAAGATAAATGATCGTTTCCCAGTCACGTTTCCATTTACTTTATTTCACATGCCAAGATCTCAAGTTAGAGAAGTTCCTTCACGTGTTCTTAGTTATTATTACTGACAAAATGGTGATCTTCGTATTAAGATGCTTGATCGCTTATTTTGAAGTGAGACGAATCAGTGACGTTCACCATAATAGATCTTATCCACGAGAAAATTGTCAGCCTGGGTTGCTGCAAATAAGTGTCATAATTTGATCGCCTTTACTAAACAAACGAGAGCTGAGTTCGCTTTTTACAAAGTGGCGTTCAAACTTGATCAAACACTGCACAAGAGATAATTTCAACAGAAACTTCCGTTTGCTTGCTTTTCACCTGTTCGGTGTCTGATTAGTCAACAGGGCGAACGAATTTGGCAACCCTCTTGATTACTTAATAACTTGTAATGAAGATGTTTCCTTCCCTAAGTTTTTGCAAAGTGATTATGAGTGGTGAATATTTCCTACTAAGATCACGTACTCGGAAGTTTCTTCCACTTTTGTGGAGGTGCAAACACTGATGCAAGCAATTCAGTGTTTGTGATTAGAATGGAATGTCAATCAATGTCAGTAAAATTTGATATCTGTGACATTTACTGTGTTTAAAATTATGATACCTGGCAAATGTTTTCAAACATGACGGAATACTCTCGCCTTTTCACATTTTCATCTAGGACGCTTATTGCAGTTACTGTAGATTTTACCTCGCAGTTTTCATTACATCTCATGTAAACCATCGGTATTTAACAACTATTCATCGAAGTGGAGGTGGCTAGCGATGGATATTTACCGAGCCGCGCAGCGGCGAGGTAAATATCCATCGCTAGCCACCGAGACTGAGGTGAATAGTTGTTTTAGTATATACTAAAACAGTGAGATAATATACACCACAATAAATTAATTTGGATGATTTCTTCACTTGTCATGGATGCAAACCGGGACGCCATTTTTTCTTGAATTGCTCGGCGGTAAATAGCAAAGGATATTCGGAGTTTGACTAGCCAATTAGCGCGCGCCTTCAACGCTGTCCACTGTTTTAGTATATACTAATTCGTGCTATTCCTATTCTTTGAAAATGTTGAAATTACCTAAACTATTGCAAACAATATTTAGTCTCCGTTACATAGTTGGTTGTTGAGACTAACAAATATAATCAACCATTTTTGCTGCCTAGTTGAAATCTGGGAATTAATCACAAGTTGAAACAGTGAAATAATAGACACAAGTTGAAACAAAGGGACTGATCTGAAGACTTCATTTGTCTCAATTTAGTCAGAAATCCCACAAAACTGTTCTGCTTTCCGCTTTATTTTTTTAAGCCATTAAAAATGTGACTGTCTGGTGCCTTTCAGGAAAAGGCATTTTACTAAGATAACTCTTCACTGCCGAAGACAATACTGTTCTTCTTAATCGGTTTAAATTTAACTCCAACTTCAACTAAGAAGCTAATTGTTTTACAAATTGAACGTGTTGCAGCGTGTGCTGCACTGAAAGAGATCAATATCGTGGCCTTTGAATTCTCTTTTTTGTTAAGAACCAATTGCATACAATGTTCTCCACAGCGACACGAGGCAATTGAATAAGCAAGTAGTGTCTTGAGCTGAAGTAACATTCAATCACAGTACTGATTAATACTTGCAAAAGTCACCAACCACATTTAACAAAGTGAAACGAAGGGTTTCTTCATCCTGTGCTGCTATCAGCCTCTCACTGTGCATGTTACTACGCCCTACTTAGTCAATATCCTTTCCAAATTACCTTGAAAGTGTTAGAATAAATTAACTAGCGTGGGAAATATTTGAATGTGCCTTTTATAAGGGCGCTATTTAACTAAGAACAGAACCATGTTAACAAGTAGGAAATATGTTTTTAAAATAAAATGATGATGTTAATCTTCAACATTCTTTTTGGTCGTTTGTATAAACTTGACATTGAACATGGAGTCTACGAACATTTCTGTGACTCTTCCTATAGAGTACATGATTTCGTTTCCCTGTTTGCTACTGTGTCCTTTAGGAAAGTTTGGCAAGGTGAGCAATATTGTGCTAGAGTGAGTTACCAAATTATTGGTGCACTAACTGACATGAGTTGTTCGGGCTAAAACACAAACTGACTTTTTTTCTGCTCAAAGTATGATCGGAAACTTAACCCAGTGATTGATAATGAAGTTATTACTACACAATTAAAGTTTAATTAGAAAAGGATTCAGCAAAATACCGGTTAAACAAATAATCACGATCGTCTTCGGATGAAAAGAAATTCACTTGAATTGAAAGTGTACCATTAGCAATCGGTTTGTTCTAGAGAGGCGCAGGAATCTTGTTTTTTAATATGAATTAAAGTTAATTTGAGGGAACTTACTTTCATGTTTTTTCTTGAGCTTTTATTTGTCACCATATATGTCAAAGAATAACCAGCCTGATATACTCCTTACTGCATCTTTGAAGATTGACAAACTTTTGGCTCAAATCTATTGTATACTGTTATACAACTGATTTATATCATATTAACCGTGCGATAAGAATTTGATATGGTTTTGAGCATGGGCCGTTGACGTTTCCTACCGTGTGGTCCAGGTATTCGAATGGTTTTGGGACCTGTTGAAAATCCCTCGATTTGCAACATAAAGAACTGATTTTTATGCACGAGGCAGTCCTGGCAGAAATTAAAGCTCAGACTTAAACTGTATGAAAAGACTTAAAATCGGTGCCTGCCGGTCGGGCAAGCAGAAAGGAAAAGAGACTAAGAATTAACCACAAGAAGCTTTATATTAATTCCCCTCTGCATTGTCAGGTTTCCTCATTCGTGTTCTCAAATATCCCTTGATTCTCCTTTACTCGCTCATAGTAAGTCAAGCTTTAACTCGATCGTTCATGTTTAGTATTGTCAACCTGCATGGCTTAAGTTTCAATATATTCTTCTCTCTCAAGTTGATGTCGATATATGTCTTGACGATTCCTGTGGTACTCTCTGAGAGGAGTAAAGATTGACGAAATTGGTTTGTTTATTCGCCTAGTCGCAGAACGTCGTTGAAAAGAGGCCACCTGATCGCTTTAGTAAAGATGCCTCTCACGGTTAGTCCTAAGAAGAACATGCGATTTCACACGTGCATAGATTTAAGATATTATACAAAGGTGGTTTTAGAGGAAAAAGTACAGTAACGCACTAACAGTGGCAGATAACTTGAGCGTACTTCTGTTTTGCCTCTTTGCCAAGTTCTTCATTGTGACTGAAATTTTCTCACGACTTATAGCGACACTCTATAACCACTCATGTCAAGTATTTCAAGTGTTAAGGCATTCTTCTCTGGAGGCGTTGTTTCTACGAACTTCACAGGACAGACGCAGCATTGCGTGCTAAAGTACAAGCTGTTCTACTGAACGAAATTCTCATGTTACTGAGTCAGGAATGGTCGTTACCAC
This sequence comes from Catalaphyllia jardinei, assembly GCA_022496165.2. Lineage (NCBI taxonomy): Eukaryota > Metazoa > Cnidaria > Anthozoa > Scleractinia > Caryophylliidae > Catalaphyllia > Catalaphyllia jardinei. The sequence continues at coordinate 83,010 of CM042759.1, forward strand.
AGGCGATCGCCAAACTATTAGTTGTGTGTCTTTTCAAGTGAAAGGCTGAGTAAACAAGCTTTTGTTTGCAACGAACAAGGCGGAATTACAATGACTTGGCAAAGGCTCTAATAATAAAACGCGGTAAAACTTGTAAAACGGTGTGGGAAACAAAGCTGCTGAAATTGGACTATTGCTCCAGAAAGTTTAGTCATTTATACTGTTACAAAAGAACTTATGAAATTGTTCATAGGGATTCTTTTTAAAGAAGAATGTTATGTTTGATAATTGCGCTAAATCCAGGAAATATTGGCAAACCATTTCTTTTTAAGCAATTCATTCCGTGCAAACCTTTGCCTCGCAAATGGTGTATTTTTTAAAGGCAATGTTACTCTCAAGCTGTCTTCAGCAGGTGTCAAAGAAGATTAAACTGAGCGCACGTTTTTGTCTCGCCAGGCGGCGAATAAAGATAACACAGCAACACCTTTACACCGCGGCGAACTCGGACCAAACAAAAAGTCTTGTCAAGTTTACAGGCATATAGTTGAAATTTACAATCTAGCTGATTAGGTCGGTCACTGACGAGCATGATAATAACAAAATAAATAGCTTTCACGACGTCCTACAAATAATCACTTACTGCCTTGCAAAATTAGAAACTAGCGAGAATTTAACCTTGAAGGAAAAATGCAGGAGTGACCAAAAAATATTAAACGCTTCAGCATACACACGATTAATTGAAGAGAACTTTGTCCATACTATAAAATAAGTTCTGAAAGAAGTGAACTTGGAGATTTGCAGAAAATCTGTTTCCAAGGGCAACGGTTCAGGAACTGTTACAGTGCTGATAAAATCTGTGATAATGAAAGTTTTGGAGGTTTATTTCGACATTTCTCTCACGCGTTTGTGGGCTGTCACTCACGAGCGTCATAAAAGTTCTGATTTAAGTAAACAAACAGACACGTTGCATCTTCTTAAAATAATTTTGGGACGAAATTTCACAAGCCAAATGCTGCTTATTTTTTTTTTCCTTTTCGCAAGTACACATTTTACATTTACGACTCTTTTAATCGCTTATTCACCTGGGGCTAAAGGTTCATTAAAAGCCATTTTGCTTTCATCTCATCGTGGTAACCACACATAAAAGAGTTTATGAAAAGAATAATGAAATAGTATCAGCGACGCAGTGTATCCCAAACTACCACTATGCTTAATAAATCTGTTTGTTTAACAAAACCACCGTCACACAATTCTGACTCGTTATATTACGCATTTAGAAAGGAAAAGGAAAGGGGAAAAACTCGACAAAGAAATATTTTACGCGTTAAATGAAGATTCGCGAATATTTTTCACTTTGAACTTCACTTTTATTGGTGTTGGTTAAAATTGAAGATTTACAGGTACGAGGTACAGTTACTGACAGCAAAATAAAAGTTCTGTTTAGCTAATCTGGAGAAAATATTCGACGTCGGTTTTCTTTGTTAGTATACTTGAATATGTTTGAACCGCAAATATGCCAGTGTTTCATTGAAAACAAAAATAATTTTTGCCGACAAAGGGAAAATCATTACGTGACAAATACACAACAAAGCGACCGAGCTAAACATTGACAGGAAAAGGACCAAACTGCTAAATCTGAGAGACGGAACAATGCGTAAAAAGACGAGACAAATCAAACATTTACCGAGCGTCAAGAAAAGCGAAAAGTTTAGCATGAAAATACGATTTTGATTAACCAATCATTTGTGAGCATAGGAAGTTTGCTTAAGGCGCTTGTGAATTTTAATTGGAGGAGAACATAGGAAGTCAGTATAATGCACAAAGACCTAGCTATAAAAAGAGAATCATTTACGCTTCCAAACTTAGTTGTAATTTAGCAACTTACAAGAAGCTTAAGACTTCTCAACCAAAACGCACAGAAACCTGAAAAGGTAACGTTCTTCACTGCAAAGTTACAAAGTTCAACTGAACTGAACGCTGTTGAGGTAAGCTACTTCCGTGGAAATTTCTTGAAACATTTTCCGGGATTCAAATTATTGGAGGTCAAATACCCTAGTTTTAAAAGTGCCGTAGGAAAAACCCGGGTAATAAAGACCCAACAGAGCCATTGTAAAAGTTCTCTCCAAGGATTGTTTTTCCAAGAGCTAGTATGTTGGCAAACGATAGAGTAAACATGGGCCTTGTGTTGGTTGTTGAACGTTTACAAGCTTGCTGCAGTTTAAGTTTCAACAGTTCAGAAACTAAAACACCACTTAAAGTAAATCTTGGTAAGCGCTTGGGTTCAGTGATTTTTTGTGGTGGCAGAAACCTAAGATTATTTTTGCTGTGACTAGTGCGTAACACAGCGATGCAGAACGATAATTGACGATGGTTATGTTCTTTCCAGTTACTGGATAAACTAAGGTATCAAAGGTAAACAAGTCTATCGTCTTTCTCACGACGAAATACGTTTTCGTTTGGTAGATATATTTGTGATGTTTAAGCAAGCAATTTTACATAACCTGTTGTGTTGTAATTTTTCACTCGGTCCAATATTTGGACTGTTTTGTTGAGTCGTGTTTGTAAATTTGATATGATTGTGTGCCGAAGATAGCTAACTGAACAACAGTTAAACTCAAGCACGGTAAACCTAGTTAGTTCAGTTAATGTGGCCTGATTCCATTTAGTGCCAATGAGCTTTAAACTCGAAGCTTGTGTTGAACGCGTTCAAGGTTTTAGCTGCAATGTTGCTGCACATGGAAGTCGGTTAAGGGGATTAAAGCTAAAAGAGCCAGTTAAGTGCTTGATAATTAAGCGCCCCAGGGCAAACAGCTATCTTTACCTTTTGTCATCGAAGCTGAAGATCAAAAGCCGATAGAGTTCTAGTTATTTGTGTCTAAATATACATCGTTCATAAGTTACGGTTCAGCCGTGAGTCTGCTGCCGATTTGCGCGCCAAACGGACAAGACTCGGAAACATGGAATCTCACTCACTGTTCGGCCATTATGATCTAGTTCTCAAGGTACACTTTTTATCTAATCTAGGGAATTAAATAAGCTCGCTGACATTTTTCCGAATCATTCAAATATTTAGAAAACAGTGTATATCTTGCGAATCTTTATCTGTCAGCACGCATGTAGAGTTAAATTAGCTACCATAGAATTCATGTGTTTTTGCTTTTCTTGGGTTATACAGAAAGCCTGTCAGTTGTCTTGAAATACGATGTTAACATTGTCCAAAATTAACTACAGAACAATTCAGTCAATAGCTTTTTTTTCTATCAAGTTCTAGCGGTGTCTCAGAAAATATTTGTTAGACATCTTCCACCATAATTATTCACTTAGTAGCCAAAAGTTTTCGTTCAGTATATTCACGACAACAGATATTCGGGTTCCTTGTAAGCGGACTTCCAACACCATAACTCGAATTTTTCGGAATTTGTAGGGTGAGATAAGATAATTCTGGGTTGTTAACCGATTACTGAATTAAACGTCAAATAGTTCTCGAGAAAGCAAAAAATCCTACTGAATTTTCGACGAAAGTTTGATAATGAAACTCTCTCTCTGTCTACAACTGTGGATTGTTTACCTTTGAGAAGTCACACAAGACATATTAAAATTTAAGCTCATTTTCCAAACAGAAAGAACACCCCCTTTCCAAAGTTGACAGTTTTCTTCCTTATTACAAAAACGAAATGTCTTATTTTGGAGCAAACTAAACGAGAAATAGCCAAAATTCTTTAGAAAAACGAAGTCCAGCACGCGAAAGTCAACGGTATATAACTCTGGTGGGGACAAACGCATTACCATTGAAGGACGTAAAAATTAATGAACACTTTGCAGAAACTCGGGCAATTGGAAATGAAATGATTGCAATTAGGGTCGCACATCAATTGCTAGTCGGCTGTCGAGTACTTCCTTTACTTATTGAATGAAGACTAAGAGTTTAGCGAGATTAGCGAAAAACCAACATAAGCAAGGTTATAACACACGACTTCTCGCTGACAGGTGTACCAAGTAAATTAAATTTAACCGCAAAATTCGATTCCTTCCTAATGTAGGGCCAAACTAGTCAAGAATAGAATGATAGCAAGAAATCTCCTAATCACCGATAAACGTTTTTCAAACCTAGGACATCTTTTATTGCGTGAAATTGCAAGAGTTGTAACCATCACTTAGAATTTCTAAAGAAAGCCGACAGTTAAGAAAAGCGCGCTTAATTGGGGTGTTTTTTTTACATTGAAAGGGCTTGGCTAAAATAACGGCTCTATATAATAGAAGAAATTGCGGCGACTTATAGCGTGGCAAATTAAAAAAAGAATTATGTTGTTTGAAAAGCTTCGATAGACTTGAATTATTTTAACTTTAGCGCGTCCTTTCGATTCCTTGGTATTTAAGGAATTGTCGCACTAAAGTCTTTATAATCCTTTTGCGACAACGTTCAACCTCCACTCGTTCGCGCAAGGCTGTTGCTTTGGTAGTTCTTACCTACCTGATCAAAAACTCTGCTTTAGACTAAACAAAGGCACTTTTTCACAACCCAGATAGGGTAATAAAAACTAAATTGCGGCAAACACTATACAATACAAGCCATTTCGACACAGAGATAATGTTGCCGGCACTAAGCAAACACCACAAATTGAGCATAATTGAAACTACTCCACTGTTTTTCGAAATGTTCTAAAGTCTCTTTACCAGAATAAAGTTCCTTAATGCTCGCATATTGATAGAGATCCAGGGGGGCAAACATTTAGAAAAAGAATCCTTAAACACTAAGAGTCGGAAACAACCAAATAATGTATGTTTGCAAGGGCGAGCAGTGTTAAGTTGGTCAGTCAATAATTCATCTCGTTCGATTGCTCATTTCATGAAGATAAATCTTGCTCGTAGCAGAACGCGTATAGTCTTAAGGAAGTTTTAGCTGCGCTTGAGCTTTATGAGGTCCTATTCTGCCTCATGAAATAAGGGCGATATCGGCGTTTGGCACATTCATTCAACATTGGCGGCTAGCAATACATGTAGGTCATTTGAAATTCTTACCATTATAATCACACTACATCTACAGCTGTCTTTCGAGGCACCTGGAAATGGCTTTTGTGAAATGATTGACGCAAGCCAAATTTGTTAATTAATTGCCTCAGTTTCCGGAAATGAGAAATTGGATTCTAAAAATTCTGCATTTTTCTTTCCGTCCCACGCGCCCATTTGGCCACAAAAAGTCGCAGATTTTATCAAAAGCTCAAAGGCGCGTGCTAGCATTCCAAAGAAATATACAAGAGGATGCTTGGCAAATTTACTGCATGTAAAACACATGGAGCCGCGGCAAAATGATCGTGAATTATCAATTCAAACAATTCAACCGAACGATTGGTCGAATTTGACAGCAGTTAGCAAAATTTATTAAATGAAACTCAGGTTTTTGTGTTTCACTCACAGCGCGTTTCTCCCGGACCGATCATAATAAGTCGAGTAAACTCAGCACAAAACATACAACGAGAGCTTAAAATAATACCAAACTATGATACAAGATCTGGACACATCCTGGCAATAATCCCAAACGTGTAGCAGGTGATTTAAGGGACATTCTTTTTTGAACGAAAGACAAATGTTCACAAGGTTATTGGTCACCGTATACCAAAAAACCGGTCCCTAAGAAGTTGAAAGAGTTATTGCAACGAGGAGGTTTCCAGCGGTAATTGCTTTTGTTTATGGAATTTATGTTCGCAGTTGTTATGCTAATTGGGAAGCCAATAGCACTGACAGGACCTAGGTTACAGCTAGGCTCCAAAAGAATGTTAAACGACCCCGGTTTTAGAGCGGTCAGTTTTGACGTGAATGATTTGATCACTCAAACGCCAAATTGCATTGCTTTTAAGGTGTTGTGTGATGACGGAGGCCTTTTACCGCTTCAATCTATCCCTTCTTCCTGTCCTTTCAAAGATATCAGCACCTTTGAATCTTTTGCCGTTAATGTTTAGTTTATCCTGTGCGAACGGTGATCTTTGTGTAGTGTTGACATTAAGGATACGAGATAGGACCGAACCATAAAGTGTCCTATCGAAATAATTGTATTTGCTCATAAATTATGAAACGGCAATTTGTTTGTGGGCCTTGGTGATGGACAAGCGATAATGGACCTCACAACTTTTAATAAAATGTCTCCCCACGGGTGGTCGCAAAGGCCCCTATGTCAATAAACGTAGCAAGGCTCCAAAGGGCTTTCCCATGGAACAATACCGAGGGAGGAGCTAACAGACATGTCACGTTAAGCCTGTTTACGTACTGTCACTAAAAATAAAACTTCTTTATTGCTAGGACGAAAGAGTAATCTACGCTGGTCTCCGCGGCAGAAGGACGTGACGGGACGGTACGAAAGCCACGTTCAGTTGGTTACGAAACAGTTAAAAGAGTCTACCTGCTTTATAAAATAGAGAAAAGGCAGAATCATGATGGAAGCTATGAATCCTGGAAACCCTGCAGCCGCTATGGGAGTTGGAAACCCGCAAACACAAGGCCATCCTATGGACGACGGCAAAAGCAAGCAGGCGAAAGAGAAAGTTTACCGCCGAAGTTACACGCACGCTAAGCCACCTTACTCTTATATTTCGCTCATCACCATGGCCATTCAACAGTCGCCGAACAAGATGCTGACACTCAGCGAAATTTATCAGTTTATCATGGACCTGTTTCCGTTTTACAGACAAAACCAACAGCGGTGGCAGAACTCCATACGACACAGCCTCTCGTTTAACGACTGCTTCGTCAAAGTGCCTCGTTCACCTGACAGACCTGGTAAAGGAAGCTACTGGACGCTGCACCCAGACTGTGGCAATATGTTCGAGAACGGCTGCTACCTCCGCAGACAGAAACGCTTCAAGGCGGATAAAAAGCCTAGTCTGAGTGACCTTCCAAAGCCCGGATTGCTAAGCCCGGTCGTATCTTCGATGCACCATCAAAAAGTTCAGGGACCCAAGAGCTTAGGAGCGCCAAGCTTTCTAGCGCCGTCTCCTTACAGTGCTATGAGTGCCATGGGAGCAATGGGTGCCATGGGTATGGGAGCTATGGGTTCAATGTCTATGAACAAATCATTTAATCATCCATTCGCCATCAAGAATATCATCGCGTCCGACCATGAAGCCGACCTCAGAGGCTTTGATCCCATGCATTTCAGTCCTTATCATCCAGCGGGAATGTCTTCATCTATGACATCTCTAGGATTGCCAAAACCGTACGACACAAACCCCATTACAACAGAGCCTAGTCCTTACTACCAAGGTTGTGTGTTTACACCATCCAGTTGCGCGGGAATTGCTGGATTTTCTAACCTTTCATAAACTACACATATTTATCTTCACTCGGGACTTCGCACGTTTTAATTATGTTATGTGGGCCTCAGACTGAGCAGCCTGTAAATTGAGTTATCTGTTCAGATACATTTTGCCAGTGTATACGAATTAATACTTAAATTCCAAGGTGATTTCGTTGATTACATGTCAAATAGACTTTTTCTCTCGACTTAAGAGAACCATAACATTAGCGTGAGAATCAGAGAATTTTATCAAAGTTAAGGAAAATTATATAAAGTGTAATATAGCTTGTACTATTCCATTCAGTCGCCGAGCTCTCGGTGATTATTGAGTATTTTGACGAGAGTAAATGTATAAATCAAAATATTTTGAAACTGAATTAATAAGAAGCCATGATCGTTTTAAGTTATGTTTGGTGCAATTGACAATTAAGAGCATATGTTGTGAAGTCAATACGTTATAGTTTAGTGTTGTTTTGCTGCTGGGCAAAGAAAAGCAAGAATTTTTTCTAAACTACCAAGTTATTCGGTAAAGACTGCTCTTGTGGTTAGCGGTTCGCATGTCAACTGTGTATTTAACACTACATTTACCATTATTTATATAAGCAGGGAAAGGTTTTGTAAATTTACAGTCTTGCCCAAATAGCAGTTTGTTAGTTCAACGAAATAAATTTTTAACGAAGAGTTTTCTTGACGTATTCATTGTTGTTCTTGTCGCCATTGCAGTAACTTGAGGTTTGTTGAGAAGCGAGTCAAATTAATTATTTATCGGCTGGCAGCGAAGCCAACAGCCTTCCAAATGCCAGCTTTTTTAATTAAAAGTAATCAACAGTTCGACATTTCTCGTAACAGTTGTGACAAATGCTTGGCAAACCTAGCTATAACATTTAAGAACCCGATTATCAAGCCTGACTGAATGAACTGTTGCGCGCGAGGGTTGTGGTTTAATTCCTGCGACCGCCATGAAATGATCCCAGTATGGGCCAGGTCAGTCAGGCCAACTGAAAAGTGTAGCGGTAACGATACGAAGTGTGAAAACCACTTTACTCTCAGTAATCGAATTTGAGAGACTTTTTCCTGGATAAAACATGTAGTAAAGGTGTTAAAATAGCTCACCGATGACTAGCGGTCCCTTTGAGATTCCACTTTGCATCATCTGTATCCCTTTCTCTAATATTCGGCCCAAGTTTGTTTTTTTCTTTCTTTTACAACATCGACATCTAAAAACAGCTTGCCTCTTGCTTACAGAAAATGGCCTATAGCGTCTTGGTCTTGAACGATGTGATGATAGATTAGGATATATGGCGCGTACCTGCGTCAAGTCAGCCCTAGCTTTCAAAACATTCTAAACATAGATCTTCTTGAATGATTCTAACAGTCAACACGCCAATCTTTTGCAAACTTTGGAACTTGTGTTTGGAGAAGTCCTCTTTCAGGAGATCAAATTTCTTGAAAGGGTTCTTAACTGCCCAAAGTCGACTGAGTTGTTAGTTTAAACACCAACCTGTATACACAGAGCTGAGGCATGCATTATTAGCTCAAAAAATACATTCAGTGATTGATGACTGTAGGGCAGTTCGTGTCGGCCGCCCAAACTAATTTTTCTTGTGATTTCCTTGGGAAGCTTAGATAAAGGTTAGATGGAAACTTGTGGGGGATTCCAAGGAGATAATATAGAGGAATGAGGTTGAGTTCAAGGTAAAGTAAGTACATTTTGTTGTTACTAGTGTAGGTCTTCGCTATTCTTCTGGCTTAAGTGAATTTCCGTGGGAAAAAGCGGTCCTCTCTTTTGAGTTTAGTAAGCGGTCGGCGACCGTTTTACTCACAGTTTTGCTAACTCGCAACATGTTAATCACCTACTTCTATTGTTTGGACTTTCGGACACTCTTCACTTGGGTAAACGCTCGATCGGTTTTACTGTCCGCGTTTTAGTGAGCTTTGCACAGCTCTTGCGCGGCTCTATTTCGTCACGTAAGCGGATTAAAACCTGTTGAAAGAGCATTTGGCAATGAAAATCGACGTAAGAATATCAAGACATGCTTTTTTCGAATTCAAATTGTTCATGAATTTTGTGAGTGGTGAAGTCATGATGAGGTGGCAGTCTATTCGCCGCAGATGAATGTCAATTCCGCCAACGTGCCGCGATTCTACCCTGCTCGCTATCCGCCGACCATCGACTTTTATGACGCGCTTTACGTCGAAGTCGAGATTACTAAGTCGTCTGGAGAGCTCCCGCATGAACACATCTGTTCAGGTACGTTTATTACTCGTGGTAATGGTAGGTCCGTTTTGCTCTTCGTGAGGTAAACAATAATCCACGATATTTTGCTCGAACCCGTGAAATAAGTTTCGTGTCAGAGTCGCTTCTCTCTTGAGGAGTAGTTTTCAAGGATTGATTCGAAAAGGACCAGAGAAAAGAGAATCATAGAATCATTAAAATTGTAATATGTTTATCACCTAACGTCGGCAATATGGACGTTTAGGGAAGCCGGAAGGTGCTATTCAGCAATTGTTCTCCTCCGCCTTCATCTCGACGAGAAAGAAAAAGAGCTTTACGAATCTCGATCGAGGTTTACAGAAACCGTATTCAAAAATTTGCCTGAGGCGTTGGGGGAGAGGAGTGATGCGGTAAAGAAAAGTTTAAACGAGTTTAGCTAAGTAACTAATTTAGACTCGCTTTATCCCACAGTTGAATATCAAAGGCCCCGAAATCTTTTAATCAAACTATCATACGCCCCGGCCTGTGAGCTGGCGGCATTTCGTTCTTAGTTTTAAAGGAATTCAATCGAATTCTCAAATGTCGGGAAGAAGCGATGGTTGTATGTTGATTTGGAAACAATGGGCTTTTGTTCTGTTCGTATTAGGGTACATGAGTTATAATTATGGAGCACGTTATGTTCAAAGCTGGGTCAAGTTATTTCGTGTTTTCATATCGGATGAAAATGCCAGATTTTCAGCGGCATTTTCAATCGATTTTGCTGAATTGTAATTGTTATTAACGTTCGAGTAAAGTTGTATTGAATTGCCATGTTTATGTATTTCCTTTTTCTATCCGTACACGACAGAGAAAGCAAGCTTCTCCTTTTGAATTCATGAGCATAGAGTATTATGAAGCACGACAGAGAAATGATTTAATGAATCGCGTATTTATTGCCACCAAAATCTTTCGATCTAAGAAACAACGAGATAACTAAATGCGAAGATGAAAACACTATTCAAGATGATACATATTCAAAACTAGGAGAAGGAGATTGATTTGAATCCGTCTTGTTTCATGCCGTTAGAGTTTCGTGACCTGATCGATTTAACTCGTTTTAAATTCTCTTAATTTACAAGTGGTTTACAATGGTTTTCATTTGGCCTTGAAACGCGAAAAATAAGCCCAATGAGACGAAACACGGAAAATATCTTTGTTATTTAAGTGGCTTTTTATAGTTCATCTTGAATTTCATGAGTTTTGTCTTGCCAAAAGGTTTAAGCGATAAGGGCGCAATTTATTCAGGCAGCTTTCTTATTTATTGTAGGGCATAATTCAATATCTGACTTCACTCTAGCAAAAATGAAAATGTCGCTTTTAAACCATCTGTAAAAGCTGCTTCGCGATAAAATTCAGCGTGTGATTGTCATGGAAAGTGCAGCGGGCAGGTAGTTCGGCTGTCGTCCGTCGCAGTCGACCTAAATTTCCTTTTGATCTTATCTAAGTTCGTTGCTGCATTAATTCATTTACGATGGGAATTGTGTGCAAACTTAAGAATTGACGTTAGAAGATGATTGCTTTCATCAAGGGCAGACTTAGACAGATTAATTTCGAAGATGGCACCAAGATGTTTTGAGGTCAGCTTGAAGATGGCCTCGCCAAAATGGCGTGTAAATTCATCCAGTGAGGCTGCAACTTAAGCCTCCGTAATATTCGTCGAAACATTGGTATAATAAACGAAACTTGAAACTAAGTCGATATTTTCTCAAAGAGTTTAGAGACACGCGCCCGACTTGAGTAGAGGGCGAGTGAATGATTATCAATCGTTTTAGTGAACAAACATCACGACCACCCATATCGGTTAAAAAGAACCCATGCAGCTTGTCTTTGCCTCCTAACATATTTTCTTTGAGGTCAAAGGCGTGTTTAGCTTCCAAACCTGAAATAATAGGTGTGTCTGAAAAGTGAAAACCTTCCCGGTAGCATCTGTTGTTTGTACTCGTGTTTTTTCGACTCGACGAGATTAGCGTTCAGGAAGGAAGTTTCGAAAATGAGCTGAGGAAATGGCGACATTAGCGGCTACAGGGACGGGAATGTAAAAGAGGTGCGGTGCCGGGTTAAACACTCGGACCGCTGTCAGCAAGGTCCTTGAGATATCAGAAAGTATTTCTGATAACAACACCCCAGATTTTCCCATCGCCAACGTAAACATAAACGTATTTAGCCTTACACGAAAATACAAGGATTAAACAGGGGTGTACACTTATCAGAGCTGCAGACAGAGCATATGCGCGGCTCTGAATTGAGACGGACTCTGACATCTAAACTTCTTCTATCCGGCCGTCAAAGAGAATTTTTTTAGTTCAGTTTATAAACTAGGGATATTATCATTACGTTCCAAAGTGCTCAGTAGTAAACAGTCACGACACAGACGAGTATAAAAGTTTACAGTATAAACCAGTGATTCAACTTGATGAGTTAAATATTTGCATGTTATATAGTTAACTGCTGGCAAAGGGAAAATATTGTTAAGTACACAACTCAGTTAGCTTACTAAACTATAAATGTTCACTACAGCCAGGGTCTCTGTCAAGAAGGAGCCCGCTGTTGTTTTATTCAAATCTTAAGACTAGCAAGACATTTCCGCTCTTTGTGACTCGATTTCAAACTGGCATAGAGCGAAGAAAGTCCTAGAAGCTCAGTGAGAGCCGGTTTCTAAGTTACTAGGTTTTAGCTGCCGCGATTAAAGATTTCTAAAGTCTTCCTTTTTTGCGGTTTAGCGTCTGAATGGCGGAGAATTCTCGTTGGTGATCGAAAGTAAACTTGAGAAGCTATGAAAGGACTGAAAGCGATATGCTTAATGGATACTAGTAGTACACGTGGAAACAAGACGCACAAAAGAACCTAAAAGGTATGGCAAATGGTGTTTTGATATTTATCAAGTCAGTCTGTGTACAGTCTATAGAAAACTAATCGAGCTTTATCTCATACCCTTAGTTTTATAAACTGCTACCCTGTCTGCCAGGCTTGTTGCTATCATGGAAATGTCTGCTTATGAGGAAGCGAACCAGCAGAAATCTCTCTCGTTTAAAATAATCGTGTTAAATGTTACTCGTTGTTAAATTGCACTTATCTTTTGCTTCCGTGGAATTCTAAGGTTCATGTTGGGTTTTAACAGGAAGACAAAGTTAAACCCGATAAATTGAAACAGAGTCCTGTTACGTTACGTGAAAGTTGGTTTTGTTCTGCAGTAAAATTATCCTGAATTTTGTATTGCTCGTAACAAGATTTGTCATATTAGATCAACTAATTACTTACGAGAATCGGTATTTTTAGGCTGATTTTACATTTCCACGGGCTTAAAACTCAGTGGCGTCTCAAAACTCTGTGTGGGGAATAAGGCAATAGTAAATTCGATGTTGGACCTGTCTAATTAAGCTGGAAATGCTTAGATTTGGTAGTACAACTGTAACCCGAAGGCAGTGTTTACGTGCAACGACTTTTGTAAGTTATTACCGACAGAGTTGTTCCATAGCCGTCTATGAACGGTCGTATTTGCCTTGTCTAGAGGAATATCTTTAAGCCCAAGAGAAAGATCTTTCTGATCTTTTGAAAATGTCATCTGTGCTCTGAAGAAGGGCAGTAATTATTTATCTGGCAGAACTTATAGCAAACAAATAAACATGGCCGAACATGTCTGTTTGATCATTGGGCAAGGTTGAAGACATGGTTACAATTGCTAAAGATGACAGCGTTAAAGATGAGACCAAACAAGCTTTAGTCAAGAAAAAAGTCAAATTAATCTGGAAATCGTTTCGGAAAAATTTTAGAAAAAAATTCGGCCGTTTTCTTTGAGAGTAGCAGATTAGATGGAGGAAATTATGTGACCACATGGCATTATCTTTGGGCGTAGGTTTTGAAACTCCGAGAAAAAGGCAGGATTGTATCTGAACAGCTCTTAATACTTTTTAAAGGTGATATTTTAAGAACTGAAACTTAGTATTGCATAAAGAAATTTATACGCCTGCTATGGTGCTGACCTTAGCGATGAAACTTTTTTGTTTTAATTCTCAAGACATTATGAGCTAAGAAGATCTGTCTCGCAAGAATTTAACTGTTTTTCCAGCTGTCGCCGTAAAATCGCAATTTCCTTTTCAATCGAAATTTTTTTCTCTGTGATTTGGAAAAGTTTTGTTCGACAGTAGAAAACTGTGAGTGGTATCTTTAAAAAGATTACACCGTGAGCTTTGGTAATAATATTTGCAAGAGAAAAAAAAATTTCTTCCTAAAGAAAGGGTTATTCCACGCGAATGACATGTTTACACAGTGTCTTTCAAGAGATGAGTTTCTAAGCCATATTATTCTGCGCTCATTTTAAATTTTGCCTTGGATTAAAGACCTTTTTCAATTCTTTTAGCTTGCCTATACCCTATATTCTATTCTATTGTTATTTGGGAATTTTTAATATGAGAAATCTGCAGTATTTCATGGGGTTGGATGTTTGAGAAACAAGCCAAGTCTTATGCATTTGGCGGGTGTTTGTAGAGGCTTAAAGCGGATAAAAACTTGCTTGGCAACCGTGATATTACAGGAGTGAAAGATGACCTTAAAATGGGTCGCATAAAATTCTGCTGCTAAAAAGGAAGTTTAGTTTCCCCGTGAACGTTTCAAAATGAAATTCAGTGGCAAATTTCTTCTACCAAGTGTTTCAGAACTTTTGAATACAATGTTGTTATTGTTGTTTCTCAGAGTATTTTCAATGCATTTAATTTGAGCTAATCCATTTTGTTACCTTTCAGGTTAAAAAGCTTTCGGTGCCTAAGGGAGAGAGGAGTTAACAAGTGATATGATCTGTGGTCTGTGCTTAGTAACGGTATTACCATAGAACAAATGCAGGGAATGTATAACTGAGTAGAAAAATAAGAAAAGTAAAAGACGAGACACCCTGAGCTAAACTCGTAATTCAACGAAAGATGTCGTACAATCCCAATGGATCTATGCGCGTCCGTCAGCTGAAAATACTGAAGAGGTATATAATTGTATTAAGTCATTTCGTAGTGTCCCAAATATTCGCCTCAAGGCAAGCCTCTCTGGCTTAAGTGATCGAGAAAGAAAGTTTTCTAATCCGTAGATCCTTAAGTCAACTTCATGAGATTAAAATAGCAAAGTTTAATTCAGGGCTTAGACATTGCTTCGATGAAAATTAACCCTCCATTTTATACAAAGCGGAATTTTTCGCATTGCTTTTGTAATGAACTGTTTGGGGAAAATTTGTGACAGAGCCCATCTTCTTGCTGTCTTTTCTTTGTAGGAGTCTTTCTCATATACCTCCAATACAAACCATACCAACTCGCCTTGTTTACAGTTGTCGTAGCTGTTGAAGTTCCTGCGTAGTTTAATCTCCAAATTTTGCAGTAAAACCATGAAAGTTTCTTTTTTCTCAAATAAATACCAGAAGTAAAGTAAATCATTGAGTTTTCATGGAAGTAAACAGAAGGTTCTTACTTTCGCTCCTAGCGTGATGTGCTATACGCCTTGTGTGCGACGCGGCGCAGAGAAAAAACCTTTGTGACCTACCCAGATGGAAAAACTAAATAAATCGTTTGTGTGAGAGTATAAAGTACTTTAAACTCAGTTGTTTTCTGTCGAGTTAACCTCTCGAATACAAACAGTGAAACGTGAAACAGTTGACTCAAATTTCCCTTCGATAAATAATTAGGAAAATATTTTCTCGCCTAACAAGCTAGGTTAGTTTATGTTGACTTTGTTTTTGTGTTCTCGGTAGATCATTCAGTTGAGCTTGCATGAATAGGACTTAGTTGTAATTCAGGTTGTTTTCAAAAGGGATACTCCAAAGCAAAGAGATCAACTCTTCCTTTCTTTAAGAAACAACCTTGCCGTAAGTTGTGTTTTACTAGAATAGTTTGTGTGGCTGATTTTAGGTCTTTTCTGCAGTGTCGTCAGAATATTTGGAGAAAATATGTAAGAGAATATAGGAAAATACAGAAATGGGCAAAAAGAAATACACAGCTGTCCCATTGAAATTTTAATTGAACATGATTTCTTTGACAACTCTTTGACGAGGCGGCATTGAACGCGAAGGCGTCACAGAAACAACTGAGATTTTTTTAAAAAACTCTTAATGGTTTCTATGCAAGATATAATTCTATAGTTTTGCTCTATGTTCAACGAAAAAGACAACGAAAAAGACAAACAGCCCTCATCCGTGATGGCATCTTAAGCAATGCAATGCTCCACTAAACATGACCTGCAAGTGGGCGTATTTAGAATGTCGCAATTTTGCCTTCGTTTCCCCTTTACTTTCTAGACATCTCTGGTAGTAACGGTCAGCAGGCTAAACCATCATAAATACACACTTTGCTTTCATGCTAAGCAGGGTGTAATAATGACAACATTTTGAAAAGGTTTTCGTCACTCCACAATACAAAGATTTGTTCATTCTATTTGTTCTCAGAGCAGTTATGTTCGCACGGAAAAGTGAAGGCAGAAGGTAAAGCTACCAAGTAAACATGATATCGAATTTAACGAATTTGTTTTCTGTGAGAAATACAGTGGAAATACACCAATTGCACCGATTGAAACAATATCAGGAGCTTTTGGGATCTAAACCATTGTCGTGGTACAACTTCTCCGTGAAAAAATCATGATTAAAGAACTGAAACGAAAATATGCCGGAGTTTGTTTTGTATTTGAATAACAATATATGCTGTATGGATATGTAGACGCATGAATGTGAAGTAAGTTAATAAACATTGATATATATGGCGAATTAGCTAAACCAACTGACTGAGCAAGCAAAACTTGTTTTAGTTTCGGCAGTTTATTGGGGATGTGAATATTAGTTTGCCCTTGCAAGCTTCGTCCACAGTTTTCCGGTAAATGTTAAGAAATACCCATTTTAAAGTTCCAGTAGACCTCGAGCAGTACCGTAATCCGCGCTATCAGCGTCTCAGCAGTAAAAGTTGAAAGTGTAATATCAAGCAGAGAAGAGTGTTGAATGATCTAAAATAAGCTAAAATGTTTGGCCTTGTCTTTGACAGCCTCAAAATTAAAAGGAGATATTGCCAAGAAGAGGAGAAAACATTAAGTTTACTTATCATTTTAACCTGAAAGTAAAAACTATATCATGCATGGCTGTTTTTATGTCAGGTTTCAGTTTTCAACAAAATTTCTTTTGAGAAAGTTCATATTTTTTGGAAGGCCGAGACGCCTTTTATCGTCTCATAGTTTGTTTTTATTAACCTTCAAGATCAATATATTTGTATGCATACAATATTTCTCTAGAAATGGCATTTTTAATTTGTGTGTTTGGTGTCGAGTGATGAAAAATTCGTTCTTTTCTAATTGCATTTTCAATTATAAAACTTATTTGCTGAGGTGCTCTCTGGGAGATGTTCATTTCTGGTTTTCATTTAACCAGCACCTGTCTTGCATTTAATGGATTTCATTTGCCAAGTGTATTACTTTAATGCCAGCACTAGATAAGATTTTTCCTGATATTCCCAGTGATGATGTATACTTAGAATGTCTTGAATAATCAGTTTAAGAACCGAAATAGATAATCTTTTTAAGTTCGTTTCTGCTTTAGCCAAAAACAACAGATAACAATATTTCCGGGTAAGAATCTTAGACAAATCGCTATAGCTTGAAATCTTATATTTACAAAATGGTTTTTTTAGTTAGCTACAGCTTGTTCAAAAAATTTAGAAAACCTGGAAAAATCATATAAGATGAAAATTATGAAACAAAACAAGGTATTGCTACTCAAGCAAAGTGAAAACAAGTAATTTCTAGGATTATGTTTGTTCTCTGTAAGATGTGTTTCATGTTTCCCATGCTATTAGAACTGCCCTACTGGCAGACAGAATAAGTCCTCTTTTTTTGCAAAAAACTAATTTCCGAACACAATTAACATAGTTTAAACATTCTAATCTGCGTCATAAACCCAATTTATTGAAAATAAGATGTAGCCTTACAACGGATGAACCAAGATATTAAATGACAGCGTAAAATTACATTTTCTGGACTCTGTAATATACAAGGGAAAATCAAATGTCTCACGAAAATATCCTCTTACAAAAGGCGCTTATTTGAGCATTTTTTATTGCTTTTGTTCTTTTTTGTCAATTCAATAAATGGAAGTAAAGTGCAGAGTTGTATTCAAAAGAAGGCCGAAATATAGAGCAAAAATGAATATGTAAAATCTTTTAGGAAGATATCGAATAAAAGACGCTTTTGACGGACTAAAAAATATCTACTAATTTAGATTTCAGAGCTGTAAAAAATTTCAGTTTCTCCTTTCCCTTAGAACGGGAGGGCCTGTTTACTGGAAGTGTCTTATACAAGCCAAGATAAGGTACTTACAGAACAGTTTAAAATTGCCACGTCTCTTCAGAAACTTATTCTTCAAAAAAGATTGCTTAATAGCTAGTAGGAAGGATGTGTATGGATCAGTGTAAAATGATCCTATGCTTCCCGCCTTTCAATGTGGTTCGCTCATTGTTCCATGGAGGAAGACCTTAAAAGCTTTTCCTTTGTTGTGGCTGATAAACATTTCGGCTTATCTGTTTAAACTTAAACGAATTCGAAGAAAGTTAGTAAAAGGAAGACTTTCGATCCCTGCTACTTTGTTTTGACTTTAAACTGTCTTTTCTTCATTGTAATTTGGCCACAAATCTATCTATATGCGGGAACTTGCTAAGAAGAGACTCGTCCCAAGAACCGCAGCTGTGACAATAGTTCAGTCTCCAGGCACTTAACTAATTTGGTAGTCAGCGCAAAAAAATGAGTTTTCAATTTCCTGCTTGCTAGTGCAAGCCAAAACTAACTAACAGAGTTCCCACGTTCAAGAAAGACGGGAGAGAAAGTTAAGCTAACTTAAGCCTCACCATTATAGTTAAAAGTTTTCCTTTTGTATTTCACGTGTTTGCCGCTTTGTTTTGCTAAATTGTCTTTACAACGCTAATCCCATCGTTGTAAAGAAATAGTTGAAGCAATGAAATTGTAATAAACCACAATTTATCTTACAGCCGTTGGTTGTTCTTTGTGTCTTTATTGTTGTTACATTTCTTTCTTTGTATTAATATCAGTAAAAACGCTATTTCCTCGAATAAAGGTGGACCGATATTCAATCGGGCACAACAGCAAAGTTTCTAGCAATATACAGCCATCATTCAAAGAGGCATACACTGCTTCTCTATCCCCTAAACACAGAACTTTTCGATTCCTCTTGTCATATAGAGGTGTGAGGTCGGTTTTAATTACAAAATTGTCCTATTATGCCTTTTCAAAAGCCTTTGAATCGGAGCCTAATATTCGCGGTGATGTTCTGATTATTGGTAAATTCGCTACACAATGGGCGCTTTCTGTCAATTAATTTGCAGTAGAGTCTTTGTCGGTACAAACAGAAAACGTGATCAAATAAAACAACTGAGATCTCACCACGATGTAGCAATCTTAAAGCAAATGGTTTGTTTTACATTTCTGCTTGAAATGAAGAGGAAATAACGATCAAGACAATTATTCTCTCGTTTAGATGATAATGAATCCTGGCTGCTCATGGTTGGGCTGAAACACTACGAGTTTCGTATAATGTTTGATATGTTGCTTACCTAAAAACACTTGAAATTGTATAAAAGCAAATTTCGCGGCAATTATGAACAGGGGTGTTTCTTTTCTTGAAGACAGTCGAGGTTTTTGCAATGCTTTATAATTTCCGACACAAAAATACAATAGAGACAATGAAGGGATCAGTTACGGAAGAATCTTCCACTACCATGGACATGCAACTCTTTTATCTTTGATTAATTTTTTTCTGGTAAGGTACTCAACTCAAAGACGGCGCTGTGGTACCTTTCTAAGCTAACATGTAATTTCACGCCATCATTGCAAATCTTATCCACTGCTTGGAACAAATTCTATTTTCACTTAATAAACACATTAAGGCTTGTGTGACACATGTTGTCAACTCTTTATCAAAAAGTCCGTTGAACTTATGAACAGTTCTTTCACGCGTGATTCTTTATTTATTAGACTGGTACATTTTTGCATAATCACAGGCTTCGAGGAGGGCTTCTCTAACTTCCGCAGATTGACGTATTAGCAGGGCAATGTTTTTGCGTGCGGCATTTTTGCTTCAAATTTCAAAACGCACGCGGAAAAACGCGAGAAAAAATATTTGGGAGGGGTTTGTTGGGAAGCAAACATATAGCATGTATTACCCCTCAAAAGAGGATTTTGCTGTACATAGACATATCGTACACAAACAAGGCACAAAAATATTTGTTCTCGAATATTGGTTGTTGAAATTGTGAGTTGCAAACGTTAACTTTTCAAGCTCTTTCAACTGACACCCCTCACATCGATATTTTTTAAATGGATAGAGGTATGCTGTTTTATCTTGGTAGCATTACTTCAGTTTTTCATGAAGTAGGAGGCTGTGAAAAGCCCTTTGTTTTAGCCGTTTGTTTGTTTAGAAGTAAATTGATTTTTTTTGCGTGGGAAAAAGTGACAGCCAAACTGTCGCTTCTCGGGATTAGAAATGACCCTATGTTCGTCATAGGCAAACCTCATCGATTTTTGCATAAAAGTAATTCGTCGCAATTAAAAGTAGACTCCGAGCTTCGTTTACACACCTTCCCAGATCAATGGAGTCGTTTGTTCAGGGGTTGACACTCATTCAACTCCTTTGTCTTACGGCATGTTATTAGTCAAAGAAATAATGTTTATCGTCATCTCTTTCCATTATTTAAAAATAAAAGATATTTCTCGCTCCTCTTTTAATACCAATTTTATTCCATGGCGTCTAATTGAATGGCAAAAACAATTTTCACTTTAGCATGTTCCCCTTAAAACAAAGCTATCATCACTGTCGTTTGAATTTTATGTAGGCGTTTCAAAAACTTGACAGCCAATTTTGCTAGTGTACTTTAATAAATGTGAAGCAAAATTCCATACTAGGGACTCGGTTGATAAGGTAGCCATGAATTTAAATTATCTTTCTTGCTTAAGCACTGCGTTGGTCTGGCCCAACTAATGCCAAAGTTTGCCATTTTGTAACCTGGATCGTGCAGTAGTTTATTGTAACTGTTTGATTTTGCTCGATGTACAAAAAAAAGGAATTCAAACAAGTTAGAAAAATAAACTTATAAATTTTGAATTCTGTTGACTTAGAACTGGGGCGGTTTGGTTTGCTGTTAGTGAGTTAAATATTTTGTAGACTTCAAGGCTTAGCGAAGAGAAAACATTTCACTGAATAATGAATTTGTTTTGAGAAGAATGATGATGAATAGGAACAAGCCACCGATCGTAAGCAGTAATGCAATGTCATGCCTTTTCCTCGAGGGCTTCGCTCCGCTTGTAAACGTAGTATAATATTAGAAACAACTGTCCAAAATTGTTGTCGAGGAAACGTTAATCAAGTTTCTTGCGAATAAGCTATTCATTGTGTCTCTCCTCTTCATCAGAAGTGAAAAGCATATATAACCTGGGAGTCAGCTTTCATGATTTTGACGGCAGTCGACAATACCAAACAACTCCTCACTCACAAACAACACAACAACATACTGCTGCAGCCTCAAAGCTGCTGCCTACTAAATCTGTAAAAAAATCCAAAAGTCGTAACATGTAGTTACGATTGTCCAAAACATTTACTCGGTGAAAACAAAAGTAAAGGCAAGCGAGGTGAATTTAGGGCTACGATTATATGCCCTAAACCCCGGGGCCTAAAGCACACATGGCTAATGTGATGAACACTTACAGCTGAGGGAAGTAAAGTTCTTCGCCACGTTATTTCAAATATTTTCCCTCTTGTTTGGGAGCTTGATCCTGGGTTATGAAATCAAAAAAAGTTATTGTTTTGAGAGTAAAGCCGCGGGAAAAAAGCAACTAGAGTAATAAGTGCAGCGCAAAATTTTGTTAATGAGAAATTCCGAGGTTCTTTCGAATGAACTTAGTCCGTTCTCGTTTAGCGCGAGAGAATCGTGACACAGAGAAAATCAGGGGTTCTAATTTAACAAGTAATCCGTAGAGTATTCATAAAGTGATAGAATGACCAACATTTGAGTGGAACTACAAATATTGGGCTATGGAAGACTCCCAGGACAAACACTCTCCGAAAATATTGTCCTTCGAGCAAACTCGACTGAAGTAAAGTTAGACATCAGTCCGTAGAACGTCCAGTAACTGCAAGTGTGTTTACTACAGAAATTAATAACATTTGCCGTGTTTTTTTCGTGAATTCCATTTTTTGTGGTTATTTTCCTCGAGCGAAATTGTATTCATACCATGAATGTAAATAAGCGTAAAGTAATCATAATGACCCACACAACCTTGGAACAAAATGCGAGAAATTTTAGACTCAGCGGTTCGAAAGGAAACCATGTTAGCTGCATGTCAAAGACATTTGATGTGTTCAGACGACCGACATGTTATTCTCGCCCTCCATCACAGCATACCAGGCTGTTCATGAAATATCCATGATGTCTACTCCATACCAACATTTTGGTTTAGTAGTAAACGTAGGGATCACAAGGCAAATGTGGTGTTTCAGTTCGTAGGCAGTTTGCCAATTGGTGTTCTCTTTCCTTTTTTTAATATCGCTTACTTTCAAGATTCTTCTTTACCCTGAACATCGCTTTCCAAATTACATCAAGAAGCAGCTTAAAATTCTTTATTTTTTTTCATTGTCGATTTATTTGGTTGTATGATTGTTATTTCTTCATTTCAAAGTCTGAGTGCAAGAGAAGCAGTTCACTGCCTTGTTTGCTTCACTTTCTCCCCTGCTCTCGTCAATTTATGTGTACTCCGTTCCTTTTTTTTTCTTTGCCTTTTTTGATAATATCATAATTATTCCAGTGGATCTGCAAGTGTATTCAGCTTCACAATATGATAAAATAACTCTTTATTCAAGGCCGGCAAAAGTCTCCCTTTCTGCTTGTGTAGGTGGATTGATCATGCTCCGAATGACAGGTCATCACCGGCTTTTTTGTACAAGGGACATTTTCAACAATGGAAGATCTTGCAAAGTTTCTGTTCTAATGGAACAAACAAGCTTTGTGAAATGTTTGCAGAAAGCTCCGCCGCACAGCTGACAAATGAACAAGGAAATTGTCAGTGTTAAAATCATATGTTACTTCAATGATGTCACAAAACATCTCAGAACCGGAAAAAAATTATGAGAACAGAAATACATTTAAAAGAGTGAAGAAAAATTTGACCGAGGCGGTTCGTAAATGATATTTCCTGTAGTACCGCACAACTTGATTGAAAATGGTGTTTTGAACTTATATCCAAGCAAAACATGAATCCAATTGTGAATGAAAATTGAAATAAATGACTGCTGCTTTTGTTTTCATTTGGTGACAGGGCAAATGATTCTTTTCAGTGAATCTCCGGTTCTATGAATAGCAGAGTCTTACTGAAATACTAGTACCCTTCACTGACACTAAGATTATAATAAAAACCGAACATTTGGCAAAAGTTGATTGGGTTACCCGGTACAGGCAGCTTGATTTGTCTTGTTAAGAATGATTCTGCAAAGAAAACGGGAATTGGAGATGATAATTTAAAAACCCATTTCTTATGAAAATGATATAGTATTATTTTGAACGACGTTGTCATATTAAAGCAGTTGGCTTGTTTCTTTAATTGCTTTCTTTGTTGGTTTTTCCCTAGAGTGAACGGCAAGAATTCTTTGGTCGATGTTCTGTCAGTTACTTTGTTTTTTGTTGCTATCCACATTGGAAGGTTGCATAAACAGACTAGATCACTAGTAAAATTACTTTGTTGAAACCGCGAGCTATATATTTTTAGACATTAATATCATTTAACGACTCTCGAAATGTTGTTTGGGTAGAATAAAACTTAATCCTCTCGTTTGATTCACAGTAGAATTAATTTGTGAATTGGAATTTTATACAACTTTGAATCTGTCTTGAATTACATTCTGTTCGCCATTGAGTTTTCTAATATTTCTTCAGTCAAGCAAAATGTTGCATTGAGGGTAAAAATGATTCCAGAAGCCTCCGTCAGGAAACGAAAGTGCACACGTGTAAAGCATGATAGTTATGTGTCCCGAACTGTAAGTACATGTTGTAATACGAGCTACTAACTCTACCATCATGGCAAACACCCCTCCCCAAGAAGAAAAAATGGACGGTCGCCAGGATCGTTACTATATAATAACAATAAATAATAAATCAAATCTAATTTATCCACACTATTCTGACAAACGACACCCCAATATTTTATGCTGCCTGGCTCCGCTAGTCCCTGTGGTTATTCCAGACAGCCAGTACTCTAATTTTTATCATCAATATTTTTGTTCAATTAATGTATAACGTGAGAAAGTACAAATAAAGATTGACGTTGTTGTTGTTGTTGTTGTCCAATATAAAGTACTATTTAACAAGCCCCTCTAGCGCTTGATCGAATTTTTACCATTACCGAACGAATTTCGCAAAATTAAGGATCTAAAATGACGATTACATTGTAAAAACATAACTCATTCGCCTACATAACAGGACATCTGTAGAATACTCTGCCAGCTAATGTCTAGTCCCCAGAAACACTAAAATCCTCCAAACACCAAATATTTTAACTGAACCTTGTGGACAAAATATAATCGGGATGCCGATGCAACCGTTGCATTTCTTAATAACAATGTAGATTTTATAGCCTTGGCTATATATTGTAACTTTTATATTTATGTATTTCTGACATCTATAAATATTTCCATTGTTATTGTAATTTTTATATTGTATTTTTTTTTAGTCGAGCATTTTTAACACGAGCCCCTGGCTCGGGAGAATGGGTGACCACTCCCTATGCCCCCGACTTTAAATAAATATTGTATTGTATTGTGAATGGGTAATTTTGCAATTTATGTGCGTTGGCTCTTTGGCTGGCGTTACATATCTTCGCTACACAGTGCTGACGAGGCCCAAGAAGGCCAAAACAGCTGTCCACTGTTGCGATCCTGCTTTATCGGTTCCGGTCTTGTTGGTGTCTCGAAACGTTTTTCACGTAGTATCAGCCTTGCAGTCTATTGCCTTTAAGTAATAAAGCCAGCAGCTACCATGTTACTTTAGCAAAAAAAGAACGTTTTTAGGTGAGGGAGAAATCTGGACTGCCTTTGTTCCAGCGAAGGACAGAAAAAAGGTAGCCTATATAAGCACTTTTTCTCAGAATACGTGGTGGTAAATAAATAATAAATAAATAAGAATCGTTACCTGCTGGGTAGTATTAGCAAGGTATTCTTGCAGCATATCCCCACTCACTGCAATGTGTTTTTTTTTTCTTTTCTTTATGTGAGAAATCTTACTGTCCGGACCCTATCAATGAAAAGGCAACTTCCGATAAAGAAATCTTTGTTCGAAGAAAAAAAAAAAGGTATTTTGAGCTCACATCACCTGATAAAGGGCTCTGGGGCTTTCACGGTTCGGCACATGTCTGTATTATTTGGCACAGGCTTAAATGTGCATGCAGATAAGCGTAAAATTATCAACCTTAGGATAAATCGTAGGGGTCAAAACCAAATTCAATGGTCGACAGCGTCTTCAAAATCCACAGAAAACTTCTGAGAATTTTGGTCATCCGTAACTAAGGCATATGATTACTGAGCTACAGCTGCGCAGTGGGGTTTTTAAGGCGATATATTTAATAGGAAGCTAATGATTGGGCAGTTTTTTGATACCATGATTGTAGCATCAACTGACAAAGAGTAGGAATAATGACCCATCAAAATCTGCGTCTAGAAAAGTGCCGGAAACTGTTTTGAGCCACCTTAAACTGTCAGGCGACTTTTTCGAGGAGAAGTTCAAGAAACGTAAGGTTTCCGATCCAAATCCTAAACCTTTTCATGGACTTCCAAAAGTTCATAAGTTGGAGCCTCAACCAGATAACCACCATTTCATAAACTCTATGAGACTAAGAAACAATTAGGTATTCAACCGATGACCAGTATACCATGTGGAACTCAATGCTTGCGTATCCTTGGATGTCGGTTATCCCTGTGAAGTTGAAAACAAAGCAGCTCCGACAGTAACAACTGTCCTCAGTGAGTCGAAGGTTTATCGCGCAGAATGCCTTTTGCTCTCGGGACATTTTCTTACAGTTCATGAAATATCTTAAGTTTGACGGTCATATTGCCTATTATTATTCAACTGCGAAAGGATAGTCTAAACTTTCTAAATTTCCTTTGGTTTAGTCTCAAATTGTAGTTTAATCATTACTCTTCCAAAAGCCGTATGCTGAATTCTAAGTTAAAACTTCTGGAAATCAGAAAAGTGATTTCTGTCAGCCCAGCTTGGCCAGTTTGGACCCTTATTTTGACCTATTGAACATTCATTCGCATTTAAATTTACCGCTTTGCCGGTTATGAGTAATTAATGATGTCAAGGCATTCTCCGCGATGATAGACTTGATGGAATTCGTTCTGAGAAATAGCTTCTTCACTTAGCTGGGGATGTACTACCAGTAAGTATTTGGTTTCCCAATAGGTTCACCAGTCAGCGCAGTGGTCTCAGATCTTGTCAAGGCCAACCAAAGAGGAACGGGCCTAGTCTTCCTCTCCAGTTTCTCCTTGCAGGTGGCGGTAGCAAGTGGACGACTCCAACGTTTGTTTGAAGAGCACAGACGCAGCCCTTTTCCACCAGCATATGAATTCTATTGACGGTGATTGACCAATTCCCAATAGAGCGCGCATGCCAGACTGACAAAGGTCAAAGTATTTCCTTTTTGGACTCACGACCAACTGTGTTGAGTGATGGTTCCGTAGAGGTTGATGTTCACAGAAAACCAACCCAAACCAACAAATATCTTGATTTCGCGTCCCACAATCCAGCGCAGTACAAGGAAGCTGTGGCGAAAACACTCCGTGCCATGCACTATAAAGTACGGAAGAGCGGGAACGCGTTTTAAACGATTTAAAAGCGAGTCGTTATCCTGGTAGTCTGTCGAGGAAATATCGTAACCACGAGACCAAACCCAGACAGTCTCGAGAGAGGCCTCTGGGGTTTGCGATCCTTCTTTACGCAAAGTGGGCGTCTGATCGCCTGGGCGTGTCCTCCGGAAATTTTACATGCGGCTAGTACGAATAGTACGGGCATTGTTGGAACGACCAACGATCGACCAAGTCCAAGGGATCTTCTACAAAGTGAACTGCCATGACTGTACTTTCACCTACGCGTCGGGAAAAGCGGCGCTCCTGGAGCTCTGCCGAGGCCGAGCATGATCCAGCAATAAAGTAGCATGCTGAATCCACTGACAGATCACAATCAATCCACCCAAGAGACGCTCAGATCCTCCAACGCTGTGTTACAAGAGGCTTTCTTTCAAGTCGTGGCACTCAACTTTGGACAGTGCCGCCGTCAACGAGAAGAAACCGCTCTCTCATGCTTACATACCGTGGATTTAAAAAATCGATAAACCGGGGCACAGGCACACGGGCTTGTGGCGCGAGTCAGTCACGAACCCTAATATTGTAACTTTGAGGAAGGTGGCCGCCCGTTACACCAGCAAATAACATTGTTTGTGCACGTATGAAGGCAAGACCTTTTAAAGTAAGTCTGCATTCTAATCGGAGTATTTCTTAACGCCCAATATAACACATTATGTAAAAATATATGCTTAACAACAAGGAATCGAACTATTTAAATCTAAGTTTACTAGTCAAAGCAGGTTCTCACTTACCAGTTATCACCCGATTCGTTCCACAGTCACTTCTGGTTTCATACGCTCCCTGGTAAGAAAACAAAGCAGTCCATGACCCAAATTGAATAAGCAAAATGATCAGTTTTCTAATTAACTAATTGCGAATTTACTGCC
>CM042759.1:110327-143736 GCA_022496165.2 Catalaphyllia jardinei
TCTTTTTGGTTAATTTAAAAATATCCACACATTGAATGATTTCAATTTTGTCTACTAATCTCTATACTCCTTTTCTCTATGCAAAATCTTAGATTAAATTCTAAGCCTCGGCCGGATCATGATGCATTTCTAGCTTTCTGATTTAGATTTCTGAACGAAGAAATTGCTGAAAGCAGCACCTTTGGCTTTAGCAAGCTTTCTATCGTGAAAATACAAGAAATAATGAGCAATGCCGTCCTGCAAAGCGTCGCAGTTAACTCAACTACACAGAGTTTGATAGAAACAATTAATCGGAAGGGTTTTAAAAAACAGTGCAAGAAAAGGGGAGATCCAAATTAGTGAAAACAAATAATTCTTTAGGCCTAAAATTGAGACATGCGTTAAGTTTGATTAATGTTTGTTACCTTACACATGGGTCTTACAGTTTTTATCCTTCAGTGAATTTGACCGATTCTGAACAACCAGTGTGAACAGCTTTCTTGATTATGACGGTCGGGTAAATAAGTAAGATCTTGCTTCATTTAACTTGAAAAAGGCGTATAATTTTCAGCGACGCCTCTTCTTCGGGTTTTCCCGATATGTAGACAACTTTGGAGGTGATTATAAGAAAAATACTTCGGAAGAAAACTCCGTCTCGCTCGCTTTTCTCTATGACAAACTTGAACAACCAAAGTGAACAACCCGTGGCAAATTTTCCCGCCTTTCCATTTCATCTCTTCGTTTAGATCTCACTGAAATTTCCACAGTATCCAGTCTATTGAGTTTAATGTAAAAGCTAATCCATTCGACATTTTTGAATACGTGATCACAACTGTAAGTTAAAGTCAAGTGAAGTAATAAAACTGCTCTGTACTATACTTGTACATACATTCTAGCACATCAGGGACACCCAACGGATCGTTTGGGAATGCTTTTAATCCCCTCCTTTTTTTAAAAGAATTGTCACCTCGAACTTTTGAGATACTGGAACAATCGTCTTCCGCGTAGGATAATTCGTCTCTAGCATAAATTCGGTCAATGTAGTTTTAAGTACCAAAATAAGTCAGCTATGATTTAATGTTGTTGTTGTTGCATGTTGTTGTTGTTGTTAAGGAAAGGCAATACCTAAAGATAAAGTTTTCCCAAAAAGGACAAAACAGCCCTAATAAATTCGAGAAGACTCAAGTTCCCCTTAAGTGACCGAACAAAATTTTTATTGGGTAAGCCATCATGGTATATGGGCCATTATACCATGATCTACAAAAATGCGTATGCGTGATGTTTTGGGCCTTTTTGTTTTTATTGTAGTCTAGTTTTCTATATTTTGGGGGCGTTTTTAATAAAACAATTATTCCACTAGCGCTTGTTGGTTATGAGATGATTATAAAAAAAACAAAGTTGAAAACGTATCTTTTCAAGAAATATTTAGATAATTCCCCATTATTCTAGAACTCTATTGTAACTTACGTTGTTACTATCATATTTTTAGGTATTTTTAATTACTAGAGTATTTTCTTATTCATTTTATCATTATTATTCTTAGATAGAAAGGTCAATTATTGTAAAGCGCCTTGAACATAGGACATGAGCGCTATATAAATTACCTATTATTATTATTATTATTATTATTATTATAGCCAACTCGGCGCTACGCGTCTCGTTGGCTATCTATCATCTCATATCCAACGCACGCTCATGGAATAATTGTTAAATATATAACAGTTAACCCCAACATCCCGACCAAGAAAGAACCAATCAGAACGCTCGGATTTCCCTTGCCATATAATAATTAACAATTAGACCCGTAGCCCATTCGCGTTCCTTAGACTACGCAGAAGTTGGTCATTTCACGTTGTTGTTTTGCAGACGGCGACGGTGACGGTGAGGGCAACGTCTGCTAAAAATTGTATTTCTATTTTACTTTGGAATATCGCATTTATTTGGAACGTCCAGTGTCTGTCGGGATTAGAACTTTCCCATGTTGAATATGCTACGAATGCGTTCCATTCCAAATGGAAATACGAAAACTAAGCTGTTGTGGTTCACTTTTTTCAGACAACGCAGAATTTGGTCATTTCACGTTGTTGTTTTGCAGAGGACGCCAAAGAAATGTACCAAGAATTATAACGCACGTGCACAGCTTTTATTTTTCTCATTAAAACTTTTGTTTAGTGACGTTCTCGTTGCCTTTGCTTTCGTGTTTTGCGTAAGGTCCCTACTGACAGCGGCTTTCCCTCGTGTTTTCAAATGCCCGTCGTGTTTTATCCCGTGGGCAATGCACGGCTTAGGCCAGGTAGCCAAAACTGTACAGAGTTTAAAAGCATTTGAAAAAATCCGCAGTTGAGTGCCACGAGTTAACAATTCATGAACTAGCGGCGATGGTTTCTTGGTCATTCATTTTTTCATTCAGTCTTCGGGAAAAAATGAATTCGTAATGTTCAGAAAATTCTATAAAAGTCCTCTAAAGCTCTCTCCATTGCAATAAAAAAAACATATTTTGTAATTAAAGCACTTTCGTGGCTCAAGTGATATCACTGGTTCGTTGAGAAGCCAATTCCCTTTGTATCGCTGAATATTTGTATTGTACGAAGACAAGAGACAAGAGAAGGTCAAAGCAAGCTAGAGAGTGAATCCCAAATAAAGGCCTTATACCCAAGGTAATCCCACAAAACCAAACGTGCGTGAAAATTCTTTGTAAGTTTCGCAACTGTCCCTTGCAAAACAACAACGTGAAATGACCAAGTTTTGCGTATTTTGAAGAACGTGACCACCAATTTCTCGTACAGTGGAACGTCCACTAACGACCACCTCTCTACAGCGGCCAACTCTCTACAGAGGCCAATTTTTTTTCGTCCCGGCGTATGGTCGATACATCATCAAACTGACACTTGTTTTTACTTCCCTTACATGTTCAACGGTCACTTTTCCACAACGACAACGGCCAACACAGCAGCCCATACTACTAATTTGAATTAGGAAGCATAAAGAAAACCAGGAGGGCAACGGCAACAGCAAAGTCTCTAAACGAAAGGTTTAATGGGCTGTGTACGTGCGTTATAATTCTTGGTACATTTCATGCCGTCCCCGGCAAAACAACGTGCAATGTTAAAAGGTGACGAAATTTTATCCGCACCGTGCGACGTTAGTTTCTGTTTTTATTGTGTTAGAAATTTATATGCTACAATAAATATTGAACCCCCCAAGAAAAAAGGGTAAAAGGGTGTCATATTACACCCCTACCTTCTCATAATGGCCACCTCAAGGGCTGTATTTTCTTCTGCAATATTGATCGCTAGCGTTACATGTTTAGTTTGAGCTGGATTTTATACCAGTCGGCGTTCTAATTCTTCTCTTGACGAAGAGTAACAAACCCTATATCGCCAGTGCTATGATTTTACATTTACTAAATTTCTGTAAATAAATATGTCAATAGTTTTGAACACAAACCATTTCAAACTCGATCGCGTGCATTGCTCGTAGAGTGACGTGATCTTTAGGGATCATGTTTGTGTCACCACGGGGTATTCGCTAGCTTTGGCTTACGATTGATTGTCGAACGATTTCGCTACTTCTTCAAGTTATATCATTATCTTTTTACCTGTATTCTTAAAATGAAAGTGAAGACCGAACTAGCCGTGGCAGCGCCTATTTGAGCACAGACTTCGAGTGGGAGTGTCTAGTACGTCGGTTGCCTTTCCCGGCCACAGCGCCTCCAGCTCCAGTCCTCGACAGAGTTATCAAACTCGTCAAACTCAAGAAACCACGGGCGAGGAAATCTTCGAAAACCATTGAAGATCTCGGCGCCATCCTCTGCTCGCATCGTCTCAACCACCCACTGAACAACAGACACATCTCTGAACACAAACCATGTACTTCAAACTTGCGCGCGTTGCTCGTAGAATGAAAGTGAGGCTGTTTAGAGCCCAGGACTACCGCCTTTTTATCTTTCGACATCTAAGATGGCGGAAGAAATGCGAGCGAAAGTGGCACAACTTTTGAAAGGAATAGACAGGTAAGAAAAATCGAAAGGGTACCCATTAATTTGTAGAAAAACGAATCATTTTTTAGATTAGTGTAACAATCTTCTGTTTAGGGACCCTTCTTAGAGACCTGATCACTCTCTCGATCCATGTGGATTAAACCCTTTTAGGATTTAGCTAAATGGGGGAAAATTTTACGGCCATTTAATTGTGGCAGTCGATAAGCTTTACAACGATAACAGTCATTCGTTACTTAACTATCACGGATGCCCTCCCCAAACCCCTCGATCTTCCATTCATCTGCAAGTTAGTTTTTATGATAAATACATCGTAAATGCCCGAGCTTAAAATGGCTCCGTCAATTCCAGGACAACGGAGCCTTTAATAACCTCTTTACAGTAACTTAGCGATTGCCATCTAACAACTGCGATCATTCATCATTTTACACTTGAAAATTACTGAACTTTTATATAATAACGAAAGCCTAACAATGGCGTATTACAATTGTTATTATTAAGTATTTATTTTAAATTAATTTTTATTGTTGGTCGTGATAACTTACGACAGTTTTTTGCCGACTTTAACATGTAGATGTAGATGGAAGTAAAGGCTACATCTTAGAGCTAAAGAACGGTTACTTTAAAGCCTGGTTAATATGGACACCAAGATCAAGTTATTATTTTACACTGTTTACAGAAAATAACTTTATGCAAAATGGTATACAATGATACATGGAATACAAATGTAATATAGAAGAGACAACATTTAGTTGTGTACAGTGACCAAAGTACCCAATGAGCTTTCAAGTTGTCACTGTCATGTAGATGTAAGTTGGCATTGGCCGCATGTTTTAGTATAATTTCAATTAATATTTACATTAAAGATGAGAAGAAAGACATACCGAAATGTAAGTTAGAATAAAAGGAAAGAGATGTCTTACATACTTGTACAGCATTATTTTATATAGGGTTGGCATGTTCTCTGCCATGAGCAAAGAACTTGCTTCATATGCATTTACTCTGCACAGTGCAGATTTTACTTAATCTAATCACACAGAAGGGTGTCTGTATTAACTGGGCTCTCAGTGTCAACAGTCATTAACAATAACTTGTTTTATCAAAGACTAAAGCAAGAAACAGAACAATGTTCAATGTCCTAACTGTAATTTAGATTCAAACTGAATGAAACAAACGCCTATTGAATTTTTTTTTTAGTCAGCTGTTTTGCACCAGGTTCCACAGGGGTCAAATATTTGGCTGAAAGATACAGTTATCAAACATGTCACACTGTAATGCTATTCTGTAAGCTTTTGTTAGTAACAAAAATGTATTAATCTGTAGAAAGCTTTCATTTAAGAGCACAATAAGCTGATTTTATTCAGTGAACAGATAATCAGTATTAGTTAAGTGAAGTTAAGTTTGTGAAAGATTGTGTCATTCCGGGTCATAGAAAAGTGTCTGTTGTCTATTGAGGGGGCTAATGTAAGAGGAAATGTATGAGCTTTCCATTGGGATAAATGAAGTGTCTGTATTTTAATTGTGTGTTGTCCTTAGAGTGGGATAATACTGTAGTCCTAATTTCAATCTTAAATTAACAATGGTAATTGCCTTGTAACATTTTAGATACAACCCTGAAAATCTGACAACTCTTGAAAGCTATGTCCATCAGCAGGTATGAGTATCTAAATAAAGGCTCAGGTAAATCAACTTGTCTTTAACTGTAGGTGAATGTTGGTAACTCCAGTAGTTCGTAGGCAAACCAGAGCATAAAGGTCAACAAAATATCATCATGTGCAGTCTTAACAAAGTACATCATGTTTCAAATTATTTCATTTATTATTTTTGTTAGGTTTATAACAATGCATATGATGTGGATGCAAATTTAGCAGTATTAAAACTGTGAGTATATGATTTGTGTGGGTGTTTCTAGAGTTATAAACTGAAGTGTTTTGAAACCTGAAAGAATAATGAAAGCTGTGGAAACATCAACCACAGACCAACGTTGTTTGGATTTAAGTTGTGTTGAAACCTCATAATGTTGTGCTATAGGGAAACCTTGCGACATGAAATGTAATTCCATCTTTTCTGTGGGTTCAAAATCGTGAAGTGTCGCCATTTCTGAAAAGAAATTTATGGAGCATTCTTTTTGTGTAGTGTTGGTTTTTAAAAAGTTTGCAAGTGGATATCTTTCATAAACTAAGCACTTACTTTATTAAGCACTTTTTTGGGATAGCTTGGAAATGTAGTAATTAATTTTGGTGAATGTAATGTGTTGAGCTGGAATCGGTCTGTGTTCACTAATAACAGATTTAACAAACACATTATTTGCTCACAAATAAAATTTTATGCGACAATTGAACCATGTATTTACATAATGATTTACCCATTGCGCGAGGAGAGGTTGGAGGCTTGGTACCAAGGTTAATGTTTTGAAATTTGAATCTGCGATGATGTGCACAAATAATGTCATATCCACGAATCCGCGTATAATGGATGTTGTGTTTGTGGTTTCGTTGACACACAAACATTTTATCGACCCACCTCCTCCCCAACTCCGGCCTCTTTCTAGTACAGTGGTGATATTAGTGTTGTAGCGGTTTCATTGCCCTCACCTTCGCAGGCAATACGTATTTAATGATAGCTTGTATTGATATTTTCACTTGGTTTATATTGAGTTTAATAAACAGGATATGTGTAATAATTTTCACATAGCCATTTTACTCCATGCTGTTTTATTGTATTGCCTTTATGAACAGAGCTCAGCACATATTTCATTTTGGCTAATTTTATTCTTGCAATTCTGCTTGGGGAGATTGAAGCATAAATTGAATTTTTTTTGGTTGATATTAGGTATCAGTTTAACCCTGCATATCACCAAACCACAGTCACCATGCAGATCCTGCTGAAAGCTCTCATGACATTACCAAATGCCGACTTCATCATGTGCAGATGTTTAATCGATGATGCCAATGTATCCTTTAATGTCAGGGGAATTGTATAATTCGTTTAAGGTGTGATCACGTGAATATGTTAGCAAGTAATATTATTTGATTGTATTTTACTAAATATTTATGTACTTATTTCATAATGATTTATTTAGTTCTGTAACTGAAAAGCCTTTGTTGGGACTTGCAATAAAGTATGTATTTAGTATGATTGAAACAAAAAAAAATAATAGTAACGTTAACTGTCTTGGTTCGCTTTGAATTTAAGCTGACTGTAATCCCATAATTTGGGCATTAGGAAAACTATGTTATGGTGACCAGTGTTCATCTGAGTTTTTAATAACCACTTCCTGGAATGCAAATCATTGTTAATAACCTTGACATGTTGAATTTTAGCAGCAAGATACAGCTATAGCGCGTGTCATTAGACTTGCAGAGCTACTGGAAACATGTAATTTTTCGGAGGCCTGGGTAGGAGTTTTATACAATAATCATGTAATTTAATATTTCTTTCAAGGGGAGGTCAAACTGTTGTCCCAAGTAAGAATTATGTTTGTCTTTTTGTCAGAAATACTTAGAGGAAGAGAGTTCACTTGTGGATGGCATTGTAGGATTTAATGATGCAATAAG
This sequence comes from Catalaphyllia jardinei, assembly GCA_022496165.2. Lineage (NCBI taxonomy): Eukaryota > Metazoa > Cnidaria > Anthozoa > Scleractinia > Caryophylliidae > Catalaphyllia > Catalaphyllia jardinei. The sequence continues at coordinate 117,861 of CM042759.1, forward strand.
AAAATGTGAGTATTGCAATGGAAGTACAGTGGAATCCCAAATCTTTGAACCTCCAAGGGAAATGAGAATTGGTTCAAAAAATTGGATAGTTGTGAAATCAGGGGTAAAATTACAGTGTTACAGTTACTGAGGTGAGGCAATAATTTTTGGTTAAAGTTACTGGGGGGTTCAAAGGGTTGAGAAATCAGAATTCCTCTATGTTGTGGATTATCAGGCAACTACATTGTATCATTAACTCATTTTTGTCACATTTGTTCCCACGAAAAATGTTTTAAACACCACTGCTCATCACAAATTATGTTTTTCCCTAAATTTCATTGCAGAACACATATAAATTTATATTCGTTTGAAAGGTCAAGAATATGACCTTTCCCAGCTATTTTTCTCTTTGAGGTAAACTAAATCTCGAATTACGATGTCGTGCTGAACCCACGCGTGTACACAAAAGCGTTTACACAGAATCCCTTCAAACCTCTGGCTTCAAAGCGAATGAAACATTTAACAAGTCACTCTGTTGTCTTCATAATGTCATTATACAAATTAGGAAATGCTTATCATGTAGCTCCCCTGAAACACTACATGATGGTAACTGGATTAATAAGTGCAACAGTTCACTCTTGGATTGCCACAAATGAAAAAAAGCCGATCAGTGAGGCAGACAGATATGATGTACGTTGCGACCAAGCCAGGTTTAGTCAAGTAATACAAATATTCTTAGCGACCTTAATGGCTACCAATTATGTGTTTTTTAAGATGTTAAAATTAAGGTCAAATCATAGCTTATACTGGATATCCCACTTGGAACAATGTCATACAGCATGATCATTACCATACTGGCTGACAGTTCCATGAAGAAAAGAAGCTTTCTAAATGAGCTTAAAAGGTTTCCTGAGAGGTCTCAATTGTGGGCACTTTGTGATTACCATGTGCTGAAGAATTACATTATTCATTCTTGATTCTGTTGTATGAAAGCTGACTCGGGCTGTGCCCTCATCAACTATCAGGCAAAGAAATCAAGAGCTAATAATGTAATATATTTGTCTTAGTAAAAATCTACCAGTCGTTCAAGAGTTTATTGAAATCCTCCTCACACACATTTCAAAAATGCCAAGAAACAACTGTCCTTTTGTTAACAAGGGCACGCTGCTACACTACTATCACAGATTATAGTTCACCACTAAATTTTCTCAGATTCTTATTGGTTTAAATTGATCACGTGATGCGATAGTGTTCATCCGCGGAGGGCCACTATCAGCCCATAGTGCCCGTCCGAGGAAAATACCCGGATGGATAGTAGTCGTCCGCCGGAAATAACCGGATGGATAGTAGTCGTCTGTGAAAATTTTGTTGTAAACAAGCCGGTTTCGTCGAAAATAAACAACTGAAATTGTATTAAGGGCTTTTGTCTGTTCTATTTTTCAAATTTTATATTTGGCTTTCCCGGCTTTCGTATCGAAATCTTGAAAATAATTCAATTGAAGTTTAATTGATTTTTGAACTAGCGTGCGGAAGAAAATTTAGTGGTGAACAATAAAGACAATAGAGTGTTTGTCTCGAAACTATCGGTCTGATAGTTGCCCCTTGGAAATTTGATGTTCTTAAAACAAATATTTGCCCGAGAAGGAAGCTTCAGGCAAATTTCCGCGGGGCAACTATCAGCCGATAGTTCCTCGACAGAAACACTCTATTGTTTAAATAGAAAGTGAGTAACATAGCCAATCAGAGAACGACACTCGTGATAGAATGCTAGTAGATTTATACTAATATCTTTTAGATCAAGCAGGAGCCTTTTTCTTGACCTTTTGCAGTACAAACTGTTAGCTCACAACTTTTTCTTTTGGATAGATGCCAGTTATGTCATAGGAATAACATATCAAACAATAGATAAAACCCTTATATCAGAACTTCTTGGAGGGCTGCAAGGTATGTCTCATCACTGTCAACAGATTAACATTTGTCAGTCATTTAGTCCTGGTCCCTGACAGAAGTATTTGTGTTGAGACCAGTTTATATATTTTGCCTTCATTTCATTTTCAAGGTATAATTTTAATTCTCCCCAGAACGTTTGTCTATTAACAATGCAATAGCCCATTTTAAGGTCTGTGCTTGGCAATCAGGCCTTCAAGTAGGAGCAGGGCTGGAGTTGACATTATTATGATTCAAAATTCGTAATGTATGCATGTCTCATGCTAACGAGTTTCTAATCTCGTCAATCCAGGCCTCGGTTACACATCTCACAGAACTGTAAACTGGCCATTGTTGAACTGATTTTTTTAAAGAAATAATCATAACAACAAATGAGCAGGATGACTATTTCAGTTATAAAAACTGCTATCAACATGGGTCTTGTGTTAGATAAATAATGAATAATTCATAAAATATAAAATATTCAAAAGTCTAAACTAAAAATATATCATGATATAAAAAGAGATCGACTGACTGGAACTATATTTATATACAATTATTTAACATATCAGGCCCTTTATAAAATAATGCTCTTTTAGTTGATTCTAATTTAACCCTATCAATGACTAATTTGTTCTTATTTTTTAATGTTTTATTCATAGTAATGAGTAACAGTGTTGTTGGACTGTTGATTAAACAACAAGGCCAGCTCATGCCTTCCCGTCTCCATCATAGTGTTCCTCTTCCGCAGATTTTAGATTGTAGGCTAGACGGGGCTGAAAAAGCATAGTTTATTTCAGAGCAGTCTATTGAGTGGCTCTGTTACATGTGGTTCATGTTAACAATTTTCAGGTGAAGAACTGGATGACTGGATAAAAGCTCAAAACTGGACGATCAAGGACGACGGAAAAGTATTTGTTTGTAACCAGGAAGCTCATATCAAGTCCAAGAATATTGCAGAGAAAATTGACTTCGAGAGTAAGTTCTACTGACCAATTAAATGAACAATGAACGACACTCCATTTTTCCCTTATTGACACATTACAAAGCAGAGGAAATAAGAAATTATGAGCAAACTCCTCAAGTTGGGGATATTTTTTTGACGTGCCGTATTTCCATTTGAACATTTAAAGACACTTTGCTCAACAAAAAAACCCCATTTTTTTTTTTTGGGGGGGGGGGGGGGGGGCCCATAGTGAGGTGTCACAGGCCTGACACCACAAGTCATATACTCTTGTCCAATTACGTCCACTCACTCAACGGTTGCGACCACAAAAAAACCGCTAACCGTGTTTAAGTGTTATAGAGTCTCGTCTCACAAACTGGGTTTGATGTCGTTATGTTTCAGGTGTTGCTGGGATAATTGCTGCGGCCAAGTAGAAGTTCTCGCTGATAACTTATTTCCACATCTATTGTCACTTCTGGTTTCTTTATTGACTGAGTTTGCTGAGAAAATAAAACCAGTTTACCAATGGTCGTAGCCGTGTCAATTCTAACCGTAAAATCTTCCACAAAAATATTTGTGCTGCGATTCCCGTGGAACAATGTTAGTAAAGCGTCACATTTTTCGGCGGCGTAAAACAACAGTTAGAAATCTGCCTGGGTTAGCAGCCTATCGATCAGCAGTGGAAAAGAACTTTGTGATGGCCGTGACCTGGTCAGTATTGTATTGTTCTGACTGTGAAAGAAGGTTTTCCTTTTTTACTTGTACTTTGGTCTAGACGAACTATATCTCGTAGTGCGTGGTTCAAGATGCCTTTGGAAGGAGAGTTCGTCTTGACACATAATACTTCTTGTGTCCATCTTTATACTAGAGACGCATAACTGTCACGCATAACCAGATTAATTACAAATGTTTGCCCAAGTTTGTCCAGACGGATAATGCGTCTTGGGTATTGAAACTGTAAGGACGCATTGAATCTCTGGGTGTAGACAGCCCTAGCCATGTTTTTGTAAGTACCTCGCACGAAAGAGTGGGAAAAGTAGTGATAAGTCAACTTGTGTTTTGATTTTCAAAAGATGTTTCATAGCACCAATGATTTCTGCACGTTGAAGCCCTGATTTTTTTTCAGGCTTCTTCTTTCCAATTGCTTAAATTGGAAAATTTACTACGAGGATCATACTTCACTTGCATCTACAACCGCAGTTCAAATATGAACACTATACATGATTTCTGCACTCTTGGCCTTTTTTGTTCGGCAGGGCTTTCGTTTGCTTTGTGCTCGTTTGGCTGAAGCCCCCTACGCAGACATTCTTTGCACGTGTCACGCAATCTCTTCTTCCCCCCCCTCCTTAACACAATAAGCTGACGTGACCAAACAAAAGTTTAATGAGCAGTACAATGGCTATGCACGTTCATTTCGTAACCGTCCCTTTGAAAAAACGTGAAATTACCAAGTACTACGTATTTTGATGAACGTAAGCCATGACCGTGGCCTGAGGCAAAAACATTTTCTTGTTTCCAGGCGGCAAAATTTGCTTCTGTACCATGTTTCCAATGTGGCTAAACTAGAACATTTGCCTTCGCAAGAATGTTTTCAAGTTTAGCCAGGACCTTAGAATACAATACCCAGATGGACAGAATTCTAAAATAAACAACCAAAAACAATAACAGCAAAATTAACAAAAAAAAAACAAACAAACATAAGCTGAAAAAAAAAACACTGTCAATTTTTCACCAGCACAAACTCTCATTTACTGGGCCATTTAATTGCTCATTTTTATTTGTGCCGTAGAAAGTTCCTCATCAGACTGATCCTATAACTGAAGAGAACCGAGGGGCTCGGAAGTTAAATATAATTTGCCCAGCCGCCGGTACCAGGCCTTGTTTATTGATTGATAATATCGAAGAATGCAAGAGTCAGAGAGTGTTCCGTCTGCCAGTCAACACCCTTTCTACGGGGTGCTACATTCTACTCGGACGGCCTTGCTTCCCACAATTGCTCGACTTGAAGGTATTGTTTCTACATAAAGGCCGTATTTTACGGGATGGGGTCATTAACCACACGTCCAACCCTCCTCCTTTTTCCGGGCTTGGGACCGGCTAGATGTTTCTAAGCAACCTCTAGGCGGAGTTAAATACAAGTAGGATAGGTTCATCAGTAAGGCGTTGGAATACGTTAAGTGAATAAGCAATGTGTTTAGCCGGGGTGAGAATGTACGATGTCGTGTAAGCTGTAAAAGAAATTAATGTCAAACTCAAAGTGAACTCTTTTGAAGACAACGGGTAAAGAAACCTAGTGAGCTTTGAGAAAATCGACGGAAATAAAATCATGTAAAATATTGTTAAAAGGTTTGAAGTTACAACTGATTTCGTAAACAAAGGACGGGATTCCAAGAACTGTCACATAAGAGTTGATACAAACTGGATAGCATCAAGCCAGTAGGGAAGAAACAAACTTCAAAGAAACGATGCATACTTTATCAAGGCAGTATTGGCTTTGATTTTCGATTGAAACATTGTCAACGTTTCCATCCCGATTAATACGCGAAAAAAAAAAAATTGGGGTGCAACTTTTCCTCGGGACCAACGATTGGCAAATACAAACCTGTGGAAAAAGAAAAAACGATGACAAGACAAAAGCAGCAATAAAAGAAAGACCGAAAACGGCATAATGGCATAATCTTGTCGACTGATGGGAGAAAAATAGTTAATAAGGCCCTGAACAATCCAAAGAAAGGAGCAGTACATCAAAGTGACAACTTTCCGAAAGTCGCTGGGTATCCAAGTGTAAGCGGAATTGCAAAACCGCAAATCCTTTTTTTTTTAAGGTCGAAACTTCTACCAGATCTACAGGTCCAGAAGCTCTAGCGGGGTGGCGTTGGGATTTTCAGTTTTCAGAGTTTGGCCAATTTTTGGTTCGGGTTTTCGGTTTTCGCACTTAAAATCTTCGGTTTTTCGGTTTTGGTTTCTTGTGCGGTTTGGGGATTGTCAAAAATGATGGCGGTTTTTCGGAATTTTCTTTGACCTTAGCCTGGACCATCGAGTTGCTGTAGCTCGATGCCTTTTTCTCGCGGATCCTCTTATAAGGAAGTACCCCCCCCCCTCCGGGGAATAACATTGCGCTCACTTGCAACGTTCACGCGAAATAGAAGCAAAGGAGACTCTCTGGCTGGTTGTAAAATAAATAATAATAATAATTAAGTACTTATATAGCGCATGATCCATAAATAGATGATCTCAGGCGCTTAAAATTAACAATAAGATTATTTACAATATTTAAATTATATCTAATCATGATTATCATAATATCTACAGTGGTAAGAAGTTAATAAATTAAATTAATAATAAGCCTTTTGGAATAAAAATGTCTTAAGTTTTGTTTTAAGTAGCTTGGTTGTAAAATGCGGCGGCCACTGTGCCCAGTGAAAATCCTGGCAAGGACAATCAAAAGGAAAGCTCGGAATGTCGTGCTTCTTTTAAACAGAAATCACCTACAATCACTTTGTTGTGTAATTTTTTTCTAGCTTCACATTGCTATAGGTCTGTGGATCCGATTTACAAAAATAACAAGCACATTTTTAGACTACGATGAGTTCTGATCTAACGAGGAAATACGCAGAAGGAACTTCGGAAAGTAATATAAGTTTAGAAATTAAAAATCAAATAATAGAAAGAGAGATTCTGAAACCTACCAAATCTTTGTCAGTGAGAGCTTTTATGGCAGGTTTTGCGGTTTTCGCCGATTTCTTGCGCGGTATTTTGGTTTCTAATATAGGCCCCTCAAGATATCATTTTGTTCATGGGCTGGAATGTTTAGTTACGTTTGCGTTTCCCAGAGCCTAACTTATCCCTTTTGAGACTACTAGGCCTACTAGGTGTCAAATCCTCGATTTCTCAGAGGTTTCGCATCATGAAAAGTAAAGGCTCTGGGCTCCAGGGTGCTTTCCTTTCTTTCATCATGCCGTAAGACTGAACACGATTTCGGAGGATTTCTAACAACCTCTGGTTTTGAAATTTTTCTTAATGGCGTTACTTTTCTTTCGTCCTTGGTGTCGAGGAATCAATTCCACAGAACCGAGTTTAAAGAACAACTTATCCCAGGGCCTGCTCGCTAAATGAAAGTACTGCAAACGAAAGCATATGAAATATTTATTACAGGCCTTCTAATTCTCGGTTTTCATCAATCATGTGATCAAACCTAAAGTCAAGAATCTGGCATACGGTGGATGATCGATATATATAAACAACCTCGCCAAGAATCAGGTCTCTGCTGTTTTTCATTCGCGCCGGTTATCCGCAGAAGTTTGTCACCCATATTTAAAGAGTTTTTCGTGAAGACGCCATGTTTGTGCCCTTAGGAGGGGCACAAACATAGCGGCAATAAAGTAACAGAAACATGAACATTATTACTCTAGAGCTCTGACACATTGAAATAAATGCTTCTTCTAGTAAAAGCATTGTTTAGTTAGCGAAAACTAAAGGGCTACCTCATCTTTTAACCTACGCGACAACCCTCTTGGGCGGCCATTTTTATGTCACTGAAACCGCGAGAAATAGAGTTTTTTGTGAAAACTGCAAACTGGCCGCCGCTCTTGTTTTTTCAGGGGCTTCGTGCCTCGTTTTCGTGTGTATCTGCTACGTCATTCTTGTTCTTTTGTGGCTTCTTTCGGTGCCCTCTTTTCTTCGTTTTCGACGTTTGGGGTTTTCTTTGAGGTGGTTTTCCACTTTGATTGCATTCGCCAAAAAAAAAAAAGAATGCAGTCCTAATGCAGACAGGAAACAAATTACCTCATCGCAAAGTACGTATACACGAAACGAGTTTGCTTTTCGATCGTTTCTAATTCTAGTAGTTTTGACTCCGCACCTTTCGTGGCCTGTTTGTTCAGGATGAGAGTTGACGTGCTTTTGTCACACAACTAGGGCAACAATTATTTAATCTTATAATAGCCAGTTCTTATCGCGTAATCTGCCCCCAAAATTTCGCATAATTTGTTTTTTTTTATCGCATCCTAACAGAAGGCTGAAACAACTCACCAAAAATACTGAAAAAATATACACAAAAAGAAATTGAAATAAAGTAATAAAAACATAAACAAAAGAGTCAAAGTTGAATTCTAACAAAAACTCCAAGTCGACGAGAAAGGAAGTTACGTTTTGAGGCTTATTCCGACGGGATTGCATAAAATGCGAACGGGGCTCTCCCTTGCGTCCAAAAATGACGAAATTGCGCAATCGCTACCCAGAAGACATTACCTGTGTCCTTCGTTTCCCTTGCGTCTTTCGAACGACAGGAGAATCTATTCTTGGTCGATCAGAAGACTGCTTGTGCTGCCCGTTTTTCAGAGTGGAAACTTCAGGTTGACTTAACAGTGAAACAAGTGCATCCAGAGTGGACTTATTTCGACTGTTATCTAGTCCTGCTGGTTGACTGGAAGAGTTTCATATGTATTGGAAACCTTTAGAGTGAAACCTTCCGAGTGACTTTAGCTAGTGCATTTTATCCGAGTCTATTTAGCTACACATACATACATACATACATAACTTTATTAACGTAACTAACACTTAACAAAAAGCTATTTTACAAGTCAGTCACGGAAGGATACAATTTACGATACCTTCCCGAAGAAACTGAAACCAGATAACATGAAGGAAATCATTGGACCATGATGCAGGAGCACTCGGTTGAAGTGAGATTTTAAATGTTTTCCAAAAATTTGCAGCTTTGTCTTGTGTTTCATTACATGTAATTAAGTATTTTTTTGGTTGTATTTTGAACTTCTCACGAAGCCCAGTATAATTTACTGCACTGTTTGCAGTCATAGTTGTGGAACTTAGCAAAGAATTGACACTAAGGCCAAAGAAATATGACATGAATATGACGGCCAACGTGTCCGCGAAATTTTTATTCGAATTGTTAAAGTAACAGCTTTTCCTTGGTTCTTTCCTATTTTGCAGAAATTTCACTGTCTATAACATTATTTAACTGAACCTAAGATATACCATTGTAATATCTAGGTTTCCATGCAGCACATATACAATTCACCATTTCCCTTTCCCAATTCTGAAATATTTACTGCCAAAAATGCAACCCAGTTATGCTTCCTAAAGCATCTTGTTCAAGCGTTGAATTTAACGCGCGCACACCAGTAGCACGGCTTTGCTTCAAACGGGGTTCTCTTGACTTGCCGAACTGAATCCATCGCCTGCTGCATCAGCTGTCGCTGCTTTTTAGCATTTCAAATCTTTTTTAACAAGGGGAACTTCTTCGATCTTCGGCGCGACTGAATTGAATTCGACATTTGAAACCACTGCCGTTCTTTTGACATTTCGCTGCTGGCCCAAATTCATTTGGGTTCATGAATTTGGGTTCAGTACGGTATTGGCACGATGTATGGAGTAGGCCTCACTCTGCTTATACTTACCCAATCACTCCTGATTGCCTGTAAATCGACAAGTACAAAAAGGGCGTGGTTATTAAAAGTCAGCGGTATAAGAACTCTTGTCATCTCCAAACTTTACTCCACGAATTTAAGTTCAAGATAAAATACAAGAGAATACTCAACTTTTTGTCTCGCCTTGAAACAACAACTCACAGGGTTGCTGTGGTGAACAGAGCCCCAGATCACTCGGACCTCGAGGTCGTATGCGATTTTCTCTTAGCAATAGATTCATTAAGTTTAATCGAAGTTTCGTCGGGGTCACTTCGCTAAGGAAAGATATTTATGTCATCACAATTAAGAATAAGGATTTCCAACTAAAAAACAGTGCTAAAAAAGTACGCGCGCTGTTTGATTAAAAATCGTGTTTGTATAACTCGATGGAGACACAGAACTACCGCGCGCTGTTGATCCAAATTGATGGCGCGAGCAAAGGGAATTTACATTTTGATAATCAAAGTTAACATATTTTCCTTTTTCTCGTCGCGGTATTTTCTAAAAGAAATAGAAGACATGTACTCGTGTTTCTAAAGTTATATAAACACTCGTGAAAGTTTGGGAGAACTCGAAAAAGCTGTGGAAACACTCGCCTGCGGCTCGTGTTCCCACAGCATTTCTCGTTCTCCCAAACTTCCACTCGCGTTTATATTTAACAATTAGATTATTCCAAGGGGCAACTATCAGACCGATAGTTCCGAGACATCTTTATTGTTCACCACTAAATTTTCCCGTAGCGGCACGCCTCAAAACTGAAAAGGACAAGAATTTCTTTATGAAAATTTCCAACCGCTATGGAGCGCTTAGGTGCTTCGTATTTTCCGTTCAGTGTATCTTCTTCAGATGATATTACATCTTTTCATGTATAAAAAATTTTGTGTGTCAACTGTTGACTTCTAAAGGTCCGTTTACACAGGGGATTTTGGTCGCGGCAACTCGATGCAATTTTTGCCGCGCTAAAATTGCAACTCAGTCAAAATCGCACGTGTAAACCAGGTGCGATTTTCAGTGCGATTTGTCGCTGCGATATCGCAGGGGTTGCGAACATGTTTGAAACATGATGCAACTTTAGCGCGACAAAAATTGCATCGAGCGAATAATCTAATTGTTTCAGTATAAATCTACTAGGCGTTCCAAACTTTATCTAAATCCTCTTTACAGACACTTCGAAAAAACAAAAAAGCGGCCCCCAGCGCAAGCTGTTACGCTACTCACTATCCATCATAGAATAGAACTTGAGTAGCGTAGCCAATCAGAGGACGTCATTCGTGATAGAACGCTAGTAGATTTATACTAAAACTCGATAGAAACACGGTACATGTTTTCTAGTTCTTAATTTAAAGAGTACTTCCGGGTTTCCGATGCTGTCCAACAAGAGCGCGACGCGAGCGGGAGACACGCGCCACCAAGAGCACGAACAGGAGGGTTATCTAACCTTCAGTTTTAACCAGGTTTCAGGAAGATTCTGATGAGCTGTCTGCAAATTTTTTTTCCGAGTTTGGGACCAGTTAGAAAAAATCGGCAATCTCAGAGGAAGACAGAGTAGGCTCAAGAGATGTCAAACCACCTTTTGTAATGCGATTCTTTTAGCAGAGGGTCTCAAGACCAGGAGAACCAAAGGCTCTGGGAGTAGAGCTGTATACTCGTTCCCGGAGCCTATGTGTGGGAGCAGACGGTACTTGAAAAATTTCGGGACCCAAGCGGTCCATCAAGATCACTTATTATTTCACCTGTACCTCTACCATTCTCACCTACTGCATAGCCTGCATTCTTTGCAAAACGTTATACATCGGTGAAACAGGGAGACGACTAGGCGACCGTTTCCTTCGTGCCGCAGAGAAAGACGACAAAGACGCATCTAAACCGTTCGCAAGACGCTTTAATCTCTCCAATAATTCTAAGCAACTTATGGCAGTCTGCGGCCTTTCCCTGCATCAAGGAAGCACGGAAAGCCGCAACTCTAGAACAAAAATATATCATGTTTTCAATATCGGCAATCTTAATCCTCAAGATATCAACGAACACTTTTCATTCAACTAATTTGTTGTTTTTCATGTTACCATGCACCAACCGATAGCGTAGCTACATCTGTATATTAGCCACACACAAACCACAATTCATCGATTCGCTCCGACGAAGGGCTAACGCTCGAACGTCCTCTTTCGAATCTCTTTCCGGTGGCCAATTCACATTATCATCCCAGTTGATAAAACCAAATCGTCTTGTAATACTCCCCACCGTCGCAACACCAGTTTCTTTAGAGCTTTTACCCACTTATTTAAGAAAGAGAGGCTCGCCTGGATGAGTTAGTTAGTGTGGGTGTGTTTATTTGTAGGTAACTATAGATTGTTAGGCTTTGCTCCATCACTGTGGGATTTCTTGGCAACGATTTCTGTGAATGGTCAGTGCAGTTCTCTTCACAATAGAATTGCGCAAGATAAACCACGTTCCTGTGGCGCTTCCACCTTGGCCTTTTCGGTAATTTAGTTACACATTTCTCAGTAGTCCGTTTGTAGCAATGTGCGCGTGTCGCGTGCGTGTTGGGTCAGTTCGTGCGAGTGTGGCAACAGTACACGAGATAATTTCTATTGTATTTGAAGGGCATTCAACTTTACGGGTTTTAGTTCGTGAATGCAAACGAAGTTGTGCACGAATTTATTCCTAAAAGTGGAAGTTTTGTAGTTTTGCTTTTCACAAAACCTGAATACGGCGCCCAAGCGCTTGGCTGTAAGGCAGACCCTTTTCCCCTCCGAATAAAAGATACTTTTATACAAGCCGAGAATGATTTATTAATTCAACGGCGAGTCTACAAGATGGACATTTTCAGCATTCAGGATAAGTTTCCGAAACGTGTAACGAACCCATCCAGTAGCAAAGGCAATTTCGTGCTAACGATTTCTTAAGTACAGTGTCACGTCTAAAATTGCCGTTTTCCGATAATGCCCATTTCAGTCGAAGCGTAGAGCTTCAAAATTCGATTTCACTTTCATACCATGCGCTATGTGATTTTCACGAAAGACGAAAAATGAACATAATATCAGGTTTCGAGTGTTGCTGGACTACTTTGGTATCTTCACTTTCCGACCAATACGATTACGGCATATCTCGTCATACAAACGCTTCTCTGTCATTTTCCCATTTCAATCTTTGGGTAACAATTCTCGTTTGCGAGGGAAAATGTTCTTTCTCTTACGAACGCCTCCCTTTCCATGGACAAGACAAAATTCGGCGTTTTTCACGCTCACTTGGTTCTGTCACGCTTTCCAGCATGATTTATTTCCGCTTTATCTCTCGTCATAATCACATAAACCATCAGTTTAGTTATCTCATGACAAGTCATAGGAACTACAGGAAACGAAAGAAAATCTACGATACTTTCTTCATTAACGATGGACATGCCTTTTAAGCGACTTTTTAAATTTTCTCTCTACTTATTCTTCATCTTACACAACTGCAAAATTTTGGTGTCATTTTGCAAGCAATTTTTTTTAGTGGGGAAGGTTGTAAGTTTATAATACAGTACTTATAAACACCTTAGTAAACTCTATTGTTTACGTCTGTAGTCCAGGCATGGTTTGTGACTTAGTAAGTGATTTTTGAGGGTGCGCTTCAAACGGAGCTCTTACCACGACGAGTTGACCCACGATCATCTCTCAGGGTGTTTTACACGGGGGGCGGAGGGAGGAAGGAGAGGCATTTTCTATATTTTATCTTAACGGCCAGGTTGTTCGAAAGCTGGTTAACGCTAACCCAGAATTAAAAGTAACTTAAGTATTAATTTTCAGTGTATAAACATGTTTTTCGCAGTTAACGTTTTGTACAGTTTGAGATTATCCAAATTCAAAACTGAGGGACAAACAATACAAACAGAAAAACTCACCGAGAAGTTAGAAAACTCATATCAATATTCTCGCTAATCCTGGATTAGCGCAATCGGGCTTTGAACAACCTGGCTCAGAGCTTTACCCAAGGAAAGCGGCCATGTTCTTGCGCGCGGCACCCATTGGGCAAGTACAAGTCGTGAAATACCAGTGCATTCTCATTGGTTCATTTCACTTTATGTTTAATGGGTTACTTTAAGACAAACTTGACAACAATAAACCGCCGCTCCAAATAATTGCACAAAACCAAACCAAACCAAACCAAACCAAACCACAGTCGTGAGAGAAAAACTTCAAAATTACCGGGAAACGTTTAATGCCTTGGACAATATTAAGCCACCTGTACACACAACGTTCAATTCCACGACCTCTCATAACAAACATTACCTCGTTAGAAATTTGGGAAAATTTTCAAGAACATCTAGTATATATGAAAAAAAATCTGCAATTACAGCAGCTTCCATCTTTTTCCAAAGAAAGAATTTGAACAAATAACGTAAACATACTTATTCAAGTACCTTTAAAATTGTCTAAATGTACAAATTGTATGGGATTGGCATAACTTCCAGTATACGCAAACGATGTTTCGAGAACTTGAACGGAAAGAACTTTTTCTTTCAAATCGGTAATTAGAATATATGATTACCATCGCAGAATTTTTTGTTTTGAGGAAAGTGTTAGATGGTTAATCTTAGAAACCTTTCACGCCTTTGATCATAGCAATCTTAATATACTCAAACCATGGAAACGAAAGTAATAACACATCACACGGCTTATAATTTTGGCCGCACTGCTAATCGTCAGAGTAAGAGCTCGTTTTAAATTGTTGAATTCAAGAAGATATGAGGACACTCCGTCAACGGTCGCCAATCAACAGCTTGATCACTTACTCCAGATAACACACAGGCGGTCCCGTTTGTGTGAATAATTTTCATTCGGCGAAGTTTGCGATCGCGATATAGAATCAAGTGCAATTTTACTGTTACGCGGAAAAATAAAATACGAGTGAATCGAACTGGACAGCATCTTGAAAAGCGATCGTCATAGAAAGGCGGGTTTATTATATGAGCCTCTTTCATGTAAGAAGATTCTAGTAATAATTTGATTTGTTTGCATATAAATAGGTCAGTTATTTTAACAATGGCTGAACATAGTACCAAGGATGTAAAAGACGTGCTGAAGCGCATAGAAGATCACCAGAACGTAGTCGGTGTAATCATTGTGGATAGCCGAGAGGAACAAGCAGTTCACACTACTTTGGATGCAATGGAAACAAGCTACTATATCCAACACTGTACTGCATTGACAACAATCGCTAGAAGTACGATAAGAGAGACTGACCCGACGGATGATATACAGTTCTTCCGGATACGAACAAAGAAATACGAAATAATGTTGGCACCAGAACACGACTATTTACTCATCGTTCTACAGAATACTACAAAAATGGCGGCAAAATTTCCCTGAGCCGAGAAACAACACGGTAAACATCAGGGAAACAAGTTGAGTGTGTATCTGTTAGTACACTGTTTAAATTATTAAACTGCAAAGAAACACGAAATTAATTTCGAACTTTGATTCAAATAATTCGGACCGGATGTAGCATTCGTAACACAAGATTTATTCGGTTTATTATACTGTTCAAACGATGTTTTGCTGTGTTTAGTTTTTAAGGTTGTTGTGAATAACAGTGTAAGATAGTTTTACTTTATTTGCTTCAATTCATTGTCGCTAAAAACCAAGCAGGTGCATGCGTTTTTTTCGTTTTTATCGTCAATATTAAATACCTTCTTTGTATGAAAAAAAAGCTCGCACCGAACAAACTTGTTGTAAAGCGCAGACTCTTCGCCGATGAACAATACACCTGCAGCAATACACACAACCCATTTTCTACATTTATTAAAAAAAGAAAGACTTGCGAAAAATTTATGCGAGACTATTGTAACTCGATTCTTCATTTGCATGACAATGGCTCTCTTTAAAATTCTTAATAATGTGTAAGAGTCTAATTTTTTTCAATACATTAAAACAAGCAAGTGGACTGTAGCGCTAATGTACTATTCATGCTGTAGAAGGTAGTCCACTGGGTGAGTACTGGAAAACCTTTACAGTGCATGGATGAGAGTCGTTCAAAATTATGTTATCGTCTTGGTAGACTTTTCAACCTAGGGGTCAAATGGTTAAATGAAAAAGTCCCAACGAAGTGGCTTTTCTGATTTTTTGTGTTGTCCTTCGAACGAATGCTCTGTGTTGGGCTGTTCTTGAAAAGTACCTGAAATTGTTACAAAAAAATGAGAAAATATCACATTCGAGAATTACTAACAACGCTCAAGGTGCAGAAGGTTAGAGTGGCTTGCTAGATGCGAACTTTTCAAGTAAACGTTGCTTTAGGAATGTGCTTATTGACGTGTAGTGATGTTTCAGCTACGAAATTTACACTTCCCATCGAGATTCTCGCAAAAAAGCCAGCAAAATTTCTCAGGGCGACCATGTCACATCACGTGACTATGACGTACTTTCATGAACTCATTGTGTCGCAAAAGTGAGTAAAATTCTGGGAGAAAATTTCTTGTTAAGCGATTGCAAGCACATTCATATATAATTTGCATGATAAAAAGGCTTTCGAAACATGATCATGAAATCTGCTCCCACAATAAGAGGGGAACATGATTTAAACTTACGCGGAAATACCCCATACGGTATTAAAATACTCTCAAGATTCCAAACAAACCCATCTCTTCCTGGCCACAGACGCAGCTCAGGAATATTAAACTCACCATACTTATTCCCTACATACGGGGGATTTCAGCGTGAGGATCCGTTAACAAGCTCCAGTCGGTACCTATGCAAAAACCGATTCTTCTTCTATGCTCTAACTCTTTCTTCTCCTCGAGGTCCGCCCACCGAACCTGAAGAATATAAGAAGGTCAGATCATCAAAGCAGAAGTGTAGCAGCTGGGTTATTGTAGCAGCTGTTATTGTTTTAGGGCTGGGGGCATTGTTTCTGTTGTTTGTTCTATTGTTGGCAAGCCATTCATGTGAGGCCTTACGAGAGCTGCTACATGACCCCACCTAAGGCCCTGAGACACCCACCCACATAAAGCGACGCTCACAAGTTAAAGGCACGAATCCAGCCTCGTGCGCACACGCGCATGTGCAAACGAGTATTGCTAACTGACGATTAAAGAGTAATTATCAAATACCTTAACTGGTCTTCACTACATTTTACACACGATTTTATTCTGTTACTGTGTGTTACTATATATGCGTCGTTACTCTCTCCGCCGTGTCGCATAACCACACAAAGAACGTCCGTAAAAAGTCATTGTGACTGCTCACCCTCTTCTTGCCAATGCGCATGTCTTCTTCGCGTTCGTCGTACGGGTCATCATCATCGCTCAGAAGGAATGGGGGCGACTCCTCTCTCCTCCTCTTGCCCTTCAGTGGTCGGATGCCGTCAAGTTTATCTGTGATGAGGTTAAAGCCAGTACTTCATAAAAGACTTAAACCAGGGGTCAAATTGATTAATTCCTAAAGAAATTGTCATGATCTGCTTCGAACTTTGAAACTGGCCTTTAAATCTAAAAATATGTACTTACTGATGTTACACTGTTACGCCGAATATTTCTCTCCTTTTTTATTGACTTACCTACACCTTGTCAGATGGCCCAGCGCGGATAAAATGGATACACCTATCAATTTTATCGTAGCCGTACGAACCAAAGAGAATAGGAGATATATAAGAAGACTGGATGCAGCGCTCGGCACATATGCAAGCATTTAAGTTACCCAATTCAATCAAATTGGTAGCCCTTAACGGAAAAGTTTCCTTTGAAAAATTGGCAGGAAATCGGCGTTTCAAGAAATCGATCTCAAAATTGTTAGGTATGTTGCCACTCCATCCGCCATTCAATTCTACTGTTCATAAACCAGTCACATGTGAGCGGATAACTCATGCGCATGCCCGAACAACGAGGTCGATTAATAATTCAACATTCTCTGCAGAAATTCGTTGGTCGCCCGGCGAAATTTTGGTATCACTCAGAATCTGCGTTCACAAATTATAGACTGATCGGCAAAGTAAATGTGGTTCAGACACAATGACCTGCACATGTTCCTAAATATCGTTAGTGTAGATGAAGAAACATTTGATTGCACTTCTTCGCTTCATTTTCAGACGAAACAAGAAAACTGTTCCATACAGTTAACGCTCTCTTTTCAACCTACCTTTCTAATTTTCTGTTCGCCTAAGAACACACCAGGAGACTAAAAAAATATCTGACGGCAGCATGCTAACGAACTTTTCACTCGTACTCCGGTGATCCTATAATAAGCTTCCACCAGCTCTTTTTCGACTTTTTCAATAGAAAAAAAGTCTTGCCAACAGTATTTCCGAAATTACCGGCCCCGTGAAAACGTTACAAAGTATTCCGTTTTCACGAGCAGGCGTGAAACTATGCCATGGTTAGTAAATGAAAAACATTTAAAGAACTTCTCTTTCTTTCAGTGAAAGAATGAGACTTCTTTGTTTTCCGCATTTCTGCACTTAATAATTCATGTGAAAGAAAGAGACTTCTTTGTTTTCTGCAATTAATAATTCATTTGCTGGTATTCACAGCAAACAGTTTGTTAGCTCGGGCGTTGCAAAGTCGCAACTCGCAAACCGTTCTATTTAATTTAGTTTTAGTAATCTTTGATTTCTTTTCGCTATGTTAAAAGTGATCATTGTATTGTGACGGGGGTTATTTTTGACATAGCGCTAAGATGCTTACTGAGTTTGTCCTGTGCTGGCTCCATGTCTTCCCATTTGCTGCGTGAAGGCACCTGCTGTATCTCAGACTGAAATAATTAACAGACTCTGTGAAAAGACACTACACTAGCATCACTTCACGACTAGTAACCTCAAGTAATGGCTTTACATAGGTACTGCTTTAAAACGGCCGTGCTTACCTTTAGATTTAATGCTAGGCTTCTAATATTTCAAGATGTAAATAAGAATCCATGAACACATGAAAGACAAAACAAGGTCCACGTACAGGAACTTTACATCGTGCAGGATCTAATTTAAATTTGCGGTGACGGGGTTATAAGTTTAGAGATGCGAGTGGCTTCTTTCAAAATAGTTTGGACGAATGCTATTGTAAAAGAACCGCTTCTCCAGGATATCCTAACCCCATCGTCCCTATTGCGCCACAAGACAAGCTATGAAGAGCAAATATTTTGGGAGCTACTCGCTCACCGGATGCAATTTAATTGTCTTCAATTGTTTTGTGTGTGTGCAAATGTGCAATTCATTTACTGTTTGTAATTTGCTCTATTATGGAACAGCCTCCACCATGTATTTTTAAGTACATGGTCTCCTCTCGTAATAAGCCCAATCTCTATTTAGCCATCTATACAAAGATGAATGAAGTGACCACGGGAAGAGAGCTTAAGATATTTTGGTATAAATGCTTTTAGGTTTTGAGGCCCTAAATCAGTTACAACAATTTAACTATTCATTATGGAGTAGACAATGACTCTGGAAGGGAAGGTCTGAGAACATAGTGCTTTGTACACTGGACCTTACTCGTTCTTTACATAGTTTTCAGTTCCAGTGGATCTAGGTTGCTTTTGTAATACTCTGTTTTTCTTTCAACAACCCTCGCTTCTTCTCTATACTTTGCAGCATTGTAATGATCATTGCATATTTTAAAGTTCAATAAACAATATTTTTCCAGGTTTATTAAGACAGCCTCAAAGTCTTTAAGCCTTATGACTCAACTTTAGGCTTTATTCTCATCACCTGTCGTGCAGTAATTTTACAGCTGAATAAACACTATTTCAGCAAATATTTTTTGACCGAAGGGTGCTATTTTCAGTCACTGACAGAGAGAACAGCACATGTTCTTCTGAGTGCCATCTTTATCAACTTCACAGGTTTCAACATTAGTTGAATATGCATGATACTTGTTACTTATCAATTGATGTTAATGTTTTTTTTCACATTTGCTTTTTGGTTTTGTTGACTCTGAACTGTTTTTATTTCAGTTCATGACAAATTGAAATAATTTTGCTGTTATTAACTTGATTTAAATAATTATTGCATTTTTGGCAATGTTTGCAGATTGATTTATTTTTCAGTGTACCTTTCATTAAGAGAATGATTTTGCCATTTTGTTGTTTCTTTACACTCAGTCAACTGGAATGCTAGTTACAATCATACCTTCCTGTAAATCTTGTCCAGTGATTTGTTATTGCTGAAATACAAAATTGTTCTGTGTTAGTTTTTACCTCTTCTTCCTCCAGCTGCTCCTGTGAATCCATTTGTCCTGCAGCATCATCGGTGGCAGCAGCAGCAGCAGCTGTGTCATCTGCTGCCTCCATCTCAACCTTTGTAAAAATCAATATCACAATCCTTAGAATAACAAACCCATTTGGTCTTTACAAAGTTAGAAAAAAATATACAAACAAGTAAAAAGTAACCAAAGTGACAATGATAAAATAAATTAATGACACCTAAAACTAGCTAAAAATGACCACACTTACAGAACAAAGAATGACTTTTCACAAATTCTTTAAAAAGATAGGTCTTAAGCGCCCTCTTAAAACTATCATTGACTTCAATCTAGGCAAAGCTAAAGGTAAATTATTCCAAAGTCTCAGGGCAAATACAGAGAATGCTCTATCTCTGTTAGTCTTAGTAAATGAGCTGGGCTGAACTAAAAGCAGTGAGAGAGCACATTGATCTTAAGTGAGTATGATATAACATTTTGACTGACGTTTTAACGTTAAGAGTTTTTTGTTTCTTAAAAAAATGTTAGCAAGTATTTTCAAGCAGAATTTAATCCACTGAATAAAAAATAAGACAGCTTCTGAAAGTAATACATAAAATTCTAACTGTCATCACAAGCTTGAATATAGAAAGGATAACAACATTGAAACCTTAAATTATCGCTATAGCCAATCATAATGATGATGACAATGACAACCTTCTAATATCTGTGATCATTAATATCACCTTGGTACATCGCACAGGTGTTTTTCCAAACCAAGCTCAGTATGTTACAGTCATGTTAATGTTAATCACAGCTGCGTCAATTTTTGAGCATCAAAGTTTGCTTGAGAGCAAACTTTGCCCAGAAGCATACAAGCAGGAGTGAACAGCATACCTCAGTAATGACAGCATCTTGTAACAGTGCTCTTACATCAAGTCTGAGATGATGAACTGGTGTCTCTTCCCAAGCTGCAACCATCTGACAAATCAATGAATAACATGGCAGAACAAATTAATAAATAAAACTAAATCAGCTCAGTTGCACAGCTATGACGCTGGGACATAACACTGATAACACCAAAAGAAGGAGCAAAACAGAAAGAAACCTTGTTGATGTCCTCAAAGGTGCGATTGTGACTGTTCCGTTTAGCACAGGCATGCGCATCAGCCATTAACTCGGCTACATAAACCTGTTCCAAGTAAAAATTGTGCATTCAGTGTTAACAATGGATACTTCATTTCAAAATAGAACATTCATCTTAAAAAATGTAAATTTTGTAAAATTCAGTCTTAGCTCTCAGGGTTTGGAGAATAAGACAAAAGAAAATAATTTTATTATTCAACCTTCATCCTCCTTTCTTTTGTTTTATTCACCAAGGCCTCATAGCCAAGTTAGAATTCTAATATACTGAAATTGGCAAATTAATTGCATCTAAAGAATACAACAGTGCTACTTCAGTGCTTTAGCCACAAGATTTTATTTGAGGACCAAAGTGCCCCCTGATGACCTTTTCAGGGGCCAATTTCTTAGTTAAGGCTGTTAGAGGCCAATAATTTAATTGAAAGCTAAAGAAGGAAAAATGCATCAGGGTATCAAGTAAAATAAAGCAGTTTACCAAAACACAAAACATTTTCTCAAAACACAAACCAATTTCCCAAAACACAAATCAGTTTACCAAAACACAAATCAATTTCTCAAAACACAAACCCCCCTGCATAAGAACCTATTTAGGCTAAAATGACAACTTTAGACTAACAGGTTCTTAAAACCCAGGTTCTTATACGCTGGCTATTACTGTATTTGATTTTAAAGAGGAAGGGAAAATGACTTATTTTTCGTGTCATATGCATTTTAAAGTAAGTCGCTACTGCTTCCTTTTCCGTTATATTTTCGGAGGACAACAGTTATCGAAGAGATGGCACAGCAATGTCTAACTTTGTTCCACATTGAGATGAATAACAATATTCCTCTAACACTTCAGACCCACAGTTGCAGTTGTGGCAGAAGATTTTCAAACATCTACTTAACCATTAGATTATGAGCTCAAGATTTCTATCGCTTGATAGTTGACGAGGGCTGCATTGATAGTTGACGAGGGCGCAGCCCTCGTCAACTATCACGCATAGAAATCGAGAGCAAATAATCAAATTGTTTTAGCATAAGTCTACTAGTTGTTCAAAACTTTATCTAAATCCTCTACACAGGCACTTCGAAAACGTCAAGAAATGGCCTTCATTTTGCCGACAATAGTACACTGCAACGCTACTCACTATCTATCACATAATAGATAGTGAGTATCGCAGCCAATCAGAGAACGGCATTCGTGATAGAACGCTAGTAGATTTATACTAAAGCATATTAGAAGTCGCCATGTTGGATGCGGAAAATCCAGGGAATGAGTCCTTTCCAGGCTCTCTGATTATAACAGAGCAAGTGCCCAGTCTTTTGATTTGTGTTTTGATGAAATTGGTTTGTGTTTTGAGAAATTGTTTTGTGTTTTGAGAAATTGTTTTGTGTTTTGGTAAACTGATTTGTGTTTTGGGAAATTGGTTTGTGTTTTGAGAAATTGTTTTGTGTTTTGGGAAATTGATTTGTGTTTTGGTAAACTGATTTGTGTTTTGGAAAATTGATTTGTGTTTTGGGAAATTGTTTTGTGTTTTGGTAAACTGATTTGTGATTGACCCTTCTGGGCCACCGTAAGGACATAATGTGTGACAAAATGACCATTATTGCTCGTCAATACAGAAAAATGTCACTATTATGTTAATGCGCCTTTGCAGAATTTTGTTTGCCAAGTATGAAATGTTAGTTGCGTTGGCAACCGTGTTGATCCCAATGTTGAGCCCTAGGATGGCTTTTGAAATACTGTGCCTGTGTTAAGCCTGCAGTCTTGTAAAAGGAAAAGGCCAAATCGGCCCTTTATTTCATTTTTCTGAGGGCCATCTCTGATTGCAACGCATGAATCCCACAATGGCACGCTATGACTGCAACACTGCTCCTTACCTCAAAACCTTTCTGTTTTGCATGACTCCAATATTTGTCAAAATGTTCAACCTGTAGATTTGGAACAAACACATATTAGCGCCAACTGTCTGGTACCTAATTTATCACAATATAGCTACAGGCAACATACACATATCCAGCCTCACCTTGTCATGAATAGCATCCACAATGACCACAGGGAAGAAACCATCCTCCAATGTTTTAGTAAAAGATTTAAACAAACTTGCTCTGTAGGCGTCCTCCATCTCTTCTTCATATACATACTCAGTTACCTGAAGAAAAAAAAATTATTTAAAGAGGTAAATACTGTCACACCTACAGTAGCCTTAAGAATCCCACAGTGATTTGCTGTGCAAAATGGTCACCCACATCTTTAATAATGATTAAAAAGTCACTCTGTCCCTGTAGACTGCATTTGTACTAAGAAAACATCTTGTATGTAAACTCTCACAAAATTGCATGTTTTGCTCAACAGTCGATACATGTATGTTTACTTACTTTCTTCTTTATTTTCTTTCCAGTGTCAGGGTCTTGCTCTGATTTCTCAACTTCCATTAAAAAGTAATCATCCAAAGCTAAGATTCGTGGAGCATGTGCTCCATAGCTCACTTCCTTGTCCTGAAGAGAAATTGGAAAATCCTTCACTTGCTTCACATTCAAACACATTTTCATCTTCAGATTTTAATACAAACTAATTTGGTACTTTGCTCAAAACTTACTCATGTGGCTCACCTTAATAAGCCTGGCTACATGTGTTTTACCACTCCCTGGAGGGCCTCTAAGAATAATAACAATCTGCAATTCAAAGCACCATAGGTCAGCTTGACAGCTCTCCACAAGAATACCTGTACCAGTAATAGATTTATTTTGTAGAAAAGGCCTAATGCTTGATATTGATTCCTCTAAAACTAATCTGCAACATTGAAGTTTGAACAAGAACAACTATTAGCAGGGTCTGAAATTTCAACCAGCTGCTAACCAATGCAACTAAAAATTGAGTGTTGGCGACCAGGATTTTAAGCAATTGCAAATTTTAGTTCGAAAAATATTTTCAGGGCTTCAACAACATTCAAACCCATGGCCTCTGCGTTAGCACTGCAGTGCTCTACCAACTGAGCAGTCATTCAAGCAAGCTATAAAAAGGCAACTTTCAGAGCAATTCCTTTCATAAGTTTTTTTTTTACGAATTCTTTTATTCTTATATTTATTATCTATAATTTACGTAGTTTAGTATTTAATGTATTTATGTCTGAAAAACCTTTTGAGGGAAATTCTTTTTACATTAAATCTTTTGGCTTTGAACGCCCAAATGTTGGGAGCAGACCAATTTATTGAGTTCATCTTTACCAATGCCTAAAAAAGTTAATTTCAGACCCTGAATTAGTATCACTGGATGACTGTCATAAATACCTTCAAGAATAAACCAATCTGTTTCACAATATCCTGTGATTGGTTATGTTCTTATCAGAAGGTAGTGAGACTTACCCTATCAGGTCTAGAATCCCGTCCTGGAGAGTCCAGAATGCTTTCCACAGGAACAGTCTCTGGCTTTTTCTCCACTCGTGGTGCTTCACTTGGATGCCTTCCCTCTTCAGGGTGGGGAGGGTAAGAAGCAGGGTCATGTGGAGGATGGTCCTCAGAGTAGGGAGGTCGACCTCTGAAGTAATCATCAAATGGAGGTCTTCTGTCTGGTGGACGTTCTTCATAAGATCTACTTGCATCAAAAAATTTAACCGGCAGTTGAAAATAATTATTAGATTGAACATACTTGATTATTTTATTTATTTTCACCATTTTTGCAAGGTGAAATTTATGGTTTAATCTAACAGACACTTCAAGTTACCTAACGCCTTGAGCTCTTCTGTCATCTCTTTCTCGTTCTCTATGGTGGTCAGGGGGGAAATGATCTGGGTGGTCCCTGTAGGGTGGGGGAGATCTTCTCCATTGACCATCTGTGTATGGAGGTTCTCTGAGTCTCTCCTCTCCAGGTGGTCTTCTCCCTGCAAAAGAAAAAATCACAAATAACCAACAATTTGTTGAGAGAGAGAGTTTTTTAAACACCACACCATATTCTAAGAATACACTACACATCTGTTATTACAGTCCAGTTTGGTCAAGTCTTTCCATTGCAGAACAAAAGGATTAAAATTATTGGAAACTGCCAGGGAAACCTGTGCTTTCAATCTTGAAGTTCAACATTTCAAACAAGACTTGATCCAAAAGTTCCATATAATTTTGACTGAGTAAATGATGTCCAAAAACATCCTTTCACTGAAACCCACCAGAAAAAAGAGAAACAAGGTTAGAAAAAAATGGAACTGAACTGTCTCAACTTAGTGAGCACATTGGCACACAACTTGATGATGACAAACTAAAAAGGAAATAAAAGAGAATAACCAGATTGGCATAACCTGTTGGCATAACCTCACGTATAAAGAGAGTCGACATATTTAAATAATTTTCATTTAACCATTGTTGAATAAAATAATACACCTTTCTTGTAATCGATTTTGTGACAAATACAACAAAGAGAAAAATGCTATGAGTGGCCAATAAAAGTTGAGACTATTCTTAAGTAAATGTATCAAATATTTCTGTAATATAAGATAGACGTTAACACCTAGATGAAGCTTTGATTGGCTTAAAAACATATGGCTAACTTACATTACAGACACATTCATGACACACCACATAAGTTTACATCAAGGGCAATGCAGGCTAATGGCAAACTGAAAAGTACTTACAGTCTCTTCTATCCCAGTCACGAAGTGGTGGCCTCCCTCGCTCATCAAAGAAATCTGCTTCACATGGAGGAGGTGGCAAAGGATGACCAAACCGATCAAATTCCTCAGGAGCTGGAGGCCTGCCTCTGAAGTCTGGTCCTGGGGAGGACCGTCCTCGTCTGTAATGCTCTATTGGTGGCCATGGGGGTGGCGATATTGGTCTCCCTCTTTCATCCTCGTGGAATGGTGGTCTTGCCCTTCTACCTCGCAGTAGAGGAGACAAAGGTCTGCCAGGTGGGCCACGTTCTCTTGACCAGCCAGACTCATCCATCTCTTCTCGAGGAAATGGTGGCCATCTTCCCCTTTCATCCCTTGGAGGAGGTGACCAACGATCCCTACCTCCCCTGGGTGGAAATGGAAAATCTCTTTCATCTCTTGGAAATGGTGGTCGATCCCAATCATCTCTAGGGAATGGTGGCCAATCTCTTTCATCCCTATGGAATGGTGGCCAGTCACGCTCATCTCCTAGGTGATGTGGATGGTCCCGCTCATCTTTTGGGAAAGGTGGCCGTTTGTGATCATCTCTTGGGTAAGGTGGCTGACCTCTGGCATCTCTAGGGAAAGGTGGTCGGTCCCGTTCATCTCTAGGGATGGGTGGTCGGTCCCGCTCATCTCTAGGGATAGGTGGTCGCTCCTGTCCATCCCTTGGGAAAGGTGGTCTGTCCTGTCC
>CM042759.1:143746-155488 GCA_022496165.2 Catalaphyllia jardinei
GTCCATCTCTTGGGAAAGGTGGTCTGTCCTGTCCTTCTCTTGGGAAAGGTGGTCTGTCCTGTCCATCTCTTGGCAAAGGTGGTCTGTCCTGTCCATCTCTTGAGAAAGGTGGTCGGTCCCATACAGCTTGTGGGAAGGGTGGTCGGTCACGTTCATCTCTTGGGAAAGGTGGCCGATCTTGGTCATCCCTAGGAATAGGTTGTTTCTCCTGCTCTCCTCTTAGAAATGGTGGCCTGTCCCTCTCTTCCTTTTGTGCTGGAACCTTGTTTGATGGTTCTTTTTGCACTTGGTCTTCCTCTTTACCAGACTCTGATTCAACACCTGGAATGGGAGGCTTTCTGTCCCAGTCATCCTTCGAGACTGGGGATCTTGCATTTTGCTGATCCAACCAAGGGGGCCCTCTATCTTGTTCATCTGGCGGCAAAGGAAGCTGCCTGTCTCTCCCAGGCCTGGGGGGTAAAGGCATAAAATCCCTCTCGACTCTTGGAAAAGGTGGTCTTGGTCCACTTTCATACCTGTCAAATGGAGGTCTCCACTCTCTTTGATCCTGCACTTCATCATGATGCTCAGCCTCTCTTGGAAGTGGTGGCCTCCCATCTCTTTCCTGAGGTAGCTGCTCCCCTTCCCATCTGGATAACCTGTCTCTGGGTGGTGGCCAATGTGACTCATGGGAGGTCTTTGACCTATCCCAAGGAGGGGCTGTACTGGCATGTTCTCCCTGGTGATATGGGCGTCTATCCCAGTGAGGGTCATGGTGAGAAGTTTGCTGCCATTCTTTAGTTTGCATGTCACTTTGATCAGGAACAGGAATCTCTCCTTCTTTTGCCATTGGTCTTTCTTTACAGAGTTCATCCTCAACCTCCATGCAGTCCTCTCCAGATACCTTAGATAATACAATACAAAATTCTGAGAACTTCGCTTCTCTCAAATAGAGCTCTTATCAGTCTTCTGTCTTTTTATGGGCTTCAAAATAAAAATAAAACTATTAGCTAAAAAGAGAACAATACAATAAAAAGAGTTATAACTGGTAGAAGGGGTGCTTGATTGTCAATATGAACTACATGTACAAGAGTGCAATAATTTTGTGGCAGAGTATATAAAAACTAAAGGGGGCAGGAAATAACAGTTGCTACTATTTAAGTTGTGTGTATAATTGCTATGACCATTCATCCCTGACCCTAAAGTTAAAAATGCTAAAAACTTGTGTACATGTACTGTACCTTGTATACAACAACAACAACACACACACACTTTATTACCCATTTAGGAATTAAATCAATTAAAAATATGATTTTGATAAGTTTAAAGTGCTCCTAAACCCCAAATATTTTTTTGCTTAAATAAATCTGTGCACCTGTTCAAAATGCACTTAGCCGTTTTAATCTTAATCTTGACTTTCTTATAGGCTATAAAAGTTATGAAATCTAGCCATCATCTGTTCCATGACCAAGCCAGTAAGGGGCATGGGTCTAGTCCTGGTTTTACGCCAAAAACGATTTGCATCGCAGTAAGCCTTTGTAAACATGCATGCAAAGACGTTTATGACGTAAATCCAGGACTAGACCCATGCCCCTTACTGGCTCGGTCGTGGAACAGATGATGGCTAGATTTCATAACTTTTATGGCCTATAAGAAACTCAAGATTAAGTTCAAAAAGGCGTAGTGCGTTTTGAACAGGTGCAATGGTTTATTGAAGCGGAAAA
This sequence comes from Catalaphyllia jardinei, assembly GCA_022496165.2. Taxonomy (NCBI): domain Eukaryota; kingdom Metazoa; phylum Cnidaria; class Anthozoa; order Scleractinia; family Caryophylliidae; genus Catalaphyllia; species Catalaphyllia jardinei. Next base: position 145,450 of record CM042759.1, read on the forward strand.
AATATTTTAGATTTAGGTGCACTTTAAGGGTTACCAGCTTCCTGAAATAACTAAAGAGTTAAAAACATCAGGGAGCTGGTTTAAATAGTGTAAATTAAATCTTTACAACAGAAGTAAGACAGTTATACCAAAAGTACATTCTAGCTAAGCTATCATATACACTGTACACACAGACACACACAACACATACACACTTACAACACTCACATACAAACATGATGATAATAATAACAGTACAATTCTAATAGCTACATGTAGAAAGCTCTAATGAAAGATATTGTTCCTTTAGATTTAATTTAAATTTTGAAAGAGAGTCAGTTTTGGCTTGTTCATTTATTGCATTCCAAATCACCGGCACCTGAAAACTTATATTAAATTACTGTTACAATGATATAACAGATAACAAAAATACTTTAAAAAAATCAACAATCTAACTTATTATACTTTAAGGTTCTCTTCATTAAATTAAATTACCAAATATCTTAATCCACTTTCATTGTTGAGGCCATTTTCCCAGCAGGGTTTCAGGGCCAATGGTAACAAATCATGAAACAAATAATGTAGAATTAACTTAAGATGGTTAGAAATTCCAACTGGCAATAGGCAGACCAGTTGGCCATTTACAAACATTACCTGATAGCTGTTGTCCTGAAAACTACTGGCTTGGTTACTATTGTCTTTGTTTGTGTCAGTACCTTTCCTCTCTCCAACTGTTTTTAACACGATCATAGAATTAATCAATATTATTTTAGACTCTTGAACTTAAGGAGTTAAACTGAGATTTTGGTCGAATGTAAATATCATTCTTCATAGATTTCAGGATTGGAATTTGCCAAGGGAATTTAAATGTTTCAATATCATTGCCATCATTATGCCTGACATAAGAGAACAAAAATAGTATAAACCGCAGCCCTCAAATGACTCTTGCATCCACTCTCAATAGTCTGGTGCTTAATTAAAGTATCATCAGACTGAATTGTTTGCGGAGTCAAACAACAACAACAACAACAACAACAACAACAACAACAGCACCAAGAACAGTGCAAAACATTTTGCTGTCATCATTTTAAAAGCTTATGATTTTTCATACAGCCCTGCCCTCAAATAAGCATTGCAACCAAACACAAAATTCAAAGAGCGCTATAACAGCATCTTCCATCAAGTATCCTGGTACAGACTCAGTTGTTCATGTTCAGGGCTGTCATTAAGTTTTGAGTCACCTGTTGCCTTGTTCTCCACACACATAACAAACCTGTTACTTTGTGCTTGAATTCTATCCTTAACAGGCAATTCTCACTCACAGTATCAAGGGGAAATCAAGCATACTCAGCTGTAACAAGTGTTACAATTTATGGCCCTTGATAACAACCCTGATGTTAAGGTACAGACACATTAACTGACCTGTCTCAGGCTCATCTCCTGTTTTTGATAGCACCACTGGTAGTTCATTATCTCCTATACCAGGAATCTGATCTCCTCTTTCTGAAAATGCCACAAGACTGCTGCTTTGCGACCCAGACTCCTCTGGAAAATCTCCTACAATCACCGAAAATCACCACCCAATTAAATCAAGTACTAAGAGTTTGACCAATAATGCCTCCAAGGTTACTTCACATACAACCCAGGTCAGGTACAAACTAACAAGCCTGTCAACAGGGCACCTATCACACCAACATATCAGAGAAAAGAAATGAAGGTGGGGGAGGTGTGAATCTGCTGCCCAAAATACTAAATTGATATATGTAACTAGCCAAAGATCCATAGACCGTCTACTCTTCAAACTACCATCTGCACAACATACATAAACTGTATCATGCCACTGATGAAAGAAGAAACCAATGATGTTTACAGTGTACTTTGTTCACAGACAAATGATTATACCTTGGAATTGAGATTCCTTGTGATATTCTTCCATTGATGATTCTAGACTGTGATCAAAAATGCACTCATTTTTTGGACACCTGTGAATAGGTAACAACACATACACATAGATGTTTTTTTGCCTTGATTATGGCTGAAATGTGTTTCTTTGCAGATTTAATTCAGCCTTTACAGTGCGTTTCACAAAACATTTGACCAGTGGTTTCCAAAGTTCGACTGAAATTACCAAAGTTCACTATGAACTTGGTAATTTCATTATGTACTTGTCAATCAAATTGTGAACTTGGAAATGAAGATGTGAATTTCACCCTGAACTTCATTGGGAACTTAACAAGTTCATTGCAAGAGAAGTTCGTGCCATTGGGTCAAATTGTCTCGGAATTTCCTTACACATGGTTACCTTGATTAGGAATTACTAGTTTTAAAATGCGATATAAAACCCTGTAAAACCTTGCAACAGAACTTTCTCAGATGTCATCCGACACCTACCTAAAAATAGAATACAATTTCTGTGGTGTTGGGTTATTCTCGGGTAGCTTCAGATAGAACTTCTACGCATAGTGGTTTAAAAGTATTTTACATTTAAATCTATCAGTGATAAAAAAAAAACTCCACAGGACATACGTCATTCTACAAATAGCGCGAAAAAATAGAATATTTCACTATCGTGTTGTTGAACTTTTTTTATTTACATTACCACTGTAAACCAGATACTAGTCCTGCCATCCGTCTGTGATGTGCAGTCCCTCTGTACCTCAAATAATTTACATTTCCGAAGTAAACATGATCATAAAATAAGCCTTGCTTGGTTGAGAAATGTTTTCATATTGTTTAAATTCACTGGTGGTTATATTACCAATCCAACTACACTGAATGGCATGAACTTTGCTCACGACAAATTTTGCAACTTCCCAAGGAAATTCGGCATAAAATTCACAACTTTGTTTCAAAGTTCACGATTTGATTGACAACTGATGAAACTGCCAAGTTCGTAGCGAACCTTGGGAATTTCAAATGAACTTCGGACACTGTCTGTCAAAAGTTTTGCAAAACGCACTGTAAGGCCTTGATGCAAAACTAATTAAATTCTCACTGACACTGAAATAAAGTTATTAAGAAAACCACTAGGAATGACAGGAAAAATGCATTTTCTTGCTATTTACAGACTTAAGTTTGTGTCAAATTTATTCCCACTGAGCATTGCAATAACTGACATACCTTGAGCCAAACTTGCAGGGAGGGTGTTGGAAATGACAACTGATTCCAAACCGACAACTGGGAAAAAATTTACAAGGTTGCTTTGTGCCTTTTTGTTTCAAATTTCTCCCAGTGGAACCTGAAAGGAGAAATAAGAATTAATTAATATGTTATCAATAATGGTAACATACTAATGGCCTATGTCTATATCCCATGATACCATTGTCAAGGATCATGTATTCACTGTTAGTATTACTTTCAAACAATTAAATTACACAAAAAGTTTTCCATTGACCCTTTCAGGGTTTATGACCACACAATGCTGAGAATGAATGCTTTTAATAAGTTGTTTGTGTGGACTCGGAGGAAAATGTCAGGTGTTTCTCAACTACAGTACTGCTCAAAAGTAAGTTACCAACCTCTCGCGAGACACGCGATACGAGATTCTTTTCTCTTGTCTCTCGAGACGAGACTCTTGTCTCGCGAGAGCTTAAAAAAGATGTAAGTGCCACTGCTTGAATTCCTTGCAAGACTTTAATAGCCTATTGGAATGCGAACTGAAAAGCACGCAGAAAAATTAGTCTACCATAACTTTGTGCACTCGAACAAAACGTTTGCCAAACTCTGCTGTTTTGATGCTGTTTGTTTATCACGTTCATTTGAGATTTGACTCTTAAACTTTTCAAATTTACTCTGCTCAAAAAATGCTGTGAAGCTTTCTACTTTAAATGGAATTCACGTCGTTCATAGGTTTACGGGAAAGTGCTTAAACCTGTACGATGAAAGTTTGCTGATCGATCGTATCATCCTATTTTGCCAATTACATACAGCGAAAGTCATGGATATTGAAGTTATTAACTTCACTTTTACCAGTCATTTGGTAAGGTTTGTAGACCTGGCAGAAAGCGTTGATGAAAAGACTTAACAGTTTCATGCTTGACAGCAAACCATTCACATTTTTCAAGGTTGACGAAATCGACGATCGACGGGTACAATGTGCTTTTTTTACTGTGCTTCTTAAACATTTCCTTAAGACTCTTTCTAACCGGAATGACTTTTCCTTTTGATACGTTTTTTTTTTCAAACATGCACGTGCCTTAGTCAAGGCTGTTGCCTAACAATATTTCAAGGAACCCAGAAGGGCAAAAGCCAAGAAGTTAGGAGCCCAACAGGTAATGTTTTGGTAGCTGCTGCAAAAATTTAGGTGCCCAAAGGACTTTTTTGGGTCCCCCAGAATGCTAGGCTCCTGTTAGGCAGCAGCCTTGCTTAGTTATGAGACCATGTATAGTCATGTTTTCGATTCGTTATGTAATCATAGTTGAAAACTTCGCAGCAAATTTCCCAAGTGATTTATCACATTCAAAACTTTTCGTCTGTAATAACAACATATAAGTTCAAGTTTTAAGTCTTTTCCTCGATAATGAAAACAAAAAGGGTTCCAGTTCAACAGACTCGCAGCACGAAATGCAAATTCAATACACCGACAAATACACAGGTAACTCTGGATAATCGGAGAAAGACTGAAACTTTATCAAGCGCTTTCCATCACAGATCAGCGATAGAACCGATCTTGCGAAAAAGGTTTCGTTTCAACTTGCTTGCATGTGTGTAACACACTAAAAGCGGGACGAGAGACGAGAGGTGATAACTTACTTTTGAGTGGTACTGTACATATGTGACTCTCCATGGGAAAACAGGGAAAAAGGCTAAAATAGCATGCCAAACAATAGGAAGTGTGTCAAATGACACACCATCTTCTGAGCAGTGTGTCAGAAGGCATGCATCAAAATTTTTCCTTTGTTATTATCGCACGGTAAAAACAAAAGTTGCATGTCTCATCGAACAATGAAGTGTGTCAAGCTCCATACTGGGTGAAATGGCATGCCGGTGAGTCAAACAGCACACATTTTTCAACTGTGCAAAATGACATGCTAACCTTGTCAAAGAGCTAACGTTCAACTCACTGTTCTTCCATCTCAACAATCAGTAACAAGTTCAGCTTGGCTAGCACTCGAGTTATGTAGCGGTGGCCGTAAAAACAAACTTTGGAAACAAACAAATGTCTGCTCGCAGATTTTCAGTGATTCCAGTGCTTTTCAATGAGTATTGTACTTAAAAATTAACGTTGATACAAAATCTTTATTCATGCACATGATCATGCGTTCTATGTTTGCGAAATCAGCTTTCTCTTTCGGCAGTTCTCTCGATGTATTGAAGATAAATGTTACTATTTCAGATGACGTTCAACAGCCGTTCGAACAGCTATCCATTCAAAAAAATTGTTAATCATTCGAACAGCGCGAGCTATCCATTAAAAAGATCGTCAGCCTCTGGAGCGGTTAGAGCTGTCCCGTCCAAAAAAATCTGTCAACCGTTCCAGCTATCTGTTGGAAAAAAACAACACAGTAACTAGTAGTTTTCATTGGAAAGTGAAGAACGACTTGCATTTGTGGCATTCTGAAAGCTCCTCCACAGTCACGCTGTTAGTACTTTACGCTGATTTGATGATACTAAAGAATACATCCAATCAGGGAAGAGCAAAGAGTGTGACTGATGCTTCTAGCACACGAAGAAATCTTCAAAGCGTTTCAAAGTTCCAGGAATTGCTTCAAATATTCCAAGAAACAAATCGGCTTTAGTCATGGGAATTTGTACAACATTCACTTGCTTTCAAACTCCTCTCCTGTGAAAACATTCTACAATCGAAACAAGCTTGAAATCTATTTGCCGAAACGGAATTCTAAGAATCTCTATGTACAAAACGTGCATGTGGTCGCTACAGGCGAACACTCCATATTTTGTTGTTTTGACTGAGCCCTTTTTGCAAAAATCAATGTAAACCTATCATAACATGGCATAACACGATAACATATTTGTCTGTAGTGGGGAAACCACAAGTTTCTGCCATATGCATTCAAATAATTTACGCTTTTTGTTGCCGGTCCGAAACACAAAATTTGCCGCCATTTTCATTAAATATCCATTGACGCCTAGCCTGCGTAGCAAGTGTTTCCGTGGAGCAAAGAGCGAAGAAACGCCATGATTTTGGATATTAGAATAAACAAGTTTCATTCAGAGTTCGATAAAACGAATATTTCTCAATGCAAACGCAGCTTACCGTGACAATTGCGCCACTTAAAAATAGTAATTTGAGATTGCGTTATTTTCATTTCGAACACTGAAAATGGCTTTGCGAAAGCAGCGCTATTTGTGTCAAAAGTTTCTGTTGCCAAATCCTTTTCACACTTGGAAAATCTCTTGCTTTGAACAGATTATATCGCATGCGCATCTTTTTCACTCGCATGTCTTTTGGCACATTAAGCGTGTTAAACAGCTGATTGCTTTCAACAAAAGCTTTAGCGTGCAAAACAATATCTACCATGACACTCTTTGTTTTGCTTATTACATATGCGCTTATCTGAGAGACAAGTGACATGCTTAGGGTACCGTGTCATCACACCCGTGCCCGTGCATTCACCTTTTTCCCTGTTTTCCCATGGAGGGTCACATATTTTTCTTTTACAGGTCTGTCAAATTTTATAGACATCCAAGCAATTTTAGGCAGTAATAAGTGGCACTACAGGTGATAAATTTTCACAGCTTGAAAAGGAGAACACTGTTTTAATCCAACATAAAAAAATCTTTCTGACACAGTCAAACAAGGAGAGACCCCAATAATAACATGTAAACTTGAATGGATTAAACTAACATAATGTAAAGCTAAGATGGACAAAAGTTAGGCAAGTTTTTTTAAGGCTTAATCATGGACCAAGACTTGCAATGTTATCATTCCAGCCATTTAATTAAAATTTTTTCGATTCATCCATTTCTCGAGTCTCTCAGTTAGTTCACCAAAATTCCCAACTGTTATTCAACCTCATCCACAGTTACCAGTGAAATGAAAGTTACGCTACCTGTGTTTTGATCTGCTGCAGTGTTATTATTCTCCTGAGCTGGTGTACCCTGAGTCCCATGGCTGTACTGTGATGACCATGAGTCACCTGTCCCAGACTCAGCCTTGATTGTACTAATAACAGCACTTGATGACTTGGTCACAGTTGATTCTGACTTTTCAGGAGCATCTGGTGCAGAAGTCTGCTTTAACTGTTTCCCAAGCTGCTGAAGCTGCTGAAGCTGTTGGAGTTGTTCTTGTTGTTGTCGTAGCAGCTCTAGCTCCTTCAGAGGATCCAGCTTGAGTGGACTCATGGTAACCGCAGCAGAAGATACATTTCTGTTAGAAAATAATTCAAAATTTTTTTTCAATGCTACTTTTCCAGGTAATAGTTCAAGGTATGTCTCCCGTCAAACTGAGAAGAAGTTTAAAACAGTGTTCTGTATTATGCAGTTCAAACTTCACTTGTACAATGGTATACATGTGGTTTGTGTCAACAGATACAACAGGTTAGTTTGACTATCCAGTACTGGTCAAAGGGATTGCGATATTACATACATGTAGAGCATGTGCACTACCTACAAATTACATGTACAGACAGTGCCACACACCTCACATGCAAATACATGCAATTGTAATCGGTTACACATGGTAGACATGATACCTTGTGTTTGAATCTGTATTTCATTGTTATCAAAAGAAACAAGAGTTGAAATCACATTTGTGCATTGGTAAACATTCATGTGTGACATCATATGTCATAAACATAAAGGGAACCTCAGAGTTGATGTTGGGCAGAAGTGTTTGACATTTATTGTTCATTGCTGCTCGAACTTGTACACTAATTTGGCAATGCTTGTCAGCTTTTAAATTTACTTTTTGTTTTGAACACTGAGAGTTGCATGTTTTGATTGCAAGTTAGCAGTGGCTTTTTGTTTAAGAAAATACACGCAAATGTGTGTACGAATGGCAAAGGTTTCTTCTGCTAATTTAAACACAAGCACTCGCATGAAATTACACACAAATGTGTGTAATTACCAGATCAGTAAATTTTGTAACTCTGGATAATTTCAGCCTTAGTAGCCAGCAGCTGGTCCCAAATTAGATGCTTTATCCTTGCAAATGTCCTGACACCCATCGCTGAAGGATTATGGCCCAAGTTTGACCAAATAAACATATTTCCCGTCGGCTGCCATTGTTTATCTAAACAGTTAATTCGCTAACAAAACCCTCCTGAAGGGGATATGAGGAAAGGAACTGAGAAATGGCCTGCAATTGGCTGATAATGACATCATCCACGGAGGTTTGGGATTAGTAACCGACAAAACTAAAAAAAAAAATAATAAACCGAAGGCTGAGCAAGAACTGCCCAGCCTCCGGCTGCGTGCTTAATTAGCCAATACTGTAAAAGGATAACATGTTCATCTTACAAATACATACCTTTCACTTTTATCCCACTCTACTGGCAATTTTGTGGATGTTTCAGCTGAAACATAAGAAAATAACCAATTTGTAATAAAATAAGAAAAAAAGGAGTCAATTTAGAGAGTGGAAAACCAAGAAATGCTGGTTTCTCACTTAGATACAAGCAGAAAGTCACATGGTAGAGATTAAGAAATGTAAGTACCTGTAAAAGTATTAACGAATGTTAACTACAATTTAATCCAAATGTAACGCTAATCACTGAACACTTGATAGACTTTGTTTTCCCTCTAAAGAGCAAGACAGTTGAAAACAATAACTAATTACAGGTTCACAGTCCAAGAGTAGCTAAAAATGCTTCAGTGCTTTTTTAACTTTCCAGATAAGGTGAATTGTCCACAGTTCTAAATATTAATCTGCTTGCCAGCACTCAATTTTTGGTCACATTGGAGATCAGTGAGTTCATTGAAGGTAAATACCCAACAGTTAGAGATAACAATGTGGTGCAAATGTGATGGTTCTTGCTTTCTTTGTAACTGCAGAAGGTTACAGAACTTGACAATTACATGCAGTTTCTCTATGTATTGTGACTGTTTTGAATTAAAACTACCATATTGTAATCCTGTCTCTATATGTACAGTACCTGAGGATGTTTGTGTCATAGTACTACCTGGAGCAACTTTTGTCTTGGACTGAAGCCATTTTGGTATGTGACCCTGTTTTTGTTGGTCTCCTGTTTGGCTACTGTCTACTGAAGGCTTGTCTTTACTAAGCCACTTTGGAATTTGCTTTTCCTGTGCCTGTTGGCCATAAGTGACAGCTTGAGCTTGGCTAGTTTTTGGAACTTTTTCCTGTAGCCATTTTGGAACTTGTTTCTTTTGAGCCTCAAGAGCTTTCTTTTCAGCTTCTTGTTTGACACCTTGTTCACTCTTTTCAAGTTTTTCTTGTAACCAATTTGGCATCTTGTTTTCTTCTTGTTGATTCTTTTCAGATGGTTGATATTGATTTGACAAGCCTTGCTTAGCCTGTAACCACTTTGGAAGTTGTTTAGCACCACTGGCACTAACTGCAGTTCTCTGTTGTTGATTTGATACTGCCTTTGCAGGTGGCATCCACCTAGAGTTCTGTCCTGGTTGGCTTGATGATGTTAAGGTTTTGCCAAACTCCATCCAGTTTGGAAGCTGATTTTGTTGGACTGTAGCTTTGTGAGTTCCAGTAGGCTGGTTTTGCATCAAGTCAGGAATATTTTTTGGCAATGAAGCTTGATTGTTATCCTGAGAGTTCTGGTTACTACCACCTGTCTGATGTTGCATCCAGTTTGCTTTTTGCTGTTGTTCATGCTGTGATTTCCAAGGTTGGTGTTGTTTCTGTTGGTATTGTTGGTTTTGGTCTTGAAAATTATGGCCTTGCTGCTGCTTATATTGTTGATTTAGTCCTTGCTGATTTTGTATGGAAGTACTTTGAGACCACTGAGACTGAGATGGTTGATGGTGCTGGTGGTTTTGAAGAAATTGTTGTTGTTGTTGTTGTTGGTACTGGGATTGTTGTTGTTGTTGTTGTTGATACTGGGATTGTTGTTGTTTTTGCTGTTGCTGGTAGGGTGATTGTTGTTGATACTGGGATTGTTGTTGTTGTTGCTGTTGTTGG
>CM042759.1:156259-189883 GCA_022496165.2 Catalaphyllia jardinei
GGCAGCCATCGAAAGACGAAAAGCTGATAAGGAAAGCAACGAACAGCCAACAGAAACAATAGAATATATCACATCTACTTTCGCCAAGGAGAAGGGAGCAATAGAGGAACAGCTAGGTAAAAGGGCAGAACTGATAGAAGCTGGCAACAAAATGAAGGCGGTAGAATTCTTCGATTGCTTGTCAGATAAGTGCCAAAAACTCCAAAAGTTTTTAGCGGATTCAACAATGTTTTTACCTTCTCGTGACATTCAGGTGTCACAGGATAGTTTAAAAGTGTTACAGCAAGAGATCAACGAGAAACGAGAAGAATACATACCAAAGAAGAAATTTGCTTTCAAAGCGAGGAAAAAAGAGTCGTCGGTAAAAGAGGTGCGTACAAGGTCTTTAAGATACCTTAAAAGCTCTGCAGAGCTCCAAGGCAGCTTGTGAACTTTCAAAATTTTTTAAGGGGACTCAACGACAGAGGGAGTCATGGGGAAGTCCATAACTTTATAGGAAGTGGTAGCCAGAGGGAGGTTGTGACCCTCATCTTAAACCGAAATAATCATAGCCTCTAGAAATCCTACTCAAGGCTGAAAATGTTTTGGTTAGCACTAGGAAATCAAGATCCCTACAGGAAATTGTAATGTGAGCCAGTATTAGTCACAGTTACTGTGGTAACCTGCAATCAGGCGTCCCTTTTTTTCGATCGTGGCGGGAAGGGACACCTGATACAATTACATACCTGCCAACTCTCCCTGTTTTCCGGGGAGTCTCCAAGTTTTTCATTAAATCTCCTGGTCTCTCGGATTGCCTTTTGGGTGATTTTCCGAGGTTATTCCTGGACATTGTCTTTAATGACATTCTCACAATGAAAGATTTCTAGACGTTTCCAGATTTTTGTACTCTGGGGGTTGGCAGGTATGCAATTACTTGACTGTTCGTCTGCCGCCCCCTAATTAAAATATCTGTCAGCGAGAATGTTGGCAATGCCATCAGATATTAAAGAATGAATCAATCAGAATTACTGGAAGTCACTTTGTGGGCGGGGAATTACACAAGGCACAAACAGTGTGAATTTACATGCTGTACATTATGGCCGAGCAAAACATGTCCTCCTGTTTTGTTCGTAAATGAGTAAGTTTCAGAAGCAGAACAAGAAATGCTATCTTTGTGCGTCTTGTGTGTCACTTGGTAAAGGTACCTTTCCTCTCTGTAAGTCAACAAAAAACAACGGTGGTTTTTGATGTGGTGTTGGCTGTACTGCCCATATGAAACAACACTTTTGGAATTAACTCATATATAGCGCTCTTGCCAAATCACGTCAGTAGCACGGCCAAAATATATCTCCCATGGCATATGATTCTAGGAGAGCATTCTATTTGTTCATCTTTGTGAGTTTTGCTTCGCTCGCCTCACCAAACGCCGTCAGTTTGCGGGATTTCTTTGACCAGAAGTCACACTGCCACACAGATAACCAATCATGGCTTAGGTCTAAGTACCTTTTGTTTCTTGACCAATCAGAGAAAAGTCCAGATTCTTGACTAGTAATGGACAATTAGTCAAGTAATTGTATCAGGTGTTCCTTCCTGCTGCTAAAAATAAAGGGACGCCTGATCGCAGGTTATCACAGTGGTTACTTGTTCTACACAATCATGTTCAGAAATGTTAAAATTATTTGAACTTGATTGCATGTACATAAATCATACTGGACCTCCTGTTTTTGATTTTGTCCAGAGTGTCATTAGTCTATTTGGTCACCGTTGACCAAAAAGGTGTACGCCCTGGTAACTAGATTGCCAGGAATCTTGCCAAGTTGACATAGAACACTCATTCTGGATTTAGCCCATCAAGACATCTGAGGTCAAGTATTAATCAAGACCTTCAATTAATATCCTCAATTAACACTTGTTCAATACTCAATCATCTTTCCAGTCAACAGTCATTCAAGAGCCAACTAATTTTGGCCGACATGCCATCAAGTGTCAGTCGATACATATGAGTTGTTTGACAGTCAGCTGACTATCCACAGACTGTCAATCAAGTTTATGGAATAGAACCCAAAGATGTCAAATCCCTATTCTAACAAACTCATTTTCCCCACCCCATGCCACTTCGTTATATTGGAGTTCACCATACTAAAAAATCTTTCTTCAAGTTACAAATAACATCTTATGAAGTTGGGAAGATAGTTGGAGCACTATAATAATTATAATTAATTATTAAAAAAAACTTCTAAACCTTGTAAAAAAAATATTATCTGTTTGTTAGGAAGGACAAATGAAGCAAGAAATTAAGAAGGGAGGTGCACTGTCAGGTACAGAAAAGAAAATTGCAGATGCCAGTCTTGGTTTTCAAGGGGTTTCAGATGACACACTCACCATGGCTCCATCACAGGTCAAGAATCGAGACATCACACTTAGAGATCTTCAGAACTGCATTATCATAATTTATGGAGCACCATCAGCTCTACTTATGAATAAGCTGAACAACTGTACTGTGTTATGTGGACCAGTTTCTGGAGCTGTCTTTATTGAAGACTGTCTCAGTTGTAAGTTTGTTTTTCCATGTCATCAGTTGCGAGTTCATAGCACCACAGATAGCAAGTTTTACCTTCATGTGACAAGCAGGGCCATTGTTGAGGATTGTTCCAATCTGGGCTTTGCTCCATTTAACTGGAAATATGAAAACCTGAGGAGTGACTTTGCATCAGCAGGTCTTGATCCTTCAGAGAATAATTGGTCGCTAGTCAATGATTTTAATTGGTTAAAGGCTGATGAGCCTTCTCCGAACTGGTTCATAATCAGTGAAGATCAACGTACAAACAATTGGACCTTGTAAGCTTTCAACTGCGGTGCTTTTAGTTTTAGTAGTCTGCACTGTTATTTAAAAGCAAAATATAGTTGTTAATAATAATTTGTAAAAGTTCTGTCTTGTTCTTCTGTTGCTACACAGTGGGTTTTAGGTAAATATTAAAGTCCAACCTCCAGTTGCAACTACCTCTCCTCAGCAACCAGTAGTCCAGAACACCAAAACTTTCTCAATCAGATCACTACACATGGAATCTCTCATAAGCAACTAATACCAGTTTTAGAGCTGAAAGTCTGAAATTTTCTTTGTTTTTAACCTTGCAACCACTTAACAAACAGAGCATAAATTGGATAATAAGGAGTTGTAACAATAATTTATCACATTCCTGGGAAGTACAAGAGACTAAAATTTCTCATTGGGAAATACCAGATTTTTTCTCAAAATAGACTTTTCACATAAAACATTTAGAACACGGGGTAAGTTTCTGCAGTTATAATGTGCAAATGAGGCTAAATGTTGACCGAATATGGTCTTATCTATTGTAAACGACCAGGGCTAGCTGGGATTGACATTTTGGGTGTGGCTTGCGGGAGGATTGACTGGAAAAATCTTTTTCCCTGGCTGATAAAGTGTTACTGTGTTGACATTCATCTATCCATCCACTAATTCCCTTGATAATTTTTTTTCCACTCTCTTCCTACTGGATGATTGCATTCAAGTTTCCCATCTCCCTCCCCTAGCATTTCTTTAGTGTTATTTGGTTAATTACTAGGGTTCTGAACAGGAATTAGCATTAGTAACACTTCGTCAGTTGGTGTGTTGAGGCGTGGGGGTTAATTAACATTAACGTTTACCTGTAGTAACTGGAATTTAACTGTGCACACTTGTGCTCTAAAATACCTCTTTCAAAGCTCAACTGAACCTTCTTAAATCAACTAAGGGCTGTTTTATGCCCATGAGGTTTTTTCTATGGCGATTGACTCCTCTCAAATGCAGTGACTCAAATCTAGGCAATGTTTGTTTGTTTTTATTATTCATACTACTAAAAAATTCTACAGCACTACAACCTACTAATGCATCCTGAATACTAACACCTTATGTTATTTTGTATGATAACAGTGTTTTACCTTAAGTCTCCTCTGCAAACATTATTTTATGTTATCAACATTCATTGACACACTATTTCCATGACAACCCAAAGAAGGCTAGGTTGACTACAGTAGTACAATACTTACTTTGTGAGAAACAATTTCACAAGATCAGTGTTAATATATTATGTTCCAAAAATCTTCAGGCTTGCAAGTTTAACTACTCAGTGAAAAAACTGGGAACTAAATTATTATTATATCTTTATTACACCTCACTGCAGACCTTATGATTCTTCTTAGTTTATCAGAGCACTGGCATTCCAAAGTACTTAGCATGTGCTTTGATAGGTCACTTTCGCATATCATACTATCTGCCCCTATGCTGATCATAGCTAATGCTCACTTGAGTACAGATATTTGTATATCACAGCAAGGTTTTCCAAAGTTTTGAGCCAAATTGCTAGAAAATGTACAAATGTTGTTATAAAGGTAGCGACAAAAGGTTTCACCATCTACCTTATGAGAAAATAATTTAGTAAGCCTAAAGATGTTTAAGTGAAAGTTCTTTTGAAGCAAGAGTGCACATCCACACACAATAACACAAGGTTTGCTTCTGGTTGTTTGGTTTGCGTTTTGTTAATATTGTAAGACAAAATGGTAAACAGTGTAGTAACCACCATTGAGTTACGGATGTAATTAGGAGGTTTGCTAAGCACTTGATGAGATAGAGTAGTTCTTGGTTATCACCTCAAGCAACTGCCATGCTTCCTTTGTGCTGCTTACCTGCAACAGCCTCCTCCATCCATGCCTCAATAGTGTCCATTGGTTAAAAACATGTTAACTAATATATGGAATATTGAGAGCAAATCAAACAATTAAATGAATCAAACCAATATGCACGTCTCCTGAGTAAAAATATTTCGGCCTTGAATCAACTTGGTTTTCAATTTATAATGCTCATTTTATGATATTAAGAATTCTGTCAGTAAACTGACTGAATATTAGTACACCCAGCTGACTGGTACCCACTGCGGCTCGGTGCTGAGTGCCTCAATGCATTTCTTGAGCTCAATCAATGCATCATCCAGGTTTTCATTCACAATAACCTTATCAAAATAATGTGCGTAGTTGTTGTACAGTTTTTCAGATTCCTCCACAGTCCTTTGTAGATCTTCATCCTGATTAAAAAGCAAGTAATTATTTTACTCAATTTTGGTTGCATGAAAATTTACATTGAATTGGTGCTTTTTACTCTGCATCACCGGTATTTTCATTTCATAAAAAGTTCTTTTATTTTGTTTTGAGATGATCAAGTGCCTTATTACATGCATCTCATCTGTGTGGACTTACAGCATAAACATGCACTTGATAAAAGAGTTTCATTCTCATCCCTTGCTCCATTTGGTCAGCACCAAGAATAGCTATCTCTGGCCAGACCCGATTTTCTGAGCAGGCACAGAGACACTGGAAGGCCACGATTCACCAACTTCTGTCAAATCTGGCAAATCTGATTGCCTTAGAATACGAAACAAATTCTCTGCCATGGTCAGGAAATCAGGTCTGGCCAGAGCACAGCCTCTTAGGACAAGAATTGGACAGTGTAAATTCTGTCTAATCATCATAAGGAGTGTTTGTCTACTAAGTATGAAAAACTATCCAATGACGAGAGGTGATAAAATTATTGATAACATGGTGCTGCAACCAGGACTGAATGTTTACAAAAGAGGAATATCTCACTATAGGAGGTTCCACTAGAGTATTTAACAACATTATCATAGTAGCTGTATATTTTCATCAGCACCAAATATCCAATGTGCAGTCAGTTAAAGTGCCCCTGTGATAAAAAATCACTTCCTTTTTTCTTGAGATTCTGAAACTTGACTGGCAAAATTCTGACCTTTCATTTCTATCCAAAGGCCGTTTACTTTGAGTGTAAGTTTTGGATTTCACGATCCGCCAACACACACGTTCAAACCTGACCGATTTGACCTCAGAGGGTTGGATCCAGGAAAAGTGATGTCAAAGGCTCACCAGCTTAAAATTTCTGCGTGTGAACGCAGCTTATTATGCATCCAAAGTGCGAGTTTAAAAGTGTGAAAGCCCAAAACTCCCGTGCTGCATATTAATTCTGCAGCGTACATGCATCGCATTCTTAAACTAGTGAGCCTTTGACGTCATTTTCTCCTCGATCCAGCTCTCTCAAGAACTTAAATTTAGTAATGGCGGATCATTAAATAGGGAAGTTCCAGTTAAAATAAACAGGTGTTTTTTTTAAATCAAGGATTAAAACTTGGGTCGCTTAGTGTTTAGTTAACATAGTTTTGAAATCCAAAGGAAAAAAATAATTTATTTTTCGTCACAGGGGCACTTTAAAGAGAAAAGGGAAATTCCAGTTGTTGAAGTTAAATTACAACATGCAAGTGGGGTGTTGTTCTGTACTCACTGTTTGTTTCTTGGTAATAGTGCCCTCTGATGTTGCACGCTTATGAATCTCCACAAGAGTATCAATTGGTGGAGAGGCAATAAATACAACATAGGGCATAAATTCAGGTGTCTTGAGGATCTTCAATGCCTGCAAATGAACCAAAACAATCCCTGTTTAAAAGGTGAAAAGAACTCAGTTAAATGACCTTGCTCTCCATGAATTCTTGTAGCTTAGTAGAGAGAGGGACTGCCCAATGTGTGGGAGGTCATGGGTTCTTTTCCTGTTGGCGACTCAGATTTTTTCTTTGTCCCACCCTCATGTCATTTGATCAGTTCACTTTTCCCAAAAAATCTTTTCCCAAAAAATCTGTTGGGTATGAGGGACGGGAGGTGGCTAATGATAAAAATAATAAAGACTAAAAGTAAGTCCTGCTCCTCTTTAAAGTATAATTAAAAGTTAACAGATCACTTTATAAATCAACACTTTTGCTGAAAGTGAACTTTCTTAAGCTACACATGACAAATTTTTCAAGTACATAATTCTCACTGCCTTATCATGTATAAAGATATCACCAAGTTATCCTTAAGTCTTACCGTCGGGTTAATATCCAGAATGCACATCTTTCCAGAGCGCATGACATCACGAATGCTATCAACCTTGGTTCCATACAGGTTACCTTCATAGTCTCCATGCTCAAGATACTTTCCAGCCCTGATGTCTGCCTCCACTTCTTCACGACTTGCAAAGTGGTATCCTTTACCATTTTCTTCACCTTCTCTTGGCTCACGTGTTGTGTCTACATGGAAGAATAGTTTCTGGATTTAAAATCATTGAAGTCATGTGACCGCCTATTAAAAAATTATTTTCTTTTTCACTTGTTTAATCAATTGTTCATTTGAGCAGAACCTATAGCAATGTTTGGACACCCAATTTTCAAATCCTGGGTTAAGGTCTGAGGCAAGAATTCTCTTCATTTCCTACTGTGCAATGCAAATACATGATTACAAAGTAAAAGAAGAGCATTTTGACAGAAAGAACATAACTGAGGAAAGAGGGAGAAACAAAGAGTATTTCAGTATTTCTCGTTTCTCAGAAATTCGGAATTTGAATAACAAAGAAACTGCCATAAATTTTTCTTGTGTCTCTTCATTCCCTTCTTGTTTCTTTCCTTAATTTGTATAATTTTAACTTTTTAAATTTACACAGAGGAAGTCAGAGACAAAAATTGATAGTGGGTAGTATTCCCCAGGATGAGATGCTAGCTTACACTGTAACCATATTCATATTGTACAGAAAATGTTTCTCTTTATAACCAGCATTCAGAAACACACGTAAGTTCTACAGGTGTTATGTTTGTTACTTCCACTTCAAAACACTGCCATATTCAGGATTTTTTACCAATTTAGAGTAAAAGTCATCTGATCATACGATGACTTCAACCACAGAAACAGAAAATGCACACCCAAATGAGAAACTCTTTGGTTTAAATTGCAAAATTTAAACACTAAAATGAAATATATTTCAGTTCTAAAACTGGGCTGTAAGAAAAGGCCACAGATGTTAAGTATTTATTACTTACGAGGAATGGTGGTACCAAATCTGGACCTGTCAGACAGGATCATCCTGTTTTTCAGTGTTCTTCTACCTACACCCTGAGCACCTGCAAACAAGTCGAAATTTGGGTGTATCCGCTTGTATCTGTTGTTATGAAGAATCTGAATACTACAACCTTCTTTATCACACCCACCCTTCCCTATAACACACACCATCATTTGATCAAAAGACATTCAGAAAATCTTCATGATGCAGCAAAGAAGTGCATTCCTACAGCTCTCACTGAATGTACCAATATACACCAATGGAGTTTGGAACAGTTTATTGTTTATTTAATCCTTTTAAATAATAATAAATAGAGTATCCTGTTCAGAGACAATGAATTCTCAATTTAGCATTGCCGAGAAACAAGTCATTGAGGAGATACTGAGCTAAAATAAACTTTGGAATTTATTTTCATTCTCATGTTATCTTGAGTTCTCAGGTAACCATGTTAGGATGACACTGATGAAAACCTCATTTAAACTTCCACACGTTTGAACAAAGCAAGCCCTAGGATTTCACATTTTATCACTAACTGCAACACATTTTGGTTCCATGTCAAGTGATTGTGAGAAACAACCAGTAACGGAAAATTCTTGTGTTAAAATATCACGCTTGATCTGCACACAAATAAGTGAAAACATCTACTCAGTGGCATAGATCTTGGCTAGTAAGCCAAAGTTTAAAAACAAATTGATGTTCTCCGAAACAGGAAAACCGTTTAAAATCAGTAAAAAATTTCCTCTTCCCAAATGTCTTTTTAATTATACAAAGTCAACTTTTGTACTTCTTCCTCGCTGTAGATTTCATAAACAAGATTGCTGGGATGAAGCTGGTTCTATATCTCCCATTCAGTTATTTCTCTACCATCTTAGATCCATCCCTAACTCCATTGCATATACCATGCAATGCACTTTGGGATGGATACAAGATGGCAGACGGGTGATGCAAAACCATGTTTTAGCTTCACCTCCCTTTGACTTGAGGGCAAGTATGTTTTTTCAGTGTGAGGGTGCCTGGTGGTTGCCACTCACAGAGTTGTCATGGATACTCCACACACTCAGTTTAGTTTGCTCTTTGAGATCCACCAACCTTTCAGACACCATTCCCCAAGCTAATTATTGTTTGTTGATGAGTTTGATCATGACATCATATGTGTGCTTCATAGTGCTGTTGCTCTAGATCATATTTTCTACTTTTTCTAAGTAGCAGCTTCTTTAATATTAATAAAAATCAGTATATTCCTTCACACATATCCTTACCCACAAGCACCAGTGTCTTGCGGTGAAAAGGGGGCATCTTGGCAACTTCTTCATAAATAGTCATTTCATGTCTGTCAAAGTCTAATTGAAAAATAAAGAGTTGAATACATCATCAAAAAGCACCATGTTTCATTGATAAATTCATAAATGTAAGTTTTAAAAAAATAATCAAACAAACAAATCATACAGACATTCATTGTAATACAATGTTCATAAACAATATCAACTTACCAGCATTTTTCGCTGACTTGTACATAATTTTTTGCTTCTTTTTACCACCACACACTGAAAAATCAACACCATATTGGAAGCTATCATTTCTAGTCATCTTATTGTCCAGTGGGTTTCCATAAGTTTGTTTAATTCCTTATTGACTCCCATGCACATAGCTGTACATTAGCACTGATCAACACATACATGTAGATTTTTTTGTATATGTACATGTTTCTACTTACAGATACACAGGGTAAAAAAAACAAAATTCCTTTCAATTATTTATTTTAGTTGATCTAAAAAAATACTTACAAAACCCACTGCCAGGCCTGTCTTTCTTAACAAATGATCTTCTCCTAAAAATCAATGTGAGCACATGGAAATATAATTAACAATATGTGTAAATACTAATGATAGTGTATTGTTAACTAATTGCCCCCTAACTTGTTTTACTGATAATAATCATTCATTAATAGTGGCTCAGATAACAACAGGGAAGCTTGTAGTACCTCTCCTCGCAGATTTGACTTGGAATAATTCCTGCCTCATGAGAACCAGTAGTTCTCTTTGCCTGAAATGAGGAAGAAAATTATGCAAATTTAAAATGATAAAGTACCCTATTTACTTAACTAAGCACCACACCCAATCAGGCACCACATATGAAATTAAATATATTAAAGAAAACCACCTGGGATGAAATGAGCTGTGTAAGACCAGCCATGAGCCATGAACTATCACAAGTAACTGTCAACTTTATTGTCGCCCTCGATAAGCTTCTCATTCATTCTTAACAATGAAAAACTTGAGATTTCAAAGCATCTCCAGACTGAATTGTTTGATGTGTCTTACTAAAATACAAGAATAACCAGCCTCGAAAATTTATTCTCGTACATTAAAATGTCTTCCAATTTAAAGAGGTTATGTTTTGGTTGGTAACATTTGCTTGTCAAATAAGCGTCACAAAAAACGCTGAAAAAAATAATCCAGTTATTATGGTATATCTTGTCTCATTTAGTATCTGTTCTGAATAATCTCATGCACCAGTACAACACAAAGAAAATACAAAACAACTTGAAGATTATCATTTTTCATGTTTACCAATAAATCTGGCAGAGAGTGGCATTTTTTCAGAGGTAAATTAGACTTGAGATTACTTACTTGCCACCAATTGGGATCATCCTGTTCAACAATCTGCAGTACATCACCATTCTTGAAGGAAAGGCCAGCATCTCGACATGGGATCATGTTGTCTTTTTCAGGGTCATAGTCAAAATGAGCACGAACAAATACCTAGATGGTAAACAAATTGTATCAACTTGTTGGTAAATACTCGGTATGCTGCTAGTATGTGCTAATTGAATAGCAGTTTTATAATTAAAAGCATTTGCAAAATATTTGCACAGTTAATGTAACCATCTCAAGAAAGTTATCATGGTATTATGCAAATTAAATGCTCATTGCCAAATAAACAATACGTTACTACCTGTGATGTGAAGCATATATGAAATATTTCATACTTGAACTGCGGTTATCGATGCAAGTGAAGAATGATCATCACAGTAAATTTTCAAATTTAAGCAACTGGAAAAGAAGAAGCCTGAAAAAATCAGGGCTTCAACAGGATTCGAACCCATGACCTCCGCGATACCGGTGCGATGCTCTATAAACTGAGCTATGAAGCCACACATTGGGGGTAAGGTCAATTTATTGAGTTCATATCTCCCATTAGGAGTGTAATGATGTGAAGCATATATACGAAATTTTTCATATTTGAACTGCGGTTATCGATGCAAGTGAAGAATGATTATCGCAGTAAATTTTCCAATTTACTTCTTTCCAGTTGCTTAAATTGGAAAATTTACTGCGATGATCATTCTTTACTTGCATGTTATTACAAGTTTATACCTGACTCAAGGCAGGTGACTCCAGATTAGTGGGGACAACTTTGAGAAAGATCTTGCCAGTAGATTCACGCTGAAAAAGCAATAAAACAAAATACAAAACCAAACTCTTACATGGCTTTTAAATGGTGGTACATGTACATGAACTTTTTAAAGTATCATTATTGTTTATTTTTATCATAATTCAAGTCTTACCAGTAAATCTTGAAGCTCTTTAGGATTCCCACTCATATCTCTCCCATTCACTTCTTTTATTTTATCACCAACATGAAGAAGACCTTCAAAATAAATTGAGAAACTTCTTTTTTATTTCTTTTTGTTACATCTAAAATAAACAAGATGTAAATTTACCACATGAAAGCAATTCACTTTTATCAAAGGATGTTAACAATACATTATTGCCTTTTCAAGCATCAACTTTTCACAAGTTTAACTTAAGCACCTAGGACTGTCTCTCCTCTAATAGAAGTTGTCAATCATACCTTGTCTGTCAATCATCCCTCCATGAATGATTCTAGCAACAACAAGATCTCCTTTTTCAACAACCAATGTCATTCCCTACAGTGACAGGTATCAAAAGGAAAAAATACACTTAGTACAATGTACATAAATTCATTTTATTACAAAAGCTAATATGACACATGTAAATCTTTAAAAGTGAAAAAGCATTTTAGCAAGAAAAGAAAACTAGTAAGAACTCTGTGCAGAGACATAATCAGCTAAAGACAAGACTGTGAGTAGAGGAGAAAGTGAAACAATGTGTTATTTTTTACTGACTCTACAACTTACCAGTGGTTTGTTAGGTTGTTTATGCAACCCGACCATTCTGATTGGCTGACCACCTACACCATTCGCTGTTCCAGGCTCATTGTCCAGGCCAGGAGAAGGAGGAGGTGATGCATATGTCTTAAATGCTACAGCATCATGAACTTCTAATAATGCCTGATAAAGTAAAGGATGAAGTATTATCATCTTGTTGAAAAATTGCCTATGAGCTTTTAATAATGTATCTTCACATTCATGGTTCACAAATAA
Organism: Catalaphyllia jardinei; assembly: GCA_022496165.2. Taxonomy (NCBI): domain Eukaryota; kingdom Metazoa; phylum Cnidaria; class Anthozoa; order Scleractinia; family Caryophylliidae; genus Catalaphyllia; species Catalaphyllia jardinei. The sequence goes on from CM042759.1 coordinate 168,571, forward strand.
GCTTCAGCCTCAATAAGAAACAAAAGTTTGCAGGTCAAAGATGTGGCTTAATTGTGTCTATTAGAAATTCGACAAACGTAATAAGATATGATGACCTAATTGTGAGAATTAGGTGACTATTAAGTGTCAAAGCTCAAATAGCCACTGCAACGTAGCAGCAGCTATCATTTTATAGACAGCATTAATTGCAGCTTGATACTTCCTGAAAATACTTTTGAACTTGAAAATGGTATACCATGAAATGTGGGTCCTGCAGGAGGCCAGACAACTCAGCAGCACTGTCATCACTTGCAACCTGAGGCTCGAGATCAGTATTAACCTGTAAACACACCATTACCACATATGTTAAAAGCACTCTAAAGCAATTGCAAAGGAAGACTCCAATTTTCCATTAAATTGAAGTTCCAGGCAGTGGAAAAACAGTGAAGTTATGATACTAGGATGCTAAGAAAGCCAATGCTTGAGCTACAACATATATGTATGGTAAGTTGTAACTAGAAGGGAACAGCTCATTTATCACTGACAAACAACATCTGAAAAGTCAGCTTCACTAACTTACTAGGTAAAGGTAAAGTCTGCATATGGGCCAATGTGGCCCAGCAGGCCGGAGCTTATCCCGGTTTCTGTAGCATGAAGCGACTAGGAGTATTTCTGCTCCCCCCTGGATGGGATGCTAGTCCATCGCAGGGTTACCTCCAGCATTAAATTCGCCGGTACCCATTTATACACCTGGGTGGAGAGAGGTACCATGAGAGTAAAGTGTCTTGCCCAAGAACACAACACAATGTCCCCGGCCAGGGCTTGAACCTGGACCGCTCGCTCTTGAGTCGAGCGCTCTAACCATGAGGCCACTTGGCCCCCCGCTAGCAAACTACACCAGCTAATTTACCTCTATCAACACCACCTAATAAAATTATACAGCTAAGTAGTTTAACAGTAATTCTCCCAAGCTCTCCAAAAAAATCTGTTAACTAAATTAATGCAATTATTTCAACTAATAGAGTACATAAACCTGCATTTTAAATTTTCTTTTAAGCTTTTCTTCACTTGCACTTTGGGAAAGCTAAAGACAAAATCCATCAGTCTTGACACTGTAGTTGGTCCATAATGATTTTTGTTCTTTTTTTCTGATTTATTTACAGCAATACATGTACCTTTTCCATGAGGTGGACAGGTTTTTGCAGCATAAGTGAAAATTGAAAGACAACAATCCATTAATAATAACCTGGGATTTCTTGGCACAGTAGTATGTTCTATTTAGTCTTACCTCCATAGCAAGCTCAGCAGTGTCTTGTGTTTCCACTTGCTTGCGACCCTCTTCAAGTTTTTCATGTGCCTAATAAAGATGGCAAAGGTTATATGTCATGTACACTACATGGAAGATCATTGCAATAATATTATAGTCTTACGAATGCAACTTAAGAAGACAAGAAGAAATCTTGAAACTTTTCTAAATTTAGATATTTTAGGCAGGACTGTAGATCTGATTAGTAGAAAATGATAATGCACAGCATCCTTTTTTCAGCGGTGCACTCAGGAAAGAGTCCAACAACGTGTACCTTTCTGAACAGCCAGTAGAAACATACCAAAGCAAAACCAGAGAAGTGGAAAATTTGACTTTTTAAAAATTAACTATTTTGGCTAGTAAAATCTGACATATCGTTAGCCAGTCAGCCAATGTGTGAAGCAGTTAGTCTTGCTTGAGCTCTGAGTAATGACTAGCAGTGAAACTGATGGGCTATCCTTCATAGCCAATTAGAATTAAATTAATGCTTTCACTATCTTATTTCTAAACAGAAAAACTTACCCTGATAAGTTTCAAAACAGAAGCATCACCGAGAATACTTTTCAAAGCATTTGCCTGTTCTTCAAGGATAAGACCTGCTGTCTGTGGATCATCAAGTGACTTTAACACAGTCTCCACTGCTACAGAAACAAGTGAATCAACAACATCAACTTGAAGTAATCTCTTACAAGTCAAGGATGGTATTTAAAAAATAAAGCCTGTTTTCTATTATTGTTAGTACTTTTTCTAACTTAAGGTTACCTTAGAAGGTAATTTTGTACAATATAACAAAAATATTGGATATCTTGAGTTCACTTCATTATAACTTAGATGATACAAGTACATTTATGTCATATAGTTATCACATGTGCAATAGTCAACAATTTATACCTTGCAACTTGCAGTCACAGATAAATGTATTGACATAAAGTGTTCTTTCCATAAAAATAATAAACAGAGGGAAATCCATAAAATTTAGATAGAGGGGGCAGAGTGCAAGCCACCCCTCCCCTCAAATCAAATGAAAAATTCTGCTCCTAAGATGAGTTGATTAATTTTTTTGAATACAAGAAAAATGAAGAGACTGTGGCACTTCTTAAATCCACTCCTGATAATTTTTTTCATGTTTTTATTTAGTTCTCCTTTTTCATGACTTGAAAAATTGATGAGAAAAACTGAACAAACTGATGAGAATACACACAGGGAACTAAAGCGGGGAGTTGTTTTATAAACTATCTTATTGTGAGCTGTGAACCAGGAAATTCAAAATGAATTGCAAACACCTTGCATTTGAATAGTAAATTTGAAATTTATTGATGGTATTCTAACAAGCATTTGATCTGCTGTTAATGAAGATATATCTATTTATTGTATAGACACGAGTGTTTCAATGGAAAATATGAAAAAAAAATTCATAAATTCATAAAAACTACATCCGGGACCTGAGTGGTTTATTCTCCATAATCTCACACGTGTTTATCGATAATCTCATTGATATCAAGTTTGTCTCTTAAATTGTACTTAAATTCGTTGGTGTATCATCGAAACATCTTTGGGTCTTCCTCGAAGTCTTCGGCCACCTTTGGAAATTTTCGGAAATTATCGGAAAATGTTTGGGAACATTTGTCTGGCCTTTGGAACAATTTTGGAAAATCTTTGGAATTCTTCGGAAGGTGGTCGGAAATCTTCGGAAAATCATTAAAAACGCCGTCATCAGTATGTCTATATAATGAAAAGAACATTACATGTTAGCTCGAAGATATGAATTTTAGGTTCTTCTGGCAAGAACAATATCTGACAAGTGAGCACAGTGAACGAGTGAGATATTGTTCTCACCACTCGAACATAATATTCATATCTTCTTGCCACCATGTAATATCCTCTACTTATTTATGAATATTCGTTAGAAAACATCACAGTTATCCGATTTTTTATCCACACCAAACGTGATTTGACTTAATTCACTTAAACACAAGCTTATCAGTTGATTTTGAGTCAAATGATTGTCATTATTCAAATTATTTCTGTGGATACATAACCAAAGTGAACACCAGATGTTTTGGAGAGAAGTTTAATTCCCAATCAAGACTAAACACGTTAAAAACGGTTCAAAGTCTGATCAAAGTACGCCTTCACTGTACTCTTTCGGGGCAAATATAAATTGGAACGAAATTGACCATAGAATTATCACTTAATGGAGAAAATTGTATTAATTACACAACTTTAATTATTCTGGTTTAATTACATTTTATGAGAACAAAATTATTTTCGTAAACCTGGGAATTTGCCTCTGCAGCTTGCAGCACGCTGCATATTTACATGTAAGCTTTAGCTTAATAAACACATGTACAGTGAAACGGCGGAAATGGGATGGTCTAGATGAAATCAACAACAACCAAATATGCACGCATATTGAAAATAACATACATGACCAGATCAAAAAAGGTTGCGATACAAATTTTGGCTAAATTCCAAAACAGCCTGGTTCTATATCTTGATGAATTCTCATGAATGGAGGACGATCAGTGGTCGAGATTCTCATAATGGAATGCAAAAGTGCAGGAGGCAACTAGATCAATGAACTCCCCCAACAAGGCCATTTCAAAACTACATTCAACCACGTATCGCTTGAGCTATCATAAATATTTAAAGCTGAAACTCTGATTTAATACCTTGAGAATTCTGTTCCTGTTCTGATTCGGTTAACACTACCATTTTCACGATGTTTCAAGTCTAAGATTTGCAAGACGTTTGGAAGGTAAGAAGGCAGGATGGTTACAGGCCCTGCAAACGGACGCTTTGGTCGCCTTCGAGAAACATGCCAATCAAACAAACCGGAAAAGATCACGTGGACCGTTGTAACAAAAACACAACCAATCCAGGGGTACATACAGGCCAAGGTCTTTAGGTGATATTGAGAAAATTGGCCGGTTCAATAAGTCAGTCTATGCTGGAAAAATAACTAAATCAGAACACCAGTGATTTTTCTTCTGTTATTTGAAGAACAAATAAAACCACGTTACAAACGTGTTAGGACGTCCGTAAGGCCCTTAGTAACAAACAACATTTTCTCCTCACCCTACTCAGTAGTGCCAGTCACAAAACTGATACTTTTAGTCCCAGTTCCCAGAGGGGATTGATATATTTCAATTTCACTACAGCACTACACGAAACATGGATGCCAGTGGAAATAGATCCATCTTTATCGCTTGTTTATGATAATAGGTTTCGTCCAGAATATCATCCAAGGTGGAAACAACATTCTGTAAGGATCGAAATACATTTCACAGACACGATTTTCGTTTAGCAGGACACATCAAAGAAGGTTCGCTCGATTTGTGTTGAGGAATTCTGGCTATGATGCCCATGGGTGGACTGCTGGCAGCAGCTGTGAACTAATTCATTTAGTTAACGTGTGTTTAATATCAAAGATCACTTTAACGTAAGTACGTTTACATATTCCCTGAAGTTGATTTCGTCTCTGTCACGAACAAATGTTCTTTTTGCAGTAATTCGTTTTGATGTGTAGACCTTCAAAACACAGATTTCCTGGGGTACCCTCATATATTTGCACTGTAGATTGCGATACAAGCTCAATCTTTGGCGTGAAAAAGCGCGCCTTTAATTTTTTTGACGCCCATTTTTTATATTGACTTATAGTGAAGATTTGTACTCACCGACTGGTGACTTTCACTTGACATTAGACTTCACTTTCCATTCACGTGTTTACAAGATGAAACATTAAGAGTAACCTATTATGGATTAATCAAGTGAGGAGTGGCTTGCATTCATTGAAGTTCATTAAAAATCTCTAAGAGAAAAAGTGTTCTTTAATTCGAACAGTGTGAAATACACCGCCCATACAAGAAATCATTGGGCTGAACATGTTTTGGGTTTTCCAGTTCAGATAAGAGTTTTGTGGTTCTGACAACTCAGCACCTCTTCCCCACAAGGGATGTTATATATCTTGCCTTTGTCATTGTAGTTTTTAAGGAGGAAATCTTTGAGAAAATGGCAGCTTTACCAAGTGCTTCTCCTCTGGCTGAAGATGGCTACCCTGAACCACCATTATTACCAGGCGAAATAGTTGTTGCTAAAGCCATAAATGTGCTACGATTCCAAACAATGGCAGATAGGAAGTCTGGAATATCAGGAGTGCTCTACGCAACAAACTTCCGCATGTCCTTTTTGACAAGAAACCCCAGTGCAGAAACCCAACTCAACTCCGTATTTCAATCAAATCCAGATTTAACTGAAGCAGGGGAGATGTACTCTGACATGCAAAGAGAGTTACACATTCCACAAACTTGTATAAGTGATATTTTATACTACTCCAGTTCAACTGCAGAGGGATCAAGAGTAAAGAAAGTTCTTCCAGGATCACGCAAGTCATCCAAAGTCCATTCCTTGGAAATTCACTGTAAGGACTTTCGAGTGGTCAGATTTGGATTGAAATTTACACCCAAGAAAGATCATGTAAAGATGGTAAATGCAATTGCACATTACAAGGCACCAAACTCTATCATTCTGTCATTTGCATTTCCATACAGCATGGCAAAGAATTCATCAGAAAATAGCACTGCCAGACTAAACACCATACCAACATTTAGAACTCTTCCTGATTGGCTGAGTGAGTTGGCAAGGCTTCAAGTTGATGACACATGGAGAGTAGCAACTGTCAACAGAAAATTCCAAACTTGTCCATCGTTATCAGAGATGTTTGTTGTGCTCGCCTCCTTGTCAGATTCAGACATAAACAGAATGTCATTACATTATGTAGATTCACGCCTTCCTACATGGTGCTGGAGTCATCCCAAAACAGGGATACCAATGCTGTATAGCGGAGCAGGAAGGTGAGTTTAATCATTACCAGTTTTCAACTGCAATAATTCTATTGACTTACATTTTAAGTTATTATAGAATGCTTTACACTTGTTCCATAATCACAATTCAACAACAGTGTGCTTCTTTCGTTTTCAGTTGATGATTTGGGGGGAGGGAGTGCTGAGGTAGCGTGTGGTACATTCTACCATACTGCTTCACTTTTTAACAATTCACCGAAGTGGAGGTAAATATCCACCACTTTTACCAACACTGAGGTGAATAATTGTTTTAGTATATACCACACCAGCTGAATAACTCGCGGCCCAAAGAGTAACTTTAATTGTGACAATATACCAACAAAAGCCATTTTCGTTTTCTTCGGCTTCTCGGAGGTGAACAGTACTTGGCTAATCACCTCCGAGCGATCCAATCAGCGCACCCGAAAAGTACTATTCACTTGTGTGGTATATACTAATATACTTAATCCAGTATGTCAGTACAAAATTACAGTACAAAATTATTCTTCTCTCTTTAGACCAGAAAGCATATTTCTTGAGAAGGAAGAAACATCCTTCTTCAGAGCATTGTCGTTAATTCCCTGTAACACTGAGCACAAAGAGGTGAAAGTCATCAATTTAATGAAGACTTGTCCATCAACCAAAGAGCTTCAACAGAGCTTTGAGAAACTCAGAGAGCTTTGTATGTTGGAGACCAGCAAGGACTTCTGGAGCCTTGATGACCAATGGCTGTCTAGTGTGGAAACATCAAGGTATTGTCTTAAATTAAAACTATTCAATCAGAAAGATCACATGAAAGCTCCTGACTGGTTGATAGTTGTTACATTAAAATAAGGCAGAAATATTTTGTGAGTGGCATGTACAATTCTCACACAACTTGGTAAAGTCTCCATACAAGTTTGTTTCTGTAGCATGAAGTATCTAAGGGTATTTCTACTCCCCTCTGGATGGGATGCTAGTCCATTGCAGGGTTACTCGCCAGCAGTAAAATTAACAAGTACCTATTTACACATCCGGACAGAGAGAGGCACTGTGAGAGTTAAGTGTCTTCCCCATAAACACAACGCAGTCTCCAGCCAGCTGGGCTCTAAGCTAGACTGTTCAATCTGAAGGCAAGCACACTGACCACGACACCACCACACGTTCTCTCTCGTGCAATTAATTGTAATAAATAAATGTTACATATTATGGTTTCCTTGGTATTAAGGATGAGGGAATTGCTCCTCCTTGGACATAAGAGGTTTACTTCAACACTTTGTCAAGTTGGTTTTTGTACTTCTAGTTATTATAAAGAAGCTGTTACAGTTAAGTGTCTAGCCCAAGAACACAACCTAATGACACAGCCAGCACTCAAACTCTGACCCCCTACTCAATAATAAAATTACACTGATGGCATCACACTCTACGGTCATCAGGTGATGAAGTCTTCAGAAGTCAAACGTTTCTGAAAAGCTTTGCACAGTGAAACTATTAATTTTTTTTACTGATACAAGGTTTGTAATATCTAATTTAAACCATCAACACAATTACCATTAATGGTGTTAAGAAAGGCATTCTGTATCCTTTGGTTTCTTCAGATGGCTACACTACTTAAGGCTGTCACTTGTTGCTGCTATGGATGTTGTACAATCAATTTATCATGACCATTCACCAGTTATCATCAAAGAAACTGGAGGCCGAGATTTTGTTCTGGTTGTAGGAAGCCTTGCACAATTGATATTGGATTCATATTACAGAACAATAAGAGGTTTCCAAACTCTTATTCAGAAAATGTGGGTTCTTGGAGGACATCAGTTTCTTTTGCGCTGTAACCACGTCCGCCAGTCATTCCAGGAAAGTGACAAAGAAGATACTGGAGAGTCACCTGTGTTTCTTCACTTCATTGATTGTGTTTATCAACTCACTCAACAGTTTCCATCAGAGTTTGAATTCTCTGAGACATATCTTCATGCTCTGCTTGACACAATGCATGCATGCATGTTTGATACCTTCCTGTTTGACTCTGAGAAGCAAAGAGCAGAGCTGTGTGAAGTGGAGCTAGGAGGAGAGTCCATGACATCACTGTGGGAGTTTGTTGCAGAGCAGCTTAAAGAATCTCGAAACTCAGGGCCTTACCTTAACCCACTGTTTGAGTACAGAAACTCTTTAGGTGATGGTGAGGCAAATGAAGTACACACTAACTCATACCTTCGAGTAAACACTCTTGCTCCAGGCATCAAATTCTGGTTAGGCCGTTACCTCAGATGGCTTCCAACAGTTCATGTGAGTACAGGAATGGGAGAGAATTCTTCATTACATTTCCAACAGATGATCCTGGTCAGTGAGCTGAGGGTGTTGCGGCATCGCTTGGCAGTCAGAAGGTATGAGCAAACTCCAAATGCAAACACCATTGATGGTGACAAAACTCTTGGCATAGACACTACTGACTTTGACTTCAGTACTGATTTTAGTTTGGATTTGGAAACAAGCAAGTTGCTCACTCCAAGCATGCCATTTATTGGTGATTTAGCATCAAATAAATATTACTCTCCTGGAGATTTGCCACCAAATGGATCTGCAGATGTGCATACCAGCACTGATGATACAGACATCACATAATTTATGACTGACTGATTAAATTTGGGTAACCTGAGTGTTGCTTGGGTGAAGGTTCCACCTACATTATGGTGTTCCACTGTTTCACCAAAGTCAAACAGCTTTGTGACCTGAGGGCACCCTGTTTAGCCACAGTGCATCAGTCAGTTTCATTAGTGCCAAATCCCCTTCCCCCAGGGCAAAGGGGGTCAAAGCATGTTGGAAAATTTAGTGTCCAGTTATTTCAATCACTCGTTAGTTAAGAGTTACTGTAATTAAGACGACTGGTAACACACTTGAATGTTGTAGGTCAAGTTATCCTTGTGTCAGTTGTTTCCAAATCACCAAGGTTAACCTTTTTCATCCTGAAAATAGCATCCATGATTTAACAATTTGAATTATAAATTTCTAAAATAATCCTTTATTAATTCAAATCTTTGTTGCATTAGTAAGAGCATTATCTTTATGTTGACACAAATTAACTTTAAAACAACTCGACTTACAACAGTTATGGGTGTGAGCAAGATTAAACAGGAGATTACTGTTCTGGAAGCCAGTTTGTTTACATATTTTTCTCTTGATATGTTCTCAGGTAGGTCTCTACAAACCTATCCAATACGCTTTAAAATCACAGTAACAGCCTTCAGCTAACTAGCATTTGAAACTGATGGCTGTGTAAACATTTTGATTTGCAACACTAAATTTAAGTTATAAAGAGAAACAGTGGTGACAAATCTATTGAAAACTTAGTAACAAAGATAACAGATCATCTTAATTTTTTAATAATGTTTGATGTTGTTAAATTTTCAATTGTAGGCAACAAATGTTCAGGTAAAAAGATGTTTTGCCATTATGTAAGTCCATTTTATGTGGGTCCATTTTCTTTAAGCATATTACAAGAAATATAGATATCCGGTAAAATAAATTCAAACTTGTTCATTATTCATCTTCTAGGTATTCCTCAATTCAACTTGTGTATAAAATTGTTCAATTTCTTGTGATTCATTTTTAAGGTTTTAAAATTTTTATTAGTTTTGATGTAAGGCAAGTGTGTCCAGGATGTGGCTTGTCACATTAAAATGCAGTTGTATTCAATCCTTGTGATTGGCCATGGCCACCTGGTATGAGGTTATGCTTTAGAATATTTTTATCTTTATCTTTTGTGTTTTCATGAATGGTTTGCACTAGAAACCAAACATGAAATACTTCCCCAAAATTAAGAAAGCTAAAATAACCACCTGTCCTTCTGGCATTGTGGAGTGATTGCATTTCCAAAACAAATGTTGTACTTCATATTAGTAGCAAATTGAAGCTATAATAAAATTTTTTAGTTGTTTATTTATTTCTTTGTCACAGGAATATACTATAATTACCATATACAGTGTAGAGTAGAGCATATGCTCAGTTATTTGTGCCTGATTACTACAAAAAGTACTCACCAGCTACAGATTTCTCAGTACCAGATGTAAGTCTACATGTAGTTACAAGCTCCATGGCTTACTGTTCATATTTTAGTTCATACAAGATGTTACTTTTTATCGAGAATAGACGGTTGTCCAATACTCCGACAAATTCAGTTAGCATTGTATTGTATAATATCCACATAACAATAGATTAACAATAGATTAACAATACAATACAGTTAAGAACGACGCAAAACAATAGAATACACTACAATGCTATGCATAAATTTGTCAGAGTATTGGACAAGTATGCGAGAATAACCCATTTTAATGTGAATGTTACTTTGTTATTTTTCATAATGTTAAGAGGTTTTTTTCATTGGGAGAACTCTATCTCTAGGTTGTAGCACATACTACATTAGCACATCATTGGAAATATGCCCAAATGAGTGTTTAGAGTATCACTATTACAATACTTCTCTTTCTGTTTAATGCACCAGAAAACATCCTCTAAATAAAACAAAAATAAAATAATTGACAAAAGGGTTAATCTGCAATTTTAAAATTATTATAACTGATCTTGATCTGCATTATTTTGGGGGGTGAAAACTGGGAAGGAAACATTTGCTGGAATGGAAGTATTTTAGTACAAGCCAAGGATTTGAATGTCAAAAGTATACTAATACAGTGATGTAAAAATAGAGTTCATCCTTTTAATTACACAAGGCAATAAACTGGTCATTTTCCTTGTGAGACAATAAAGCTGTGTGACTCATAAAATTACAGGTGTAAGCTGTGTGGTATTAGTTGAACTCACACCAACGAGGGTGACTAAGTCAAGATTTCCTCATGTGCAAATGTCAATGTGTAATACAGGGTGCATTGTTAGAAAGCTTTGCTTAAACCAGGAGTGCATTAAAAGTGACTCGCGACTGAAAGAACAACAAATTGATTAAAACTGCAGTGGACCAATGTCACACAAAGGGATACCCCAAAGTTAACAACTAATTAAGTATGGATGGAAAATAATGCCAATAGATCTTTTTTTGTTGTTCTTAGTTCTTTTGTGCCCACTCTAGTGGAACCCAGTGTTCTTCTTGTTCAAGTCTTTCAGATGCATCCACTACACTGACATAAGCTTCTTCAATGTCCTTGTTTACTACTGTCAGATCGAAGAAGCATCCATAGGTTTCTTCCAGTAAACTAGATGCACTGATCATCTCCTGTAACTCGTCTTCCTGCAAGGATTGATTATTTAAGTATTGATAATCGTTATATAACATGTAAATACAGTTGAATCTGTATAATTATTCAAATTGAATACACTGTATGAATTCTGATTTTCCTATTGGTTGATTTGTACCATGTGACACTGGGTTGTGATGAAACAACCTCCTCTGACGTCATTATTGTGGTGTAATAGCAGTGGTGTAAAAACACACCACTGTCATTAATTACACCATGGCTTCAGCTGACTCAAAGTTTGACGATTTTTGTTTGCAGTGTATTCAATTTGAATAGTAAAAATGTTAATACACTCATGAATCATCGGGATTTACCTGCACTTGTTCACTAACAATGAACTCGAAATTTTCAATACTGCACTTGGCAGCCCTGCGGTATTGAAATTCCTCGTTCATTGTTAGTGAATAAGTGCAGGTAAATCCCCATAATTCACTTGCTGAGTGCGTTAACCTGTAATTAAATGGCACCAGAAGGTGAGATGCTTCTGGTGGCACTGCATTAAGCAGTCGCCCTCTATTAAGAGTCAGTTTACAAAGTTCCCTCTATTGAGTGGTCATCTCTGTTATAAAGCAGTTTGTAGTCACCATTTTGCAAAGTCCCAATGGGACTTTTTCTGTTGTCTTGACCTGTATTAAACAGTCACACTGTTTCAATTACTTGTTCATATGGTTTTAATATATGTAAAGCTGGAAATGAATGTTTCTAATTTGAGGTAAATGTATTAGAACAGTTTTTCGTGCAAGCTGTATTAGGTGGTCACTCTGTATTAAGCTGTCACTTTACCATTCCCTGAGGGTGACTGCTTAATACAGGTTTGACTGTACCTCCTAATATGTTTACTTTATGATTATAACTGGCTTTTGTGCAAAATGGGCATATATTGCTTTTTGGGCTGAGTTTTCATTTCTTGAAGGATTAATGAGCTTATTTTTGGTAGACCAACTTGTTTTGACATGAAAAAACATTGTTCCGTACAATTGTTTTTGTTGAAATGAATAATAAAGAAACAAAAAAGTTTCTTTTGTTTCTTTACTATTCATGTAATTATGTTAATCTCTTCCTGTTGCTTCATTAGCACAAGTGAATAAGGTGCTGAAGAGGCTGGATTCGAGTTTGTGTTGTTGTGACACCGGCTCAATACAAGGTCGGTCAATTTTTTCCCAGTCTGTCTTTCTACTTCTTTCAAAAACCAAAACATCTTTTAAAAAAAAAACGTGCTGTTGAAGCTGCTAGAAGTAACCAACCATTCATGTTCACAATGCATCGACATCCACCTTCGCAGAGATTTTGCTTGTAAAATTTAGTTTTGTGCATACATTACTTCTCAAAAAATGAAGCGTAGATAAAAAAAAAACAATTACAAATGATGCTTTTCACATCCAAACAAGTCAGTTTGCCAAAAATTGGCTTGATCCTGTGAGAAATGAAAATTGGCCCAAAAAGCGATATATGCCTTTTCTGCTGACAGCTTTAAAATGGATCAAAATTTCTTCAAGGGGGGCAGTTAAGCAAGAAACTTTGTACCTGTCTTTAAGTGGTTTGCTATTTTAACATTTAAGCTACCTTGAATGTTCTCATGGAGGATTTAACTGAAGCTGGTTTGCCTTTTTGCTGTACTGTCAATCTTGATGAGCGGAGCTCCTTCAGTGAAGGGGGTTTTACAAAGACACAAAATGGCTTGAATTCTGCTGTTCTTAACAACAACATCACCTGCAAAACAATTTTCCAATAGTCATGCAAAGAACTTCAACACAATAAAATTCATGACTACCAAAAGGATGCTTGATAACATAAAACTTGTACCAATTTGTTCATTAACAACAATAAAAGATTGCCTTACCTCTGGTTGAGCCTTTAGGACACAGGTTTTGCCAGATTTCATCGCTCTCTTAATGGAGTCCTTTGATGTCCCATACAAATAGCCTCTGTATTCACCAAACTCTATGAATTTTTTCTTCTGGATAAAATTCTCCATAGTTTGCCGTGATACAAAAAAGTAATCCCTTCCATCCACTTCATAACTCTTCATACCTCTGGAAGTATCTAAGGGAGCAAGATCACATTACAATGAGCCCAAGTCAGAGTGAATGAATCTTTAGTATTGTACTTGTAGTACAAGACTTTTTCAGTTTTAGTATGGGACAATAGAAGGGTATTGTGTTAATAAAGATATTGTGTCACGTACCTTAACTGGTTCTTTCAGAACCTTTTACTATAACAAAATTTCAGTATGAGGTCAAATGAAGTAACTTGCTGGACTGTAACGTGTAACATTGGTGTTAAATATCTTTCTCTTAACAATGTAGAAATGAGAAAGCCCTGGCCCATAAATGACATACCTATTCACAATTTACTGGTTTGTATTTAAACACATTGTTGGAGAGAGGTACTGTGAGTCAGAGAAAAATATCTTGCCCAAAAAGATATGACAATGATCCCGCCTACCCAGACAGGCCAATCAACTGTTTCACAATTCAATAAGAATTTTTAATGGTAATAGGACTGACTGGAGTCTACTTGGTTCTGTAATCATACTAGTGATTAACAAAATTGGATGACTGCGAAGCTGGAGTCTGATTTGTTAATCACAAATGATTACAGACTGAATTGGACGACACAATGTCCTGTTACCAATTAATCAAAACAATTACAATTTCCCACAAAAGTAAAAGTTTCATTTAAAGAAGAGCTTTTAACAGTCAGTTTTAAATATTCTAGTTTAAAAATATGGAGAAAAGCTTGCAAAGTGGCTGTTAACTTCTTTTCACCAGAGACTAAACGTTCGCGACTTAACGAAGTCAGTCTAGAATTGGTTGCTATTAAAGTGACAGTAATCAATTTTGTGATTGGTGGTGGATTAGGTAGAGTACACCAAAAATGATTGGTTCATGTAACTGTCCAATTACAGGTGTCCGATTACAGCCGACTGTCCAATTACACTGTCTGATTACAACTTTGCAGATTAATTAGAGCAAAATACAGCAGTTTATGCACCAATCACATTTGAGGAAATTGTAATTGTTAAGATTAATACATTTATGATCATCCAACATTGAGATATCTTAAAGTTATCTTACGAGGAACTGTTGTTATAAATTTATCAGGACTGCTTGATAGTAGCATCTTCTTTATCTCATTTCTTCCGACCCCAGGTGCTCCTAAAAGGGATTACAAAACCAAACAAGTGTAAGAATAAACAATGTTGATAGAAAGCTTTTAGAACTGCAACAAAATAGCATCACATATGTTCAATATTTGGAAAAAATAAAATGATTAATAGTTTGTTTAGAGGCTAGACTGGGTAGCCTGGGCAGTGCAGAGCCTGGAAAGGAGGAATGGGGTAAAAGCAGTGTGAAGGAGTAAGACAGTTAAGGTTGAGGTAAAAGGGTAGGGAAGAGGGTCCAATGTTATAATTAGAACAAAAGGATAGGCAGGATGGGGGATGGACTAGCAAGAATCAATGACAGAAACTGCAGCCAAAATGAACTAACCTATTAATAAAAGCAATCTTTTTTTCCCTGGTCTTTCCAAATATTTAACTACAGGTTCATAGGCAGGCCAACCATCCACTTTCATATCTGTGGTTTTATTTGAAAATAACAAGAACAGGAATATTACTTAAAAGGTAAACATAAAGTCTGTATATGAGCCAAGTGGCTCATCAGGCTGGAGCTTATCCCATTTTCTGCAACATGAAGCAACCAGGAGTATTTCTACACCCCCCTCACCCTGGATGGGATGTTCTGGGGGGGGGGGGGTACTCCCTATAATGGCCTATAAAGGGAGGCTCTGCCTGAAATGGGTGCCTTTTTCAGGCTTTAGGTATATAAAAAGGTAGGGATTTCACAAGTTGAGGTATATAAAAGGGTAGGGAAATCAGTCATTATCTGTTTAAAAGGGCCTTTGATTATAATATTTCGAATTGACGCCCCTTATGGCTGTATCAGCTTATTTATTAAGCACTACATGAAAATGAGAACCACACTTCCAAAAGTAGGTATGTGAAGGGGGTACTTTTTCAATAAAAGGTATATAAAAGGGGTACCTTTTCTGCCAAAACGGAGAAGTACTGCAGGAGTAAAGAGTTTTGCCAAAGAACACCAGGCCAGGGTTTGAACCAAGACCAATGATCAGGAGTCGAGTCCACTTCCCATTTATGATTACCCAGTCCTACTTACCACTGCAGCAAGCTAAATAAATCACGACAATCACAAGCAATACCAACCTTGCTGAAAATTGCACAAAATTTTGTTTGAATCAGTTTTTCTTCCTATCTTCTTGAATGGCAATGCTCGTTTACCTGTGGACAAAAAACAAGATCTTTTAGATCTTGTAGCTGCGCCTTCAAAATTTAACTGTTTCAGTGCACATTCTAAAGCAGTCTTTGATGAATTATTGATTACTGTAGACATCACATCACTTGATCAACACAAATTTTACGATAACAGCATAAATTCTTGCACGCTCATTAGCTAATTTTTATCGTCAATAAGTGGACATACACATGCATTTATCATTTATGCAATGTGGCAACTAGCAAGAGTGGGCAATTTGACAGTTTGTTATCGTAAAAAACAAATGGATGTCAGTTTTTCATGCGTCTGTCCTGTTGTAGACAATGAATTTCATCATAACATTGTCAAAGTAGTCTGTGGATCCACTTGACTATCACCTTGTGGATCCACAGCTACTTTGACAATGTTATGATAAAATTCATGATCAATAGCAGGACAGATTTGTTAACTGTATTATTGCATCACTGTTAGCCTTTGTGAAATCTATGATGTCATGGCCTTAATCTGGAAATTCGCCAGTGTAGCTTAGAGTAGAGCAGAGTAGAGTAAATTGGTAGAGTACTCAGTGAGGCGATGAGAACAGTATGGTACTTACAGGGCTACATGGATGCAGTAAGTAATAAGGGTAGAAAAACAGTGCTAAAAATTTCCGGACTTTTTTGGTACACATTGCCTGTGTAATATTAATGGAACTCTAGGATAATTTCATGATTTTGGACTGCTGAGAAAATAAATTGTTGGGAATAAA
Organism: Catalaphyllia jardinei; assembly: GCA_022496165.2. Classification (NCBI taxonomy): domain Eukaryota; kingdom Metazoa; phylum Cnidaria; class Anthozoa; order Scleractinia; family Caryophylliidae; genus Catalaphyllia; species Catalaphyllia jardinei. Next base: position 184,962 of record CM042759.1, read on the forward strand.
CACAGTGAAAAAGGTCTTCTTTGAATATATTTATAATTACCATTCTTGTCTTTTGGCAAGGTGACATCATTTGAGGAAACAATCCTGTTTGACTGCTGTCGTCTAATTTTACAAGAAATGAAGACTGTTTAAAATTATCTAAACAGTTAAGCACTACATTTAGAAATAAATATGCTACACTACATAAACAAAATACAGCATCTCACAAAATCATGCAAATTCCATAATAAATTGCTTCAAATTTTCTTTAATAGTGTTCATTACACAGTGCTACCATGCTCTAAATATACCTTAATTGCAAAATACAGTTTAGCTCTAATCTTACTTTTCCTGAAAATCCTTGCTTGGAATGAGGCCTGCCTTGTCATGACTGTATCCATCCTTTCGACCCTTAAAGATATAAATATAGTTTGTGTTTTAAACTCATTAACATGTCAAAATTCATTGCACAACTAGAAACACAACTTCACATAAGAAGGCTAGCAGACTCAGACTCAGACCCAGACCCAGTCCTTGCCTCCAACAAATGTGGCATAGGTTCAAATCCCAGACCAGGCATCATTGATGTGGGTTGAGTTTGTTGCCCCAGGGGGCAGGTACTCCACAAAGCTCTTTATGGGGATCAGGCTGCCCCAGAGGTCCAACCCCTTGCCCTTTTGACAGAGAAGGTACTCCTTTCGTATAACTTCTATTGAAAAAAGGTACTCCTTTCACTTAACTTTTTTCACACTTTCATAACTTACTAGTTTCAAAAATTAACCAGCAAAAAAGGTCCAACTGCATCATGCTATGTGGAAGATGGGTGCCTGCAGGGATATCCAGGTGCCTCTACTATGATTAGCCAGCCCCTAAACAGTGTAACACTCCCATGGCTAGCAATCCCCCACACAGTCTTCCAGGCACCCATCACACTGAGTTAACAGTGGAGACTTGGAGGGGTGGGAGGTGGCAGAAAGACCTCGATGAACTGACCAAAGATGTGTAGGAAACTGCTCAATCCTATGACCAAAACATTCCGGGAACTGCCATGCTGGAACACGCTAAAGCCTTGTACAATGGCAAAGTGCACTGAGCATCTTATACCATATGAACTGGATTAGTACCAGCTGCTCTTTGTTGTTAACTTTATCAAACTGCATTTAACAGCATTTGAAATAACTGAATGACAGATTTCCCAAACCTATGCATATACCTCAACTTGTAAAATCCATACCCTTTCATATACCTGACACCTGAAAAAGGCAACCATTTCAGGTGGCTATGAATGTTGTGCCACGTAGCACTATGTTCATAGTAACCTTACTTTCTCTTCGCCACGATTCACCACCTCAATCATCCTTGACTTTCTCTGTCCAACCTCATAACTCAGTCGGCAGAGTAACGGTAGATCTAATCCGGAGGTTGTGGGTTCGGTTCCCACCAAGTTCAAAAGAATTTTTTCTTTATCTCGTGTTGTTCCCTGAACCCCTTTACTAGGGCTAACGCCCAGTGGGTTATTCATGGGTTAAATTAGCACTTAAATTTACACTTCAGAGTTAATTCTCTGTTCCATCATTTGTGTTCATAGTGCTACGTGGCACAACATTCATATGTACCCTTACTTTCTCTTCTCCATGATTCACCACCTCAATCATCCTCGACTTTCTCTGTCTGACCCTGTAGCTCAGTCAGCAGAGTAATGGTAGATCTAATCCGGAGGTTGTGGGTTCGATTCCCACCGAGTTCAAAATAATTTTTCTGTATCTCGTGTTGTTCCCTAATTCCCTTTACTAGGGCTAACGCCCAGTGGGTTATTCATGGGTTAAGTTAGCGCTAAAATTTACACTTCAGAGTTAATTCTCTGTTACATCATTTCAGGTGGAGTCTCCCTGTTTAAGCCATTATTGGAAGTACCACCCTGGGTTTCGAGCTGATTTACATCCATCCATTGAACAGCCTTCCTCCTCAGAGCTAACACTTCTAAATTACTCAGGTGTTGCGTCTCTGCTAGTTCTTTTTGTCCCATTATAAACTTAAAGCAAAAGTCACCTGGGCAGTACTTTTATGGAAGTCTTAGTTAATTGATAAAGCTCACCTGCCACCAATTTGCATCGTCCATATTCACCACATGAAGCACATCACCAGTACTGAAAGCTATGCCGACCTCTTTGCAGGGTATCAGTGGATCTTGGAGTGGGTTATAGTCAAAGAATGCTCTTAAACTAACCTTTGAGAAGCACACAAAAAATGTGCAATTAAATTTTACATATTAATTTTTGCTAATAGGCAGAAAATATCCAAAAAAAAAACGTTTGATGGGTGTAAGCTCTGATGAAGGGCTGATACTTCAAAAGTTCTAGGTGTTCACATCTTCTTTACATCCTGGTCTACACTGTTTGACAAAGGTTTCATTTATAGTAAAATAAATTTTGGGACTTCGTTTACTACCCGCTATTAAGGGTGTCTACTAGAAGCAGGCTTGACTGCCTTTTGACTTGTACCCAATGGCATGGAAGTCAATAGAATGAAGAGAAACGTGATAGTGCACATGCTATCAGAAGTACTCACGTCTATAAGATAGTATTTCTTTTCATGGTACACATGCTTCACAGTCCATCTTTCACATTTATTTACCAGGCTTTAAATTTAACACCCTTAATTAATTAACTCAGTCTACAAAGTACATTTTCAACACTGCTGATGCTAGCAACATTCAGTAGTACTTGACTGGTATCTAAGAGGCTTTAAAGACAGGTGGACTCAGATTTTATCTTTGTCCCCGACGCGAGTCATGACTTGAGCATTCACCCCATCACCAAATACCGGTAGTGCAGTTTTACACCCACAGGCCTATATATAATCTGCAGGTCACAGGTGTAGATTGCAGGTTGCAGGTTGCACAAGACACATAGCAAGACACTAACCTTGGTTTCTCTGGTAAGTCTTCTGTCTTTCTTGGCTGGTAAAATCATGATGTCAACACTTCCAGTAAGTCCATCCTTGTTGAAAAGATGACGTGGCATAATTATGTACTAATCAATCTCATTTAACCACAGACCACAAAGAGTTTGGCAACAAAAGAGTTTATTGTCACACATTCAAAAAAGCCGAAACTATGTTGACAATAAAACTCCAACTCCATAGGGCGGGAGGGTATTAGGGGAAACGAAAGCTGTAGACTGCGAGCTAAGAGCGAAGACTGACTTGACATGACAAACCGCATGCTGAGTCATAGATAGTTATCACGCATCACTTATCCATCATCACCCGGGTGATGATGTAACCAAATAGCATATGGGTAAATTTTGTAATCTTTACCCACCACATTGAAATCTACAGATCAGTGCTAAAGTTATTAATATCATTCTATATTAAGTTAGAACTGAACTGCATGGCAAGGTATTTTGGCACGTTTTGAACTCAACTTCATTAGAATTAAAACTTTCCATCACATGGTCAAACCAGCCAGGCAAAATCAGTCCTGATATAGCTAGTCAATTTGCATGGTACCTAGCCCATATTAAATGAAACCCATGAATGCTTATAGTCAAGCATGTAATAATTAAAATCATGTTATTTAAGAGGAAAAAACCCTTTTAATCATATTTACCATCATGTCTGCAACTTCGTTAGCAGTCATTCCCTCAACTGATTTTCCATTTATTTCTAAGATTTCGTCATCTATACAGAGAGCACCTTGAAAGAGTTTAAAAAGTCAACATATTAGCAGTGGCAGTGTCCTCATCAACATCACGTCATCATCATCAATACTAATTTTACGTGCTATACAAAATAATACATTAATAAAAGTTACTGCAGCAATTTAGACAGGGCAGGCAGACATCCAGAAAAGCACCTGAGACTTATACGGGGGTGGGGGGTCAACTTGATTGTTAATATCCTTATATATTTATGAGCTGTGTATTTGCAGTGATCAGGAGACAGATGACATATTTTGCAATCCACGTTCTGTTTTATTGTAAGCCACACCTTAGGCTTTGTTAAGGAGGCTTTCCTTAGTCTTTTATTGGCAAAATGAGAACTTTTTAAATTGCATGTAATGTGCGCTCAAGGCACTCAAGTTAAATACTTGAAGTATTTCTTTTAACATTGTCACAATAATCTAAAAATTGTTTAATATAGTATTAATTTACTCACCAAAGGTATCTGCCAGACCTCCACTTAGAATTCGAGCAACAATAATTCTATCTGTGTTTCCATCATTCCTCAGAGCTTTTACTGTAATCCCCTGTAATACAGATAATTTTGATTATAGACTGCACATTTCATGCATTCTATGCATCTGTCATTTACCACATTGTGCTATTTGAGTTAAAATGTATTTTTTGATTTTAAATTTAAAAATACCTTTTAACTCAAATGGCACATATGGTAAATACTACTTCAGATGTTGTCATGTTACTTTCAAAGTAATACATATTTACTTACAACTGAGAAATGACTAGGGGGCTGCAAAGTCTATATGTATGTAAGAAAATGTATTTATTACAAATTCCCAGTTGTTTGTTTGAGACTTTTTAAAAAAACTTGTACTCACAAGTGTTTCTCTGGCATTCCTGAACATCCTGATAGTCCTGACAGAGTTGTCAGTAGCCTCTTCCATCATGCCCTCCTCCTTGAGTTCCCCTACATGTATATTTGTCTCCTTCACATTGTCATGTTCTTTGGTGTTATCACTCCTCGTAACATGGACATTCTGGACACTTTCTATGACATGCATCTTATTATCAATGGTTTCCTCAGTTATAACTGGCACAAAAGCAGATTCCTTGTTGTTTGTCATAGTCAAGTTCAAGTGGAATGCATCTGCATTTTCATTTCTCATGTCTACAACAGTCACTGGAGATGTGCCCATGTCAGAGTTCTCCTTTATTTTGTTACCATCAGTATCATCTGCTTCTTCTATTTCATCACTACTGCTG
>CM042759.1:204090-239090 GCA_022496165.2 Catalaphyllia jardinei
TACTCTGGTACATAACCTGAAATATTAACCAAATATGGCCTCCACTATTCCTCTACGTCTAATGATAATACACTATTGTAATCTAGGAACAATACAAATACGAACTGGAAACATTAACAAATGGCGACGACCCTTATTCAGTTCGCATATCTAGCCTTGTTTGACCAGCAATATAACAATACGTGTAGACTCTGACTCTTGCTGACTTGGAGCAAAGTCGCTTTCAGTAAATATGTGCTTAAAATGTGACAATATACGAAAAGTCTACAACCGAAATATCAGATATCTATCTACATATCTATCAAGACTAAACATCGATTTGCACGGCGAACATCAAATTTCAGATTCTTGTTGATTCTACTGACATTTCCTAACTCTGGCAGGTAAAATCGAAAAAATACAACTTTGCACGATCAAATGAAACTACTCACTTTCATGCACTCACTCCAAACAGCAGAAGGAAAAAGCACGATACTCAATCTACGTACGAATAAAGGTAAGTTTACACAAGTGTAAAAAGTCAGTTTACATATACATACACTTCAACAGCCTAAGGATCACGATAAACGGCGAGTTAACAGTGCAGTCATTTGAAAACAAAATTTATCCAATGGTTTGTACGGTTGTCAAGGGGACTGTAACGAGTAGCTTACAAATGAACCTCTCACTACCCTGCATGGGAAACATTCTGCAATTCTTAAAATTGTCTTCGATTCAACTTAAATACTCGCACCATTTCCATTTAATACTCTTTAAAAGACAATTCGTTTGGATCACAAAATCTGTCTATCTAAGTGCTGATTATCTAACTAAATAAATATTGCATTATTAATAAAGTTATAATTAAGACTCATTTGCTACTAAGACCTTTCATATAAATTGCCTGTTAACCTAAATAGTAAATACATCTAAATCTTCTTATCGTAAACTTCACTTTGTAATTACTAGACCTCTAAACAACTCAACTATACAAACTATCTAGCATACGTTACTTACATTATATTATAAATAAATTGTTGCTTGGATCGTTTGTTCATTTTCTGGTTGTCAGCCTGATTTATTTCGGACTCTTGTTTGGTTAAATCTTGTCGGGATTCTTTGCAGTCCTAAGGAAGGATAAAAAAATTAAACGTACTAGCAAGTAATGGTTAGTTCATCTATTAGTGGAATTCGAAGTCTGAGACCGGACCGAGTTTTATCTTCGCCGAGAAAAGAGAACGACGATCAGTATGAACAAATGGGCAACAAGAAAAAAAATTATGTTTTTACGTTAGTCTTATTTATTATTGATGAGGGACATTTCAAAAACAATTTAAGAAAGGAACCGGCAGAATCAAGTTGCCGGGTAATATACGTGTTTCCTGAAGTACAAAACACGAATTATTTTCAAGAACTAAAAGAGACCTGTTAGACAATAAGGTTTGCCGCGCTCGCGATGTGATGCCAAAAAATAATTTACTTACCCTGGAGATCCCTCATGGTAGGCAAATGGTGCAAATCTTGAATTCTGATTAATAAATCTTTTTCCTGGACTATGTGTTCTCTCAGGCCCAGAGCCTCCTAGCCAAATTGGATGCGACTGGCGAGGCTCCGCTGTCCTGGGTCTAGATGGTCCATCCACTTGAGAAATCACTGGGCTCCTAAAGCTAAGTACGAAATTTAGTGTGATGAATGAGTATGTGTTCTCTGAATACTATAGATCGTCACGGCCCCAGCCATGCGAGTGCACCCTGAAACAATTGCCAATATCACGACTTTAAAAGTGCTTTAATATGATCACTCCTTTATATAATGAACGAGAAAATTACCAACGACCAACATATAATTAAAATACTTAAGAAAATTATACATGGTGCCCTACCTTCTCAGACTACGGCGCGACTCTTGATCTTTCAATGAAAAAAAGAAAGAAAGGAAAAGATTAAATAAGAAAATAAATGAATTCATAAGGTCAGGTCTGTGTCAGGTCTGCAACTCGATTATTTCTTCTTCTTTCATGGAGTTGTAAAAATCACTCAGAAAGGACATATTACAAGCAGATTTTGTTCTTTTCTTACCTCGCTTGAAGTTACTTGTTTCTGGCATTGTTAACAAGTCTGGCCATGAGCAAAAATAAAACAACTCAATCAATACATCAGATCGCCTGTTTAACAAAAAAGATGAAATCACAGCGAACACACGTCGTTTCTTAATACAGACAATAACATCTTGATCCTTCCTGACGCTTCTGCGCATGCCAGATTCTTTACGAGTCAGGCACCTTGAACAAAATCGCAATGTTTGATAAAATGCGTCATGTTATGGAGAGTTACAATTTACATGGTCACACCGTAAATTAAGTATAGACATGATTTAACCTTTGAAAACTTACCTTTGTGATGACCTCCTTTCCTAGCTGTGCTAAGATAATCAGATACAGGACCTCTATGTCTCATGCTTGCACTCCTTCTAAGCGGAAAGTCTGTACTGGGTTCTACAAAACAATACAATCAGGGTTTTAAGGGCAACACAGATTCTGGTAAAATCTGTTAAAGCCCTATCAAGGACTGATATAACTCCCGGTCGAAGCAGTAATTAGTGAAACTATTGAAACAGTCGCAATCACTGAGCAGGAGTTACAAATGTAAATGCACTTCAAATGAAACTGTTTTATCTCTTTGGGTAAAAAGGACTATTCCTTAATTTCCATTCCGAGAGTGGCTCATGCAAACAGTTTTACCTTCACATATTTCGCTGCATTAGCCGTCATATTTGGGTAACATAGGTATTGCTTAATCATCAATAACTATTGCTTTCCATAATATGCCCATATTATACAATCAGATCATTAATTGACGCGTCTAGATATTACGTAGAAGTGAACTTCACTGACCTTTCCTCCGCGGACTATCCATAGCATTAAAACTGTCTGCAGCTGGTGAGCCTGTCTGACGTGGAGCACTGCTTAGAAGATCTGCCATTTAAAATTTAATGCGTCAATGGTGTTGAAAAGCACCTCACTTTCACACAATCAGAGCGGTTTTCAAGGCAAAAACATGGGCATTCTTCAGTTACTTACAAACAAAGGAAATAAGATAAATTTCACTTCGTATGAGGCTAAGTCAATTTCAATGTCTTTCTCTAGCGGTAAGTTACAGCGGGAAAGACGACATGAACACACGTTCAAGGCAGACGTAATCTGTTGAACAAGCAATCCCTTGTGAGAGGTTTCTAGGTCAAATATTAATTCACTTTTTTTAATCGACGTTATCCTCGGCGCCACCGTTGCAGTTCCCAAGAGACGGTGATTTGTCCTGGAAGAGTTTTCATGTCGTAGAAATAACTTATAGGATTCGCGTCCTTCGCCAAGATAATTGCTATTAAATGAATCTTGTCAAGTATACGTTGGTGATTAGACCTGTGTGTTGCAACACAACGCCACGAAAAATATAAAGAAAGAGAAAACGACGAATATTGTTGCTTTCTTCGTGAGTCAGTTGTTGTAAAACATTTCTATTTAAAAACTAGTATGTAAAAGATATGATTTCGACACTAAAATAGTTTTTGTAGTGGAAAGGGGTAAACCAATTACGTAACGTACATGTGCAATATTATCCGGCTGTAAAACTAAGCGCTAGAGTAACTTAGCTTGTTCATTCTCCTTGTTAAAATTATCCATCGTGGTTCACGTTCCCCACACAACTCAGAGTTTGGTCATTTCACGTTGTTTTACAGTCCGAGAGGACGGCAAAGAAATGTCCCAACAATTATAACACACATGCACAGTCATTGTAAGGCTCTGATTAAGCCTTGATTTAGCCACGTTCCCGATACCGCTGTGGTTTTCTTAAATTCCCCGCCATCGGTTCACGACACTGTAGAACTGAACTGCCACAAACCTGTGTGCCCACCACCTTTCCTTGCAAGCCTGATGTAGTCTGTCGAGTCTCTACTTGTACCATTCCTATGGCTGCTAAGTGGAGTTGAATCTATAAAAGATGATGATCAAGTTTAACGCTTTTGCTCTTCCATAAAATACATATTATCATAGCGACGTACTATCTATCTACGTGCTATCATATATATCAGGCTGTGATTAGTGTATCATATGATGAAACGTTGTGTTCTCCACCTGTATTTTGTTTCACTTCCTTTGGCTTGGGGCTGGGAATTGCTTTGTCTGGTGTCATCATTAGCAAGTCTGTAAGAAATCATTTATGCAGATGTCTCATTGTCTCATAAAATCAAAGTCAGGGTTTATTAATCTTAGGTACTCACGCGTACTTTTTGCTAAAAGAGCAATGCCTTCTAGTTACCATAAACGTACTAAAAAAATTAAAGTTTCAAATTAAATTTTCGTGGTATCGATTTTTGACTCTAACGAGCGTTTATAGAAACAAAAACAAAAGGTTTCATATATACTTGAGGAGAAAGACATGGAAGAAATGTTTGTTTCTTTCATCTTCCTGCAGAAACGCATCATTAAGAATTGCTCCTAAAACCTCTCACAGTTAACAGTTTCTCTTACTTGGCTCTGTGTTTGATCAACACCTCATACCTTTACGTCCACCGCCCTTCCTGGCCATTTTCAGGTATTCTGTAGTGGCTGGTGAATTTTCTGCACTTGTCTGTCTTGGGCTACTAGAAGGGGATTCTGAAAAGCCAAGGGTAGTCCACAAACTCATTAACATTGCCATGACGTGTTTTTAATTCGGAGGGTCCAACCTTTTTTAAAGGCATATTGTAGTTTATAAAGATGAACCATAATCAAAATATGTCAATAGAACAGAAACCAAACAAATACAGAGCGGACTAACGACGCGCGGCACGGATCAAGTTTCGCGATCTTTTGCCATTAAACTAGGGTTTTGTATACACCGTTCGTCAGTCGTTGAGGTTATTGAAGTCATTGGGACGCACTTTGCCGTTGTGGAGAGGTGGCCGTTGTAAAGACGTTTAAATTGGCGTGAAGGTATACACCGCCCCACTTCACCGGGACAATAAAAATTGCTCATTGTCGAGAAGCAGCGATAAGTTTGATTACACCTTTCGTTCTGGTAAGTTTGGGATGAAAAAATGGATTGGTTTGATTAGGACAGAAGATAACAAATACCATGTTTTAATGGCAAGTGGACAAAGTACCTTTCCTCTGGAGGGTATCTTTAACAACAGATCCATCTTGGTAGTACCAGTCTCCTAACTTACTCTCTTGTTTCTTGGGCTTGGGACTGGGTTTATGATGTTCGATTGTGAGAAGGTCTGCCAAATGAAAAAAGCACAATTAGTTTCAAGCACTCATATGTTAATTCAAAGTTATCTGTTGTTTCCAATTTTCTAAGGAGTTTTTGTCTTCCTGTAAAAATGATGGAAATAAACACACATCAGCACACTCAAATCAAATCATCTAGTCAGCTGGTCTCGTGACATTCTTCTCATATTATTGGGTGCATTTTAGGATGAAATTATTTTATATTGCTGATCACTGGTTTATACCAGCTGCTCCCTTAGGTTCAGCTGATCGGTTTTTAAATCAGGATAAATAATAAAGATTTTCTTTGCTGCCGTAACTGTCATTATAGTATAAACTTATTTACACGTGGGTACAGCAGGTGAGGTTCTTGAATCAAACAGTTATCTTAAGAACAAATCAAATGATTGCAGTGTTACCTTTATGTCCCCCTCCTTTCCTTGCTGTTTTTAGATATTCAGTTTCTGTATTAATTTGTACCGGAGAGCCACCATTTTGGTGACGAGAACCTGCAGAAGCAAAAGATACATGTAGAGATGTACGAAACTTGAACTAAAACCTTTTTGCTTGCACTGCATTTGAGAAGTAATATATCAAACACGAGAGACAGTGTTTCATCGGGATATCCAAACACCGAGAAGAGAGTTCAAAATACGACGCGCAGCGGAGTATTTTTGACAAAATTCGAGGTGTTTGGATAGCCGATGAGACACTGTCTCGAGGGTTTGATATATCTTCTCAATCGAAACAAAAACTAAGGAGTAAACGAAGAAGGAAAATAGTCAAAATCTATGCTAATTAAGACCGGGCATCCAAACCTCCTTCACGGTTGTCATCAATAAACGTTTCTCAAATGGGTTACTGAATGGACTTGAACCAAACAGCCAAATTGGAGAAGAATTAACCATTGTTTGACGGGTTTACATTTAAAGGAGTTTTCAAAGGTAAAATGCATAGTTTGGTATATTTGGTATACCTTTCCTATCCCGTGTTTTATTTCCATCAATACTATCGTGGTTATTCTGATCTGCCTTCTTTTCATATCTCTGTGGTTCTGATGATGGCGAGTGGGTTAACAGATCTGCCAGAAGAAACTCACTTAAAGTACTACATGCATATTGTGATATTAAACTGATTGACGTATTACAAAAGAGACCCAACTAATACTAACAGGTTAAGAGTCAGGGCGCGAATTTGTCTTACTAACTATTACAATGAAGAGCTAATGAAGTAATGCAATTGAGAAACACTTAAGAAGCTTTTAATGATGCTTACATGTAAGTATTGCATTAGTATAAACGCCGTAATTAATAATTAATTCATTACTCTTAATTGTATTGTTATTTTTACTGACTTAACATTACATTACGTTTCTTATTATTGTTAATGTTAGTATCTTTATGCCCTCCACCTTTCCTAGCAATTTTAAGGTATTCTGTGTTAGTGTTAATGTCTAGTTTAGAGTCTCTGGTGTTTTTACGAGGACTCTGACGAGGACTAGGTGTCTGATCTAGAGAGAAATGTAGCATGTTGAACAACTTCTGTTAACATGATAAAATCAGGCGGAGGAGGTTTTCAGCAGTATTACAAAACCACAACAACAAAAAAGACAGATGTCATTTGAAATCTAAAGATAATGAAGCAAGCACTGCAGACAGTCAATCACATTATGCACTGCAGATATCATGGCTATGTAATACATCATGTGTTTCACTATTCATTCCCACGACATACATGCACTTTTTTATTTAGCTCATGGAAGACTGGATCCTGCAGGTGCATAATGTAAGAACATTGAAATATCACTGTTGATCGTATGGATGCATTTAAAGCATTGGTCAGGTACAGTGAAACCAACCTCTCCGCTGCTGAGTGTCCTTGACATCCACTCCATCATGAGTGTACCACTGTCCGTCTTTCTTGTCATATTTGACTGGTTCTGGGGTGGGTGTGTGGTGCTCTATGGTCAATAAATCTGTTACAGAGTAATCATATTTGACAGTCAACTTTCAAACTTAAATTGCATGGCCGTCTATGCCACAGTTAATTCCCACTTCTCACATGTCCACGCTTGGGCTATTAGAGAGTTTACATATGTCGGCGTGTCCCCCATCTGAATATGAACCCTTTTTCACATCCAAATTTCCAAAGGTCAACGCTTTACTATCAGAATTTTAACACCAGTTTATCTGCCACTGTGACACTGTTTCAATGCTGATTTAGCAAAACAGAGCTTCTTGTCTGTGGTTACCTTTGCTGTTGCCGTTGTTCATATTTTCCAATCTAATCAAGCCTGCAGTTTATTTGCATGACCTGTCTAGTTACATATACAGTACTGACATGAGAATTAAAAGAGAAGTTGGACATTTAACACATACCACTATGTCCACCGCCCTTCCTGGCCAGGATTAAGTAGTCTGTGTCATCACTATTATTTTTACGTGGACTTGGTAGAGCTGAGGATCCTAAAAAACAAGCAAAAATTATACATCAGTCTAAAGAAAAGTTTCCTGGGTTTAACCACTGTTATCCATGTCAGTTACAAAGACAGTACTCTGAATCACAATCTGCAAACTCTGTCAACGTACTTGGTGTTTCTGTGCTATTTTGATTGTACCACTCTCCTCCATTCTTCTGGTATCTCTGTGGCTCTGGGGACGGAGTGTGTGGTTCCATTGTTAAAAGATCTGAAACAGCAAGATTTGGCACTCGTTTATCTAACTGGTGTTATTTACTGTACAAAAATTACTTTGTTATAGCAAGATGCACATGTGGTCATGGAAATAATTATTAAGCCTTACCTTTATGTCCACCACCTTTCTTTGCAATCTTGAGGTATTTTGTGTCTGTCTTGACATTCACTGGACTGTCCAAGTTTGTCGGACGTGGGCTGCTGGAAACTGTCACCATTTCTAAAGAGATGTTAATTAAGCAAGCACAGAAATACAAACTTATTTTCTGATATGCACGTAACACGGTTAATAGGTATTATATTACTTAATTAGGTTTACCTGAACGTATTACCAATCAAAAAACTTCCCAGAATATTACGCTTACAATCAATTACCTTTTCTTTGCTGTGTGTCCTTCACATCCACTCCATCATGAGTGTACCACTGTCCATCTGTCTTGTCATATTTGAGTGGTTCACTCCTTGGAGTGTGAGGTTCAAGTGTCAACAGATCTTAAGTGAAAAAAAAACTGTGTTAGATTTGTCAACAAATTAAGACACGATGTCTACAGTAATTTTTCAAATGGGAAGAATGTAATGTTTTATTGACCTCCTGTTTCCTTGTTGAGTGACACAGATAACTAACCTTTATGTCCTCCACCTTTCTTGGCAATCTTTAAATAATCAGTTTCTGTCTCAATATTTACAGACCTCTCTGTGCTTGCTGGGTGTGGACTAGCGGACACTGTTACCATTTCTGTGAAAGGAAAAAACGGTAAGGTACAGTGTACTTGACACAGTCATTACAGCTTGACTTTCAGAGTTAAAAAAGATATACATCTGAAACACATGTATGTTGCTAAGTGTGTATAATATTATATTTTCCCAGCATGATATCGCCAGGTTTCTTGTGATTTTTGGAAGTAGGCATAAAATGTTAATTTTTAGTGCAGTATTTTATTTAGTTGGTAGCACTGAGGATTTTCAGAACCTTCAAACCAAATGAATAAAATGATGATATAGTTTTCTCAGATGCCTATGGAGCATTCAGTCAATATCCTCCAAGCTTCATTAAACTGAACATAAAAACAGGAGTTAACCATGACCTTTTTTGCTGTAGATTGACAACAGCATTTTCAAGTGATATGTATGATGTAGTATCACATGAGGAACAATCTCATCTGCTGACCATTAATAAGGGAGAGTACAATTACATTTTTAGGTTTTCGAGTTTTCGTCAGAATTAAAAATTGCTCTGAGCCTGCAGAGGCAATTCAAAAAAGGTAAAAGAAAAATGTGTTTCAAAGTTTTGTATCTTGAAAGATCCTGTGTATCACAAGAGTGGTCCTCAGACTGCCAGGTAGATGGCTATTTTTGCAGGGCACTGGTGCTTAAGGAGAGCACTGCACAGTATATGTACAAGATGGCTGGTTTCTCTCTCAGAGAGTCCTTTAAATCACCTTTTCTTTGTTGTGTATCCTTGACATCAACTCCATCATGCGTATACCATTGTCCATCCTCCTTACTGTATTTCACTGGTTCAGGGGTCGGCGTGTGAGGTTCAATGGTCAACAGATCTGTCACACATTACTCCTGTTAGTGACATAACTAACTGGCAAAACTGGCAAAGCAGTAACTGAATGGATTATGATTCACAGTGTATCTCCCAAGTGAAGGAATTAAGACTATGGCACATGTTATTCACTAATTATGCAAGCTATACAAAACAGAAACAAAGTAAAGAACTAACAAGTTTATGGCCGACACTTACTGGATATCTAAATCATATGTTATTGTTTTTATGTTCTAACCTTTGTGCCCTCCACCTTTCTTGGCAATCTTGAGGTAATCTGTCTCTGTCTCAACTTCCTTTGCTGTGTCCAGGTTCGGTGAGCGAGGACTACTAACAACTGTTGCCATTTCTAAGGAACATAAAATTGTTTTATCCAAAAATATATCTGTTTACTACAATAATATGTAGAGTGATGTAAAGTGTAAAGAAGCTCTAATTCTAACAGTACAAAATATAACTATTGCACAGAACTGAAATGGCAAAGAGGAAACATGGGTACGAAATAGATGTGGGTGAGATCAGCTTGCCTTATCCACATCATACTTAGAGTCAAAGTGGTGTAACTATTACACATCTTGAGTTATTACTTTAAACACTGACATGGCAAATTTTTAATTTACTCAAGAACTAAATAGTACACACACACCACAGCAAGAGTTACACTTGATGTTGACATTGTTCTGTATTTAACAGAACAAACTGGTATGGACAATGCAAAATCAACTTAAATTTTATACATGTATGACTACAACTATATTTACCACTACCACTACCACTACCACTACAGCTACTGCTACTTCTAGAAATAATTCCCTACCTTTTCTTTGTTGTGTCTCTTTGACATCCACTCCATCGTGAGTGTACCACTGCCCATCTTTCTTGTCATATCTCACTGGTTCAGGGGTAGGCATGTGAGGTTCTATTGTCAACAGATCTAAGAACATAATGGAAAGCTACAATGGAACCCCACTAAAATGAAGTGTTACGGGACCAAAAAAATGTTCATTATAGCGAGGTATAACGAAGACCCCCGTTATAACGAGTCATCTGGTTAACAACAAAAATATTCGTTATAGCGGGGTAACCAAGCTGAACCAAGCTGAACAATGGGATATACACCACACAAAATAGTATACAGACTTGCACGTGAAAAGCAACATTTAAACAAAGCAAAGCTTTGAAGGTCAAAGTTTCCCTATCTTGACCAATAGGAGTCTTGTTTGGCTTATCAACCATTTGTATGATCATGTCGTTTTTACTGACTGCAAACGACAGGATAAAATATTTGTTATAGTAGAGTAAATTGTGCGTTGGGAACATCAAAATCAATTTGTTATAGCACAGATTTTGTTATAGTGGGGTTCGTTATAGCAGGGTTTTTTCCCCACAAATTTTACTGTAATTCTGCCAGGCTTTCAAATGTTGTTCATTATAATGGGGTTGTCGTTATAGTGGGGTTCATTATAGTGGGGTGCCACTGTATAAGCAAAATGTATACTATTTCATCTGAAATTGTAAAACTGAATACTTGATTACATCCTAAAAAAACACTAAAACATACCCCAGCTGGATATTGCCATCATTTGGATAAACTACCATTACTTTCCCTTTCATTCCCTCAAACATGCATTTTGAAAACACGCAAAGTAATGCAACAGGATGAATGTTTGAAATAGTACACCTCTGGGCCTAAGAAGTCCTACAAGTGTAAGGATTCCTATATCTCCTTGATGGGTTGCTACTCATGCCATTATAAGGTTAAGTTACCCTCCAACAAAGAATGTACTAGCATACATGTGCACACTGTTATTATATATATGTACTAGTACAAGAATGACTGCGAGAACAAAGGGTCTTGCTCAAAAACACAACACAATTGCCCAATTAAGGGGTCAAATCCTGACTCAGGGGCCCAGTGAGTTGTTCATCCAATAGGTCATTTTTGTAATGTAATTTGTGTAAAGCTGAAGAAACAGAAATTGTCATTTCTTATTTTAATTTCACACTGAAGACTATTAATGCAACATGTACCTTTTCGCCCTCCTTTCTTTGCCATCTTAAGATATTCCCCACTGTTTTGTCCAGCTGCTGACAAATCTTCTGGAATGTTTTGAACAGTCATGGACAGATCTGCACAAAACAGAGCACACTCACTGTTGTAAATCTGTACTGATCCCAAACTTTGACTAATTACCATGAGCTTATTTCATGCAGTAAATAATCATTTAGTTGATTCTTAACTGCCACATAGCAAATTTGCATTAAAGGCTAATGCTCAGAATTTGAAGTCAAATGAAAGAGTTTGAAAATACTGCTAGTAAAATGATCCAAAACTTGATGTCAAACAACACAAGATACCTCTTCTCTGTTGTGTCTCTTGGACATCCACTCCATCATGAGTGTACCACTGTCCGTCCTTCTTGTCATATCTGACTGGTTCAGGGGTAGGTGTGTGGGGCTCTATTGTCAACAGATCTGTCAGAAAGAAAGTGGATCAAAAGATTCATTTTTTACATACTGAACCCTTGTTCCCAGGTCTAGCATCTCCTTCTTGCCCTATGAAGAAGATTAAGAGGGACCCTGGGAACTACAAGATTGTATATTTTCGCAAGTGAAGTATGATCCTCGGGGCATCGCACCGGTATCGTGGGGGTCGTGGGTTCGAGTCCCGTTGAATCCCTGATTTTTTTTTTCAGGCTTCTTCTTTCCAGTTGCTTAAATTGGAAAATTTACTGCGAGGATCATACTTCACTTGCGTCTTTACCCGCAGTTCAAATATGAATTATCTCATATATACATCACATTGTATATTTTGTTTGACATAGAGCTAGTACCATTAATTCATGAAACAGATTTTGCTATTCCAGAGAATGAATTAATAACACTTGCTATCAACCCATTTCAGTAGTTACCTTCATGGCCTCCTCCCTTCTTTGCCAACTCAAGATATTCTCTGTTATTACCTCCTGCAGCCACCAGACCCTCACTGTTCCTCTTATCTTCAACTGACACAGTTGTCTCTAAAGGATTATAAACTAATATGTTTAATAAAGGCTATCAACAGTTATCAATTAAGTATGGTTTACAAAATTATGGATTTTAATACTGCAGGAAAGTGCAAGAAAACCACTTTTCAAATAACAATGTAGTGTTAGCGATGTCACAAAAGTTAATAATGACTTATTAATTAATAATGAGTGAACATTTGAGTTTACAAGTTAACCGATGATCATTGCAAAGCCTTGTCAACAGAGAAGTCAAATGAACTGAACAACATCACAGAACCACTGCTGAAAGAAACCGGCTGGAAAGAACACAGAAAGATAGAGGTGCTAGCTCCTCAACCTAGCAACTGCACTGTGTAAAGTGCACAATCTGCAGAGGGCAGTGCTACACCCAGATCATATCTATCAGGCACCTTCGTAAACATTCAATCAACCATAGTAACCATTGACACCACAAGTTAATGGGGGAGAGTGGAATGTCTGCACCAGTTATATTCAAACTTATATAAAAAAAATCAGGCTCTAACGGTACACAATCAATGACCTTCAGTGCATTACCTTTTCTTTGCTGCGTGTCCTTCACATCCACTCCATCATGAGTGTACCATAGTCCATCTGTCTTGTCATAACTCACTGGTTCAGGAGTGGGTGAGTGAGGGTCTATTGTCAACAGATCTGAGGGTTCATAAAAGAACAATGCTATCAATTATACTTTTGCATTGTTGGCTTGACAATTGTACAGCCTCAGTGCATATATTGTATCTATTGTATTAAAAATTTAATCATATAGTTCTGTCAGTAGTTATTGACCACTTCTGTACCTGAATGACCTCCTCCCTTCTTGGCCAAGTCAAGATAATCTCTGTTATTTCCTCCAGCAGCAGTCAGACTTTCTGTACCATTTTGGGCTTCAAGAGTTACAGCTAATTCTAGTAAACAAACACAAATCCCCCAGATGTTGGTTTTGTTACAGAAATTTGGCATGTTAAGCAATGATTGATGCTTGTGTAAGTCATTGTAACATACAGTACTCATTTACCTTTCCTTTGTTGTGTGTCCTTCACATCCACTCCATCTTGGGTGTACCACTGTCCATCTGTCTTATCGTATGCCACTGGCTCAGGGGTAGGTGTGTGAGGTTGCACAGTTAACAATTCTACAATTACAAGAACAAGGATACATGTATGTTAGACAGGCTTAATTAACAAATGAACAATTGCATTTTATGGTTTTACGTTAATTCAAGATTCCAAGGCATGGACAATCAGTTCTGGAACATTTCTTGAATTGGATCTCAGATACATTCAAATTAACATACATGCATGCCAGGGCAATTGGACATTCCCTAAAATTTTAATTTAACAATTGAATAGCAGCAATCAAGAGATTTTGACTCAAAATAAACTACAAACAGTCAGAAACTCACCCATGTATACTAACCAAGATTTTTTGAAATGGAAAGACTATACTAATAATTTAGAGCGAACAGAAAATAAAGATGAAATTTATGGTTAGTTGCATTTTACAAAGAAAATCACTTTTTATTAATTATTTAAAAATAATTACTAATGATAAAAAAGCGATTCTAGCCAGTATTGGAAAATTTATTTGACAAGTGATCAGCTACAGTAAGTACCTTTATGTCCTCCACCTTTTTTTGCAATTTTAAGGTATTGAGTTTCTGTTTCAACTTCCATTGAAGTGTTTTCTGGGCGAGGACTACTTGCAACTGTCACCATTTCTAAAGAATTGGGATTAAATCAAGTATTAAAGAATATCTTTTCTAAACAAATTCTTTTTCTTCAATTTATACATCACATAATTTGTTGGTGGGGCAGTGAGTTGGATGAGGTTATTTATTGCCAGTGGGATTTACTTTCAAAGGGGCTTTATTTTTATATGGGTGAAAATGTCACATGGCATCGCAGTTCTAATCCATTACATAAATGTCTAAGCATTTAACAAAAGCCACGGATTGGTTCTGGTGAAAAGACTTGTGAAGCCATGTAAAGCAGTGCTAACTACAACTGAGAAAATGACAGAATACTTACCGTAAGACAAACAAATTACATTAAAAACATGTGCTGTGGAAGATTGCTTTATAACAAACAAAACACAGTTTCTGAGTTTCACAATCTCCAGTTCATTTAAATGAAGTCATGTATGCTGACTGAAAACAAAAGTTTACTTTGTGTAAAACATCACATTACCTTTTCTTTGTTGAGTGTCTTTTACATCCACCCCATCATGAGTATACCACTTTCCGTCTTTCTTGTTGTATTTGACTGGTTCAGGGGTGGGGGTGTGAGGGTCTATTGTTAACAAATCTGACACACAACAAAATTAAGTTGTAAACAGGCTATCCATCTAGGAATGGCTTCTTATAATACTACAGGGAAGATCAGTGATAGCAAAGCTGATTACTATACCAGTACTACAAATATCTGATTTACAGCTATCCTCAGTAAACACTTTCTATGTTAAAACTAACATAAATGTTAATAAATTGTAAGCTGCTCTGACCTTAGCATGTCATCTACAAATCCTGCACAATAACAATAATAATAACAACAACAACAACAACAACAACAATAACAATAACAATAACAATAATAATAATAGCGGTGGCGAATGGTAAAATCTGAGACTCGCTGAGACGCCGAGATCCTAGTTAAATATCCAAGCCTGAGACTCCTTGGTAAGTTTCGAAATGTGAAAAAGGTAAAAACAAACCATGCAAAAATGAGACTTTGAGACTTATCAAAACGCTTTTAAGATTTTCCAAGACCCACATTTTTCGAGGCACCATTCGCCACCCCTAATAAAAATAACAATAATAATAATTACTGACAAGATTAAAATAACAATAATTACTTACAAGATTGAAATAAAGTTAATTTTTAAAAATTCAAAACTAGAATTTTAAACATCAATAATAAAAAAGGGTACGCTTATACCTAAATTATACAAGTTATAATAATAATAATAATAATAATGTCCAATTTATTCCAAATCTTGAAGTATCCTCACTAGCTAAGTCAAATTTCTTAAAAAAAGGGCTATTTACAATAAAAATAATAATATTAATAATAATAATAATAATAATAATAACAATAATTCCATTTGTAAGGTGAAATTTCTAAAATGAATGGTGCATAGTATTGCATGATTTGTTTGATTATAGTCTGAACTGTTCACAAACTAACGAAGATGAAAATTGAATTTATATACTGTCACCAATGTTGTCTTCCCGTCTAACCTTGATGTCCGCCTCCTTTCTTTGCCAACTTTAAGTAGTCTCCACTATTTTCCCCTGCTGCTACAATTTCATCAACATTGTGCCCAGGGCTGTTTATGTTTGCTGAAAAGTCTGCAATTAAGCATTCACTTTCAAATTCTAATACCCATTTACTTGCAGTTAAAAAAAACGTATAATAAGAAAAGATTTAATTTCTAATCACTAGTTTTCAGTCTAAAAAGTACATAATTATTCTGAAAGTTTACTATTAACAATGTCATAAAATTTAATACTAACTTCAAAAGTTCATATCTCACCTTTTCTTTGTTGAGTGTCCTTCACATCAACTCCATCATGTGTGTACCACTGTCCATCTGTCTTGTCATAAGTCACTGGTTCAGGGGTGGGGGTGTGTGGATCTATCGTCAACAGATCTAAGAGAAATTATAACTTAAGTCATTGATTACTAAACAAAATTATAATGACCTTGATACCTCAGAAAAAAAAATTAATAAATAATTTTAAAAAATGTATGGCAATTAGTAGTAATAATAACATCAAAAAACTTTGAGCTGTAGTGTAGTTATATTGGTACAGTTAACAAAGGTCATTAATTTAAATGCTGAGAAGGGGTCACTTGTTGCTACTACTTGCTTCACAACTCGTGATCACTTTCGTCTTCCATTTTCATTCACAGTTCACAGGTGCTTTGTGTACAAGGCTCTCAGAAATAACCAACAGCATGACAAAATTACTATGGGTTCCAATTTGGAGACTGTTGTCATGATCAATACTAACCTTTATGTCCTCCACCTTTCTTGGCAATCTTTAGATAATCTGTGTTTGTCTCAATATCTATAGAGCTTGCGGAACTTGATGAACGTGGACTGCTAGGCAGAGTGACCATTTCTATTAACCAGAGTAAAACTACTGTCAGCAAAGAAAGTTTCACCCACAGCATCTCTGTGTTCCAATAGACACTCCACATTTTGTGGCTCAGAGTGTGAACAGGTACATGTAGTACATTATGGGAGTAGACAGCTTTATTACAGAGTTTTCCACCAACATTAAGAAGTGCACATGATATATGCTTTCAGCAGAAATCAATGTCTTGTTGAGGATAAAAAATGAGCTTAGCATTTAGTGTTTGTGAACAAATCCATGAATTGAAATAATCAGGTGATTCAGCACCTTTCCTTGCTTGAGTCTCTACAACATCCACTCCATCATGGGTGTACCACTGTCCATCCTTCTTTTCATACTTGACTGGTTCAGGAGTAAACACATGGGCTTCTATTGTCAAAAGATCTAAGGGTGCAAAATGAAAATTACTATACATACCAGAAATAATACTGGTAAGCAAATTGCACTGTTGCACTGCACTGTTGCACTGTTGCACTCACAGAGTGCGATGACCCATCACCATTTGTCAGTTTGCAACATGTCTGCGATCGAGCGTCATGCTCCACACTTACACAAATGTTTGTGGCGTCATTGTTTTAGAACGATGAATATTGTTACACTTCTTTCGCCTGTTTATTTTGTCTTGTTTGCGGGTCGTTGCGACCTGTTACGAACCATCTTTGGCGACCCATTACGGATTGGGTGTATTGGACATGCATGTGTTCTGGCTCAATTTTTACCTCTGCTTTAAATTTCATCAAACCAGTTTGTTCGTTTTTTTTAAACAAAAAACAGTTTAATTTTCATCAAAAGGGTGGGGCAGGGAGAGGATGTCAGGAACCAATAACTAATAATACACCTTGTCCAACACATATGGGGTGAATTGTAATGGTTGCTTGATTGACCTAGTGGAAGGTGGACTACAGAGGAGTCATTAGGTGTTTGGATCTAGGCGAGTGTCAACAAAAAATCTTTGTAAGTTACTACATAAGTAGAGTAGTAGTAGTAGGGTAAAATCCAAGTCAGCAGTCTTGCCTTTATGCCCTCCTCCCTTCCTAGCAGTCCTTAAGTATTCCGTTTCAGCTTTACATTCAGCTAAAGAGTCACTGTAAGTCCTTCGACGCTTCTGCACTACTCCAGTATCTGAAAGGGAACAAATTTTACATTACAGCTACATAATAAAGAGGTTTAAACTCGTCGCCAGTAGGTGAGCTTGGATATGGTGCATGCTTAGGTGGACCATGATTCCAGGATGAGCAACGAGCCTTGAGACACAAGCCCTGAGCAGGGCATGCAGGCATCCATGGCAACTCTGCAAGCGGCAACCACCAACCAGCCACCATCACACTGACCAAGTCAGTGGAGATACTTACCAACCCAATACTTACCAAGTCCACCAATGAGGGAGGGAAGGGGAGGGAGAAAAAGCAGAACCACTGAACGATTTGCTGCCTGAAACAAACTGCACTCACACGGCAGAGACACACAGAACATGCAATTCGAGAAACCCTGTATGTCGCCTCAAGGAACATAACTCCCCGACCACCACTGACCAGCATTGGCTTGATTTTAACTTAGCCCAAATTACATTTAGCCACATCTAAAATATGTAGGTAAATATAAGATAAGCAAATATTTTGAACACAATTAACTGTAGCAGTAGGTATTAAATTTTTCCCTCACCTTGTGGACCATCTTTTATGACCATGTCATCTTGGTTATACCAGTCCCCACCCTTTTTTTCATATTTCAGTGGCTCAGGGGATGGAGTATGATCGTCAATGGTCAACAGATCTACAAACAACAATAAGTGAAACTTTACCAGACGGACAAAAGAGGGGCAAGATATGGACTAAGACTATATACATGTATAACAATAATACCTTATTCTGTGATCATCACACTGTAATGATGATCAGGGATACAAACCACAAGTAGGTTAGAATTAATTAGTTAATTGATCTAGTTACAAGTTATTGTTGAAACCCCTTTTTGTTAACGAAACTGGAGGTTAAATGAGCCACCAAGTCTTCAACTTAACCTCCAGCCGAGTCAACCACTTAAGACAAATTGCCATAAATTTTAAATTTAGCATGGTTAAATTTTACTTGCAGTTTAAATGAAAAACTACACATCCCAGGCTGCTGCTTTCAGTGAGATTTGACATAGATTTCCTCTTACTAATACATGATCATAAGAAAGTACATGTACATGTAACAAGAGTGGTTCAGAACATCTTTCTCTAGAAGAGCAATTTGTGTCACAATTTTTTGATGGTAATTATTAATAATAACTTTTGCTAGCAATTTATTATAATTATTATAATAATAATTATTATAATAATTATAATAAATTGCTAATTATTATTAAATTGATAATTATTATCAACAATAATTTTTTTTTGTTTAACAACTGTGAATTATGTCAGTTCACATCACATCGCCTTTATTTCACCTCAGATTTAAAAGAGTAGCTAAGGATAGCTAATTTCTCCGAGAAAAAAAATTAAAAATTTAAACCATTATTACCTTTGTGCCCTCCACCTTTTTTAGCCAGATCAAGATATCCTGTTTGCTTTCCTCCTGCTGCAGATTCTGTCTCTCCATTGAGTTGCAATCCATCAAGAGCTAAAGACAAGTCTGTTGTACACAACATTGTCACATTAATGTAATAATTATAGACCAGAACTACAGTATGAATGGCATCATTAAAGCTCTTCAATCCATCATTCCATCATTCACAAACACAAGAGATGGTTAAATGCTCAAATTGGTTACACTGAAGCAAGCATGACTTTTAATCTTTGAAGTATAATGTTGATGTGAACCTAACCTTTTCTTTGTTGTGTCTCTTTGATATCCACTCCATCATGAGTGTACCACTGTCCGTCTGTCTTGTCATACTTCACTGGTTCAGGGGTAGGGGTGTGAGGATCCACTGTCAATAAATCTGCAAGTTAAGAAGCAGCCTTGTTAAACCACAAGCTCCAACAAAAAAGTTTTTTTTTTTCAAGATTCTGTTCATTTGCCTTTTTACCTAATAAATTGATTATTTATTTTATTATATCCATAATCATTTCAATGTATGGTGAGGGGACTTCTACAAACCACAAGGCTTATAGTTCAGGTCACCTTGTACATAACAATACGTTGAACATACATGTACATGCTACTTTGCCAATTCAATAATTATTTTACTACAAGCTCTAGCCCTCTTTTCCTTAAACTGGAAAAACTTGACAAAGAGGTGATTGTAACAGAGAAGGGAATTCCAGATCTTTGGACCTTGGCAAAGAATTGTGAATTTTTCAGATTAGTTTGGCAGTGATGCAGGAGACAATAAATATTATTGGCTATTCTGGTGCTATAGCCATGACTTGAAAAGCAATGGAGGAAACAGGTTGTTACGATAACAGTACATAAATTTAGCTTTCAGTCCTTTCATGACTTCACTTGGTAAAACTTGAGCACATTTAAGAAAAAGAAAACAATGTGCTGTGTTTCCAACAAGAAACACAAGTGTAAGTTTGGAAAAATGAAAAATGCTGTGGGAGCACAAACCAACAGGCAAGTGTTTCTGCTGCAAACGTTCACAAGAGTTTCAAAAGAAACATGTACAGCTGTAGAACATGTTTTCTTTTTCTTAAAAAAATACCACAACCAAAGATAAGAAAACAACATGTTTACTTTGATCATCCAGTTATAGAAATGCAATGTTAAACCAATCACCACATTTATTTTCTTTGGGCTTTTTTCTAAAACACTTTGTTGCTAACCTTTATGCCCTCCACCTTTCTTTGCAATCTTAAGATATTCTGTGTCTGTCTCAATATCCACTGAACTGTCCAGAGACGACTGTGACCGACTGGTAACTGTCATCATTTCTGAAATGGAAGCAAGTCAAAATAGAAAAATTGCACATAAGACAATGATAAATCATATTTAGTTTAATTTAGTTAAATTATATTTAACAAAGTTAACCGCCACGAGCTAAGCGTGCAACCTCCTGGTCAGCGGTCGCGTGTTCAAGTGCAGGCTCACATGGTTGGTTCCAGCTTCATTTCAGTGTGTGTTAGTATTTTCGTTAGCGGAGTGTGAGCAGCTCGTGTTGCTCGTTGTTTTTCTCGGGCGGTTTTAGCAATTTTAGCGGTTGTCTTGGAGCAGCTCACGCTGCTAGCTTGTTAGCAACGGTTTGCCTGCGTTCCTTCCCCCCCCCCCCTCCCTCTTTTCTTTCCTTCCACTGATTCTATCAGTGTTGACGGGTGCCTGGAATGGGGGCTCATGGCTGGGTTGCGGGGATTTGCCAGCCATGGGAGCGGTAGTCTATCTAGGGGCTGGCTGGCCACAGTGGAAGCCCTTGGATATCCCAGGCACCCACCTCCCATTTAGCGAGGCAGCGGGTTAACATGAAATAAAACAAATTAATATTACTTATTGTTCTTACTAACCTTTCCTCTGCTGTGTGTCTTGTATATCTACTCCATTATGAGCATACCATTGTCCGTCCTTTCTCTCATATTTCACTGGCTCAGAGTTGGGAGTGTGAGGCTCAACTTTCAATAGATCTGTCAAAATAGTAGACTGTATTAACACTGGGTGAAACTTCTCCACTAGCTGTGTAGTCCAAGGCAAGCAGAACAAAGGAGATTTTATAACATAAATAAAGTAAACGTGCATTCTGATTGGCTAATTCAGCATCTACTATTTGCCCATGGGTGTATGCTGCTGACGTACTCAATAACTAAAGCAAAGCGCACGCTTTGTGATGTAGCTCAATTTGTTGCGGACTCACTATGCGCCTCATGAGTCCACAACATTTTGACCACTGTGATGACACGTCTCGTTGTCGATAAGAGTACAGATCACGCTAAACCACATTTGATTTGTTTTTTACCACAATATCAAAGATAATGAAATAAATATTTGTCTTGACAACTGAAAACACCGACTCAAGCTTGGAAGTGCACACGCTGCAATATGCAAATTTCCTGCCTGTACGCGTCAGACTTTCCTTTCAAAAACTTTTACAAACTTGCTCAATATGCAGAAACAATACAAAAAAAAACGGTTTGGGAAATGAGTAATGACACGTACTCGTTGTCGGTAAGAGTACAGACCACGATAAACCACATTTCTATTTGTTTTTTACCACAATATCAACGTCAAAGAAAATGAGCGCAAGCTGAAAAAGGCTTTGCGTGACACATTGATGCGAGCAACGTGGCATGGACTCTAAAAGACTTCTGTTGTTACAATGTCTCAATGTTTTGTTATAAAACAAATGCTAAACGCCATAGCGTGTACTATTGAGTTATGGATGCACTTGGGAGGTTTGCTAAGCACTCAAGAAGCTAGAGTCTTACACTAGGCTCTTACGCTTCTTTCTTATGCCGGCTCTTACACTTCTTTTGTGCTTAGCAACCTCCCGCGTACAACCATAACTCAATAGTACACGCTATGGCGTTTACCATTTATTAAATAATCTAATTAGATTTAATTTTATAGCACCAGCAGAAATTCCACAGAATGGTCTAGTGGCTGTTACATTGCAATCCAGATCACAAGATCTGAACTTTGGTAAGAACATAAATTATCTTGTTTGGTTTAAACTGCCAACATGAATAATACCTTAATCATAAACCATCATAACTCTAGGTGTAGCCTAGGATGGAATAATGTAGCTTGTCAAACTACAATGTAAGGAGAACAGTGAGAACAATTTATACACTCCATTGATTAACTCATTTTTGTACACTGTTTCCTTAATTTCTGGTGCTCAATCAAAACACAACTTTTGTAAACTGTAGGTTGTTAGATGTATACCTGAATGTCCACCACCTTTCTTTGCCATTTGTAGATATTCAGTTTCTCCTTCAGTGAATCCGTTTCTAGTTGTTAACCCATACTGACTGTCTGGTGTGGCTGGTAGGTCTATAACACAGTAGACACATCTATTTAATACATAAAGAAGTCTAACCTGTGTGATAAAACAGGACTGGCATTTGAGAGCACAAGGGAAATGGAGAAAACACGAATGACATGCAAGTGAGTGTTTCGTTACATTTCTCGAGTGTTCTCAAATATCCAGAGTGTTTTATCAGTGAAATACACAGCTTAGGCTAGCTTCTTCATTTGCTTTATGATATAGAGGTCATATAGCGAAAAACAATAAAACACACTTTCTATGTTTTGTGACCTAATAAAACATGGGGTTTTGACCAACTAGAGCATGAGCAGGGTCCTATCTAGAAATATTACAAAATTTAATAATACATGTACTGTGCCAAGAGAGAAAGCATGCACGCACATTGGAGACCATGCAGTTCTTTAGACAAGCACTCTCCCTAACTTTCAGCCAAGCAAGACAATAAAAGAGCTACTAAAAGTAACTAAAAGCAATTCCAGTGACTCTAAGTTACTCAAAACAGTTATATATACTTGTCTGCTTGGAAGAGAACATTGCCTGATGCAGACTAGAGAAACATTAATTCACAAGAATCTTATATTACATGTAGCACTTGCCCTTACACCTATTTCCACTAAGCCAAAGACAAATTATGTAAATAAATTGGAGTAAAAGGATTATGGATATCTCTGGTGAAATCCCTTTGTTTTTTGTTGTTTTGCTTTGCTTTAACTTGCTGATATTTGTACATTTCAATTTTCCTTTGCCTTAAGCTACAGAACACTAATATGTTGAAGGGTTTTATCTTTAAGTCTTTCACAAACCTGTTGCCTGGGAATTCTTTCAAACACGTAAGAACTTACATTGTACATGTGGCAAAGTCACATTTTATGACAGATACATGTACTGCCTTAAGTTAATGCCGATTTAACATAGGAGCTTTGTTCAATTTACCATTCAATTATTTGCTTCTCAATTTCAAAACTGAAATACAATTGTGTAACACTACATGGATGGTGCTTCAATCTTAAGAGAAGGTCAAGAGTACAGCTGGTATGTCTAAAATTAATAAAGGACTTTTATACCTAGTCTTGTTTTAAAACTCACATGACAAAATTCACTATTAACTGTTCCCTTCCATACAGAAATGTGCTATGTGAATCTTAGGACTGTGCATTCAGGAAGATCAGTGGATCAGAATCAAGGGAACTCTACTAGTTAATGAATGCTTGTGTTCTTTAGATGCACCATAATTAGAAGAATCTTGTATAATATAATATTATACAAATCCTGAATCTTTATTGATAGCTAAATACATCATTATGGACAAGATTTTGAAGAGGGTAAAATATAATTTACACTTACGTATAATACTGTACATTTTCAGCTTACTTAAAGTACAATCATTCACTATCCACCGTTCAACCAATGTTTATATAATTTATGACTTGTAGACTGCTGAGTGTCCTTTGAATGGTACACCAACAATGTAATCATTTATTAAGCAATTTTTGTATACTGACCTTGATACCCATCACCATTTGGGTAAAAATCTTCAGCTGTGCCATTTGAATAACTCCTCTGAGTGTTTGACATCATATCGTCATCATCATCTCTCAGTGAAGAGAAGTCCAGTGCTAATGGAGTCGGCAAACGGGAGTCCCAAGACTCGTCCAGGGATTGCAAATCTTGACATGAATTAATATTAAGGATAGTATGTACATTTAGATAGGATCTAAATTCACAGTTATTAGAAGTTAGAGTTTTTTTAAAGCTTAACTTTTTTTCATCTTTAGATACATGTAACCTCCAGAGGTTTTAATAGCATTAGTTATAAGCAGCCACTGAAAGTGCAATAGGCAGCTGTGCATGACCACTAGAGGGGCCAATAGGCCCTTTTCCCCTAGGGGGGTCTGTGGCATGCCTCCCCCCCCCCCCCCGCCCCCAGAAAAATTTAAAATCTAGAAGCTTGTTCCAATTAATCAAAAATAAACGATGGGAAGCAAAATATTTAGTGTCCATTTAGATTTAATTGCCGCACTCATGATCCATTGACGACTGTCGCAGTTACTCGAAAACGCGGTATGATAAACAGTAGATTTTGTCCTTTATCAACATGCCAAAGGAAATGAATGAATTATCAATAGATGTTAAGGTCGTGATGATTCCATTTCCAAGATTTGTTTGTCTTGTTTTGTCCTGAGGGCACGTAACATTCCGGGGAAAGAACTACATAACAAAATGGCCGCCATATTTTGGTCTTCTTTGCAAATGGAGACGCTCAAACTCGGGCGACTATCCATTTCATGACTTTAAACACGAAGGCTAGGCGAAGATAACGAACAGTTCAATAGTACAGCAGTTTGTATTGGCTCAATATGTTAGCAATGCCTTAGCAACCAATCAAATTGAAAGGCTGCGGGCAAGAATGTCCCCTAGATTTTTTATACCTGTAAAAAACTGCCTTGTACTTATTTCCCCTCGTTTCTGTTGCGTATTCCAGAAATAAAGTATGCAAAAACACTTGCATGTCACAGTCCGCGTCTTTTGGAACTGCTTTGTTACTGACTTTAACTACTAGGGTTAAGAGTTTTATTAGAGTTGGGGTTAGGGTTACCGCTCGAAACTAGGGTTAGCATTGGTTAGGTTTACAAAACAAAGTTAGGGGTTAGCCGCGGCTTCGGATTAGGTTAGAGTTAAGGTCAGGATACGTTAGGGTTAGCGCAGTGTTAGGCCAAGGAAAACAATCTCGACTTAGGAAATCTATTGCACGAATCAATACCTAAATCAAGTCAATGTTAGAAAGAGGTTGAACATTTTGAAAATCGGCTACGTCACTCAGTGATTTATAAAATGGAAGGTTTAATGGTCGCGGACTTCATCTTGGGAGTGGGGCAAACGCGGCAAAATTTACAGTGAATGTATGGGAAAAATCATGATTTTGATGCTCCATAACTCAAGGAAGTTTGACATTCTACAGTTTCTATGAACTAAAAATGCTAGCTAAAAGAGGTAACCGATCAAATTTGAGAATTGTACTCTTACAAAGAAAGCCGCATATTTAAATTCTTATTTCTCATATATTTGTCTGTAAAATGGAGCTGCCATTTGCGGGAAAATTTAGAAGCATTTGTATGAAAAGCTAAAAAGACGATTTCTCGCTTCTCAGCAAACCGATGCTCTTCAAAGTTAATCGGTTAACTCTTTTAGCTAATATCTTTAGTTCGCAATTCACAGAATTTTCAGAATATCAACCTTCCTCGAGTTATCAAGCATCAAAATCACAATTTTTCTCATACATTCACTGTAAATTTTGCCGCGTTTGCCCCACTACCAAGATGACGTCTGCGACTGTGAACCCTTCTATGTTTCTAGGTGAAACTATTTTTTTGGCCGGTACAAAACTGCTCGTTCCATGAAATGATTATTCTGACAACACAGAAAGAGGAAGCCTTAAGGAGGCGCCACGCACCTCTCGTAAGGTCTAACAGGATTGGCCGAGAAAACAATAGAATAAACAACAGAAACAATGGCCCTAGTCCTGAAAACAATAGAGGTGGATGACTCCGGGAGCAAATAAAATTAGAGGTTCCGAAGAGGTGCATGACTACTGGCCTTAAGCTAACATGCTGCTCATGCTGAGGAAAAAACGCATGAAACGGAAAATTTATCAGCAAAGGAACGCTTCAATACAGAGCAAAACTTACATTTGAGCTGAAGTTTTGTTCTTCGTAACCTGCGATCAGGCGTGCTTTGTCTTTTTTCTTCGCGGCGGGCTCGATCCTATCACAATTCAAAGTAATCATATGCTTGGAAATCCACCATACACACTCAGGGAATGCTTGCTTGCCAATTTAACCGACCTGCGTTCTTTTTGGCCCATAGAAACGGCTTTGAATCTGTTTAAATTAACTTTTCACCTAACACAGGTCAAATTCAAGGACTTTGCTGCCTGGCCGCCTTTCTCACCAGTTCCCGGCCGTGTTCACGTCACGTTATAAGTCACACACGCTTGCTTTACGTATGAAAGATTATGGGATATCCCAGAAATTTTTGGAGCGAACGATGCTAGATGGCTGATTTCAAGAAAATAATAAGAGTCTAGAAAGCAGTTCTAGTTTCCAAAACTGACACACGCCGAACTTTAGCAAATGAGCCCTAAGTCCATGACAAATGCTTTGGAAGAAGAAGCATTTCTAGACTCTACCGCCTAGCCCACTTGCTCCTCGATCAATGGCTGGGTTAAACCATGATCTCAGAACAAAAACACACCTCGGTTCTTTGAGGCATGCTGGTGACTCATTGAGGGTCAAAGGCTTAATGATGCCAAATCTCCTACCAGGCGGGCACAAATATTCCTCGAACAAGCGCTGAATATCAGTGGAAATAACGAGCAAACCATGCTTAATGAACAGGTAAGCTCTGAATTTGTGGTAAATTACTGCTTTGCGCACCAAAAGCGTACGTCACAATTCCAGCTAAAAACATATCAATACCAGATCCTAGCGAGTAAAAATGGCAATTCATTTACAATAGATATGTTGGTTTTTGAAAGAAGTAGAGAAACAGAACGAAAAAAAAAAATGATTGACCTCGTATCGACTCGAACTGGCGTCATGACAAAACAAATTCAAACCAGCTTCGTTCAGCGCTTATCCACTTGAGCCAACGAAACAACAGTGAGAAATCATTCATACTTGAGCCAAACAAAAGGTTTCTTTCGTTTTTCGTTTAACAATAGATGCCGCTTGGTAAACGAGTCAGTTTTGCATACGTTATTTCTAAACAACGAAGAGAGACCATGCGAAACAAACTTCAGAGGAATGTTTCTCAGGTAAAACGAAGCCCACATGTCAAATTCAGCTACTTTTGAGCACTTTGAAAATGGCCAAAAAATCGAGGGGATGTTGTAGCCCGCAGCCTTTCAATTGCTCATTACATAATTGGGCCAATTTAATCGGCCCTGGCACATCTAGGAGTGCACTCAAAGGGCGATCTGGTCGGCCCCTGGCAGATCTAGGGTTAATGAAGTCCAAACAGATGGTGGTAAGAGGTCTTACCGGCTTTTATTGAAACCCCTGGCCTCATCTACATTGTCAACACTTGGGAGCTGGGAGAATTCTCAACAGTTAATGCAAACCCAAGAGTTTCATGCACCCTCTACAAATAGTGAACAATCCAGCTACAGAGAATTTTCACCTGATGCTATGAACAAAGCTTCATCATGCAGCATGCATGTAGCTAGTGAAATTATGTGATGTTGCATGTAAGTTTGTTACAGGGCCATTTTGAATTTTAACTACACAGTTGTCTGATTTAAGTTGAGGGAACCAATCACCTGCAGGCTTTAGGAATGCAGAAAAAACTCAGAGACACTTAGAACATTTGATCGCACTCTGAGAAAATGAATTACCAGAATTAGGCCTTTGCCTTCCCTTTGTTTTGTGCTTCTACATGTACTTTTCATGACTTTTGGGGGTTAACTAGACTTGTAAGATCAGAACTGTCTCCCTGGAAACAAAATTTTCACTTTTCCTTAATTGTCACTATTCCAGAGTTTTCTTTGGGAAATGTCTATTAAGTGTTGGTTTGGGGTAAGTAAACCAATACTTTTCACACATCATAAAAGATGTATATTACTTTCTGCAAAATATGACCATTGTTTCAACCACCTAAGACAATAAATTCCATGCAGATTTCTTCTGATAAACAGACCACTTCAGTATGTAGCAAATAAAATTAGCTGAACATGTAGCTAACAAAAATAATTATTGATAATTATTTTTTTAAATAAATTCCAACAGTAACACTTGTGGCCTATAGGAAACTACAAGTTGATATAAGTATCCAATGTATGTATGAGGAGGCATATACCATAACCGAGTCGAAATAAAATCACTGCGTGACCATATAAACCAATTTGAATTGGCATAGTAAACAATTGTATTAATGATGAAACTGACTAAGGGAGCTACCATCTTCTCTGTGTGATAAGGTAAACATTTTTTGGTAGACACTGAATCAAATACGAAAGTTTTGAACGAATGTTACACCAAAAGCAAGACCGGATCAATCGAAAATCTTTCCCTTTCATATTTTTTTAAAATCTATTGATGGCTTGTAATATATTCAACCAAAACATTGATACACATCATCAAATTGGAAAACAACACGATTTTGCAGAATCCTTTTTCCTGCGGTAACAGGTGGATATTTTGCCCCTGCAGTTCAAAAGAAATCGAATCTATTAGCACTTTCCACACTATCCAGTGTGACTCTCAATAAAATAAAAATACTCGGGGTCCATAAATCCGCACTATTATCTTGTATTGTTGACAGAAACTAACGTTAAACGGAAGTTGTGGCGAAAGTGTGATTTGTTTGGGTTAGTGATTCAATCCTTTGGCATCAAGTTTGGTCTACGCTAATGGACAGTGATACTCTAAACACAATAAACAATTAAGCCAAAGAAAGGCAAGTCTTGCATAATTTACGATCTGCAAGTGTAGTGTGAGACGAAACAATACCAACGCATTTCTGAAAGTTAATGAGCAATATGTTGACCTTCGTGAACAAACGTGTTCCTGTCATCCCTTGAGAGTTGAGCTAACACGACTAGACAAACAACACCAGATGCCAGACAGAAGAGGAACGATTAATATTATTGAAAAACAGTTCAAACAGAACCAAGAACATACGATCCAATACTGTTGCCAAGTCCGTGCTATGGAACACCCATAGCGAAGCCAAGTGAAGGCTTCGTTCGTTTGACGACGAATTGTAAATTACCATCAATCATCACGCATTTATAACCAAGAAAAAACTTCTTCCCGAAAGAAAACAAACATTCAGTTTTGAAAACAGGGAATATATTTGCCCACAAGCCAGTTACATAAACTTTCCCTGACCTGTTTACATCGATAAAATTGAGAACAAACGACGAATTACACGCCAAAAGAAATTTTCGCTTCGCACAATTTACTATCGCTTTAATTCGAGCATATCGGATGACTCAAACCTCACCTAAAATATTATGGAGACGTTGTATTCTTTAAAATGTCTTTGTTTACGAGTCTCCACTAACAAATTATTATCCGCTATCGCAATATAGGTTTATTGTGAGTTACATGTATTTTCTGTGGGCAGCGAAAAATAGATCTGACGGCGACATTCCTAGAGGAAAAATTTCCCGTCAAAAAGACGAAGGTCTAATTATAGATTAACCTCGACACACAACACAAACCAAGCCTTAACACCATGAAAAATCGAGGGCAAGACCTTAAGATTAGACTCTTAAACAAGAATTGGATCCGTAATGAACCTTAAGCAGATCCATGAAGCTTAGATGAATAATTCACGGCCAAGAAACCGCTTCCCTCCAGCTTTAAAAACATCCGTGCTGTTACAGTTAAGCACCGTGCTATTTTTGGGGCGAAACCTGCCACAATATTAAACTGAGAAATTTGAACTTACAAGAAATAGATATCAAATAAAATCAACCATAAAGCTCCTTCTAAATATCCACCGAAACACGTTTCAAATTCTTAAATGAAGCCTGTCGGCTAACAATAGTCAATACGAATGCTCTGAACATCTCGTGCGCCCGCCGCCGTCTTCAAAATGGGACGCGCACTCCATTAGCTTATCGAACGCAAAAAATATAAATCGCTTACCGTCAGAAGATTGGTTTTGTGGGGAAAGAACCTCCATATCGTATACAACCGATAATTTAGCTCCTAGAGACCAACGCTGATTCCTGCAGCGAAACGGAAATTATTCACCTTTCTGTTTTCTTCTTGCAACACGCGCTGAGGCCTGTGACAACCGCGTGGGGCCTGAAACACGCAAACAACTTCAAATTGTCATGGGAGGGGTGAAGAAGGACTGCTCCACAGGTATCTTAATAAATGTTTCGGCAACTTGTTTGAAACTAAGTTAAGTAAAAACTGTTCTTGATATTTAGTGGCAAAACATTCTGTGGCACTTTTGAGGGTTGCAATTCAATTCACCGTCGGGTAAGGTTAGCGTGTGTACCCTCCTGTGAAAGTATCAATTGTCTCTATGTTTGTCCAGTGACTCGGTTGGCGCGGAATTGACGAGGCATGTGTCACTCGATGATTTAATGCTTGTGTACTTGGGCAATGCCTTAATGGAAAACTGGTTTACTTGGCCATTATTAAAATTAACACATTAAACAAGAAACACAGCTAATTCTGTTTAGACGTGATGTGTTCTAATGCCTTATCAATATTCTTCTTCGTTTTCATTCGCTCAGGAGAACATTAACTTTTTCCGTTTTCGAAGAGAGAAACAATTGAATATTCGTAATCATACAAGCAACTGTGCCAACAAAGACTCCCACGATGTTAATAGCCCCCTTTGTCATTGGCAAACTGATATATTGTTTTGCCTGCGCTAACTGCATTTTTAAATTCTGGCACAAAAAGCAGTGAAAGGCGTTTTTTAAAACTTATTTACGCCTCGAATTCTGATCTCCCCAATACCAATATTTCATCCTGTTAAAACGACGAAACACGCTAAAAAATATATATATTTACCGCTTTTTATTTCCACCAAACCTTGTTTTGGCACATGGCAAATCATGCATTAAAAGTTCGTTTTTGTGACACAGGAAAGTCTCGCTCAATTAAGTAAGGTTATGTGAATTTCAATGGTTGTCAAATGTCTTATATAAGACTCACGAAAGTTTTCCACATTTTTGAGGAGTCGCTTGAGTTTCCAAAACACGGAAACTTCACAAAATTCGTACAAATATCTAAGTAAACTACTTTTTTGAAATAAGTTTTCTTTAAGATCCGACTTTAACCAGTACCCTTATTGATTTGTCATCCAACAGCAAGCGGAGAATAATACACAAAACCACAGCCTAGACTGAAAGTTCCTAATTAAACTCCGCCTGTTCGTCCGAACAGCTAACAAAGACCTAATATCCCACTCTTTGTCTCATAGGTGACACCGACTGCTTGTAGGGTTACTGCAGTCTGAGAGCGAGACCGAATCAAGCCTCTAGTTTCCTAGGAATGGCGAAGTTCAAATGGAACACGCAGCTTGAGAGTTTAGTATTACTAGAGTTAGAAATATCTGTTGATAAACGTTCGGAAAAAAAAAGAGTAAATTAGACGATTGTTATACAGGCTAGAATTGCTCCGTATTATTTAAAATCGTTCAAGGTTCATTTAAGATGAAAAGTGGACCTGCGAAGTCACTGAGCCGTTTGTTCGGAGTATCGCTGGCCAATCACGGAAACCAGCGGACCGAGCAAAACAAACATTAAAATTGCCCAGAGATTACGAGATACGTTTGAACAAAATATGCTCCCCTCAACAACGTTGGTTGCTCAGATGTATTTTGTGGGGAGTAGAATATCTCTCAAACTTTTCAAGCGAGAAAATTAATAGTTTTAATTTCGGAAATACTGTATAGGGATTTTGACCTCGAAAGGGTCAGCACACTCACCTGGTGTGTTTGAGAACTTGGTGTAATCTACATATTTCATTAGCTCAAGTCAGCGTCCTGACGAAGTCTCCCATAATATGCTCCATAGAAAGGAAATGTATCTCGGAAGAAGAGGATTGAACGTAAAAATCGGTTACGTAACTTCCTAGGCGTTGTCGGAGTGTTCAAGTTACCATACGTGACCAGGATGAGCTTAAAAATGAAGCCTTACCCCTTTGCTTAGTACAACTCGGTTTATTTTACACACGTCTGTTAATAAACCTAACACTATTGCTTATAAACTCAGCACTGGTCAACTAAGCAGGAATGTACACATTTAGATTAAGAGTCAAATGGAATATCAATATTTGACAGTCGCTCCTTAGTCAAGCTGTATCATCAACAAAAACTTGCGCGCGAGCGACAATTCATTTTAAATTCCACCATTCAATAACAGCAAAAAAACCAAAACAATGCCGGCGTGGATTCAGCGAAATAAATTTTTTGTCTCCTTCCCTGATTTCAATGAAGAAGGTGATGGAGCGTTCTTGTTCTAAGATAGTTCCAGATTATTACATTGTTGAAATATCTATCTTACTGCGAGGATCCATCTGACCCCAAAATAAAACAATTATTTCTGGCAAAACAACAGCTGTTACAGAGCCAGGTGTCGTGAAGCATGTGCATTGTCTACCATGCTGTCTAATAATCCTTTTACGGGTTTCTGTAGTGATTGTTTTTCTTCCTCGAATCGCTTGCATTCGAGCTGTAACAAGATACGTTTTCACCATTTAGTTAAATAAATGTAAGTAAAACTAAATTATCCCTCCCAAAACAGTTTACATCACTCGATAAACGACGACGTTGTAGCTAGCGTCGATTTTTCTTTTTTTTTTTCATGTTTGCAAAAAAGTAACCCACGCATCTTTGTCTTCACTTCTCAATTTATTCAGCAGTATCTGGTGGTCAATTATAAAATAATTTGAACTCATATCGAGCAAAATCAGATGGGTTCAAGAAAGCACTGAAAAATATCCCTAAGAGTAAAAATCTCTCTGAGTAAATGGACAACTCTGTCGGTAAATAGAACGGCAAGCGAACTGGAAAGCAGTTTTTAATTTCACGGCTCGGTCCCCTGCTGTTGAGTCGGTGATCACAAAGGGTGTCGGACGAATGGTCAGTCAGGTCTGTATTAGCCGCCTAACATTAAAAGCTTATATCATTACTTTAACCAGCTAATCTTTTAGCAATAACAAATAGATTAAAAGTAAACGAACCAATTCTTAAGCGAGAGTCGGCAAACTTCCCTTCATCAGTGAAAGTTGACTCAGGAAAGCGCTTTTTTGCGCAAGGGCAGGGCAACAGTATGAAAATTGACCTCTCGTCATTCACTGACAAAATAAGAGTTATTTCACCTTCTCCGAAGATCTTCAATATTACTTGGTGTTTCCGAGGTATAGAGTTTATCCTGTCGAAACCTCGGAAGCAGATAATACCCATAAGAACCAGGAAACTAGAGCGATGTGCGAGAGGTGCAAGCTCTCTCACAAACGCAAGAGAAGAAGTACTATTTTAAACTTCTAATTTGTTCTGTCTCTAAACTGTTACTTGGAGGAAAAACTCTGAAAAGTCAAGCTTGTCGTTAGCGGCGTTTTTCGTTCTGCAGCTCATCGCACGATGATTGGCTTACGAGACTGACGCCTCGCTAGCTTCACCGATTCGTCATCCGTTCGCGATCAATAAAATTGTTAAGTAGCATGCTGCGTGGTTTTTTAGAACTGAGAAAACCGAATTGCTGCAAGTGAAGTACTTGATAAATATCAGCCATTTACGTTTCTCTGAAACGTACATTGGCAATGGTTGCACTTAAGAAATGTTTATTTGTTAGAACATTTCTCGGTCAGCTGAGCCGAGTGCTCGCAGCAAATTCACATTTAGGCTCTCTTTGTTGCAAAATATTCGTTTGCATAATACATTTCCTGTGCATTAATGTAATCCGTAGTCTGTAACATGGAGATGTATTTTGAAACAGAGGAAAAAAATAGTTACAAAATAGTGCTAATTCTTTGTAAACAGGGATTGTTTCTATTTAAAAAGTAATTACCAGCTAAGCTAGCCAAACTTATAAAGTTGCCTGATGTTTATTAATATCAACTCTTGTAAATTATGTAAAGAGCGAATGCAAAGACAGGCATCGCGCCAGCCCGTAAAAAGTCACTCACTTCTTTTACTACGGTTACATTATTTGAAAGCTCAAAAGTAGCGAGGATCGCGTTTTTAAAGCAAAAAATTCAGAATTCGTTAACTTATGATGCTTAAGTCAGAACAATTGCTGCAAAGTTTCAAAGTATGCGCAGGAAATAACAAAAATGTTTTGATATAATCACAGAAACAATGAGAAAGTAAGTTGTTGAACAGGTGCATGCAAATGACCAAAATCTATGTAGGTCTATTGAAAATGAAATTTTGGAATGTAAATGGTCGTGACTGAGCGGAGGAATGGAAATTGGTTATGTCGATCAGAACAACGAATTGACAAAAAAGTTGTCGGTACATGAAAATTAAAGGGGCAAGTATTTAAGGGTGTGAAGCACTGCTTCAACTGTGGGAACTAACCATAAATAGTATCCCTGGTTTCAGTTTAATAACCTGGAGGACGAAGACATTATGGCTGTAGACCTAATTTAAGAAATGGTTTAATTACATACATTATTAATAAGTAGTTTACTCAGAAGAGCAAACAGTAAGATAAGATATTATTGAAAAGAAAATTTTGGCAAAATGTCGAAAAATTGACCGCCTCGTGGATGCTGAGTTGAATTGTATCGCTGAAACTCAGTTCTTAAAATGATAAACATCGCCAGTGCCAAGTGAATCATTTAAACAAACAACAATGCGCCTGCTCTCTCTGCTTGGTCACCCCAGGATACTTTAGAAAGCATGGATGCAAGTGAATGCAAACCTAAACACGCTGTTATTGCGGACTCCCCAGCGAAAATTTTAGTCAGTTCAATATTTGTTAA
>CM042759.1:244090-246916 GCA_022496165.2 Catalaphyllia jardinei
TCTGATATAAATATAGACGATACAAAGGTAGGAGTAAGGTACCTTGATTAAAGCATGTGTCAGTACACGATTTTCCAGGACGTGCGATGGTTATTTGTAAGTCGCCCTTTTCAAGAGGCCAGTGGTAAGATTTGTCACAAAAATCCTGCAGCGAAGATAAACATCAACTTTTTAGTTATATTTTTAGTATTGGTAGAAAACAACGCAGGGTCGAAATAAAAGATTACCATACAAAGCTAGAATTTTGAAGAAAAGAGAGCATGTACAAGATGAAAGACAGCTCATAACAAGCATATCGTTAAGCTCAAGGAAACGATTTCCGTTACAGATTTACAGTGAATTTTCATCGATGCGAAATCATCCACATGCTGGCGCATGAAATGTGAGACCAAACATCAAAAAGACTTGATCGAACAAATAGCAGTGATTGAATGTGAACAACTTTTGATTAAGATTTGACGTTTCATACGTTACTCTACAAACATTTTCAAACGTAGCCGTTGAAATTAAACAACTATTTATATATGATATTGGTTGGGGGAGGCATTGGGAACGAGGTTGCGGCTACTTCTGAGAACTTTTATAGAGTGACATAAGAAGCGTCATGTCTTATTAAAAAAAATGTGCAAGTTCAATATGTTTATTACTGCTGTTTGTTTCTTATTCTTGATCAAACTACGACGGCCCAAGAACAGACGTATTTACATCACAAGGCCTGTTTATGCAAAGACAATGCAGCAATAAACAGACCAAAATTAGAACCAGCATCTCTGACCGCAGAACCAAAAATCGCTGCATTGGTGACTTACTAGTATTTAGTCGAGCCATAGGACGTGCAATGCATATTTGGCGCTTGTAATTAATAGGAATAGAACAGATGGGTTCACTTTAGGAGGATCTTACATTAGCATAAGGTTTTGTCATCATAGGCTCACGGAAAGGTTGAGGGAAGATTTCGCTCTTCCCCACAATCCATGCAATCTACTCAGATATGTCCCCAGGCTTTCACTCCCATACTATTGATAAGTAGGGACTGGGACGAGTCAGGAGTAGATAAGTTGTTCTTACCTGATTTTCGATGTAAGCGTTTAATCTTTCTAACATCCCTGCACAGGAAAACTCGAAAGGAACAAATGGTTTCACCTTAAATAAAAACAGTTACCTGTAAGAACCAAGTCTTCAACAAATGGAGTAAAGAAAGTAATGTACGTACTTCTAATGACGGTTTTTTTCTTACCGGTTTGCTTAGGATGTTTTTTATCGAGATTTTCACCTCTGTCTTATTCCAAATGTTCACTGTATAAACGAAAGGCTCTCCAATGAATGTCTCTGCATAAGGGTGCTGCGAGCTTAACTAAAAAAAATTTAAAATGTCATTATTGCAAAAACAGCAAATAAAAGATACAAGTGGGCCGGGCACTTGTTTTGTAATGTATCATTGTTATCAATAGATTTTAAATTATAGATTTTAGATTACGTGGATTTTAAATGGTAGTCATCCGAAAGTCATAATCGGGGACATACTTTCATACGGGATTTGATTGAGGGGGGCCTTAAGAGCTATCTTTTTACCGAATTTATAAATAGTCACTCTTTGCCGTTTTTGCAAAAAGTATGGTCATTTTAGAGATATTTAGATATTATTATTTTATTATTTTTACTTTGATTATCTTTTAGTTATTGTATATTTTTGTAAGTTTGTAAAGCACCATGAACTTAGGATATCAGCGTGCGCTAAATCAATACTATTATCATTATCATTATCATTATTATTGTTATTATTATTATTATAATGGATCACACTTAGAAAAATAGGTCACACTTAAAAAAAATGGGTCACATTTGGAAAAATTGGTGACATTTAACAAAAAATGCGTCACACTTGGAATAATCGGTCACACTTGGGGAAAATGGGTCTAAAAAAAAGGGTCACACTTGAAAACATGGATATCTCTAAGAAATTGGGTCACAATGGGAAATATAGGTCACACTTCGCAAAATAGGTCACACTTGGAAAAATAGGTCAGCTTGGAAAAATGGGTCACACTTAAAATAACGAGTCACACTTAGCAAAAATTTAAACGGGTCACATTTGGAGAATTTGGCAAAACTTGGAAAAATGGGTCACACTTGGAAAACTGGATCACACTTAGTAAAATGGGTCACACCTGGAAGAATGGACCACACTTGAAGAAATGAGTCACACTTGGAGTTGAATTTAATACTGTATAACCACAGCAACACTTGGAAAACTGGGTTACACTTTGTAAAATGGGTCACACTTGGAAAACTGGGTCACACTTGATAAAATGGGTCCCACTTGGTAAAATGGGTGATGGTAAAAGTGGTCATACTGATGAAAATATGCTACACTTGGAATAATGGGTCACACTTAGTTAAAATGGTCCACATTCGGAAAATTGGGTCACACTTGGTAAAATGGGTCACCCTGGGAAGAATGGGTCGCACTAAGAAAAATAGGTCACACTTGGAAAAATGTGTCACACTTAAGGAAATGGATGGGTCACACTAAGAAAAATGGGTCACATTTGGAAAAATGGGTCACACTAAGAAAAAGAGGTCACACTTGCAAAAATGGGCCACTCCTGGAAAAATGGGTCACACTTGGTAAAATGGGTCAGGATTGGAAAAATGGGTTACACTGAAGTAAATAGGTCACACTTGAAATAGTGGGTCGCACCTAGTTAAAATGAGTCACATTTGGAAAAATGAGTCAAACTTGGAAAAATGAATCACACTAAGAAAATAGGTCAGACTTAGAAAAAATGGGTCACACCTGGAAAAATAGATCACACTGAAGGAAAT
>CM042759.1:246926-283631 GCA_022496165.2 Catalaphyllia jardinei
GGTCACATTTAGAAAAATGGATTAAAATAAGAAAAAATGGGTCACACTTACTTCTACCGTGCCTGACATTTTTTCAATAAGAAAGAAAGACTTCATTAGCCGAATCCAAAAATTGTTTGAGATTGCTTAAGTTAGGGTGCTGAAAGTCTAGTGTCTTAATGGGAACACATTGATGATAGCCACGTTCTTTGTGCCTGTACAATTTCTAAATGCGTAGCAAATAGTTACAAAGTTATAGTTTATGAGGCTGGTCGAAACTGAAGTAAATATTATCTTCTGGTAGCACCAGAACTCGTTTTTTTGCAAGAAAAAGTAATACAGTTTTAGTAGATTTAGTCACCAACATAGACTTGACGACGGAATTGTGTTCCACATGTAAAAAGTGAATTTATACATCTTATAATTGCTTCTTTCCCCTCCATTACCACATTTCAGTACTCACATTTCTTGAAGATGGCAGGTCTTTCAGAGTTGGATCATTGAGACGATTTTTATGCAAAGAAAACTTAGGAAAAAAACAGTGCTACAAGTCAAACGTGGGCAAAATAACAGCATAACAAAGACAGTTTAAATTAGTTTTATGAAATCGTACAGATGATTTTACTCTTCATTTAGCGGAGATTAAATTAGTCATACATGTAAACAATGAAAGGCAAACAATCGTTTAATGTTTGTAATTTTGTGCATACATAAGTTTTAATCGTTTTTTTTTTCAGCAAAAGAGTATTTACAAATATTATAATCCTATTGCTCGTAATCTCTGAGAACAAAAAACATTAAAATGAGAGTGGTACATGGTACTCGGAAAGGAAGTGAGCTCTTTTTCGTTTGCATTTAAGTTAAAATAAAACATAATGACAACAAACTCTAACCATTTCTTACTTTTGGATTAATGAAGACACTTCCTTGTGCAATGGCGTCTAGCGCTAGATGGTCTTCGTAAGGCAATCCCAAACCTATAAATAACTTAAACCCGTTTTTTATTTAGAAAACAACAGTTGATAGAAGGGATTGGTTATGAAATTCGACAAGGTTCTTTGTTGTATGTTTTTGTTCTCTTCTTTGGCCTTCACCTGACGGATAGAAATGTTTTGATCACGTAATAGCCCTTTTCACGGTTAATTTTCTTATTTGCATTACAATGTAATCCAACGTGGATACGAGGCAATTTCGGGCTAAAACTGCAAAATAGCCCGAAATTGCCTCACATACATGCTAGATTTTATTGTATTGCAAATGAGCAAAGTTAACCGTGAAAAGGGCTATTCATGCATAGTGAATGAGCGCAAAACAAAAGATTGTGCACGGTCTTGCACCTTCCAACATAAATCTTGGCATCTCTGTTTGCTACTTTGATGTATGCCGGGCTTCATAACCAGTCCCCCCTATTAACTATGAGAAAACACTGGAAACAAGACTACTTATTAAAATGGTGCAGTGCTGTTTTTCCTTTCATTTTACATGG
Source organism: Catalaphyllia jardinei (assembly GCA_022496165.2). Classification (NCBI taxonomy): domain Eukaryota; kingdom Metazoa; phylum Cnidaria; class Anthozoa; order Scleractinia; family Caryophylliidae; genus Catalaphyllia; species Catalaphyllia jardinei. Next base: position 248,392 of record CM042759.1, read on the forward strand.
GTTTTGGACTGCTTACAGTAAAACTTCCGATGAGCATCAAAATAACTAAAATTAAGCAAAGATCCCGATAGCGTTGTTTTTCGCTTTCATTCGGTCATGCTGATTTGTTGGCTGAAGACCAGATGTAAACTTAAAGAGAGGGTGTAATTCATTATATTTCGTGACAAAGAAGTCACTGTTGGATTAATTTATTTTTATAAACTATTTATTTTACCAGCTCTAGACGAGTTAAGAAATCGCCAGGAATATAGAATCTCAAGCATACCTTAGATTTTCTCAGCAATCGCCTAATACCAGTCAAATTCAAATTTTCATGGTTGACGATGAAAGGCAAGTCTTTCTTCAATACACCTGTTGACTGAACCATACATGCAGTCACATCAAGTTCACGTCTCTCCAATAAACAAGCAAGCTCGAGTTCCAGAAAAATGAATTCTTACGACATCAGTGGACTTCTATAACATGTGCGAAACGAAGTAAGATTTACAATCTTAGCCAACATTACACGTTCTTGATTAATGTGTTTCAGATTTTGGTTTACAGTTGGACGAAGAAAACTTCTTCACGCTAACATGCATTTAGTCTGCTTTCCGGCCCTTTTTCCTCTAAGGGTCATTTATAGACGCCCGAGCTTAGACGAGTGTTTAGTCATCGCGAACGCAAAAGAGCGGTATGGTAGCATGGGTGAGTTGGGAAGAAGGCGAGACGAGAAAAAACGTGCGTGCCGCGCCCATACCTCGTCCCATTCCCCTTTAGGCTTAAGCGTCTCGCCTCATAATCCCTGTTGAAATTTCGAGAGAAAAACAGACTGCCAGCTGTGTAACATGCATTCCATGTAGCAAATTGTCTCGACAAAGTTGTCAATATGACAAAGGGTTATGCTACTAAGCCGCAACAACGTATTAACCTGGAGGGGGTACTCAGAAGAGATTGGTCGCGTGTTGTAGACAATTACAGGCAACAAAAATATGTTATCTTTTTCTTAAAGAGAAAAATTATATAATAAATGGACATGACCTGTGAAATGTAGCAACTACCTACCAAAGCTGTGTGTATCCTCATTTGTTTGTAAATTGCTTTAAGAAAATTTTTGTGAATCTATGTTAAAAGAAACAGAACATTTAAAATTGATAAGCTGATATGCATTGAGCGTTTAGAAGAATTACTCCAATTTCACCTCTGGTCTACAATGGACTGTGTCCCACCCTTCAAATATAGTAGCACTGAAAGTAAAATAGTTGGTAGTACTAGAATCGAACTTTACACTTTTGATGACTTCCGTTTAGCCTTTAGAAGTTAGACCAAAAGAATGTAATTCTAGAATACTAAATAAAAATTCGAAAAAGCCTTACCCAGTACGCACATAATAAAAAAAATCGTTTCACCGCAATTACATTATATAGACATCATATATAGCTACTAACAACATTACTACAAAACACAACAGACAACATTATCCTTAGAAAATGTCAGTTCTCGTGTATTTTGTATTGCGTTTAGGTTCACTTACTTTGAATTCCGAAGGATTTCCATGTACAAAGGCCATTGAAGTTTTTTGTAGTGTTGTTTCGTTCTGGGAACTTTTCAACGCAAAACCAAGGAACGAGTTGTCAACTGACAACGCTGTCAGAGTTTGAAAACAATGGTAACAATAAAAATGTAGTCGCATGTTTTTTTCTCGAATAGTTCACCAGATGCACGATAAGCTAATGGGTTAGCCATACTCAAGGCAGTAAACAAATATATGTCCTTAAAAAGACAAAAAGACCAGAATAGTATTGTCAAACAGGGAAATGGTGCGCGGTACGTTACTAAGCTAAGAAGATCTGTTTCTTACTAAATCAAACACAAAAGACACAACGATTGAAGTTCGGTTTATGTATGCACAAAACAGACTTCTTTCCGCTGGAAGGGAAAACCTAGAACTATTAAGATTGGCCAATCAGCACTTACGATATTTGGACAAGAACTGTTTGAGGTTTAGGTTCCAGTTTCCTTGTTGAGAGCGCGTTCCCATGACTGGCCCTTTGTAATCCCTGAAATTAAACTGGGCGTCCATTCCGAAGGGAATCACAACTCGAAGGCGGCAACTAAAATAAAAATTCAACTCGTGTATTACATTGTTCTTTATTTTCTACAGTAGTTTTACAAATGCCTGACTTTGGCACAGATTTCTTTATTGACGATGACAAGACCAGGCTAAGGTTGCTATCCTTTATTAGTATAAATTTACCGTAGTCTATTGTCAATCCGTGAATTTGATTGGCTATATTACCGTTTTCTATCTGCTGATAGTCAACAGTTACGCATCAGTGCATATCGCGCATCACGTTTGAACCTGAAGTAACATAATGAAACAGTTCTTTTCTACGCGTTACTTTACATTTTTTTTATTTTTTATGCAATGAGACTACGGTAAATTTATACTAAAACAATAAGACTACGAGCCCGAGTTTTCTACGAGCGATAGTCAACTCGGCTGCGCTTCGTCGGTATATTGTCACAAATAAAGTTACTCTTTGGTCCGCTAGTTATTCAGGTTGTGTGGTATATACTAAAACAATTATTCACCTCAGTGTCGGTGAAGGTGGTGTATATCATTTTACCGAGCCGCGAATTACCTCGCGGCTTCGCGGCCGGGGAAATATCTATCACTATCCACCTCCACTTCGGTGAATAATTGTTAATTGCAGACCAGAATACGCGAGACCACTTTTTCTTCTGTGAACAAGAATAGGTGCTTGTTACAACACATCCGTCATCGTGTTAACAATTGATAAAAATGAAAACCTAACAAGGTTAAAGACCCCTAGTGGCAGAAAGCAGTTGATTGTAGATTTTCTTAGATTTCGCCCCGAACAACACTTTAGGAAGATACTATCCTCTCTATCAAAGGGATCGGGGCGTCTCTGACGCTGAAAGGTATTCATTAAAGTGGGGAAAACTACTTTAGGAAAATTTCTGCTCACTTAGCTACGTTGATTTTCTAATAGGGGCACTTATCCTTAAAACTATAACAACAGGAAAGTCAAGTTCCTAAAATTTTACTTGTCTACCCCTGAAAGTCCCAGTTCAAAAGACGAGAATGGAGATTTCTGCCAACCTCCGCCCCTGTAATACACCACATGTTTAACTATAGTTACCTGTACTTAGCCCATATAAGTGAGCGTGCTTCTGGGTCAGGCGCTAACATGACCAGTTGCTGCAGACCTGTTATATCGATGTATATCAAATCAAAGCCTGAGTCTCCCTTGTCACAGCCACGGTGCGTAAACTGGCTTCCTTCCGTCATCAAACTATACAAAGTGATAAATGGAAAAATAAAACCAACGTCCACAGTATAAATGGATATGTTGCAAACAGTGTAGAAATCTAATAGCAAACGTTGTCCTCTCAAAGAAAAACGTTGTTGTAATCGTCGCGCGAGCTAGAATATTTACGCCTTTTTCAGCTTTAATTCAAAACGGAAGGATGGACAACACTCGTCAAAGAGGCAATTAATGATAAAATTTACTCGACCTAAATGCATACAAAATGAGCACATTGCATTTAGTACCTTAGTAGTTCAACACGGTCTGCCTTGATGGTGACGTCATGACCCAGGACGCATAGCGAGGCTAGTAAGTCACTCCACTGTAACAAGTCATCTGTGAGATGAGACATGTTTGCAGTAGCGTCCATTAGCTCACCAATAAAAACTAAAATCTGCAACAAATAATTTTTGTTCAGGCAGAAACAAAGCTTAAAAACTTATCTGTAGAACCGTATTACCAACTATGAAGTCGAAATTAGAACTAATAAACTCATTATAGCAGAAACCTTCTTTTTGTTCCGCGTGTCAATATTTCCTTTGGTCTTTTGCATAAAGCGGAGGCCATCTTTCCAATAGGGCCACATGTCTAATATCCGTGATCTAATTGGCTGAGATCCAGGTAAGGAAATCAACATAAAAAGTAAGTGATCCGGATTGCCTTCCATTATTGCCTGCAACAAGAAACAGTTACAATCAATTAATGCCATAATACGAGTTAAAAGTACCTGTGTCCGGCCGGCTATAGGATGTAAATGAAAAGGATAACGTTTTCACAAGTGTTTTATGTGCTCCTTCAGAGCTCAAAGCTTTGCTTGTAATTCAGCCATCTCCCTCTCATCTCTCCTCTCTCTCTCTCTTATTATTATTATGTCGATCCAAATGAGCTCACGAGCAAAGAGAGCGGACGCAAATGTTAAGGAGGTTGAATGAAGTCGATTCATTAGACGTGGCCTTGATAACTGGGATCCTTAATTCAAACATTTTATGAATGTAACACGTGACCTATCGTTGATTTAATACACCGCTTCGTCAAAACTGCGTCGAGAGAAGTATGAGGACTATTTTCTTTGTACAAAGAGGATGTTTTGTAAACAACAAACGTCGTGCTTGGAGCATCAATAGTTTTTGTTGTTGAACAAAAAGTACCTGAATGTCGCGATTAAAGATTAAATGGTCAAATTATTAAAAGCTATATTGTGAAGACTGTGATTGTGCATTCTGTCTCGAGGGGCGTACCTTCTCACGTCTTCGTTCTTTCTTTTTCATATACTTTCTCCAGGGCAATTGCGGACACCATGATTCCACCTAAACACACATAAGTCATGAGTTACATGCATGTACTGTCAAGTATCCGAGTATTTCTGGACGGTATGGCATTACAACTTGGTTACACAAGCCCCGGTTGTTCGAAAGCCGATTAAAATAACCCGAGGTTACCGGTTATTCCATGATTAAATTCAATTTCTAATTCCCGGAATAACTAATCGGGGGATAAAATGGTGTTCCCGAAAGCAGAATTAATCTTCGATAACTATCTTTCGATTATTCTCAGATTAAGCCGGTAAATCCAGTCTGTGGTGAGACGAAATGGTGTAGCACTAGGGGGAGGGAAAGGATTATGACGACTCCTACAAGATTGAGACGAACTTGTTATGTTGTTGAATAACAAGAAAAAGAAAGCCTAATTTTTATAACTCAACTCTATTTGCTTGCTATAAGAATCAGTGGAAATGCACCCCGATCATCTCTTACACTACCCTCGTGCTCTCCCAACTATCTGCGTGCATCCCGAATAGGATGGACGCACGCCAGACATTGTCTATTCCTTAAGAAGAACAAACAAGGTGGACGGTAAACGAAACTTTAACAATATTCTGTCTATAAAATACTTCGCCTTTGAAGCCAAAAAGCCTTTAATTCCACCAATGATCTTTCCTTTTACATTACAGCGGCTAGTAAGCGGTGACTTCTTCCTCTAGAGGGGAAATGTGGAAATTTCTTGTTTCGCCCGTTTCGCCCTCGTCGTGTAAAACATTTTGCGGATCGCCGGACAGCGGTCTGTCCATGATGTGAAAACTCGAAAACGCGCGGAATGTCGCCGGGCTCGGGATTACGCGTGGCCTTGTCCTTAGCTTGAGAATCCCCCCGGCGTGCTTAATCGATGAAAATCGATCATTGGAAGGCAATCGATATAATCAATATAATCGATAACAATTAAACGATTATTATAGATTGCCTCAATTAATCGATGAAAATCGATACTCACAATCCTAGTCCTAGTAATTGCTATCGATTATATCGATTTTCATCGATTGTCATAAATTATTAACGATTGTCATTGATTGTCATCGATCTTAGTCGGTAACTCTTGAAAGAGGATACCTTCAAATTTCAGACTTCTCCCGGGGCTTGCTGCATATACAGCGTTCGTTTCCGGTGAAGTATGTAATTTGTTATTATCTTTAATGTGCGAGTTGTCCTTTTTTATCGAGGCGCTACTATATGTAATTCTCAAGGTACATGCACTCTTTACAAAAAAGTTCACCGTAAACTTTATTGATGTTCAGGTGGCAGTTATGAATGCAATTAACTTTTATTGCTGTTGTTGAGACGTTAAATAGTTCATTAACCTTGCGATGCTACCGTTTTACAGAGTTTAAAAATATAAATGACACGGCCAAGAAAGCAATTTAGTCAAAGGAAAATGGGCTCCAACAATTAAAAGTATTTTTTTAATTCCTTTCCTTTTATCGCGAACAAAGCTAACCTCTTGTCGATTACGTTTTTTGCTGAAATTAAAACGAAGCAAGAAATATCGATATTAGCGATGAAAATCAATAAAATCTGATAATCGATGAACATCGATAAAAATCGATACTCACAATTTTCTTGGTGATCAATTTTCATCGATTTCCGATATTAATCGATTAATTAATATCGATTATATCGATTATTGGTTTTCATCGATTGGGCACGCTGGGGAATCCCGGAACGGCCTTGAGTTACAGAACCATGCGTGTAGTTAATCAAATTGAAAACTTTACCTCACTTAAATATATCACCAGCGAACAGATTGTTCCATCAACGTCATATTCTTTGTAACATGAATTTGTTTGCCAGTTTTTTCGTAGTAACTAAGGAAAAAGAAGCAATGCATGGCTGAATGAGATGTGATAGATCCCCTTAGTTCCATGTATTGTTAAATCACCTGTTAAATTAACAGACTGATGGGAAGACAGACAAACAGACAGATTCTCAGTTTGAACGAGTGATTTATCTACTTCTACAGACCTCTACACGGTTCTTGCAGTCTGGGTAAGACTTATCATGTGGTATTTCACAGTCCACCTGCTCCAGCGTATCTAGTGCATTATGAAAGGTGAATAAAGATGTCATTCCAGTTGTTTTGGTCCCGCAGAGACAACAGTCAGTAACTTGGTACGCTACTCCAGAATTTTTTCTACTCAGTTGTATTGGTCACAGATAAACCACCAGGCCCTATTTTCTATTTGTTTTGCACTTAATTTGAATACGTCAAAAATACAGACAGGACATGTTGTGGACCTTTACAAGATAAAAATACTTCAAATGAGTACAAATATATTGGATCATGCAAGTTTGTGTTAAAAATAGTGGAAGTATCTTTTATTGGAAGAGTAAAGCCCTGAACTCGACAGAGCATGCGACGTTCAGGAATAACAACTCAGGGATACCAGCTTTTACAAGCAGCCAGAGCTGAATAATTGCAGGCTGAAGAAGGAGGGACAATCTCTCCTCATACTACTGGGTTTGTCTTCAACAAGATGCGAAAAACCTCTACAGTAAAAAAGATACACTCTGCCAAACGCGAATATCGGTGAATTTGAAAGAGTGTAAACGTCACGTGTGCTTTGGTTTGAGGAAGTGATCTGTAAAAGAAAATATCAATATCTTGGTTACTTACCTTCGGTTTTTTCAAAATAGAGTTTATCATCGATGGCTTCTTTTCTTGTGTCACCAACCTGCGTCAAACTCAAACTTTCAATATCCGTCTTGCCTTGCTCAATGTCTAAAATGAGGTGCGCTGCTATCAGAAATAAAACCCAGAGTCCAGCCAATATGAGAAGTATTGAGACGATACCACGAAAACTGCTCAAAGACATCATTTGTGATGTTTTCAGTTAGTTATTTCCACAACACAGGCTATTTTAGCTGTAAGCGTTAAATAGTGTATATTATTTTTCTTCACACTACAAAACTCTGTTTTACTTGAAAGAAGCAATTTCCATAACCAAGAATGGTGCATTTTTTTGGGATGTTGAACGTTACTAAGAAACAAAACTTCATGTCCCAAACAATAGCCCGACGTGTAAAACAAATTTGATCTCCAGACATTTGGTTGTCATGCGTGAGTTTTCCTGGTTGTCTGCTGGTAATGCCGTTATAGAACGGTACTTTGGGAGAGAAAAAGCGGTATGTTGGTAGAACTCGAGAATTTCAGTAACTTGTGGTCCATTGCTTTTATATAAGAATTCAGAAGCCGCTCGATTTTTCCATGAGTTTTCTGGCACAATAAACCATGGCTGATTGGCCAATCAGAGCGCGCGTATTGATTTGGTTATCATATAAACATGTATATTCTTAGATTTTTCATATAGCTTTTTAGATTTTTGCACATTTTATATTTTATTTCATTTACAATTCAGTTTTGTAAAATAAGTGAGCTACCACGCGCGTTCATTGGTCGATAGGTGCGTTTAGATGAAAGTATGTAAACACGGTTGTGACGTCGTAGATTCGCGCGTATTTTTGAGAATTATTTTATAAAGCAATAGAGCACTTTTCCGTGTTTACAGAGCCACATCTCGGAAGGCTGGGAGAATTCTCGAAAGCTATTCAAGCCCTTGACTACGTCTTGCGTTTGCATAACTGTCTCGAATTCTCCCAACCCTCCTCGTGCTTAGATGAGGCTAGGTAAACGCTGAAAAAGTGCTCTATTGCTTAAATTTATTTTACTGACGCAGGACCGGTGTTGATAGCAGTTTTTAGAACTGAAATGGTCATCCTGCATAAATATCTTTATTTATTTATTTATTTATTATTAACTTCAGGTAACGTACGTTAAATTGTCGGTTATTTCCTTTGCTTGGTATTCTCCCTGCGCAAACCTGTTTCAAAATAAAGAACTACAATACAAGTAAAGCAATAATTTCTCTTTTATTTTTTGTTCACTTTTAACTGTTATACTCTGTTATCATATTATATATCCTGGTTATCTGTAATAAACGCATCATAAATTCGAATCATAGTTATTATTACCTAGAACTTGTGCCAAATGTGGACTTAATTAAACAATCATCTTTGTAAAACAAAAAGCCCTTGAAATTAGTGGCTAAATAAAAAGGACTAAGTAATGTTAAGTTGAAATCATATTATATCAAACAAGGTCATTATTTCCTGTGGGATAAGAGCCCATCTTAATCTGTCACATCACTTTGGTTCAGCTTAGATCTATCATATCCAGTTTTTTTTTATAACAAATCAACTTGTATCTGAGGTTAAAACTAAAGACTACAAAACAAAAAAAGGGAAAAACAACTGAAAACTGTTCTAAAACAATATTTACTATTTGACTGTATTAATGAAAACGGTGCCAATGAATTTAGAAGTTCGTTCCTTTGCACCAAGTAAGCTGCAGTCAATTGAGAACATGCATTAAATAAGTTGTCACAAAAATTTTAAAGTTGTTAAAATTAGCTTCCTTCCAAATGTTCGTAGCAATATAACTGGGCTACTAATTTCAGTAGTCATGCACCTCTTCGGAACCTCTAATTTTATTTGCTCCCGGAGTCATCCACCTCTATTGTTTTCAGGACTAGGGCCATTGTTTCTGTTGTTTATTCTATTGTTTTCTCGGCCAATCCTGTTAGACCTTACGAGAGGTGCGTGGCGCCTCTCTAATTTCAAAAGTAATGACCGATGGCTGTAGCAAATGGGGCAAAGTGGAAATGATCATAACTTGCCGAAAAAAGCAACAGTGAACTGATTGTTGTCATATAGCACCCTCCACCAAATCTCACTACATTTTGGTGCTTTTTCAACTCAAAATATATTCCAGAGTATAACAAAAGCTCGAGTCCTGACTATCGGTGATTAAAGTTTACCACTAAATTTTCTCCGATTCTTATTGGTTTCAATTGATCACGTGACGTGATAGTGTTCATCCGCTGAGAGACACTATCAGCCCATAGTGCCCGTCCGAGCAAAATACCCGGGTGGATTGTATTCGTCCGCGAAAATGTTTCTGTGAACAAGCGCGCTTATAAAGTAAAAAACAATAAACAATTAAATTGTATTAAGTGGGTTTTTACCTGTTTCCTTTTTCAGATTTCATATTTGACTTAAACAACTTTAATCGAAAGAAGTTGAAAATAACTCAGTGTGATTCTTGAACTGGCGCGAGGAAGACAATTTAGTGATGAACAATAACGACAATGTAGTGTTTTTGTCTCGGAACTATCGGTCTGATAGTTGCCCCTTGGAAATTTGATGTTCTTAAAACAAGTACGGCCCTCGAAGCTTCGATTCTCGGGCAAATGTTTGTTTTAAGAACATAATAATATCAAATTTTCTCGGGGCAACTATAAGCCCATAGTTCCTCGACAGAAACTCTATTGTTTGTTTAAACAGTACAAGGATGACATCCAATCAAATAAAGAAAATCACAAAAATCTACTTTTAGATGATATTAAATCTGCAGTTACAGGTTGAAACTGAGAATTATAATGCTGTTTTGTCCAATACATTTGCATGGCAGAGGGATAAACCGAGGAAGCCATACCAAGTTATATTAAACTGAAGTTTCTTGACCTTTCACTGATCTAAAAAGAGGCCGCAGTCTAACAGCCTCTGGCTTAGACAAGAAAGTTAGATGTTCTCTGATCAGATAGTAAATTCTCTAGCTTATGTTTCAACTGAGTGATTAAAACATATCCGGAAGATCGGATCAATAGCATTTAAAACACAAACACTTTTTCTTCATTACAGTACGATCTTCAGCATGCTGCTCTTTGGCAAAGTTGATAAACACCTGTGAAAGAATGAAATATATTATGAACAGAGTCCTTGTCTTGACCATACCATAAATAGATACAATAAACTGCTTATCTAGTGTTTTTTCGCGCAAGATGGAGAATAACTGGGGGCCTCATAACCAAACAAACAAGTAAACAAACAAACAAACATCAAGTAATCTACAGACCTGCTCAAGTGTAGTTTGACTGACGCTGTAGTCCACAATATTCAGAGCGGCTCTGTTTCTCTCCAGCTGACCAAAGATGTAAGACCAACTCAAACCTTCTGTTTTTATTTGGTAATGAAGAATTCCCTAAAAAGAACCAGTTAGAGCAATTAGTATCACTGCAGCTTTTCAGCTACTTTAACACTTAGCACATGTATAACGGCTCTATAAATGCCACATTTGAACTTACACTGTGACTGTCCACAAGCTGTGCTCCGGCAAAGGTGCTTGCAACAAATTGCATCACAGACTCCATTCTTACGCGGTCGGGATCGGCCTGTACAACACTTTGATTTGAGAAGACCTGGGGCTCAACAGGCACCTGAGCTGAAGGAACTGGGATGACTGGTTGAATATCACCACTGCTTTCTGTGGACAACACTGAAATAGCAAACGATACAAAATGAAGTAGAGATTTTTTATCAAAATCATTATATTTTACATAAGTCAGACTCCGTGTTGTCGTTCGTCTGTTCAGAAATAGATCACAGAAGACGTCAAAATGTAAGAACATTCTGTTATTTGTGCTTACCACAATTTAACGCTATCTGTGTTTATACTGAACAGACGTAAAGGCAATGTGGAATCTACCTATTTTACCTAAAATAATTGCAAACCAACTGTTTGCAATTGACATAATTAAAATTACTTCAACTGTATTCAGTTAGTGTGATGGCTCACCGGCTTAACTGACTTAATGAAGGTAAAAAGTAATTTACACCTTGAAGAAAGAATTACTGTTACCTAAAAAAATAATTCCAGTTACATGAACGTGCTTGCAAAGTGACTGATTTCAATGTCCTAATGCCCAAAATACTATTACCAAACTTACCGTAAATTAATATTGTACTACTGCAAACAGGAGTTTTATGATTAAAACCCTAACTCCAATGATTATACGCAAGTTTCAAAACTAACAATTATCACAAGAGATTTACCAAATTTTTTATCCCTGCAGATTGAAATAGAAAACATATAGACTAAATTAAGACTTATTACCAACAATATAGTATTAACTGTATCCTGAATAATAATTAACAATTATTCACCTCAGTGTCGGTGAAAGTGGTGGATATTTACCTCCACTTTGTTTTAGTATATACCACACAAGCTGAATAACTAGCGGACCAAAGAGTAACTTTATTTGTGACAATATACCGACAAATGGTCGGACAAAAAGAATTCGCGCGCCGTGTGACGCACGCCCGAATAGCGGTAAGCGAGTTTTGTATTGTTAGTCATAAAAACTACAATTTCCTCGATTGTCATTGGTTTAAAAAACTCCTATTTTTCCACTAATTCACTTGCCAAGTTGTTATCGGACAGTTTGTTATTGGAAACTTTGTTATTGGACAGTTTGTTATCGGACAGTTCAATAGGCCAATCACATTCGAAGTTGTAGTTTAAATCAACCAATCACATCAAAGTTTTAATGACGTGCGTGCGTGCGCGCGCGCTTGCTTTTGTGTTTTTGGCGCCTAATTACCTGTAGGGGGTTTTTCATCTCCTTTGTGGGTATTTTAATGCGAATTTTCCCTTTCTTTTATAACTTGGCTATTCTTTTCTCGAAAATTGCAATTTTTATGATTAATTGGTAATAAGACTTCGTGTCGTCCAATTCGGTCTGTAATCATACTCGTGTTGAACAAATCAGACTCCCGCTTCGCGGTCGTCCGATTTTGTTATCACTCGTATGATTACAGACCGAATTGGACTCCACTCAGTCCTATTACCATTACTAATAGTTCCGTCTCGCCGACTTAACGACAAATACATTTTTTGCAGGCACTTCAAGTGTTAAGTTACTGCGATGTCATTTCCTCAATGGTTGAGTAAATTCCTCTTGTTGTTGAAACCAAGCAGTGATTAGATATTTCATTGTTTACATTGTAATTTTTAGCGCTCGACAGTTTTCGTAAACAAGCCATTGTATTCTGATTTTTCGCCTTAGAATATGAGGTTGAAGAGATAAATAACTTACCATTAAGTATTGTGTACATCAAAATTGCTGCCATTTTTCGTTTTATTGGTACAGCCTCGTCGTTCACTGAAAGAATTTCCTCTTCGGAAACCGAAGCGAAACGGGAAACTATTTTGTTTTTCTTCTGCTGATCGGAGGTGAATAGTACTTGGCTAATCACCTCCGAGCTAGCCAATCAGCGCGCGCGAAAAGTACTATTCACTTGTGTGGTATATACTAATAAATAATAATATGAAGCTAACCTTGGCCTTGTCCAGGTACGGTGTCTCTACCAACCTTCACCATTAGAGTGTATCCAGTTCCAAATCTATGAAGAAATGCGTCAACAAGAAATGTCATAATAAGAAGCTTTAAATGTCGGTCGGATGAAACACTGCTAATATGAAAAGAAACAAAGGAAAAGGCTAATTAAATGTGACATCAAATCAAAATATACCCTGTAACCTGTGGGGAGTACTGATGATATATCAGTTCAGTTCAGTAGACATTCAATACGTGTGTGAGTTCTTTTTTCCTTCCAGAGTAAGTTGCATCATACCTGCTTTTGAGATGCTGAGTGGATCCCAAACATTTAAACTGTCCGTTCACCATGATCGCCAGTCTTGTACACAGAGCCTCACACTCTTCCATGCTGAAATTTCATTCAGAAAACTCAGCGCATGCTTTTGTTTATATCGATTGGAAGTTATGGTACGCCTCGCTTTAAGGGAAGCAAGACTTTATATAACAAATGGACAGGTATAAAATAATCTCCTTAGAATTGCAAACAAACAAATGACACCTTTTTGCGTTACCTTAAAACGATCTTCCATGAAACCCTTCCTACATGTTTTTCTTTGCACAGACGACTTTATGGACTCCGAGTAGGACTTAGTTCATTTATGATCGAAAGGACAACAGGTTGTACAACGTACCAATTAACATTTTCTTTTTTGAATACAACGACCGGTAATATTACCAGCAAAGTTTGAGAAAAATTAGTAAAATTAAAAAGAACGGGTAACACATTCTTCTGTTTACTGTTTATGTTTTGAAGGAAAATGAGGAAAGAGAGCGGCTGTTTTTTTTGTTACAAAAAGGGAAAGGGGGCCTCGGAAAATTTACGGAATTTTTGTGTCGTGTCCTAGGTTCTTCTGAATCAAGAACAATATCTACATTAATGTTTACAGGGTCGTGTTCAGCTGCTTACCTGTGAGACGTGAGGACAATTGAGCGGCCTCCTTTCATTACCCCGGTCAGAGTATTCCACAAGAAACGGCGAGCAACTGGGTCCATGCCAGTAGTGGGTTCATCCTATAAGTAATGGTAACAACACTGAGCTAAGTCCAGTTCGGTTTGTAATCATATTAGTAATAACAAAATCGGACGACCGAGCAGCAGGAGTCCGATTTGTTTATCACGAGTATGATTACAGACCGAATTAGACGACACAAAGTCTTATTACCAATTACTAAATCATAAAAATTACAATTTCCGAGAATTGCAAAGTTATGAAAGAAAGGGAAAATTGCATCAGGAGACTGAGAAAGGAGGCAAAAATTGGTTAATGTCGCTCTGAAATCAAACTAAAACTTTTAACGTGATTAGCTTATTGAACGGTCCGACAACAAACTGTCCGATAACAAACTGTCCGACAACAAACTGTCCGATAACAAACTGTCCGATAACAAACTGTCCGATAACAAACTGTCCGATAATAAACTGTCCGATAAGAAACCGTTCCAAACCGTTCAATAATAAACTGTCCGATAACAAACTGTCCGACAACAAATTGTCCGATAACAAACTGTCCGATAGCAACTTGGCAAGTGGAATAGTGGAAAATAGGAGTTATTTAAACCAATCACAATCGAGGAAATTGTAATTTTTAAAGTGCCCCTGTGATAAAAAAAATAACTTCCTTTTTTTCTTTAGATTCTGAAAGTGCGTCTGCTTAACACTTGACTGGCAAAATTCTGACCTTTCATTTTTATCCAAAGGCCGTTTATTTTGAGTGTAAGTTTTGGATTTCACGATTCGCTATCACTCACGTTCAAACCTGACCGATTTGACCTCAGAGGGTTGGATCCGGGAAAAGTGATGTCAAAGGCTCACCAGCTTAAAATTTCAGCGTGTAAACGCAGCTTATTATGTATGCAAAGTGCGAGTTTAAAAGTGTGAAAGCCCAAAACTCCCGTGCTGCATATTAATTCTGCAGCGTACACACGCATCGCATTTTTAAACTAGTGAGCCTTTGACGTCATTTTCTCCTCGACCCAGCTCTCTCAAGAACTTAAATTTAGTAATGGCGGATCATTAGATAGGAAAGTTCCAGTTAAAATAAACAGGTGCCTTTTTTAAATCAAGGATTAAAACTTGGGTCACTTAGAGTTTTTAATCAACATAGTTTTGAAATCCAAAGGAAAAAAATAATTTATTTTTTCTCACAGGGGCACTTTAAGATAAAAAATGGAACAACAGTGCTGTTACGTTGAACACTTGATTACAAGGTGCACTCATGTTGACACAGCCTCGGCGACAAAAATTATTTTACTAATAATACGTTGAGCAATGTTATGAACTTTTCAACAAACATGCAAAAACATATATATTGTTATACGGAAATTACCAAAATTGCTGCCAGGATTTCTGACCAAAATATGTACAAAAATTGTGTGGACTCACCAAGAACACAATAGGTGGGTTCCCAACCAGGGCAATGGCTGTACTCAGTTTCCTTTTGTTGCCGCCACTTGGCAAAGCAAAAATAAGCAAAAATCCATAAGAACTAATAGTTTTAAGGATAGAAATCAAAAACTCCATCAGCTTACATCTTAATGTTAAAAAATGTTTGCATAAAAGGTCACGTATTCCCTTCAGCTTTGTTTAAAACGAAGATTTAGGACGCTGAATAAACATTTTGAAAACTACAAATAACAAATAACAAATCCCAGCCATTTGTAATGAATTAAAGATCTCAATTGATGAAGAATTCTGAGCGGCGCCATTTTGTCAATTTACCAAGTGGTTAGACAAAAGGTCGCTTTTCTATTACAGCTTCAAAATCTGTAATATATTAGCACAAGCATTACGCATATGCACTTGTTGAATATTACTGTACTTTCTAAAGGTCGGGGCACACGAGGGGACTAGTCCCTGCGACTAGCCCCTGCAACAAGTTGCGGGGACAAGTCCCATCGTGTGAACTGGTCAATATCTAGTCGCAAGGGCCCACTTTAGTCCTTACGACTTGAATTTTTGGGACAAGCCCCTGCGATCTATAACTAACTTCAAATTGATACATAGCGAAGCTGATAGAATTACAAAAATGTTTTCAACAAATTATCGACCGGAATTGCAATTCACTGCTTTAACTCCTTGACTTCTTAAGTGATTCAATAACTACCGTTCTCGATACACAAAACGGCTAAATGTAGAAATATAACTAGAAAAAGGGAGCAAAGCAAACAAAAATGCACAGAAAACAATCATAGAAATAAGCCCAATTTAGATTGTACCTGTAGTTTCCACACAGAGAATCAGCCCACTTTCCCAGATTAAGAAGGTCAATAGCATCTGTTACAATGTCCTTTATTTTGTATTCTGGGATTCCACGAAGCCGAGCATACATTGTAAGCATTTCACGGCCGGTTAAACGTTCAAGCAGAGCATCAAACTACAAAGGAAAGATGAATCACTGGGCATTACCAAGAAGAGTAGGACCTCAACACTATCACTGCAGTCATGGGCTTACTTATCAAATCCACCCCACGAAAGAAATGTGCATGAACAGTGAATTAATCAACAAGACACGAGCGTGGCCGGGGCAAAGAAAAACTCTCAGTCCCCGACAGACATCGAATCCATGACCTCCCGAACAACGAGCAGGCGCTCCATCCACCGAACTACGAGAACTCACGAAGAGGTCATTTAACTGAGTTCATATGTCGGGGACTCAGATTTTTTCTTTGTCCCGGCCACGCTCGTACGTGTCATGTTGATTAATTCACCGTTCACATTTCTTTACCAAGCTTAATAAAATTTTACAATCTTTATACTCTTATCAAGAAATGCATATATTCTTCATTGCTTATATATAGGGCTGGTACATGAGGTTTTTTCCCCTGTTTTCATAAACATTAAACCAACAAACGTAGAAGTTAATTATAGATACAAACTTAAGAACAACCCTAAGAGTAATTTACGAAGTGTGTCTAGAAGGAAATCTCAAGGTTATACCCTAAGTAAAAGACTAAGTAAATAAATAAATATAAGAGTTATGACATTAATGGATAAAACTTTAGAATAAGATTGCAAACTCTCCCACACTGACTACCAGTGTTGAAGTTAATAATGGGATGTTAACTCGCCAACAAAGTCGCCCTACCTAATAGATAGAAGAAACACTTAACAAATAAATAGACCCTTTGCATAAATGGCGCCTAGATTTGAATAACAATACTTGGTACATCCTTAGCCTCACATTCATGTTTTAAGACAAAGGAATTTTCACATGAATGTGAGGCTAAGGATGTACCAAGTATTGTTATTCAAATTTAGGCGCCATTTATGCAAAGGGTCTATAGCGATACTTAATAAGATCTTAGTAAAGTTCACTTGATATTCATCACAGTCATTGCGTGAGTGACGTCATGACTCAGACAAACAAACTGGAATGGTGGATGATTGTGAAGATTTCTTTATGGGCAAAAGCTCGTGTTCCTAAAACACTTATGAAGCAAAATCTTCGCCGACATTCCTTGTACTTCCCCCAGAACAAGCTCATGTTGAGCGAGTAAGGGTACATATGAATGTTGTGCCGAGTAGCACTATGAACGCAAATGATGTAACAGAGAATTAACTCTGAAGTGTAAATTTTAGTGCTAATTTAACCCATGAATAACCCACTGGGTGTTAGCCCTAGTAATAGGGATCAGGGAACCACACGAGGTAAAGAAAAAATCTTTTGACCTCGGTGGTAATCGAACCCACAACCTTCGGATTAGATCTACCGTTACTCTACCGACTGAGCTACGAGGTTGAGTGAGTTTCGCCAGGAATTGAGTGATTTGCAATTTATTTTTAGACTTCGTGCGCTTCGCTATTCACCGTGGTCATGACGTTTTTCCCAATTGTTCACATTTTAATAAGCGGCAAACGTGTTTGTATTTAATTATTTAACTTTACCTGAGGGCAATAGCCAATTCTCTGCTGAACCTGTGAAATTGAAACGACAAAATAATTCTCATGAAAAGCTGTGAATATTCTCCCAACTTCAATTGCGTGTCTAAAATAAGTTGGTTTTGCCTTACTGCGCTACCTGATTGGCTTAAAACGCGCGCCACTTTTTCATCCAATCAGCGTGCATCAAAACCAATCTGACTCACTTGCACTCGTTTTCCCGCGCTTCGCGTCAGCTACATATATTAACCTCGAGTTCTGATTGGTTCATTGGATTGTCTGCATCCTTTGTGATTGGCTAGAGTGATTACTTTGATTTTTGCGACACTCAATTGAAAACCGCTCTATTATTCCAGAATTACATCGCCTGTTCCACTGTTGACCATCTCACAATATTAGGGAATTTTAGCAAACCACGACGGCGACAAGAGCATCACCAAACAAAAGATTTAATGAGCAGAACAATGATTCTGCAGGTGCGTTTTGAATCTTTGTAAATTTCTTAACCGTCCTCTACAAAACAACAACGTGAAATGACCAAGTTTTACGTATTTTGGAAAACGAGAACCGCAATGGTTAATTTTTCGTATCTTCTTTTGGAACTGAGCAAGTGTTTATACCGATAGGCCCACTCAACAGATTTACACAGTTGCCACATTCGAAGGTAAAACACAAATCAATTTTTCACAAGGCGTCGTCCCTGCCGTCGCCGTCTTCATTGTTAAAACTCCCTATTTAATCAAATACCTTAACATCACATCGGTACACTGTAATATGCTACTGATTACACTGTAAATGAGAAAGAACTTGCGCTAAAACTGCTTTTGATTACAACACTGGACTACAGGCATACCTGCTTTAAATGAGTCTGAATGTTGATTCCATCCAGGAAGGCAGTACCTTCAGTAATGCTGAGATCTCCTGTTAACATACTGAATGTTGTGGTCTTCCCAGCACCTAGAAACAAACGACTTCAGAAACATCGCTTTTGATTTCCTCTGCAAACACATTATTCATAGGCAAACCACTGGTATTTAATTCCCATTTCCACAAACGTAATCTTCAGAACAACTTTTAAAACTCAATAAGACCAAGAGAAACATCTTGGAATAACTAACAAGCCCTAGTGAAATATCTCGTTAAATCCAACTAAGTATATTTGTACACAAACATAAGGCTACAAATGAAATGAAATTTTCTAAATGGAATCGAACATGGCAAATGTTCGAAAGGGTCGATGCAATATTGAGCTGATACCACTTCAATACTGGCACGTGATTACTACTGGCATAATTATTTTCAATTTGGTGCTTCGCACATCACATACGTAAGCCTACGTTTGATCATTATTATGTGGAATCATGTGAGTCAGTTTTTAAGATACCTCAGGGCTCCCCTTCACCCCCCGAGCTGATGACCAACCAAGGCAAATGAGTCAATGTACTCACCATTAATACCAAGAAGCCCAAAGCATTCTCCACGAGGGATTCCAAGACAAAGGTGATCAACTGCCGTGACATGAGCACCACGATACACCTTGATGGAGAACAAAAAATACAACAAACCCGTTTGAGCTATATTGGAACATTAGTGACTTTGATTACTTTCGCGAATAACAGACAGATCACTTGCCCGGAGCAGACTGATATTACTCATGTAGTAAGAGAATTTTGCCAAGTGGTATTAAAGAACTTGCAATTTCACTATTATGGCAGAGACACTTGGCACTGTCATATTAAGTCAACTCCTAGCTTGCGGGGGAACAGGTTTCTAAACACCTGTTTTTATGTGCTATTTGATGGATACAAACATTCTATCTTAAGTTAACTGTGCAACAAACCTTTGTTAAGTCTTTCAACACTACAGCCTCGGACTGAATCTCACTGCTACTTTCGTTGTTAACGCGCATGCGCTCAATAAAAACATCTTCATCCTGAGAGAAATAGATCATAGTTGTATCAATAATCATGGTACGTGATATAAAACTTCTGTTGCTGGAAGTTTGTGCAACAGCTATTCAGGGAAAATGATTGAGACAGAGAATCTTACACAGCTGTACCTTGTGCCTCTGTTTCAAAGCGAGTCTTCATGCAGAACCTTTCATATGAAAACGAGTTTTCTTTGCATGAAAATGAACATATAGGCGGAACACATCTCCATATGAATGGTTTAGACAAGACTCGTTTTGAGACAGAGGCAAAAAGCAACTCGGCCTGTTCACATTTGCCACAACATAATTCAGTCAGACAGCATAATTTACCTCGGTTTGTTCTCTGAGATCTTCTCCAGACGTCAGCGTTATCCTTGCTCCAAGAAAAAAATTCATCTGTTGAGGATAAACATAAAGGGGATATTTATCGTATTACAAAAGAAAATTTAAAATGATTAACTATAAATTAAACCAGTATCATAATATTTTGCACTTAATAAAAATAAAAAATAAAACTGTAAAATGGAAAAGATAACCTCTTTCTTAACTTCAATAAAACAACAACAAAAAAATAGAAATATATGGCATCAAAGAAAGTTCTTTACTTTAGAACCCATCGTATTATCATTAATCACCTTGAATTCACCTGACTACTATGATTAAGAATAAAGAAGACTATACCTCAACAAGAATGATGAGCATAAACAAAACAATAGCCTCAAGGAACATGTAGAGTGCAGCCTGTCCCACCCCAGGACGGTCCCAGCCTAGAGTAGCACTAGTGGAGCACTCAGTGAACCTACAAAGAGATAAATACAGGTCAGTTATCAAATAAATACACTTCAAGTCAAGTAACCATGGTAATATTTTTTCATACTAACTCTGTTTAATTTATACTGTCATCTATTTCAACTCCACCATAATAACACTGCAAACCTCCACGTCAATTTAGGGATATTAAAAACCATGTTATCCACTGTTTATTAAAATTCGGATAAACATGTCACAAAAGTAAATAAGCTCTGACAATCTGATCACAAATAAAGATATTTCCGCAAATGCTTAGAAGGAGTAAAAAATCAAACACAAAAGTTCGAGTTTGAGCGCATTTCCAAACACGAGGAAAAGAGTTGAAAAAAGGCGCATGGCAGAGTATTTTTAACGAACCACTAGGTGTTTGGCACTACTGTCAAACACAGTCATTCGTGTTTGATAAATCTTCTTAATTGAAACTGAGAGTAAGGAGACAATGGAGAATTTTACTAGTAAAAATCTATGCTAATTAAAATCAGCTACCCAATCACCGTTATGGTCATGTTTTTCTTTGCTTAAACTTAATGAATTGTTAATGTTATTGAGAGGTGCAGGTGCCTTTGAGCCTCTTAGCGATATAAAGATAACGACTTAATACAACGTAATCAAACAAATAAAGATCCATACAGCGATGGCTTGCAGTATTTCTTCACCATATTGTTGTCGCTGATGTCCATGATGCTTGCAGCCAGGCTGCGAAGAAATGAAAGGATAAAGGACAAGACAATTTACCAAACATTTGACAATAAACTGCTTGTTTTTGTTGTTTTGTTTTTATTTACTAGGTTTCAACATTCTTCATTTGTAAGAGTTCATAGGGTTTAAAGTTTGGACAACTTGAAATAATTTCTGTTAAGATAAATACATAAATCCCTCACAAAAGATTAAACACCAATTCCAACGAAGGAGTTGGTGAAGCTGGGGAACAAGCAACCTTTAAGAATTCAACGATGGTTAAAAAAATATCTTCCAAAGCTTTTGCTACAAGGATGACGGTGATGAGGATAATAATGATGATGACGATGACGACGATGATGATGACGAGGGAAAAGAGGGAAAAGAAAACAACAGCCGAAACAAAAGAACATCTAGTATACACCTTATTTCAAAATGGCCGCCATTTGAGTATTCTTTTGTTTTCTTGCAAATTAGCCCTTGTTGCCTCGTTCTTAAACTCTAAATTCAAAAGAATATTATCCCTTAAACGAGGTAACAAGGGCTAGTTTGCAAGTAAACAAAAGAGTACTCAAATAGTGGCCATAAGCAAACTTACGAATATGTCGGGAAGAACAGGCTGAAATAGTGAATTGCATCGGCGTCTTCTTCAGTTTTCTCGTCAACTTTTAGTATGGTTACTGCAATGAGAAATGCCTGAAAGATAAATGGAAAATACATGATTAGCAATAATAAATTAGTAAAAGAAACACTAGACATGCAACGGACTGAGTTGCACACTATGAATATATCTCAAGTGACTTGTAGATAACTTTAAGATGAAATAATTAATGTATCCTACAATAAAGTTTGTATTGCAAAAAACGTTTCATACTACAATATGGGACCCTTTCCTCAAGATTCAACAATGCAATGTTCAGTGGTTGAGTAGATCTGGTCAATAACTACAAAGTTTGTGGGGTTTATTCCCATTGTGTTAGGCTGAATTTTAATATGTCGAAACTGGTCTATTAGAGCAATAACTGCTTATGGGGCCGTGCAGTAAAATAAGAGAAAAATAAAAAATACTGTGTCCTACTTCTATTTAAAAAAATTACAAATGCTTTTTGAAATGTGTCCTAAAAATCTTACTATCATTAAATTTTTTGAAACGTTTCAGAATAACTATTTCCCATCCCTCCCATAACTATTCCATCAATTACTCTGCTCGAGAACACACGAACCTTTACTGCCGTAATCGCGTATATTTTTCTCATTAACATTACTTTGCGCAGACACTAGTTGACTACAAACATTGAAGAAGCTTACGAAACTTAGTAATTGGGGAAAGTTTTGGCTTTTAAAAACTGAAAAATTTTTGGGTGGTAAAAGCGCTAATGAACTCATACATTCTTTGTAAAATTTTGAGCTTTTAAACCCGTGTCGCACAAAAAGCATTCAATACATCGGGTTCAAATTCCTTCCATAATCAGTAGTTATATTTTTTTGTAGCTCCATCAGAAACTGTATCGCTTATGCTAATGAGGCAAAATATAATAGAATGTCAACAACAGCTCTACAAAGTTGACTTACACAGACCAATTTCGATATATTAAAATTCAGTCTAAAACAATGGACTTCAGTACGAGGCTCTTGGAAATTTACAGAGTTTCTGGGGTTTATTCCCCAGAGCCTCGTACTGAGCTGTATTGTCTTTGGCTGAATTTTAATATATTGAAATTGGTCTAATTGACTTATTCAGCTACCAGATCATCCTGACATAGTCGCAGAGTTCACTCAAGCATTGATTTATTTTGTTACATAAAGGTCACCTTACCAGGCTCACAACGGAGAGAAGAAAAACTGTCATAGCATAGGCTATAAGGGGGTTCTTGAACACAAATGATATCAAGTAGACAAACGGGAGCATACACAACCCCAAGAGTAACTAAAAATCAAAGACAAAAAAACAACAAGAGAATGTATTAGTGGAGCTTCAACCTACATCTTATCATCACTGTTGCAAAAAAAGTAATTCATAACGCCAAAAAGAAACACGGACAAACACCGTGATGAAAAAGGTTTGTGCAAGACAGGAAAGCAACAAAAAGAAACCTTTCCCTTCTCCAGTGTCAAAACAATTTAGAAACCTCAACAAAAAATACAGTGGCACTAAAATAACATAATAAATCAGTTTTTTTTAGAATAATATTTACCAGCAACAAAACAATAGCACCCAAATCATCCTTCAATGAATCTACTTGAAAGGCTGCAAACATTATGATTATACCAAACATGGGAAGTAAATAATTGATAAAATCCCATGAATAAGTAGCCAACCAAAAACTAACGGCATCTACTCCACTCACAAACTGAAGATGTTTTGCCTGTGGAAATAACAGAAAGCTTCAATGTCTTAACTGTAGTACACCTGTTGTAGGAAAAGGTGTCAAGTGCCGTGGGTCAAAAGTCACTGACTCCCTAGGGCGAACAAAACTTACTAACTCCAAGGGAAACAACAACTTGAACTTTCGACTCGAACGTGATCAGGTCGTGCTCCCTGAAACCACGGCAACTTATGAGCCATCCGGCGAAAAGCAAACGATTTCTTCGCAGTTTTTTCTGGTGTTGAGTTGAGAGGTATAACATTGAGGGTCTCGGGGAAATAAAACTCACTGTTTCTCTGGGGCCAGTCATTAAGTGTTTATTATACCTTATTGCCATAGCGACTTATTTGCGGACATCAACCCCCAAACCGTCACAATAGTGGACTCTGCACTAAAAATTACAAGCTTTCAACTGCCTGAACTGCAGTCTTTGAAGGGTAAAATGTGAATAATAATAATAATAATAATAATAATTTTTTTATAAATTTGGATAATAAACTTTATTGAAAACTTCACCATAAATTACTTACATGAATAAAAAGGCTAAAAGGACATTCGAGTAATTATTAGCATCATTATTAATTATAAAACAATAAGAACTAATACTACTACTATAACAACTGTTTATACAATTTAAAAAAAAAATAAAAAAATTTCCATGTACGTTCCAATAATAATAATAATAATAATAATAATAATAATAATAATAACAATAGGACACAGCTAAATACAAGGCTAAATACAAGGCTAAATACAAACCTTTGAGCTTTTCTCTTTCACCAAAAATGGCACGAAGCTAGCGCAGAGAAAAGCCACAGCAAAAGTCAAAAGTATGGCCAGGAAGAATGAACTGAAGTCATTGACATTCCTACGATTCTGCAAGAGATAGCAATTTTTTTCAATTAAACTTAAGACCGCCATCCGTTAATCAAATGTCAAGTAAGACGCCATACCCGTTCTTCTTGAGTAAGCGGCAGTGGGTGATTAGTGGTTTCAATGTTGTAAGAGTCATCCCCTATCTCAGACACAAGCATAAAGTTTAACAGAGCACTCAGAGCGCCTGGCAGCGTATGGAGGCCCTACAAAATCAGGAGAGAATTTTTACAGTTTTAATTCCACTGTCCCTAAATCTCCACTTCAAATGATGAAAATGGTCAACGTACTTCTGTATTATTTTCTGCAGTCAAAATAAAAAAAAAAATAAACGTTAGGGTTATGTTACACTTAAGTTGCTTTAGCGGATGAATCCTCTTCACCATGTGAATAAAAACTGAACACGATGCAAACAAGTTTACAATCCCGGTCACAGACGTGATGTATGTAAATCGAATGTGTTTTTACTTCATATTTTGTAGACCTTAACCACCAGTAGGCCATACGTAGGCCACGGCTTCGCTTGGGTTCTGCTTCTGTGAAATGATAGTTGGAGAACAGAAATTAAAATAGTAATTGAGTGAACAAAGGAGACTCACTCTGTTACTGTACCACAAAGTAGTATCCATAGTACTCTCATTATCATCTTTACTTGAAGCAAAGGTGAACCCTGCGACATGTTTGGTGAAGTAATCAGCATCATTGCTATCTTCCAAGACATATTCCAGGAAGAAAGTGCTTGATTCATTTAGATTGGTCCGATCACAACTCAAAGTGTTCACACAGCCACTTGTAGGGATACCTTGCGGAGAACTAAAACAACAAGAAAAATCATAAAACTAGAACCAAATTTAGGAAGGTAACATGATTTACAACAAGTAAATCAAAATGTGCACTCTGATTCACACTTAGACTCTCCTTTGCTATTCGGTTCTAAGCAGAACAAAATAGTTTCTGTTTTGTGTGACAGAGTCATAGAGATCGTGACAGATGCATTTTGGTTTCAAAAGCAAGACTGTGTTATCAGCTATCGGTTTAATAATGTTCATAAGTAGCTTTTCTAATCTCGTCACTAACTCGTAAAAATTGCTAAAATGGTGAACATAATGTTGGTTTCCATCGAAAAATAAGACCATTGGAGTGACTACACCACAATGCTTTATAACTTTTCAAAAATTTTAAACTTGATTTAAAATACTTTCCAGTCCAGTAAAACAGCAGAATATACTTTTAAACAAGGAAGAGTAACCAACAATTACAACTGAATCGGACATTAAATCAAAACCAATACCTAGACAAGATTGTCGTCTTTTATGAGCCCTATTTTAGCACTTCCTCGAAAGTATCTTTTGTTCTTATTGTAATTTTTTCTACTTCACAATTTTTACCATACATTTATATTCCCACAATTGCGTACTTTATTCACTATTTGTCAAAGATTGCAGACTGGTAATTAAAAGCTCGTAATTTCAACCAGAGAACCAGAGAAAGTTAATAAATTTCAATTATCAGAATATACTATTATCTGAAAAACTTTCTCCAGTAATGAAAAATCTTTCTCCAATAATGAAATCAAGTGGAATATGAGACTGTCTGCAACGTCTTGTTCAGGGCTCAATTCCAAAAGACATGTTTCACAATTACGATACTTTCATTTAAACACAAGAGAAATGAAACTTTTTACTTTCACCCCCTTTGCCCATATTACTGCTAGAAAGTAATTTCTTGATTAAGACTTCCATGAATGTCTCACTCCACCAAACTTCTTCAGTTTGTTGTGGAGAGAGGAGGGACAAATATTGCATGTTGTATCTGATACCTTTAGCATGTATCCAACTGAAGAAAAAAATTATAAATAGACAGAAATAGGTTAAACTGTAGATATACGACTTCAAAAGGTGTAATGCTATAGTCACCTTAATCGCAGGCAGTTGGAACAAACATTGTAACCAAAGTTTTCGTTCTCTTTACAATCGTCAGCCGATAGTGTTCCTGTAATAAACTAGAAGAGGAACGTTATTCATAAAATTAGACCAGTTACTCTACTTATAACTTCATAAGGAATTGTTCAATTGTCGTAAGCCAGTATACACTTTACAGGTGGTCAGGTTTGGAAGCAGCAGGATGGAGAGTTGTGGTTGTACTTCTTGTAAGTAGTATGTGGTAGACGGCTAGTTTAAATTATGAATATGCTGTAATTGATGCAAACTGGAAGTACCAAGCTTTCGTACCTGGTCAGTAACTAGGTTTGTACGAAAAAAAATTTCATGTCAATAGCGTAAATTGTTAGTCACTAATTTCCCTTCAAAAACCTTAAAGCCACGGTTGATATTATCCACAAAAGAAATTAAACCATAAAAACAAGAAATTAACAACTTACATCTTTCTTACACTTGGCATTCAGAATGAGGAACTCGTAATTGCAGCATTTTTTCCTCTGGTTTTCATCTTCATATAGATACTTTTTCCCTTTTACCAATATGTTGTTTCCTTGGTTACCTTTCTTGATGCCATTCACATCTGATGCTACATTCTTCAAGTCCACCTTCACTTCTTTCAGATATTTGTTTGCTTCCTACAAGGTAGATAACAATAGTGTAAATTAATCGCATGTAGTAAGGGATGTGTCCAAAGTAGCATTTTTCTAACCTCTCATAAGTGGAAACCTCTCCTCAGTTTAAACCAGCTATTTGTTTATGGGACGTTAGAAGACTTTTTTTAGTAAATGTATAATCAAACATTTCTCATGGTACCTGTGCACTGCACAAAGTAATATTCTTAACACTGATCTCCAGCACCAAATAGATAAAGACTAATTAAACGCAAAATATAATATACACAGCATGATTGGTGGACTGCCAACATGCAGTGGCTCCATCTTTACATGTATGTTACGAACAATCGTAATCCTTGCTACAATATTGTCCAAACCGAAATATCCTTCCCTTCCGTATTGTATCTTGGCTATGCAGTATGAATAACAAGCAATTAAGATGGCCTACTATAGTTTTTCTGAGACTCAGTAGCACGCTCTACGATTGTGTGACAGACGTCAGTAGTAATTGCGCGTGCAAAAATGACGCAAGTAACCCTACGAGGAAACAAAAACCACTTCAGCATTTGAAAGGCGTTAAATCACTTTGGCATACGTAGCAATAGTTTCAAACTACGTTCAAACATGTGCTTAAGCCTAGGGCCAAACAAATGTGACAAAAAACTTGATAAACAACCAGTAAAAAGAGCTGTATTTTACTCATGTTTTCTCACACGCGATAAATGGCATCACATAAGTGGGGGCTTAATTAAAGGGTTTTGTAAAAGCCAGTCTTTGATCAAGGTTTGCTCGAAAACCTACCGCATAGCCCATGATGAAATTTTCACAGTTGATTTGTAGGGGTGTATCACGTTTAGAGCCAAACTTTTTTAAAAAATCTGCAAGACCGATTTTGAGCTATTTTTGATTTCACATTTTTTTAGTTTGCGAAAAATGTGTCCCACAAATTATTATTTTACTTTGCATGAATGTTAAATCAGAACCAATTGCTATTCCTGAAATTTTGAGGTGGGGTAATGAGGGTAGATTTTGAGATAAACATGATTTAACCTGCTAGTTCTGTCCTCTCCTTAGGTATTCAGCCGTTTATTTTGGCAATTTGGTGACGCTTAAGGACGTTCGCACGAAAGTTTTCTAACATTGACTTTTTCCCGAAAATTTTACCATTGAAAGATGATGAGTTAGTGATGTCAGAAATGTAAAAAATGGGGGTCACCGACTTCGGTTTGGAGAGAACATGCCCGGAAGAACACCTAAATCTGAGTAAATCGGGTTTCGTTAGCGAAGAAGGCCACAGTAGCTGCAAGTCCCAAAATATTGCAATGAGAGCTTTGAATGGAAATGTTCTCTGCCAAATATGGTTTAATTGCACCTATTAAACGAATTTAGTCAACTGTTGATGTTCCCCAAAGAACAAGTTCGCATTTAGCCACCATACTTTCACGCGCCTTGCAGCCGCAGGATTGCAGGATTCCATGTCCCGTGGACAAAAATCTTGAAATTTTTTTAACTTCCCACACTGATTTTATCTTCATTTTTGGACAATGTGGAGACAATTGTTAATAAAATCTGTTTCTGAAAAGAAAAGTTGGGGTCACCGAACGTCCAAGATCGTTAAATCCAAACAAAGCTATAACAATGTCCATCTGCCCTATCATTGTTCAATTTAGCACCTAGCGCGCGCTCGATGCATGACGTGGCATGTGAACTTGCGTGCGCAGTAAGGATGCGCAGTAACAATTGGCGCGAACGTCCTTAATTGTTCACGTTTCACATAGATAGATAGAACAGATAAAGGGTTGACTTTTGGGAGTCAAAATGTTCGATATATGATACCTCAGAATGCTTTCTGGTACAGAAAATTCATAGCAAAACTGAACAGAATGATTTTCCCTCTTGTCAGTGTCGGGTCAGGTAGCGGTTGCCATTGGGTTTTTGACCCGAGATACGTCTCTTATCTGGAACACTGCAAAAACAAAGATCTGAACAAGATTCATACCTACAACAATTTTGGGCCTGTTTTGTCGGCTATCATGATGCATTAGTGTACACTGCATAAAGCAATTGGTTATTTGGGTTGATTATCAAGCCATGTTCCTTATTTGACTTACATCAAAGAGTTTTTTCTTTGTACTGGAGGTAGCATTAACACGGAAGTCAGCATAAAAGCCAGTGTTTGGAACGCCCTCAATACTTAGATGGGAGAGCGTTAACAACCGTGGAGGTTCATCCTCGTTTGGTTCCTGAAGAGTCTTGATGATCAGCAATCCAAGCAGCACCATTAACAGTGGTAGAATAATCTGCGTTAAAACCAACTTTTTCTCACGTTTGGAGTTCAGAAATCTCTTAATAAGCATGGCCTTGTACTGCTGCCACTTCAGACTCAAACCTGTCTTTAATTCTGGAAATATATATTAAACAAGAACAGATATGTATTTTCAGTAGCGTATAAATCAGAACAAAATATTTAAGCAACAGACCACAAGTTTCTGTGGATTATAAGCTGATAAACCACACAGGATGTTGGTAGAACACAAAAAAATTCATGTATGTTTTGATGGTTTTAAAATTTTGTGCGTTTTTTTTTATTTCTCTAAGTCTCTCTCTCTCACATATATTTTGCTTCAATTTTCGCAGCAAATGATGGCAAGTATCTCAGTTCCTGTCAAGACTTCACCGTGGAAACAGCATATATAAACTACCAGATTTCCCATTAATTGGAATTCTCCAAAGAAATACCTAAGTGAAAAATTGAAATACCTCCAATTGCCTGTTTCTCTGTTTCATTCTCTAAGAGGTTTGAAGCTGACGCATATGCATGCCCAAGATGCTCTTGGTCCGCAGCTCTGTAGACAGGAAAAACAAAAGATTCATGATCTCTGTTGGTCTCACCTGACACTGATCTTGTCAACAGTGCGATTAATTGAAACAAGTTTGCAATACACCATTTACGAATCCCATTTGTCTTAATTTCAAATCAAGTCCTACAAAAGCAAAACTTTTTATGCAAAATATCCTTAAACCTTCCCTTCATCTTGTGCAAATGGAACTTTCCACAAAGGAATTACCTAAGAATATGAGTTTTTTATTTTCTTTAAGATATACATCCACTGATGATGAAAAAATAAATGTTTGGACTTAAATTATACATGTTTTAAATTTATAAGACACACGAAATGTGAAACAGGTGGCACATTAACACAATTTCTATAACGTAAAATAACCAAATTAGTTTAATTTGGAAAGTTAGACTTAGGGTTAGGGTTCTGCTTCTTGTCACCGTCAGAACATTGTTAATATAGAGTGGAATGGTTATGAAGCTCGACAAAGGTCTTTGTTGTATGTTTTTATTCTCTTTTTTGGCCTTGACCGTGCACAAAACACAATAGTTGTTTACTACTAATCGAGGAACTAACCAACAGAGATGTTTTGATTACGTAACTCATGCATAGTGTATGAGCGCAAAACAAAAGATTGTGCACAGTCTTGCAACTTCCACTAGCAACTTGCACCATAAAATTAAATCAACATAAAACATCGAAAATTTACAAATCTTTCGAGCTCGCAAATTACTCAATGAATTATTCATCAAGAATTCTGCGAATGGTAGTTATCTACAGACCTCCCCCATCAGCTACCAATGTTTCTACACTAAGTATGTTTCTGAATAAATTCAGGCAATTTCTGGAGTCACTTGTAACTACACCTGACATTTGGATTCACCTGAAGACCGGCCTGCTCAGCGGTTTTCTGACTTACTGGAGATATTTAATCTCGTACAACATGTCAAAGGCAAGACTCATCGAAATGGTCACACCCTAGATCTTATAATAACAAGATCAGACCAGGCTAGTTTAGTCTCCAGTGTACAGATTACAGATCCAGTAATATCGGACCACTTCGCTGTGCACTGTGAGTTAGCAATAAAAAAGTCCAACTTTCCTCGCAAGGAAATCAGCTATCGGAAAGTCAATCAGGTTGACAGAGAAAACTTCAGAGAAGCCATCAGAAACTCGCCATTGATAAATTTTGAGCAAATCAACAATACTGAAGAGCTCTCGAACTTGTATGAAAATACTTTGTCCTTATTGCTCGAGCAGCATGCCCTCCTCAAAAGACGTGTTATTACTCTAAGACCTGCAGCCCCTTGGTATAATGAAGAAATCACATCACAGAAAGTGCTGCGTCGGAGACTTGAACGCAAATGGCGAAAGACTCGTACTACTGCTGCACGACAGATGTATGTAGATCAGTGTAATCGAGTTAACTGTCTCATCTATGAGTCTAAAATGAAGTTCTACTCTATTCATAGCCGTCGAGAAAATGCTGAATCTCAAAGCGCCCCCTAAGTTGCCTTCTCATGATTGTGAAACGGATCTTGCAAATCGTTTTGCAGATTTTTTTACAGAAAAAATACAGGCTATTAGAAATGGCTTTGTTACATCTCTAAATACCGCTGACCACCAAGCAACTACAGGTCTAATAGATCCAGATTGCAAGTTGCATTCTTTTACACCTACAACCGCTGATGAGTTGACGACGTTACTAGCGAAGGCGTGGGGAAAGTCCTGTATGCTTGATCCTCTACCGGGTAAACTCATGAAGGACTGTTCTGACACTCTACTGTCTGTTATTGTAAGAACAGTGAATCTATCCTTTGAGGAAGCGGTAGTTCCAGCAAAGTTTAAGCAGGGTGTCCTAACTCTAAAGCTAAAGAAGCCCTCACTTGATAATGAACTCTTTCCGAGCTTTAGGCCTCTCTCTAATTTAAGATTTATTTCGAAGGCAACAGAGAAAGTGGTTGCAACTAGGCTAAACTCTTATCTTGATGATAACAATTTGCACGAACTTCTCCAATCGGCCTATAAACAAGGACATAGTACTGAAACAACGCTGGTAAAGGTGCAAAATGATATTCTACGTAGTATTGATGAACATAATTGTGTCGCACTGCTGTTACTCGATCTCTCGGCAGCATTCGACACCGTAGATCATTCTATATTGCTCTTAAGACTACGTCATCGATTTGGAATTGATGGGAAAGCTCTTAAATGGCTACACTCATACCTTACTAATCGCAGTCAGTTCGTATGCGTTGGGAATGGATATTCATCTAGACTCGATCTACTTTACGGAGTTCCACAAGGATCCGTGCTGGGAGCGATCTTATACTTATTATATTCTGCACCTCTTGCAGATGTTATTAAAGAGCATAACATGTCTTATCATTTTTACGCGGACGATACGCAAATCTATATGTCCTTCCGGCCTTCCAGTTACATGGTCACTCTTGATGAGGTTAGGTTAAAAATAGAAGCTTGTGTCTCTGATATCAATGAATGGATGACGGACAACAAGCTCAAATTGAACAATGATAAGACAGAGCTGCTGATACTTCATGCATATCACAAACCGTCTCCATCTCTGTATTCTGTGTATGCTGGTACTGAACTAATTAAAGCCTCTGATTCTATAACAAACATTGGAGTCTGGTTCGACAAGACGCTACTGATGAAGAAACATGTTAACTCCGTCTGTAAAACTGCCTTTTATCAACTTCGACATTTAGCTACAATAAGGAGATTTCTATGAAGAAGCCTGAAAAAAATCAGGACTTCAACGGGATTCGAACCCATGACCTCCGCGAGTATCATCGCAGCGGTATACTCGCGGTATACTCGCGGAGGTCATGGGTTCGAATCCCGTTGAAGCCCTGATTTTTTTCAGGCTTCTTCTTTCCAATTGCTTAAATTGGAAAATTTACTGCGAGGATCATACTTCACTTGCATCTACAACCGCAGTTCAAATATGAATTATTTCATATACACTTTACATCAAGGAGACTTCTATCTTAACAACATTTTGAAATACTTATACACGCGTTTGTGACTTCTAGACTTGATTATTGTAATTCGCTACTATCCGGACTGCCACAAAACCTCCTTCAAAAACTTCAATATGTACAGAACTCTGCTGCCCGTTTACGTCATTCACTCAAAAGACTGAACAGATTACTCCGATACTTAAAGAACTCCACTGGTTGCCTGTTGCTGTCAGAATTGAATTTAAGATCCCAGTACTAGTTTTTAAGACATACCACGACATTGCACCACTCTATATATCTGACATGATCACTAAATATGAACCGACCAGGTCTTTACGATCTTCCTCCAAAAGACTCCTCGTTGTTCCGCGGCACCACCTTACGACTTATGGAGGAAGAGCTTTTTCTGTGAATGGTCCTATGTTATGGAATAGCCTTCCAAACAACATAAGAGAAATTGAATTTTTAAGCACTTTTAAGAAGCAGATCAAAACATTTCTTTTCAAACGTTATTTTTATGAAGTATTTTAACTCTTTTATTATTGTTGAATTATTTTTCCTGAAAATATCTATCCTGATTACTTATTCATATTAAAGTCTTTTGTATATTTTAGGTATTACTGTCAATTACTATTTTGTTTTTTATGTATTATTACTATATACTTTATACGTATTTGTATTGTAAAGCGTTATTGGTTTCTTAGTGGAAATAACGCTATATAAATAAAGATTATCATTATTATTATTATCTTGGCATCTTTGTTTTCTCCTTTGATGTTTGCTGGGCTTCGAAACCATTTCCCTCTATTAACTATGGCAGAATGAAATCTTAATTATAGTTCAGTAACAGACTGACCAATGGCAACACTTTGTTGATTTCTTACTAAGCTATATTAAACTGAAATTGATTATTAGTAGTAAATTAAAACAAATAAAGTACTAATTAGAATTACATTTAAAAGTCAACCCATTAACTTTACATTATACAATATTTCTGATGATACTTACAGGTCATGTAGAGTTTTCTCAGCACCTTCTCCAACTTTCATGAAAACTTCCTCTAGAGTTGTCACAGAAACGCCAAAACTTGTTATTCCATATTCCTCCAGTTTATCTATTTCGCAAAGACATGTTTATCTATTATATTTTAATACTAACAAAATTACATGGAAGGAAGGGGGGATTGAGAGTCAGTTAAAACTTTACAATGCAGTAGAGTTATTAGACACAGAATTGTCTTGATCCACATGGCTATACTACATTAAGGGAAATCTACCTGTCTGAACTTCATAAAGTGAACGACAAAAGATCATTATATCCGTTGATTATACACCCTTTTAATAAGTCGCGGCGCCATTTTGAATATTAAATTTATGACGTCATTTGCGGAAAGTAACCTGTCATCTTGGGCTGATTTCATTACGTTGGATCCATGTCTCCAGTTCTTTCTGTTCTGTCATTTCTTCTATTTTTGCCAAAATAAGGGGTGGGAGGGGGGGGGGGGGCTCTCCGGGCCTCTCCCCTAGATCCGCGACAGATTTATAAATGAAGATGCGGCAGTCTGTTTTGCTATTATTTTGGTTTCACTTGTCTAGTTCGTGTCATGCAACATGATTTTCTGTAGCAGTCAGACGCAGTTTTTTTCAAAAAAATTGGCGATTGCTAAGCCTGCTAAGTATATTTGAACTTCTAGTGAAATAAACTTGGCAGTACTATTGTAGAATTTCCTTTTTTTCCCCCTAATTATTACTATTTATTTCCACATTCATGGATTGACTACAGCTACCTGAACTACGAAAGAGGTAAACATGGTAGATAACTAAATATTCTAAAGACTACTGTTAAAGCTGTTATAAAGCGTGTGGTGTAACATAATTGTAGACTTAATTGTTTAAAAGAAACATTTCCTCAAAAATTCTTCATTTTTACTTAAACAGATTGATGTTGTTCGATTTAAAAGAAATATACTTTTCGGTTTGATATTTATTTAGTAAAACTCTTTCAAAGTGTCTGAAAGATGGTTTCGTTTCTTTGCACCGGCAAGTCCACAAGTATGCTTTTCCTAAGATATAGTATATAAGATATAGTATATATACTAGTATATAGGTTATCACATCCATCTCCCCCGTTAAAAATCCTAACTAAGATAATCTCGCGATATTCTAACGAGAGGCAACCGCAGCTACTAAGTTGAAATGTTTTTCAGAAATCTCATTCCAAAAGGAAATAGAAAAAGAGCAGTCAAAGAAGATATGAGATATGATCTCAGTGGTCTGATGACAGAAGGAACAGTTGGGGTCAGAGACATAACCTATATTTTTCCAATTGCTTAAATTGGAAAATTTACTGCGATGATCACTCCTCACTTTCAGACATAACCTATCTTACAAAGTAATTCATTTGTATATAGAATGGAATTTACCGGTAATAATTTATACTGAAAGGAACGAAGATAAGGTTCATTTGTATATA
>CM042759.1:292648-318037 GCA_022496165.2 Catalaphyllia jardinei
ATTGCTTAAATTGGAAAATTAACTGCGATGATCATTCTTCACTTGCAAAGCGAATAAACTAAACAAACAAACCGTGGAAGTCGCTGTAAATTAAATATGCAGAAATCCAGCGAGTAAAAATACTGTTCATTTCTAATTTCTAAAATTCTCAAATAAAGGCAACCAAATGAAAGAAACGTGACAGGAGGTTTAATAGAAATAATAGTTATTATAGTTTCGTCATTTTTAAGAACGTTACAACATGTTTTAATTTTAAAGACATGTTTTGATGTTGCCAACATCATCTTCAGTTACATAATATTTGAAAAACTGTTTGACTTAATAACAACTAGGCGAAACATACATAATTAATTAAGATTAAGCTCCAGAAATTTTGGCGTTCCTTTGGCGTTCCCCTAGCTTTCTATTTCGCGTTCCATTTGCATTCCAGTAACGCGTTCCCTGTTAGGTTACTTCTGTCTGGTGTTGTACACGCTAGGCTTGTCAGTTAAACTTCGACCTCCATCTCTCTTGTATAAACACAGCCTCTGCCAGCTATCCATGTAACCTCTCTGTTACACTTCAACAAACACGACTTCTGTCGAGACTTTACACGCGACCTTCATCACACTTCAGTAAACACTACTGACACACGAGATAATTATCTCTAAACACTCCTGGGAAAAACCACCTAAGAACTACACCGATTTGCTTATATACTTTACAGCATAAGATTCTAGAACTGTCCAGGTCTACTAAATAAAGTATCATTACAATATTAAACTATTAACAGCAACACACGCAAACAACTAAAAAGAATTGCTGAATCATGGTGATGCGATACTAATTAAATATGCAAGAAGATTTGAGACAAAATTAGCATATTCGCGAATCTTCCAAATCATGCAACAATTTTTGGTAACACATATATACATGTAATATAAGATATAATGTGTGATGAACATATTGAAAAAGCTTACCTGACCCTTGCACTTATCTATCTGAAAACAAAAACAAAAAGACTCAATAATTAAAATGAATCTTTTACCATACTGTTGTGAAAGCAGGTTAAAACAAATATGATTTAAATAATTACACTTTCTACCAAGCATTCCTGTCCTGAGGTTAGTCGACTTTTTTTTTTATCGGCGAGTGATTCCTCCATATACAGTGGAATCCTAATTTTGAATCCATATACAGTGGAATCCCAATTTTGAATGTCCTATTATTATTGAAATAATCTTTTGCCCCATTTGAAAAAAGTCTTTTTTCCTCTAGTTTTCAGAGCAATTTCCACTCCCTTGGTTTGTTTGAAAAAATGCAGATACTTTTGTGTTGTACATAAAATATAACAAACTTTATAGATAAAAGTTTCATAATAGCCATCAGGACTAAACATTTGGTGCTATTTAACATTCTAAAGACACTAGACCAAAGTTTGAACTGTGTTTGAAAAAAATTGGTGATTTATAATGCCTGAAAGTTGTGCGATTTTGCTCTTTGCATTGCATGGCCAATTGTCCTGATGACGTAGTGTTGTGGACAAGACTACAAGACTGCAATACAATACAGCATGTACTTGTTATACACAACAACAATACCTTTGTACACAACATCAATATCTTTGTTATGATTTGAAGATTAAGAGAAGGCACTCAATTCAGCATCACTCGACATGTTGTTGTGCCTCAGAAACCCTTCTCAGTGATTAATTCTGTCCACAACATTATAAACTCTTCCCAGTCTCCTAACCATTTCTTGACAAATACTGAGCACTTTACCAAAATCACAACTAAGTTTTTGTTTCATTGGGAGAACTTTAACATTTCCAACTGATTTATTGACATATTGGATGGTAAGTTAATGAAAAAAAAAATTCACTTCATATGCACTTTAAGAAACAGAAAACATTTATCATGTTTCCAATGAGTTAAAGAAACACTAGTGGAAGTTTGGGAGAACAAGAAATGCTGTAGGAACTTGAGCCACAAGTGAGTGTTTCAAAGGCTTTTTTGAGTTCTCCTAAACTTTCACGAGTGTTTCTATGACTCTATAGAAACACGGATAACATGTTTTCTATTTCGTTTAGAAAATGGCACAACGAAAAAAGGAAAGCAACTTGTTTACTTTGATCATCAAAATGTAAGTTCTCTTTGATAGCACCATAATTACAGGCTATTTTCTAAATGAGAAGTATCTTATGCTACCATGTGCTAACCATTCTAAAGTAACCCACAAGTTTTAGGCGATTATCGTGTGCAAAAAACTCTAGAGTCATGGCACACTGCCATGCCTAATGATAAGGACAATGAATTAAAATAATTCTAAACCACTTCCAAGTATGCTATTCTTTTAAACCAGTCTGTTTTCAGTATCCTAATTCCTGTTTGCTATTTTAATTACACATTTTTATTTTGTATTTTTTCACACTATTTGCTGCATATATTCATTCATTTGTGTCTTTTAGGTTGTCTGTAGGTTTGCATGCAGCCAAAAGCTTTTTTTACCTTAAACCTTCAACCAGAGAACATTTTTTAATTGTTTTAATTATATACCGGTACATTGATTTAGCTACTGCTTGATACTTACTGGTTTAACAGAGCACATTTTCTGATGTGAGTGGCCCATCCAATAGGATGGTAAGAATGGGAAATAAAATGGTTTGGGAATTCCAAACTCTCCAGGAAATACTGCTTCAACATACCTGATGAAAGAAGCCAACAGTTTTGGTCTACGTTTTGTAACAATCACAATCCTCTTTCTTGCAAAATTTTTAAATGGATATCAGGTTAAATAATTTTAAATACAAAATTAGTAACTACTGACACTAATTTTCAAAACTGGTTTTGTTGAGGACAGGGAGACACAAAGAAACTAATATCAGCCCCCCCCCCCCCCCACACCCCTGCCTCCCACTTTGTTTTGTCACAAGGTATCTTTGGCAAAAAAAAAGCACAAGTTCCGTTTTTGTCCATCATATTGCTTTGCTTGTTTATGTCTTATGTGACTGCACAACCTTGCCTTGTCTCTTCTGCCACTGGCAACAGTTTCCTCCACAGTCCACATTTAACACCCCTGTGTAATGGTTATGTATGAAACTGCCTGTTATTGACCTAATTCACTCACAAGCAACAGGTTTGTTACAGGTTAGGCAAGGCAAGAGGTGACTCAAAACTTGGTGGTAGCTTTGCTGTGGTGTGCATGCATGTGTGTAAATTTTCAGTTAACATTACACAGTACCCACCAAGTGACAGTTGCATAAATTGCACCTTGTGCCACGAGCATGTAAAACACCCAGGCCAAGTTGAAGTTTTCATCAGGAGAAGGGAACCCAGATACATCTTTCCATGAAACTCCAACTTTTTGAGTCTCAAATTGTGTAAATAATTTAGCAGCGATTCCCAAGCAGGTGTTGGGTAACAGGCAAGCCCCAGCTTTCTCTGATCTGAAAAAAATCATTATCATTTCTTACACTGTATTGTCTTAACTTCCCTTGGTCTGAGCTAACTTTTGATTTCAAAGTATACTAATGTGGTTTGTTTTCTTTTAGTAAGATACTAAGTCAAAGAAAACCAACCATGCAAAGTTGAAATAAAAACTCAACAGACCATAAATGAATAACAACATATTCATTCCTTTCAAAATAATTTTTGCTCAGCTCACTAAACATGATAGTTTAGATAAACTGAACTTCCAGGACTTCTAGGTTGGGCAGGAAATTTATTTCAACCATCTTGTTCCTTACATAAAAATGCACAAAGGCACAAAGATCTAGATTACATATATCTATGCATATATTTATTTGTCTGTTTTGAATCATTACACTTAACGTACCAATAACCTTATAACAAGATTTCAACAACATTTTGTTGTTACTGATATAAATTACCTTTTCATCTGATTGGTTGAGGAAGAGGGGATTTTTAATTATTGTCACTTCATGTACATGTAAATAGCTTGCTGACAGCAAGAAATTAGAGTTCACATCATCAAATTGAACCTTTGCTTGAAAATTTAAACTTGTTCGTCAATAGAATTTTGAAGAGCTGTGTCCAGTTTGGCAACTCACTTGTACGTCACTATTTTCTTGCTGTATGTTGATAAACATTCACAGGGGATTTAATTTCTACCTCCTATGTTACCTCTTCTTGTTATAATTATGCATAAAGTGGAAGCCAAATCTTGTCAAAACTCAAATGGAACTTGGAGAAGTACACTGTACCCTTATAATTTGCTTAAGCAAAGTGTCTTAAACAACATTGGACAACTGTGCTGCAATACTGCCAAATTGCATGCAAATGACCATCTGTCTGGAAGGGTATTCACTGGAAGGGCCACTTTTATCTTTCGTTTGTAAGTTAGCTCTAATGTATTAATCTCCTAGTTTAAGTGAAAAATTAATGTACCTGGTCAAAGCTCTGTACTTTCTGTCCTCAAAAATTACAAAATATGGCACCAATGTTGCGATCCAAATCAAGGCACCCAGAAGCATACCAAGAACAGGGCGGGAGAAGAACACGCTGAAAATGTCAAACATATGACAGCAAGCTATGTCAAAAAATTATTTTTGTACTTGAATAAAATTAAAAAAAGAAACATTTACCATATATCGAAAGGAA
Organism: Catalaphyllia jardinei; assembly: GCA_022496165.2. Classification (NCBI taxonomy): domain Eukaryota; kingdom Metazoa; phylum Cnidaria; class Anthozoa; order Scleractinia; family Caryophylliidae; genus Catalaphyllia; species Catalaphyllia jardinei. Next base: position 297,247 of record CM042759.1, read on the forward strand.
GCCACACCAACCTTGACTAGTTCACATGTGGCTGGGTCATCTATCTTGGTCAAATTTGAATTTGGAAAGTTGTTTTTTTTTTTTTGAGGGAGCAAATCTGGAGAGCCTGGAGAGCAAGGTGGGAACCAATGACAAACTCAACCCAGAGATGTCGCAATCAAACCCATTCAACTTTGGTGGGTGGCAGGTGCTCTCATCACCGTGCCATCCCTGCTCACCCAAAACTTCCATTTACAAATGCAAATACATTTTATTTACATGTACTTTTCATCACTGGGAAATGTACTATGTGAATAATTATCATGTGTGACAATGACTGACTGTGCAACTAAATACTGTAGCAAGCTGTAAATTAAATAATATTTGTACATGAATGTGTCCTACTTTAACAAGTATCTTAGAGCCATAATCTTCCCAAGAGGTGATTAGAATTACCTGACACAGAAGGAGAATAAAATGCTAGCAATAACATAGAGGATGAACAGAATTAAGATAACACTTGCATCGGAATACTTAAATACCAAGACCTGAAAAAAAAAACCAACAAACTAAGAGCAGGTATAAACAACTACACATAGGTATATGTTACACACAAATCAGCAACATTCTCTAATCAGTTGTAAACATTTTCTCAAGGGTGGGGGGAGGGGCTTAAAAAGGATGAGGATGCTTGCTGTACCTGATGGGGGTTTATATTATAAGCATAATAGTGTCTATAACAAAGTTCTTGACCTTGATTGGTCCTCTGTGTGCCTAATTGTCACGTAATCAACGCGCAATCACGTGGGTGTCCAATTATAGGTGTCTGAGCTTTTTGTAATTGGAGATACCTGTAACTGGATACACATGTTATTTACACGTCAATTACACATGCTTTAATGGCTTTTTTTCGCAATGTTTCCCACAGTTGATTTTGAAAAGCGCTACAGATATTTTCACTCAAAAGAACTTCCCAAAAGACACAATTTTATTAATTCCAAAATTTGTTATAGAATTGATATGATCAATTAGTAATTGGCCCTGGTGTCGTACAATTCAGGGAGTAATCATGCTCATAATTTCAAATCAGCCTCGCACTTTGCACTCGTCCAATCTTGACATTAACTTGCGCGATTACTCTCTGAATTGTACTCCAGTCATCGAAATTAAAACAACATAAAACAAACAAAGAATGCAAATTAATCAAAGAAGATACTTTGCTACTGACAATATGGCACTTTTAATTAGAAAATAATGTACCTTCAGTACAATGACCATGATAAAAACAGAAATGATAAGGAACAGTAGATTTTTGGTGAACCATGCACACCAGTGAAGCCAGTTGGCCAGTCCCATCATCTTCATCGATTCTTTCAAACGATTCTGTTTTTCCAAAACCAGTTCCTAAATATGACAAAGCCAATCCATTCAACTTAGTTGAAACTGTGTCTCAATCAATCAATAAATAAGATAATTATAATAATCAGTTATTTCATACTTATTTAATAATTAAAATTTACAGTGTAAGTATGCTGTGATTTTTTACAGTGTAACTGTATGTTGTAATATAAGTGATTTATGTAATACAAGTGATTTATTATTATGTATTCCCTTGGAAATTTACAATTAGATAGTAAAACTCAACTCATTACACACCTTGATAATTGTCATAACTGAATACATGAAGCCTAACATGATTAAGAGTGGCATCATAAGAGAAATCCGAACCATGGAAAAATCTGTTGTATAAGTTGGAAAAGGAAATTGCTACAAGAAAGAACAACAACAGAGATGAATATATAAACTGCTACGCAAATCACACTTGGCTCCTGATGGAGGGTTATCCAGCCCAGGAGTCAGCACACCTTAAAGAGTGAATGTTGACACACAAAAATGGGCTCACTGGGCTCATTGCCTCAGTGAAGCCTCTAAAGCCTTAACTTGCTCATAGCTGTTGATGTACATGTTTAACTGGGCTCAATAGCTCAGTAGAGCCTCTAAAGCCTAACTTGCTCATAGCTGCTGATGTTTGACTGGGCTCAATAGCTCAGTGAAGCCTCTTAAGCCTGACTTGCTCACAGCTGCTGATGTTTAACTGTAGTTATTGTAGCATTAAGTGACTAGAAATATTTCTATCCCCCTCCCCCCCCCTCCCCCTTGGATGTAATGCTAGTCCATCACTGGTTACTGTACAGTAATCTAACAGACTGCCCCAGCAAAACGCCAGCACCTATCTGTACTCCTGGGTGGAGAAAGGCATTGTGAGAGTTAAGTGTCTTGCCTGAGAAAAACAATAACTAGGGCTCAAATCCAACTTAGATTCCAGCACTTGAACCATTAGGCCACTGTGCCATCACAACAATTATGATATGCTACTTTAAACACTGAGTATTGATTTGCAAGGACTTAAGTTTTCCAGGAGTCTCATGTTCCTTTAGCTGGGCTAAATACTTAGTTTACGACATTTAAGTGTTAGAGGTACTGTCAGCAGTGTTTTTTTACTCACATGCGTATTCACTGTGATAATATGTGAAGAGTTTCTTTGGGTTTGCAACTGTATGATAGCCATATCCATTGCATACTGTAATCTCAGGAAGCTTCTATCTCTATATTGATTGCTGCAAAGATTTTTGCAAAATATTCATTCAAATTAGGCTGTAAAACAGTGATAAATTTTATTGAAGTTTCGACGACCTGAGCAGAAATAATCTTTAGAGTCAAGTAAATATAGTGTTCATTCCGACCTGAGCAGAAATAATCTTTAGAGTCAAGTAAATATAGTGTTCGTCAGTCAATGATGTCATAAGTCTGGTCTGTTAAAAGTGATTGGTCAGCAAAGCCATGATGGTATTGGCTGGAAGACTCATGTTAGGTTTGTTATCAGTAATTGGTCAGTTTCGATTGATCAATTGATCGATCAGTTTTGATTTGTAAGGCGCCGGTAGTTGTTGACATCTGTTAAGAGACGTTTGTTCTAAGTTAGTGTACCAAGTGAGTGGTATACTAAGTTAGTGGTACGAAACAACTTATCCACAATGAAAACGAAACTGACAAACAGACTTCTTACAGACCGACTTAATTTTGACTAAAAATAGAGAGACCTCAAAAAGACTAATTTGACTAACTAATGACGGATCGAAACCAACCAATGACTGACGACAAACTTTCCACAAGTCTCTCAGCCAATAACAACATCATGGCTTAACTGACCAATCGTTTTCAACAGACCAGACTCATGACATCATCGACTGACAAACACTATTTAGTACTTAACTCTGAAAATGACTTACACTCAGGTTGTCGAAATGTTCACTCAGTCACCAACAACAGTTCTTTTTAGAACTACCCTCACCCGGACGATCACACAATACGAACTACTGTGTACTTGTTTATCAGTACATTGTTTGTATGTATGTAAATAGAAACAGGTTTCAAACAGATCAGATTGAGACCTAGGTGTAGTTACACAGGTGCACAGTGAAACCTCAATTTAAGCGGACCACATCTTGTAAAAGCCACTCTTTAGTCCATGCAGAAATTTTGCAAGTTCACTCTTATTTTAACCTCTCTACAACTAATGGCCACACCTCACAACAGCAGTGACCACTAATTAGACTCATATGGTACCCCGGTGCAGAGCACAATTGAGACACCTGTATCTCTTGGACAGTAGTCTCGTAAGTACTCACCCCTGCTCAATTCACTTCATTCAAGGTTCAAAAATAACATACAATTACTTTCTGTCACAACAGGCTTTTAAATTTTACATTGGTGTTTTACATTAATAATTCAATAATTCATTTAACATGGCTCAAAACAGTTTCCAGCACATTCCAAGACATAGATTTGGATGGGTCATTATTACCACTCTTTATCAGTTGATGCTACAATCATGGTGTCAAAAAAACTGCCCAATCACTGGTGAACACGTTGGTATTATTTTTGTGACACAATAGATTACCATAGCAACACTATGACCAGCTAAAAACACCCTTAATTTCAGCTTTAGGCGTTTATATTTCAAAAACGGCACGGTGAAATTTTTTCTTATTATAGAAATTTGATAAGCAGGAGAGGATGCAACTTTTGGCAAAGTTTAAAAAATTCTGTTCATGGGGTTCAGAGCCACCTTAAATTTTCGAAAATTTATGCATTTACACTTTTGTAGGACAACCTTTGTTAAAACAGCTGTATGTCATTTTAGGGAGTGGGGTAGCAGTTCTTAATTAACGACAAATGACCATGCAATGGCAAGCAATAACAGTAAGAAAACCATGCTTACTATGTCACAGGTCCAATAGGTATGAAAGGTGGATAAGTTGAGCCCGTTGACCAAAAACCATTTAGGCGAATGGCATATTGGACTTTCTTGGGAAGTGTATTCTCTTCATCAATGTAAAATTCAATGGCTAAATATAGAAAGAAAATGCACTACAATAAAACAAAGCTTTAAAAGTAAATCAACATGATATCCTTAATTTGAAGTAAATAAAGTACAAGATTTCAAGGAACCAGGTCAAAAAATACTTTAAAAAATATGATGTAGAAAAGTATTTTTTTATCATACTCTTATGTCAATCAATCAATCAATCAATCAATCAATAACTTTATTCAAGTGTCTAATCTTCTAGCTTGCCCTCAGGCCTACTAATCAGGGACACTACTTAAATTACTTATTTTAATGATAATTATAGTTTGTATGGTGTGATCGTCTGGGTGAGTCTAGTTCTGAAAAGAATTGTTGATGGTGACTGATGTTTCGACAACCTGAGCAGAAGTCATCCGAATAACAATAGACGGACCTAGACCGACCAATTTCACTAACTAATGACGGATCGAAACCAACCAATGACTGACGACAAACTTTCCACAAGTCTCTCAGCCAATAACAACATCATGGCTTAACTGACCAATCGTTTTCAACAGACCAGACTCATGACATCATCGACTGACTAACACTATTCACTTAACTCTGAAGATGACTTCCACTCAGGTTGTCGAAATGTCAGTCACCAACAACAGTTCTTTTCAGAACTACACTCACCCGGACGATCACACAATACGAACTACAGTACTGATACTCCTGGATTCAAACCATTTACAATGATAATTATATATACATAGTAATAAAAGATGATAAGATTTAACTATTCTACTACTACTTCAAAAATATGCACAATATTCAATATACCAGTACTTTGAATATACACATATGCAATAAAAAACTATATATACAATTCGTATTAAAAGAGATTTCTTAAAGCATAAAACTATAAAAGTTAGAGATAACAAGTTAAACCGACGTTTCGGAGTAGACATCACTCCATTATCAAGGTAAAAAATTGTTCTATGATGCTAAAATTACAGTATTAAAACGATTGACGCTAAGAATTAACATAATAAGCACGTGCGAAATTGGCTATAAAAATACTTTAGCACGAATGGAATCCGATTGCACATTGAGGCTTCGCTTAAGTGTTCTTATAAATAACATTTCAAACACTAAGCAGTCAAATTTGCTTTTACATTTTTTGAGCACCTCAAAGCGTTTAAGCAGGTCCCGAGGGATCGTCCCGTGTGCGTTCTGATAGTGTCTGGCAATGGCCGAGGACTGGTGTTTATGTCCCTTTACACGATTGTGTAAATGTCCGCGTGTGTAGCCTACATAACCTTCATCACAAAGGTCACATTGAAATTTATATACAACACACTGCTGATTTATGATCGGCGGCTTTGCCTCTTTCACTTTCAGTTCCTGCTCAATTTTTCTGCTGGTAAATACGGGCTGGATGGTTTTGTTTACTTTCAGGCTCAAATCCTTAAGTTGTTTTTTTTACAAATTCTGCTGAGTTTTGGTCTTTAAATGGCAAGACTACTCGAACCGTGTTATCCGTCCCTTGGGCTGTTGATGAAGGTCGCGGTTGGTCGCAGACCTTTGAGTCAACAAAGCGTTTGATAGTGGAATTTACGAGTTGTTTCGGGTACTTTAGGCGTGAGAAAACTGACTTCAACCGGTCACATTCGTCTGAGAAGTGTGACCAAGAAGAAGATAAGCGATGTGCTCGATCGAGCATAGTTCTCAGCAAGCCATTCTTGTACCGATTGTCAACATTGCTCTGAAAATGCAGAAGGAGACCTGAATTCGTGGGTTTTACGTAGACCTTTGTCTCTATCCGAGGAGATCGATTCAGTAACTGAGTTCCCAGAAAAGGCAGCATACCATTGCTTTCAGTTTCCATGGTGAATTTTACGGATGAATGTGCAAGGTTTAATGTGTCTAGGAAGCCAGATGCTGCCGCCATATTCGGCATGATGGTCAGGGTGTCGTCTACATATCTTTGATAGAACGAAGGGAGTTTACCTTGTTGCTCGAGGTTTTCTTCAATTGAGGTCATGAAGACATTAGCGAGCAAGGGGCCAAGGGGAGAACCCATGGCCACACCATCAGTCTGTTCATACAAGGCTCCATTGAATTGGAAAAGTTGTTCTTTTGTAGCTACTCTGAGAAGGTCAACAAGGTCCATTTTCGTCAAATTCAAGTCGTACGTTACGTTAAACCAATTGTTGGTGAAAGCTCTGTTCGCGAGTATCTCTATCGTTTCATCCAAGGGTACGTTTGTAAACAGGGAAGACACATCATACGAAACCAGAATGTCACCGTTTGCTATTTCCATGTTTTGAATTTCGTTCGTAAATTCAAATATGTCAGATATTGTGTAATGATTCAAAGACGAAGGCTTAAGTTTAACGTCAAGCCATTTAGCCAGCGCGTAGTTGTATGTTTGCTTTGCTGATAGAATAGGGCGCATCGCTAAGTTCTCCTTGTGTGTCTTTGGTAAGCCATATAAATGGGCTAATCTGGAGCCTGTAGGGCACACAGTATCCGCAATGGACTTGGGCAGAATTCTACGGACAGTAGAGTCTAAATCTTTCTCTTTCTTTAGAAGAGGGTGGTAATAAGTTGGTGGTCTACCTCTACTTGGAGGCCTTTCCAGGGGAACAGGCCGAAACTTACTTGCGTCATTGATGGAAGCTTCAGATAATAGGCGTAAATATTCGGACTTGTCCATTGCGACCACTCCCGAGCTTTCACCAACAATTGGTTTAACGTAACGTACGACTTGAATTTGACGAAAATGGACCTTGTTGACCTTCTCAGAGTAGCTACAAAAGAACAACTTTTCCAATTCAATGGAGCCTTGTATGAACAGACTGATGGTGTGGCCATGGGTTCTCCCCTTGGCCCCTTGCTCGCTAATGTCTTCATGACTTCAATCGAAGAAAACCTCGAGCAACAAGGTAAACTCCCTTCGTTCTATCAAAGATATGTAGACGACACCCTGACCATCATGCCGAATATGGCGGCAGCATCTGGCTTCCTAGACACATTAAACCTTGCACATTCATCCGTAAAATTCACCATGGAAACTGAAAGCAATGGTATGCTGCCTTTTCTGGGAACTCAGTTACTGAATCGATCTCCTCGGATAGAGACAAAGGTCTACGTAAAACCCACGAATTCAGGTCTCCTTCTGCATTTTCAGAGCAATGTTGACAATCGGTACAAGAATGGCTTGCTGAGAACTATGCTCGATCGAGCACATCGCTTATCTTCTTCTTGGTCACACTTCTCAGACGAATGTGACCGGTTGAAGTCAGTTTTCTCACGCCTAAAGTACCCGAAACAACTCGTAAATTCCACTATCAAACACTTTGTTGACTCAAAGGTCTGCGACCAACCGCGACCTTCATCAACAGCCCAAGGGAGGGATAACACGGTTCGAGTAGTCTTGCCATTTAAAGACCAAAACTCAGCAGAATTTGTAAAAAAAACAACTTAAGGATTTGAGCCTGAAAGTAAACAAAACCATCCAGCCCGTATTTACCAGCAGAAAAATTGAGCAGGAACTGAAAGTGAAAGAGGCAAAGCCGCCGATCATAAATCAGCAGTGTGTTGTATATAAATTTCAATGTGGCCTTTGTGATGAAGGTTATGTAGGCTACACACGCGGACATTTACACAATCGTGTAAAGGGACATAAACACCAGTCCTCGGCCATTGCCAGACACTATCAGAACGCACACGGGACGATCCCTCGGGACCTGCTTAAACGCTTTGAGGTGCTCAAAAAATGTAAAAGCAAATTTGACTGCTTAGTGTTTGAAATGTTATTTATAAGAACACTTAAGCGAAGCCTCAATGTGCAATCGGATTCCATTCGTGCTAAAGTATTTTTATAGCCAATTTCGCACGTGCTTATTATGTTAATTCTTAGCGTCAATCGTTTTAATACTGTAATTTTAGCATCATAGAACAATTTTTTACCTTGATAATGGAGTGATGTCTACTCCGAAACGTCGGTTTAACTTGTTATCTCTAACTTTTATAGTTTTATATATACAATTTTATAATATATTGACTCTACTAGTTATAAAATTTTCTGTTTATGAATTATGAATTACACATATGGCACCCTTTGTATGTGTTATCACTAACCAAGTTGCTTAGATCTTTTCTCCTAACCTTATATTTGCTTTAAACCTTCTTAAAGAGGTTTCGTTTCTGTCCTTCGTGCTCAATTTTGACCATAAGAATGGCCCAAAAAATGTTGTAAACTAATAGGCTTAGACAACTTTGTGATAGGTTATGAGGAACAAAAAAAAGTGACAAAAATTGTAAGAAAGAACAAAATGACTCAGGGATAGTGCCAAGATCATTACTAACAGACATTACCAGGCAGGGAAGTAGTGTGACAAAATCTTACAAATAATTGCTACTGTAAAGTGTATACGAAATAATTCGTATTTGAACTGTGGCTTCATAGCTCAGTTGGTAGAGCATCGCACCGGTATCATGGAGGTCATGGGTTCGAATCCCGTTGAAGCCCTGATTTTTTTCAGGCTTCTTCTTTCCAATTGCTTAAATTGGAAAATTTACTGCGAGGATCATACTTCACTTGCAAATAATTGCTACTGTTTAACCAACTAACCTCCCATGTAGTTGTCTCGATCTTCAGAGACCTCCAATGCCATATCAGCACCAGATGACCATTTCTTGTGAGTTATATTACTTCGGCTGACTGGTTTCAAGCCAGTAATGTCCTCTAGTCTTGTCATAAGCTCCTTTGCTGTGGAAACAAAATGGTATTAAAAACAAATTCAACACAGCTGCAAGAAATATGTAATATTTCTTGTGCTTGATTTTTGCCATACCCAACTCCCACCTGTGTGAGATATAACCTGTATACAGTGTTCAATCCTTGAAATGGTCCATCACGCCTGCACTTGAAACCTGTTTCTTTGTAGCATCAAGTGACTAGAACTATTTTTACTCTCCCCTACTATACATGGGATGCTAGTTTATCCAGGACTACTCGGGCCTAGTATTGAATTTGCTGGTACCAATTTATACAGCTGGGTGGAGAGATGACGCACTGTTATAGTAAATCTCATTTAATTTAAATTACTCAACTTTAATTGTACACATCTTAATATATACAAATTGCAGATAAGTTAACAATTAAAACAAATAAAAAAAAAGAAAAAAAAATTCGCAAGATCTGAATAAGTAGGTCAGTTTATACAGAATACAAAGATTCCTTATAAAAATAAACTTCCATTAAAAAAAACCTATATACAAGAAAAGTTATGCACGTTTGCTCAAATAGTATGAAATATCATGACAATAAAGTTATTATTAATCATAAGAGTAATTAGGAATGACACTGAAAACATACAAGTCATAAAGTAGCAGCGATGTCGTGTTGGCTTATGTGTCCTTGTGAGAATGGGATGGGAAATAAAATAATGAAAAGGTGAAGGGGTAATTATAAAAATATTTAATAGGGTTATAGTAGGTGGGGGGGGGGGTGTATTAAAGAGGAGAACTTAAGGGAGAGGGCTTCATAGAGTTTTTATGGTTCACATTTGGTACATGGCTTGTTTATGGTGTACTTCATACAAAATGTACATCCATAAACTGAATTTGTTACTTACATTTAATCATGTCTAGTTCTTTCTTACCTTACCTGTTTCAGTTTCTGGGTAGAATGCTATCTGCCCTCCTCCTCCATGAAATTTTAATGACTGATAGTCAATATCCCTCAAGCTAAATGTTGCTGCAAGACAACAGTTCAAAAGTTTTTTTAACAAACACTGTTGACTGATATCAGAGGTATTTATTAAACTGCACCCACTCTTCCTCCAAATTTGCCCCTTTAAATTAACTTGTTAATTATTCTTTACAGATACAGAGGCAAAACTAATGACACAATAAATGTTTGAAGTTATCCTTCAGTAGCTTCTCAGTATAGATATAATAAAAATTATATTGGTTCAATTGAGGCCTCAAGCTGCTGCGTCTTTATTCTGAGCTTTTGTCGTTCAAAGGCATCACCAGGGAATGAAAGAGAATATTTAATAGTGCATGATATAAAAGTGGTGTAGGTGACCTGAATGATTTGCATGTGTAGTAAAAACAATGAGTGCACATGTGGTGGTGGAAATATATGATAATGTGGACAACTGCTAATGAGTACAAGTGATAATTAAGCAGTTCAACATGAAAGTACTCTGAGCTCGATGCTTTCTAGGTAAAAGGTAAGGTAAAGTCTGGATACGGGCCAATGTAGCCCACCAGGCCGGAGCTTATCCCGGTTTCTGTAGCATGAAGCGACTAGGAGTATTACTACTCCCCCCTGGATGGGATGCTAGTCAAAAAATTTCCACAAGCGAAGTTTTCAAATATCCGCTTACTGAAACACCAGGTTCCTGCAAATATGTTTTTCAGTTCTGCCAAATTTATAGCTTTGAAGTCACTTTTATTCTCCCTTTCTGCCATTTTGAAGCTAAAGCTATTTCACGTTCAAAGACTTAAAGCAGAGGGAAAATTATAGTAGCAGACGAAGTTGAAAACTTCGTATGTGTATAGTGTGTGGTTGACAAGAATGTCCAAACTTTCCCGGTTTGTTTACATCATATGTCATGTGACACTACATGTGAAATCTAATGCCTAAAAGGTGAATCACTAATGAGTACAAGTGATATGGCAGTTCAAAATAAGGCAGTTAAAAAATAGAAGGTCTCTTGAGTTCAGTGCATTCTTCACAGGAATTACAGTAAGCGTGGCCTACACTTTCGAATGTAGAATGCCTCATGTGATCACAAACTGACAGGATCCTTTTCTCGTGCAATTGTTTTGACATCAATGTTTTGGCTGTTTTGGTTGTTAGTTGTCTTTTGACACATTGTGATGTGTTTTTTACCGACCAGTTGTTGTTGTTGTTCAGTTGTTTTTTAATCTGATGATGTATGAATTGTGTGTTGCTTCTGATGTAGAATTTGTTACATCCCTTGCAGGCGGTGCACAGTATGTCTTCGTATGCACAGACTGATGTTTGAGATAGGGTGGTTGGATCTTGTGCATGTGTTTTGGGTTGAGAGAGGGGTTGTCTTAGTGTGTAGGATTTGTGAGCAACATGTACTGGCAGGCCTTCTTTCGGAACATTCTGGTGATTTTGTAATCAAGTCAAACCTGAGATGAATGGGATTTTGAAGTATAACCATTCTGTTTACAGTTTGGAGGTCATGTTGGTGATGGGGCTCAGTTTTCTTTATGACGTTTTCAGGACATCTGCTGTGGTGAAGGATGTTTTCAAATGCGCATTCGTGTTTCTTTGATATTGTTTGGGTGGAGCATCTCCGCTCTCTACATTTCTGTTCATTACCGATGAAGTTAATCTTTCAGTCTCCAGGTAGGGCTGACTGATGGTGCATGAATAGCAGCTTCTTTGCTTTTTTTTTGTAGAACTCAAAGGAGCTTTCAGCATCCTAGGAGAGTGTAACTTTGAAGTCTCTGGTGAGGAGGTGGGTTTCTCAATCTCAAATTACAGTCTAGGGTGTTGGTTGTTTATGATGCCGTGGAATTCGTCTGTCTTTTCTTCATTGGTTGTTTGAAGGTAGATGTCGTCTACATATCATTTGTATGGAATGAATGAATGAAAGAGTATTTAGCTAGACATTAGCTAATTGTGGACACTAAAAGAACATTCCCAATACGAAATAAAAAATAAAATAGGGATGCTATGAATGGCAATAATCTATTTTTAATTTGTATTTACAATCTTTTTATAATCATTTAAAATTTATAATTATTTTGATGTTTTAAAAATATTTACAAATTATAATTTTAGTTAGCAAGTGATAAAATTCTTTTGTAATCATGGCTAAGAGATACATAATGATGAGGCCGTGTGAGGAGTTAATCCATGAACGGTATGGCTAAAATGCCTGATGTGCTGCAACCCATTGAGAGGCCTTTCATTCCATGGAATATGCAGTGAAGTACAGTCATATTGTGGAGTATCGCATTAAGGAAGTATCGCGTAATGTCTTGTCTGGAGAGATGGTGGATTGTGTGTTGGATTCGGTTGACAGCACTGGTGAAGACTTCTCAGATAGATACGGATGGGAATCTGGATACAAAAATCCAAGCTACATGGATATAGTAGTGTCTTATTGTTGCTGTTGAGGTCTCCATTCTGTATGCATCTAATGAGATTGAGGCTGTTTTCGAGGTGTGCTGGAATGTTCTTGAGCATGGGCTCAATGGTTCTGGTTTATAACCATGAGATGCACTGGGTGGGCCTGTTGACACTTGTGTGTTTTGATTAGGTGATAAACTTGGATAAGTCGGTGTTTGTGGAAATGAAACTCGCTAGGACAAACTGAGTGAATTTGTTGTGTAGGCAGATGTTTTTCCACACTGATTTGTACTTATTCTCTATAGTTTTGGCTGATATGCCCGAAACCTTCTGGTAGGTGCTGGGATTGTTAAGGTTGTCTAGTGTTGCTTGTGTGCACCTGCTCTTTTGGATCATGCAAGAATTCAGTGCCTATGTCACCGGGAAAGCAGACAAGGTCTTTGTCCTTGAGTTCTTTAACCATTTCCTTGTTGGTGTGGTTGGTGTTGGACCAGTTCTTTTGGGGCTCTAGCTTTCTGAGTGTGGTGTGGAGTTCTTGATGGATGTTTTGGAGCTTACATGCTAGCTCTTCAGTGGAATTTGGTTTGAACATGTGCTTGGATTGTGGATGAGTAAGAAAGCCGGTGTGTTGGAGGGTTTCGGCAAGTCTCCCTAAATAGTTTTCATTGCAATGAGTTTGCAACTCGGTAGAATGCTATGTTGATAATGGAAGTGATGTGTTCATTCACTCCAGGGAAAAGACTAGACTTTGGGCTTTTTGAGAGGACATTGATCTCCTGAGTATTAAGGTATCAGTGTTCCCCATATTTGATGATTTTTCAAAAAAATTGTTTCCCGCTTTTCAGATAGATCTTATTGCAATCTTTCATTTAAAAAAAATTCTAAGAAAAAAGATTGATTCTAAGCAAAGTTATTAATGAAAAACGTTTCTTGCCATTAATTATCCCTAATTGATTGCTGTCAACACGTTGTCACAAGAAGTAAATTTGCATTATAAGGTCACGTAACAGACGCGGTGATGTGTGATTTTGTGCGATTTTCACACAATTGTGTTTCTGTTAGTTGTGGCGGTTCTGCCTCGAGAGTTTTGCTTTTGTAGATTATATATTTAAAAGCTTATGACGGTATATATATTCCACATTGTCAAAATTGAAGAAAAAACGTAAAAGTCCTTGTCCCTTTGCAAGCGAGTTTGAAGAAACCTTCAAAGAGGAAAAAGCTTTCGAATTCATTCAATAAGAATCAAGCTGACGTGTTAGCTGCTAGCGACCGAGGTTCCCACATTGAGCAGGAGAAGTTGATTGCTCTAGACGAGGAAGAACAAAGTAGATGGGAGAACGAGACTGTTAGTTGTAGCCGGTCGAAAATTGAAGATAATGGCAAAGATGAACTGACAAGAGTTACAGTTAGCCGGTGAAACAATTTTTGCGAATTCAAGCGAAAATTTCCTTACTAACCTTGTTGCGCAAGTTGCGGAATTCAGATCTTGCAAAGGATATTTTCCACCAAGAGCAACATTTGAGCCCACTTTGTAATTGATATAAGCTCTTTATTGGTAAAGTAACATAAGCCTTCACTTGGTCCACCAACGGGTAATTAAGTTTCACATGTTTTGTGTGATTATCTCATTGCACCGGAAGAACACCCCAAAGTATATTTTCCTTTATATCTTGAAACGAAAATTTCCGCGAGTGAAAGGCACATTTTAAGTTTGCTTCCGGTGAGTTTTCAACTTTTTTTCGCTGAAATTTGGAGGGAACATTGCCCAATAATGAGGCAAAGAAACGGTGTCGGGGAATTTTCATTTTTTGCTTCTTTCAAAAGTTACGACTATTTTAATGAAGAGAATGTGTGTTTTATTAACTATTAAAGTTTAACTGCGTGTCAGAAACAAACCAGACAAGTAATCAAAATATCCTGACACTGTTTTTTAAAGAAATGTGTCAAGAAGACATACCGATATTAATCGTGTTCTCCCACTCAAATCCGACCGGAAACGAACTTGATCAGTGAACCTCTGTACTTTGAGAAATAGCACGCTATATTTGAAAAACCTTAAACTTTATGTTAATGAATATACCTCCGTAATCTACAATTATTAAGCTTTCAGAAAATATATACTTTACTGGGGTTTGCATCAAACATCTGACCGTAATGCAGCGCCGAAGAATGACGGTCATGTGGGGTACACTGATACCTTAAGGCTGTTAGTGAGGTCAGTGACCAAAGTCAGTGACCAAAGCAGATTTGCGTCCAATGGCAGCACATGGTTCCACTGTGCCTTGTGGTTTAGTAGTGTCCTGTGGCTGCATTTTTGTTGGTCTTCTGTGTTGATCGTATTGTCCCTTGGTCAACGTTTTTTGAACAGTTTTTGGAATCTTTCATTGTGTATTTTACTGGCAGTGCTGTATGCAAGATATCTCTGAGAACAGATTGTGGTGGTGTCAGGTGTCAGGTGTGACATAATCTGGTCGTCCAGTTGTCTTCATGTGTGTTGTTTTAAAGAGATAATTCTTTGAGACTGCTTTATTTTGAACTGCTTTACCACTTATACTCACTAATGATTGTCCACATTATCATATATTTCCATCACCACATGTGCACTCATTGTCCTTAGTGAAGCCTTCCAGCCAAGACTGGCTCATAGCTGCCAGAGCTTATCCCAGTTTCTGTACCATTAAGCGGCTAGAAGTACTGGATGGGATGCTAGTCCATTGCAGGTCACTCTCCCGCAACTTTGTTACCTTTCCCCAACAATTCACTGGTGCCCATTTATATGCTTGGGTGAAGAGAGGCACTGTGAGAGTAAAGTGTCTTGCCAAAGAACACAACACAATGTCCCAGCCAGGGCTCAAACCCGAACCGCTTGCTCCGGATTCGAGCGCACTAACCATGAACCCACCGCAACTCCCACACTCATCATCCTTACTTTACTACAAATTCAAATCATTCACGTCACGTATGCCACTTTTATATCACGCACTATTGAATATTTTCTTTCATTCCCTGATGATTGCCACTGAACAGTGAAAGCTTGGAATAAAAATGGAGTAGCCTGGGGCCTCAATTGAACTAATATCATGTCTAATGATACAACATTCCAGTGTTTTGGTGACCTTATGATGATATTATCTTGTGCGTGCATAAGGCTTCATGAGAAATTTGCTGAGTGGCACAGTATTTTTTTAGCTGGATATATCACTTCACACCACTGATAGCTAGGTGATCATAACTATTGCTAAGTGATATGCTGAGCTATGTCGCTGAGAGAAAATGACATCACAAAGCTGTAGCGATATCTTTCTCAGCAAAACAATGTATTGCTCAGTCCAAATTGTTAAATCATGCAAGACTCTGTGATATTTCACTTTGTAATATATTGCAGAATGATAGTTGTAATTTTCTCCGCATATAATTAGTGAGTAACTGTATGAATAATGAAAGCTTAAACAATAATTACTCATGATGTTTCAATTTTAAAATTACATTTAAGACACCAACATGAACATGTAATCTGCAAAAAAAATTGATTTGACATAACTTTGCTCATAAAAAATACCATCAGCAGGGCTCGAAATTAAAAAAAATGTCTGGTCGCAATTTGCGACTAGTTACAAAAATTTGGTCGCAACTTTGAAAATTTTAGTCGCAAAATTAATTGAGGTCATTTAATTAATAAGTGATTAAAAATAGACTTTGAAACGTGTAGCGCTTTAATTTCCATTGTTTCTACAGCTTTCATGTCATTTAGAGATTTAATAGTACAGAACATTTTGCGTCTTAGACAACACTACTAGTCCATCTAAACGATCAAGTTGAACCTGTGTCCTTTTCTGAAAATTAAGGCACACAAGTGCCTGTTATTTTAGTCAAAGCAATAGATTTACAAATCATGAACAGATATTACCACTGGAAACTGCAGTTCTTACATGTAAATGCATCCAATCTCTGCAAAATAACCTAACACATGTACTGGACAGAAATATTAGCTTAACTTCATTTGTAGTTCTACCTTTCGAAGGTTTTCCACCGATGACAAAACAAGTAATGAATTCTTTTTTTATATATACAAGCTTTACACCTTAAGTTTCAGGGGTGTTGCTACAGTGGCTATTCAAAGAACCCTGAATGACTGAACCATTCAATACAAATGCGTGCCACGACTCGCGCACCACGGCAATCCGGCATCAAAACGGCAAAGCGAAATGTAATATGAGCCTGCGATATACATTTGTAAAGAAACCGCTGAAAATGACGGGCTATCAAAGGAAAATCATTGCGTACATGTATCCCAGGTAAATTACGATAAGCCTTCAGATTGTAACAAAATTGTAAGTCGCAATTTCATTGAATCTTTTCATTTCTAAAGTTATTTAAGCAAAAACTCGACTGCCAGCTCTTTTATTTCGTATCAGACAAGGCAAAACCTAGTCGCAAATTTGCGACTACTTTCTTTTTTCTAGTCGCAAAAAAGAAAAATTAAGTCGCAAATGCGACCGTATCGGTCGCAATTTCGAGCCCTGATCAGCAGGATAATTTACTATAATTATTTAGAACTTGTAAGCTTTGGGCAGACATTCAATATTATCTCCGCAATTAGTAATTGGGTGAAACCATAAACAATAAGAATACTTGTTATATTTTGGAATTTTGAGAGAATTTTCAAAATATCACTCAATGCATTTCCAAAAATAAGAGAGAAATCTATCATGGCCTGAGGTTACAATCAATTTAGAAAAAAATGTAAGTTATAATGGTAAAAATACTAGGAATGTTAACAAATGCTAAGGAGAATTGCTACAGCTACATTGTTATTTTAGTAATGAATACATTTGTATCAAGGATCTGCAAAATACTTTAGAAAACAGTCCTAAGAAAGCATGCACGCTGATTGGTTAAAAAGCCTGTTTGTATAACTCGATGGAGACACAGAACTAAGCGCGCGCTGTTGACGTAGTGATGGCGCGAGCAAAGAGAATTTACATTTTGATAATCAAAATTTACAAGTTGTTTTCCTTTTTCTCGTCGCGGTGTTTTCTAAAAGAAATAGAAAACATGTACTCCGTGTTTGTATCGAGTTATACAAACACTCGTGAAAGTTTGGGAGAACTCGAAGAAGCTGTGGAAACACTCGCCTGTGGCTCGTGTTCCCACAGCATTTCTCGTTCTCCCAAACTTCCACTCGTGTTTGTATAACTCGATACAAACACGGTACATGTTTTCTATTTCTTAAATACTAGTGATATTTTGAAAATTCTCTCAAAATTCCAAAATATAACAAGTATTCTCATTGTTTATGGTTTCACCCAATTACTTATGACGGAGAAAATATTGAACAGTTATACATGTAAGCTCTATGTAAAAATCTGAAACAATCTTCGTAATACTTACAAAAACATTTGTCCTCTGCTTTAGGTGCTGTCCTGAAAAAAATGCATTTGATATTTTTAAGCATTAGAGGAAACTGAATTAACATTAAAAAGGTTTTTGAACCCTTTATTTCCCCGTGGTACATGAGAAATTTTGGTACCAAGACATAGTTTTTCCACAAACCCTCTTCACATATTGCATATTTATAAGCAAACCCCTGAATATATAAGTGAGAGAGTCTCTTAGCAGGCAGCTGGGGAGCCTTGTTTTCTTAACAGTGAAATGCCAAAAAAAATCATCCTTGCACAGGTATAAATAAATCAACCGAACAACATCCTCACACACCATGATCATTATCAGTCTGCTATTCTTCATATATGCCGCAACTCTCCCAGATTATCCAAGAGTCTCCTGTACACAGGCCGATTCTCCTGCTCTCCCATACCAGTCACAGAATCTCCAGGATAAAGCTTATAAAAGTGAATAAAATACATCTTTCTGACATATTTTGGCCAATACTAGGAATTTTGGGGAAAAAGTTTTGGATATTTGAGGACTTTAAAGATTTTTTCAAAGATCTCTACTTTGAAAAGTGCATTTTAGAGTCAAAAAAGGTAAAATGGTGATCTCTCCTCTCTTGTTTAGGTTGGCATCTCTGATTCTTTCCATCATAGCAGCCTGCATTGTTACCCGAGTCCACTGAGGATAGGGATGCGTAGAAAGCTGCGCAGTACATTTTTGCACTCTAAACTACTACTACTGTAATAAGCTACTTTCGATATATTAAAATTCAGCTTGATAGTGAGGCCTACAGGACACAAACAAAAGAAATAAATAAACATGGTCATTCAAAAACTTGTTCTGCAAAGCCATGCTTTTGTCATAAGCAGAATTGACTATTGCAATGCACTTCTTTATGGTCCAGATTGTGAAATAACTAAACTGCAGAGAGTACAGAACGCAGCAGCACCTAGGCTACTAACTCGGAGCTGCAAATATGACCATATGATGTCATATTACACCTGTTTAGCAAGAATTACACTGGTTGCCTGTTAGGTATAGAATACATTTTAAAATTTTACTTTTACTTTTAAAGCATTAAATGGTATGGTACCAGCTTATATTAGTCATTTAATTAATGTAAGGAATCACACACGCTATTCACCGCACTCCATTTCCAGGCACTATCTTATTACATCCAGCAGGGAAAACGAAAAAATGTTTTGGTGATAGATCTTTTAGTGTAGCCACGCCTACACTGTGGAACATGCTCCCAGTAAGCCTGCGTAATACTGATTCTATTTTGACCCTTAAATCTTGTGTTAATACAATAAAAGACATTATTAAAATCTGGATCACTGGATAATGCAATTCCAAAGTTTTCATTGGCTAAGCCATCATGGTATATGAGCCATTATACCATGATCTACAAAAATGGTGAGCATATGTGTGATTTTTTTTGGGCCTTTTTGTTTTTATTGTAGTCTAGTTTTCTATATTTTAGGGGCGTTTTTAATAAAACAATTATTCCACTCGCGCTTGTTGGATATGAGATGATAATAGCCAACTCGGGGCTACGCGCCTTGTTGGCTATCTATCATCTCATATCCAAAGTGCGCTCATGGAATAATTGTTAATTATTATAAAATGAAAAAAATTATTATCATAATTATTATTGTTATTTGGCCTCTAAGCCTCGCTGCCATGCTGAATTTTAATATGTCGAAAGTGGTCTATTTCCGTCATGTAATGTATATTTATACAACAGGGGGAAAAGGAAAAGTGCTCTTTCAGCTGAACGGAAGCTCAAATTAAATCTTTTTAGAAAAGAATATTAAACTACTCACGATACGTTACTCGCATCTTTTACTTACACCCATCATTAAATTGAGCCTAAATAAAAGCTACAGCTAAATTTTGTTTCTCTATGGAAAACTAAGCTTAATACTTACAACGGAATTAAAACAAGAATTGCCATCACGACTATGGGTATGCCGATCTCAAATGCTGTACCAATCGGTCTTCGTTTCTGTTAAAAAGATAACATAAAATAAGAATTGTTGATGGAGAATAGCAAGGCCAAGGCGTAACGTTTACACTGACTTTGGTAAGGCACAAAATAAGACTATTACAACTGACTTCGGAGGTGAACACCGGAGTTGACGCCAGCATGAACGAGAGTCCAGCTTTTCGTCTCAGCTGCTTCAGACAATAGCTTAATCTGCACCGATTTCACTTTCAAAAATCTCTTAAAGATTATTTTACACTGAGCTTTACCTGAAGCAAAAAGTTCTTCCATAACAGCAAACGAAATTGTCTGAACCGGTAGGCCATCACACCTATTTTACGTTCGCAATATGCAATATTCAGCAATATTGTCGCTTCAGCTCGCCCGTCAAATTACAAACATTTCAGCTTCCCCGCTGAACTATCAGCAGGCCTGTGATGAACTCTCTTTATCAGCTGGTTTTTTAACTCAAGATCGTTCGGAGTCGAGATGACTAAACTTGGATAAATTCTACCAGTAAAATGACTTATTTTCTCTGCCAGTAATGCTCTAACACTTCCTCGAACTTCCTCTAAATACCACCTTTACATGGTTTCACAAATTTGGAGGGAGCTTGGGCCTTAACAAATTGACGTATGACTTTCTTAGTTTAGCTAGCGCGCAGGTAGCGGGGCTGCTCCGTCGAAAATTGACTAAATTGCGCAGTCGCTACACAGAAGACATTGCGTGTGTGCTTTGTTTTCCTTGCGTCTTTCGAACGTAAACATGCTCTATGTTGAAACTGTTTCTTCTTTTAATAACGTACGACGTCTCACGCTTGTCTTGAGTTTAAATGAAATACATACGCACAAGACCTGGAGTGCCTCTTACGGATAAAATATCGAATTTGCATATATCCTTGTTACGTTGCATATATGAATGCTTTGCGCAATAAATCAATAAGCAAACATGT
>CM042759.1:325220-342078 GCA_022496165.2 Catalaphyllia jardinei
GGGGGGGGGGGGCGGGGGGCGGGGGGGGCACGCACTTATTTAATTGTTCCCAATTTATGCCGAAATCGCGGTACTGTTAGTACTTATTGTGTTTAACGTGTTCACATGTCCACGTGTGCACAAGCTGAAACAATGTACAAATCTTCATCGAAGAGAGCACTTCTTTGAGACGTGGAGGAGGGGGGGCGTTAATTCGAGGATTTACGGTATGCAGATATAAAGTATGCATGGCTAAGCGAACCTCTTGGATCGTCGATGCCACGCTTTTCGATTTTTGTTTCAAACGTATTTGTTTCAAACGCTTTTCGATTTTTGTTTGTTGCTTTATCTGCATTGTTACATATATCCTTTATGTTAACATTATCCACAGATTTTAAAAATTTAGGAACTTGAACTTAAACATTAGTATTCTTGTTATCTGTTAAATATTATTTTTTGACCTGATGATGGTGTCATGAGGACACCGAAACGTTGTCTTACATATGCTTCTACCCGTAATCTTCATCATCATATCGATAACATTATCATGCCTGTTAGGAATCATTATAAAATTTTTAAAATGTAAAAAATTGCAGTTCCTGGCAGCTGGCGCTTGGCTGGAGTGATGGTGAATTAACTTATTACCCATGAGGCAATTACGTGGATTCACTTCACAGAAAATACAATTTCAAGTTCAATTTGGAATTAATTTGCACGTGTAAGTTTTCAAAACGCTGAAATTGCACTAGCCGCTTTGGCTTTTTGAAAAACTCAAGTGCAAATTAACCCAAATGGAACGAGAAAAACCGCATGATTACTTATTAATAATATAAATTGTATTGTATGGCATCTGACCAACTCTAGCCTGGAGACCTGGAAACAAGCGTCGATCTTAATAACTTGCCTAGTTTTTCTTGCTTACTCTACAATCATCCGTTTTACAATTACAATTACAATCCACGCTCATATCATGTTGATCAGTTCACTTCTCACATTTCAAAGTAAATCTTGTTAACTGACTCGCAAGGGTTCCACAACATTTCCTTTATTGAACTGAGACATGAACAACAAGCACGCTTTCAAACACAACATACACACGCTTTCCATTCAGAACCTTTAAAACAGGACAAATGTTGTGTAAATGTCTTCGGAACATCCTGGCTGTATCTAATTTACAACAATTATCAGTTTTGATGTAGATGGAACACTTCTCTTCGGTGGTTTTACAGGGATGTAGCTCATTAGTAACAGGCAAACCCAGGCACTTTCTTCAGGCATTGTATTTCGTTTTTCTTGTTAATAAAGTCATTATAAACACCCTTAATCTCTTAACACCTAGGAAGAGGATTATACCATAGACATTGCATGAGTCAATTTTTTCATGGACTTTGCCTCAGTCTTTTTTTCTTCTTAGCTACCGCCCTGTTTTTACTTATTTAATGTTGATCTATTTGTGTATAGAAAGTTTGCCTCAAAGTTTTAACGACTGCTGTCCGAAGCTCGCGAATACGCCAAGAATACAGAATTGGATTAATGGAAGAATTCATGAACACTGCAGTGTGAGCAAAGTCCCATTCTGTTACCCAGTCCACCAACGAGATGCCATGAAGAGTTGACAAAATATACATTGGAAAATAACATATAAGTAGAAAGATGTAAAACACGAATGTATTCATTGCAGTTTTTTTTCATTCGCGCCATATGCATGGTATGCCCGACATTGGGGCTACTTTGTATAATCTGTTGCTGAACGTGAATCTGGGACTGGTGGTGTCGGACAATGCGATAGATTTTGATGTAAGAAAAAGTTGAAATTATAAGGCAAATAACAGTGGTCACCGCAGCCATAAGGTGACACTCACGCCTCTTCCAGAGATAAAAACCTGAAGAAAGTCCCCTAATCAGCCAAATTGTGAGCACAGTGTATCTGACGCGAGATTTAGTGACCACACAAGGATATCTCATGTGCGAAAGAAGTGCTATTAGACGATCCATGCTGATGGCAGTAACTACATCCAATGATACGCCACAAACAAAAAACCTGCTAGGAGTTTTAGAACATGAATATCTGTCAGTGTATTTGCAATGTAAAGTGGCTGAAGTAATAATCCAACAAGAAGATCTGAAACAGCCAAGCTGCAGAGGAAATTCATGGAAGGTGAATGAATGGAAGGAGTTCTCATTACAGCGACCAAAACCACAACGTTTCCAAAGATCGAAATCAGCATCAAGGGGGCATAGAGTTCTAAAGTGTGACGTCACAAAAAATTAAATCTGTGAAATTATGGGATTGGGCGCCATTTTCAAATGGAGTATCCTTAAAAAAGGTTCCTTGCCAAAACTTAGCTCTTAATTGTAATTCCCAGCTGAAATATGAAGGATTTGATACTGCCCCATATAAATCTCTCTAATTTTGAGTCAGTTCTAAACTGAAGGAACAGAAACAAATTTTGAAGGGTTTGTATGGAATGCCATCAAACTTTGACCCCTTATATCTCTACCGGGAATTGCAATTCGGAGCTAATTTTTGGGATTAGGGCGTCTTTTAGCATGCTCTATAAGAATATGGCATCATATCCCATGATTTCAAAAATTTTATTTTTGTCACGTCATCACTTTAGAACTCTATTAAGAGCGTAGTTTATGATGATAATACTTCCAATAGCTTCAGCTGACACGTTCTTTTCCTCTTTCTCGGCTTGGTCCATTGTTAGACCATTTAGTTGCATTAACCGATTTCCTTCCGACTGCTTGAAATGGAGATGCTGTAGCACTTAACTGAAATCGGCGGGCTTTTTTGTCTAAGTAATATTCATGCGCGCAGCACGAGTCTGTTAGACAGCACTGTTTCAAAAATAGAAGTGCCCCTAATGCTTAAGTTCATCTTATGTAAATCACACCCTAAGAAAGAACACCTTGTGTCTGGTTGTTTGCAACGTTAAGAGCGAATGCACTTACACTTCGTTTTGTGGACAGAATGATAGTTTAATGCACTTTTATATCATGCATTTACATTGGCTTAAAGTCTTGGCAGCTGACGGCTGTATAAATAATGAACAGTTTTAATCTAATGTTATTAAAGTTATGATTTTTTCATGTTCGGAAGATTTGGCCTGTAAGGAGGGATAACGAATAGAAGGAAAAGATCAGGAATTTGATGAAAGGACAACAATTTCTATTTAGGAATCAACCTTTTAAGTTATCTTAAAAGTTTTGACATGAGTATTTGGGAAACATTTAGCAAATTATCTGTCATACCCTTTTGTCAGGGGCGTGCATATATTTAAATACTTGCTGATTGCACACCGGCAGAAATAAATAAAAACCCATCTTAAAGGTATTAGTTTTTCGCTTTTGATTATTGTTATTCTGATATTAGGCGGTTCGATCTTGCAGAAATGGCCCACAATAATATATCATTATTTAAATAATGCATCTTTTATTAATCGTTCAATGTAAATGTTTTTTCGATAACTTATATTTTAAACAACAAGAGCAGATCAATACAGAACACTAATGTTTGCTTTGGAAGCAAAATCACTTTCTCCTGCTTATCAATTGAAACTGATACAAGTAAACGAAAAGAAAGTTTAAGGAGACTGGAAAGCTGGCCACAAGCCATATACAGACTATATAGCCTCACAGGCAGTCATTATTGACTATCCCGCTATTAAAAGTGATTATTATACATTGTAGTCACCATCTGTCTTCTCACTGGCTAAAAGCCTATAGTTCATTCTGGGAAACAGTGCAACCTACAGATTATTCACTAATCTGTACCTACAGATTAGTGAATAATCTGTAGGTTGCGCGCGCAATTCATGATGTCATTCATGTCAAGTTCGCGCTCTTTGTGTTGCTTCCCGTCAGTGAAGAACCAAAAACATGACTTCAATTTTTTTTCGTTCGATGTATAATAAAACAATTATTAGATTTGGTTTTTGTGATATTCAGAATAATCTCGACCTTGATTATTTTGGATATCACAAAAACCTTATCCAATAATTGTTTGTTAGTATATACTAAAACAGTGGATAGTTTTGAAGGCGCGAGCTGATTGGCTCGTCAAACTCCGAATATCCTTTGCTATTTACCTCCGAGCAACTAGACAAAAAATGGCGTCCCGGTTTGCATCCATGACAAGTGAAGAAATCATCCAAATTAATTATTTGTGGTGTATATTATCTTCCTGTTTTAGTATATACTAAAACAACTATTTACCTCTTGAAAATCATCCTCGCTTCGAAGAGGCGCCTATTTTGGGTATCTCGGAAGCCAGAGTGGATTACGGACACCAGCATATCGGTAGAGGCGTGTCCTGGTGATGCAAAATTACATCTGGGAGGACTTGATACCGACTTTGCCTTCCTATAAACTCCCAAAATATGTTTGCACGCGCGCACTCTTTTCCTAGTCAGCGCGCGCAAGTAGCTTTAAATTCAAAATTTTAGTTTTGATATGAACGTTATGTCACGCGCACAGTTTACAGTTGCTTTTTGTCCCCTGATGAAGAGGCAGCAGCCTCGAAACGTACGGAGATTTAAGTACTTTTTCGCGCAATAATGAATATTTACTAAGTTTTCTTACCGAACAAACTTTGCGCTACACAGTTTACTTCTTGTTTTGAAAGAAATTTCCTCCAAGGCAAGCTCGATAACGAAATAAATGCTCGTTTTCTTTTGAACGGGCATGGTAACCTATATTTTTTATAGCATAAATATATATGGGTTATTGACCAAGTTTGTTCGGTCAAGATGGCTGGATATTGGCCAAGTTCTTTTATTGCGTGTTTATGGACCGAGACGGAGTCGAGGTCCATAAACTCGCAAAAAAAGAATGAGGCCAATATCCAGCCATCTTGACCGAACAAACTTGGTCAATAAAGATTTATTATATGGCTTTCGGGGAAATTGTTCTTGCGGTATACAGCGGGTAGTCCCGAGCGGGCAAGATAGCTCCATCTTGCCCGCTCGGGTAGCCAATCACAGCGCGCGATTTGGGTCATCTTGCCCCCTCGCGGAGCTAGCCATTTAATAAAGTGTACATATTTTCCTCCTTAGTTTAAAAAACGTAAAAAAATTTTATCGGAACGAAGAAAAGATATAGGTGAAAGAGTGCACAAAACCGTTACTCTGTGATGCAAATTATGACTGTGAAAATAACAACTCTATGAACGCTTTACGTCCACGTCGTTTTAAATAGTGTGACACTTTCTACCTGTCCAGTTTTTTCCCAAGTATTACTTTAATAAACTATGTTTTGAACTACAGCGAAATGTAATGTGAACCGATGAATAAGCCTCGTGATTAGCACGAGTACAGGCATCAATGGGGTAGGATTGGCCCATCACATCTCTTAAACGAGTATAGTGACCTATCATTTTTATTGTATTTTTGGAAACAGTGCTTGGTAGAGAACATTCAGGCAAAGTTTAATTTAAAAAAAAACAACGGTAACTTTTATCTCTGAGGAATCAGCTTTAAATTAATAACTTTATGCTGACATTAGTTTTGTCATTATTGGCAGATATTTGGCTAATGAGACATACATCTCCAAGTTGTTTGAAGAGCACTTTGCGAGTTGAGCTTAGATTCAAATTTATAAAATAACTGAGATACTACGCGCTGTCTCATTGGTCGATAGGTGTGCTTTGATAAGAGTATGTAAACCGTTGTGACAGTACAGAACTTTTTACGGGTTTCCATAAAAGAATTCTCAGCAGGAGTGCCAGAAACTGGTCTAACCGCAGTGAGAGAATGATAGATATCTAAAATAATCCACATAACTCCACTTAACTGTTGCCATAACATAGCATACTGCTATATTATACGATACTGGAAACATTTCCTGTCTTTTTTTGGAATTACTGAAATAAATGGTTACTTTTTCATGTTACGACACTTACCATTATAGGAAGGAACAAAGAACTGTGTAATTTATTTTTTTATGTTTGTCATTTAAATTCATGCCATCCAACGCTATCTCTTGCATCGATTTGTCGTCCAGAGTGCAGCGAGTTAAGCACAGAGAGAACGTAAACATGTCGACCTTTTAATGACATTAATGTAGATGAATGTAGGAGCACAACTCATTAAAAATTCCAAAAAACACTTTTTCTTTTCCTTGTTAAACCTCATAAACATGTAATGTACACTAATTGGGGGACACCTGACTACAATCACTTATCCAAACAAATTCGTATAAGAAAATAAACCGCTTGTCCATTTATTTGACCGGCTCCCTCCAAATGAAAACTGGTTTGCTTGTAGGTTACAACGAAAGAAGGGCTGTAAAAGACTTTTGCTTTGTTGCAGCTTCCAACTCATCCTACAGATTCCACTGGCCTGTTCTGGAAACGAACGAGACCGCTAAATACCAAATACCAAACTAACTGATAATTCCAATATAATTAATGCTATTCAGTGAAGGAGGCGCCCTTGTTCCTGACCCTTTTATCAATATTTTCATTTATGATGTAAATTATACAGCTGATTTTTATGATGTAATTACAATGTATACACTCCGTTTATACGCAGACGACACAACCGTGACCGTTTAGAATACAAGTAACAATTAAATTTAATTTAATTAAGGATAAGTTACTAATTTGCAAAAGCTGATAAACAATTTGCATATAAAAGATGCAAACCAAAGCGGACAACGCTTTTCGCTTTGACATTGTTATTGTTAGTTACTATCTTTAATTTAATTTAGTTGTTACTTGTATTCTAAACGGTCACTTCTGAAGATATATGTCGAAACATACCAAACGTCAAGTTAAATAATTTTGTTTCTTCCAACATGCGTTTTATTGTCATGTTTGTCACTGCAGTTTGTGTGCTATTTCTTATTAATTTCTTATTACCTTTTTCCAATGTTTTAGGAGTGCATGGCCTTAATTATATAGCTAGTAATTTCTTTATGCCTAGGGTTACCAATTACAATCTACGAGGCAGTGAATTTATTGTTTCTCAACCATGTTATAATAATTATTTTTCTTATTTTATTTCCCATGTGTGGAATAGTTTGCCTTTGTGCACTAGATCTGCTTCCACTGTCCAGGATTTCAGGTCATTTTATCAAAAATGTCAAGTACAAAGCATGTCGATGTCAGCTGTATCTTGCAGCTTTGTTATAAATTATCTCACGGCTAGTATTAATTGTGCAAATTGCAATTTTTTATTGTAGATATCGTATAGGATTTTTATACCTTATTTAAGATAGATATTCAGTTTATCGATTATTCAATTTGTATCTTTCCCATAGTAACGTATTGTCGTTTGTTTTCATTTTAATTTTGCTCGAGTGATTTAGACACGAGCCCCTGTGTCAGTACGCACGCAATCTTTGAATCTCTGAGTCAAATTGTTATATTCCTAGACTGCAAGAACTGAGCCTGCACAAGGTAGCCTACATTACAGGGCCGGGTTGTTCAAAAGCCGGTTAACATTAATCCAGGATTTAAACGTTAACTGCAGCATTATTTTTCTTGTTTAAAATGGCTTTCACCTCTAAGGTTTGGTGTAGTTTGAGGTTACTACAACTCAAAACTGAAGGGTAAACAATATACACTGATTACCTAACCCCTAAAAAAGTTAAAACTGAAATCAAACCCTGACTGATCAAGCTAACCCTGGAATAGCTTAATCGGGCTTTGAACAACCCGGCCCAAGAGATCTGTTCTGTGCAACAAGATCCCCTCAGAGATCAGTCAGAGGCCCAATTTGAACGATTTCAAAACTTCATTGCATGGGAAAAAAATAATTGCAACAAATTATGAATCATCAATACTTGATCAAAATTTTCTTAGTTTTAGTAGTTCTGTGATTCAAATGAGTTCTTGAAGTTATTTTCACAAGCGGAAGCTCGTTATCAGGAGATGTACAATAATGCGTTACCTGACCAACTCACATCCCTGCTTAGGATACGTAGCACTGTTAATAACTATAAATTGAAATGCATGAATGACTTTTCTTTAATACAGTATAACATTGACCTTGGTGGAAGTAGCGTCTGGAATGTCATCCCTTTATTCATCAGAGACGCTTCATCCTTGCAACGTTTTTAAAGGGAAGACTTAAAACGCATCTTGGTCCCGCGACTATATCCAATTTGAAAAAGAGGCTCTTAATTAGTTGTAAAGACCCGGACTTTGTTATATTTTTAAGACTTTCTTTCTTTGTATAAATATTAGGTTAGTTATACATTTTATGGTAGGTCTTCGTCCTTCATAAGGTGCCACCTTCAGACCTGCCTTATTAAAAAGTACACTGAGGTGACACGACTCTCAAGACCTTAGTGTAGATATGTTTTGGTGTTAAATAATGATCGACTTGACGTAACACTGTCTAAACTGTGCTAAAGGAAAATACCTTAACCAAGCGAAACCACTTTATCAAACTAAGTAAATCAAGACCAGGTCTTTTAAAAAATAGAAATCCTTCCCGACATTTGGAGACCTATCTAGCAGTTGGTAATGTTCTCCAGTCATTTCTTATTTAAATTCTCCTCTTTTTTCTTGTCAAGTTTTTGATATTCAGTTGAATGGCATAGACCCTCACAATGGATCGTTTTCTTAAAGTCTGCTGTTAGGAATTTGAGTAAAGCTCTACGAAGGTCTACGAAGGCGATGCTGAGGAGAACATCGATTAATCTCACGGTACTCTCAAGTCACTTAGGTTTGTTTCCCTTTGTTGAAATATCTCGAAACTAAACATGAGTACAACATAAAATTTGCAATACAATTTTTAAAAATTATCCGTCGTGGGTCGTCGGAGTTAAGAAAACTACACCGGAAACGGCAAAGGGATCGTGGCTAAACAAAATATTTAATGAGCAACACGATGGCTGTGCAAGTGTGTCATAACTCTTGGTACATTTCTTTGCCGCCCTTCTGCAAAACACTGACGTGGAATGACCAAATTCTGCATTGTCTAGAAAATGTGAACCATAGCAACTAGTTTTGAACATTTTTCAACCGTCGCCGTTACCGTTCGCGTTGTGGTTTTCAAAAACTTTCTATTGCAATCTTGTTGGGTATAAAGGATATCAAACGACACTGAAGTAATCAAACATAGACAGTTTATAATGATCTTAGTGCTGCTCTATAAATGTTCGACAAATTTCTCAGCAACATCTTACTTCATGAGGGCACAGACGTCTACCACGTCATCAGTAATCCACATGAGCGATTTACTCTGCACCAGTGTCACCTACCTGCTGAACTGAACTGAAACACGTTCACCAAAACGTAATGTTTTGTGGGTTATCATACCACCTTTGGGCACTGTAGAGAGAAAGAGGTAGAAGATAGGTTTTGCCACTTGGAATGAAGCTGTCGCCACTGCGAGAGACCGAGTAGACTGGAGGAGACAGGCTATTCTCCCAGAGTAGCGCTACGACTGACGATGATGATGATGATGATGATGATACCGTCTTTGTTTTTAAAAAGAGAATGAACGTGTGAACCATATCTTTATTACTTTTCCTTAGTCTTTCTTACATAGCATCTGCCTTACTGTCTTTACAACTGCCGCTCGAAGCTCCCGATGACGCCAGCAATACAAAATTGGATTGATTGAAGAGTTCATAAATGCCACTGTTTCTGCAATCATCCAAGACCACGTCCAGCTTTCGGGGGAAATAATTAAAATTGATATGCCAACAAACGCTGGAATATAACACATTATCATCACGATGTAGTAGATAAAAGTGTTTATGGCATACAGCTTTTTTTGCTGAATGTTCTGAATATTTTCAGTATCAAGACTTTTCACGGCCTGTTTCTGAGAATGAATCTGAGACTGATGTTGACGAACAATCCGAAAGATCTTAAGGTAACATACAGTGGAAATTAAAATGCAGATAACGATGTTAACAGCAATACAAGTAAAATATAAACTCTTGTTCCAAAAGGAAAACAGAGATAACAGAAGGCAGATCAACCAAAGAATTGCCGATGTCTTCATAGCGCGATGAGTGGTCATTAAATTTTGATATCTCATGTGATAGTGAAGAGCCAAGAATCGATCCACACTTATAGCTGTTATTGTGTAAAGCGAAACACAGCACGCGGAAAAAGCCATAACAGTTAGCGGCTGGTATAGAAAGTCCTTTTCTGTTTGTAGATAAGCAAAGTAAACCGGTTGCACTACAAGGCCAACAAGAAGATCAGAGACAGCCAAACTGCAGAGTAACATTACTGACGGTGAACGAAGCGAAGGTGTTCTCAATATGGCGGCTAGCACCAAAGTGTTGCCAATAATTGCTATGACAATGAGTGTTGCATTGAGGACACTGTTTAGGACAACAATGTTTTGCGGAGGAAAATTATTGCTCATACTCACGAAACAAGCAGTTTCTTCGAGCGACAAATGGGACGTTTTGAATTACAACAGACGGTGCTGGCAACGCTTGGTTAAACAGCTCCCCAAATTTTACCTTGGAAAATGAATTTCATATTGTTAATTAAAAAAGCCCGCTGTGAGTTAAATAATCTCCACCTTGTAGAAAGGCCTAAATAGGAAATATGAGTGACATTTGGTTTCCGTAAATTTCTATCATTTTTTTAAAGCTCAAGACCATTTTTGCTTTACGTTAGTGTATGTTGACATTGCAACAATGTGCACGTTGACATTTGTTTGAATTCAAGGGAGGTGTAAAAATTAAAGGTCAAGCAGCTGTACCTAGTGGTCTGTTGTGTACATAGATTACAAAAGCTTTGATAACTCTCTCGTGCCGAGTAATTAAACAAAGATGGTTAAATGTGGACCTAGAGGGAGAATTCTCTTTCTGTTAGCAATAAGGTTAATAAATGTAACAAAGGATGGTCCGATAATTAGACACTTTGGTTGACGTCCAGGTCACTCCCAAAATTATGTTGAATGTTAGAATATTGGGCCATATTGGACAGGGTATATATGTCTGGATTTATAAAATGGTGCGAAAGAACTACTCTTTTAGGCCACCTAAGAGCCACGTAAAGGGAAAAAAAGAAAGGACGGCAAGAAAAGGCAGATAAACGGGCGGAGGAGGAGAAAAAAGACCGAATTTCCTTTTAATTTTTATATCGTCGACTTTGGAGATGTTTCTGGCGAGAAAAAAACGCCCGCTTGGCGGGCCATTTCAATTCTTTAGCACCATTTTCATAAATGCAGACATACTGTTTATTTACTATAGTATTTTTTCCGATCAAGGTAAAATCGGTCGCACCTGAAGAACCCATTTTCTCCAGGGAAACCCTGTGGCCAAGTAATAAAAAGGCGTTTGAACCCGCTGTAGATTTTCGGGGCTTAATCCAGCATGGAGGCGAGTGGGTGTCCTTAAGCTCCTTTAATCTCGTAACAAAGCAACTCAGATAATTAACAATTATTGGACGAGGTTGACCAAAATATCGTAATTTGTCAGTGGCGAGGTGAGCAATTATTTGCCTCAGTCTTCGGCTTCGGCAAATAATTGATCGGAGAGTCACTGACAAAACACGATGATAAAGCAATAACCGATTTGAAAAATTGTTTTATCATTCGATCACCAACTTTGTTTTCATATTTTAATCAGTTCCTGGCAGCTCAGGGAGGGATCGGCTATTTTTCTCTGGAGAACGTAGTTCCAATTACGCATGAGCAGAGTATTTTTGCAACATGCTTAGACGGCGCTACGCATGAGCAGACCATTATTTGTAGCCAGTTATTTGGAGGTCACATGGTGAGCTGTCGGCCAATGAAAGGGAAGGAAAAACTGCATCGAATGGTAATAAACAATTGTTTACCGAAGTGGAAGAGAATAGTAACCTCTTACTAACTGAGCAAAGCGAGGTCCTTACAAAAAGGACTGAGGGCCAATATTCCTCAGTTCGGCTCGAGCTAGCTAAATTAGTAAGTAGTTTATTATATGGCACTCGGACCATGCTTGTTTTGAATTTGCCGGCTTTCGGAAAGAAATAAACAGCTGATAACCGTTTCCATGGAAACAATCCGTATGACGAAATCCTGACCAAGTGAAGTATAATCCTCGCAGTAAAATTTCCAATTTAAGCAATTGGAAAGAAGAAGTCTGAAAAAAACCAGGGCTTCAACGGGATTCGAACCCATGACCTCCGCGATACTGGTGCGATGCTCTACCAACTGAGCTATGAAGTCACATTGGGAACAAGGTCAATTTATTGAGTTCATATCTCCCGTAAAGAGTGAAATGATGTCAAGTGTATGAAATAATTCATATTTGAACTGCGGTTGTAGATGCAAGTGAAGTATGATCCTCGTAGTAAATTTTCCAATTTAAGCAATTGGAAAGAAGCCTGAAAAAAACCAGGGCTTCAACGGGATTCTTTCATATACACTTGAATTATTTCATATACACTTGACATCATTTCACTCCTTACGGGAGATATGAACTCAATAAATTGACCTTGCTCCCAATGTGACTTCATAGCTCAGTTGGTAGAGCATCGCACCGGTATCGCGGAGGTCATGGGTTCGAATCCCGTTGAAGCCCTGTTTTTTTTCAGGCTTCTTCTTTCCAATTGCTTAAATTGGAAAATTTACTGCGAGGATCATACTTCACTTGCATCTACAACCGCAGTTCAAATATGAATTATTTCATATGGACTTGACATGAAATCCTGACCAAGAAAGAACCAATCAGGACGCTCGGATTTACCTTGCCATATAATAAATATATCGAATTCACTGGAAAATTATCCAAATCGTCACGTCCACAATATTTTTAACATTTAACCTAAATATTTTCGTATTATTGGGCCAATTAGCGAGGGTATTAGCTCAGCCTGTGCAGGGTGTTCTCTTGCCGGCCATTTCGAGACGTGGAGAGGAACCTGGGGACGAGGCTGCCTGGAAACAATGACGTGGTCAATGAAAATCGAAGAAAGATCGATTGGTGAAAATCAAACGAAAGCACGACAAAAAGCCATCATAAATCTGTAGTAATTTTTTAAAAAACAAAGTCTTCCTTAGATTAAAGGTGAAGAAATGTTCCACTAGTTTATTATCCACATAACATAATTTTCCGTTTTCGGACGACGGTAAACAGAGGAAAAAAATAGCCCATCGCGCGTTACTGTTTTCCCCTTACAATTAAACGCTTGTCCGTTTCACCCTATCGGTACACCTTTCTCAAGCGCGAAAAGAAGATAAAAAACACCTGCAAAAACCGCTGCAGCCGAGTGTAATCAATTTTATTTTGTTTCCAAAATAGCTTTAGAAAGAAAACAAGCTAGTTTTCTCGATTATATAAGGCCTGTACCTAGCACTTAAGACTTTAATATTTTAAATAATACAACTACACTGGTAATACGGAGGCTTACCGTTGTTCTCTATCAAAATTATTCAGTTTAGGCTAAACCGAGTCTGTTATCAAGCAAACGTGTTCCGCGAAATCAGTTTTTTTTCTGGGGCCATTCGCCCTCGTTGCGAATGAAAAACTGAAAAGCTGCTCGTAGACCAGACTCCAAGGCACCTTGAATCCATCCTGAAGCAAACGAAAGGCCGTCACCAGCAAAGAAGATGTTGGCCATTGGGTATTCCATAATGTAGCGGACGTTTTCGTACTGGGTGGGTTTTAGCAGGGCATATGCTCCTTGGGCGGTTGGGTGGTTGTACCATGCTAAGACGGCTCCCGTTTCAACCTGGTCTTTGATCTCTGGGTGGATTGTGGCAATTTGGTCTACTGCCTCGTGTAAAGCAGTGTTAGGATCAAGGGAGCCAAAGAGTAAGGCTTCTGTCTTCCATGTGTAAACCAACAGGATGCCTTTTTCTCCAGGATACTCTCCAGTGACGTTGCTTGGATAATGGAGCTGCCCGATTGGAAGATTTGTTTTGGAGAAGCCTCCTTTAATGCCCTCTTTCTCCCAGAATCTGGTCTTAGTTTGTATGAATATTTTGGTTGATGGACCGGTAAAGATGTCTTCTATGGCCTTGTGGAAATCCTGTGGGGGAGGCTCTGTGTTTTCATAGGGTGTGTACCTGATCTGCCTAAGAACATTGATTGGAGCTGCGACGATAACAGCATCTCCTTCGACTTGAAAAGGTTGTCTGCTGTTGCTGAAGTAACCTTTTACCACTACGTGATTATTATCAGTATCATCCTCGTGGAATTTGTAGATGATCTCTTTGACTGTACGGTTGAGGTGAATTCTATCGTGAAGGGCAACTTCAGGATTCCAGCCTCCGTTGTCTTTTACGGTGAAAGCTTCTGGCAACAGAGACATTCCACCTTTGATGCAGTGCATGTCTGATGACCACCACCGTCCCAGTTGATCTCGGAGGTATTGCACAAGGCTTTGATCAAGCTGCTCTGTGTAGGAGAAGACAGAGTAGGCAGTGATGGCAGCTTCAGGCCAAGGAAGGTACTTTTTGAGCTCTTCAAGGCTTGTCAAAGAGATGCTGTGTTTTTTTTCGAGAACCTTTTTCTCGACTTTTGTCATCACTGCTTCGTAGGTACTTTGTAGGAAGCCATCGATTGGAAATTGACTCCAGACATCAATCCACTGATTCCAGGCATCACTTGGTTTAACCGTGAGATCTTTAAGCAAATCAAGTAGCTGATCTGTTACTACTTTAGTGGTGCGATTATAATATTCATCTGCAGATAGATAAAGATAGTCATGGTCAAAGCTATCATCTAGTTCAAAATGCTTTTTAGATATCAAATGCATTTTGTAGGAAAAGACTATGATGTAGACCATTGCCTCTTATGTAGTTGTATCGAACAAAAAGGTTACAGAATTTGATCGCGATTTCAGTCCAATAGCTAAATGTTGCTCTAAAGTTTGTCTGTTCGGAGGATATCAAGTGGTTTTTGTTTCAAAGGCTAGTATTTTTTATTATTATTTTTAGATGCGGCGTATTTTAGGTGGCGGACAAAATAAATTAGAACTCGTTCTTTCAATCAATCATCCATTGCGACGGTTTCTGGGTCTTTTTACCCTTTTCTCGGGCTGCGCAATTTCGCGAGATTCCGTTATGCGTCGAAAGAAAGGAAGACGTGGATACATTAAAATGAGGATATTTACAAATACACAAGCGAGAAAAAACTAAAAGGTAAGAAATCTTAAATATATTAACTTAATTTTCCACCTTATACAAATTGAGGACACTGAAAATTTGAGTGGATACATTAAAAATACAGGTAAACAGATCTAAAAGGTAAAAGTCTTAATGCATAGAGATTAAAACTAACGGTGTGTAGAACAGTAGAGGATCTCCTAGTGCTAGGACGTTTTCGGAGGGTAGAAAATTTTACTGCTTGTGGCTGTAGACTAATAGTGCTTGGAAAACTGAAGTTTGGACTATTTTAAACAGCTGCAGTGCTTCACTTACCGATGCTTGTGACGGGGGGATCCACTTTGTTTGCTTTTAGGGTAGCATCCCAACCAGGCCAAAGTTTGTTCATCCAGGTCAAAGAATCTTTATTCCAATCTGTTGAGTGCACAAAATTGGGAATTACCTTTACATAATTTACATAAATTAAGCTGTAAGTGAGCGACGTGTTGTAAGGCCAAGCTAGTACACTTAAGTTTATCAAGGCTCGAATCCTAAACTTAAATTTCACTTTTAAGAGAGATCAGCTTGCTGAACTGCAAGGGCTACTTCCTGGCTACGGCGGGCTAGATCAGTTTTCGCGGGAAGACTTTTGACATTGCAACATCAACCAGTAGATTTTATTTAGTTGTCATGACGACACTACTTTCCAAGTGTCTGTCTTCACTTGGGCGTGTAATTGATTTAAAAATGGCTACCGGTGAACTTAATGCCATGGGTAGTCCTTGTGATGGACTAGCATCCCGTACAGGGGGGGGGAGTAGAAATACTCTCGAGCGTTTCATGCTACAGAAACCGAGATAAGCTTCGGCTTGACGGGGTTTCCTTAGCTGGTATGCAGACTTATCTTTTGCCATAAAGCTCACCTTCTATACGAACAGCATTTTCGTTATAAAACTTGAGATAAGCTTTCTCACTGTAGTTGGCAAAATGTGACAAGGGTAGGTTGAACCGCTCCTCGGAAAGATAAAAATCTGTCAGGAAATGGGTCTTGGTCTTCGCATCGGGGAGACATGGTAACCTCATGGCACCAGCTGCAAATGAAATGAAGAGCAATGAAAATGGATTACGAAATTAACCAATGAGGATAGTTTATAGGTACAATAACACTTACCCTCACCGCGGAGTCCTTTTGCAAAACCATCTTTTTCTCCAAGGGTATAAACTCTTCCTCCTACTCGCGTTTGGCTCTCTAATACTATCACGTCGTGTCCAACTTGCGCCAGCTCAAATGCAGCCACTAGCCCTGCCATTCCGGCTCCAATTACAATCACTTTCTTGGGTTTTTTCGTCTTCGAGTGCGGTTTAGGGTCCTCCTTTTTCTGGATCCATTTTTGGAAAGCGTAATTTAGGCCCTCTCTGGCGATATCCATCAGCAGTGGTTTTAAAAGATCGCTTTGTTGAACAGGTTTGGCCATTTGATCTTCTTTGGTGGCTGCATACATTATAGGGTCTGGGCTTTTGTTTGCATCATCCAGATAGTTCCCTAGATCTCCAGTGATCCAGTTTGGTTCGTTGTTTAGGAAAACTCTACCCAACCGCTTAGCGACGTCCTTCTCTGTTGTCATGGTGAATTCTCAGCTGTAGATATCAAAGTGGAACTATGAGGGGCTCAAAGAGGTTAGCCATAATACATGGCAAACATTTAGCCATAAGGTGTATAGATTGGAAAATTTTAATTTTGTTCGTAAAAGTGTTAATCGTAGCTACAAAGGGTGAAAAGTTCATGATTCAACTTTTCTGTGTCTTATCTTGTGTTTTGTAGCATAGTGAAACGCCAGGAGACTTAGTAATAGCAAAATTGTTTACAATTCTTACATTAC
>CM042759.1:362078-369578 GCA_022496165.2 Catalaphyllia jardinei
GTGAAAGAAATCACAAGTATCGGTAAGTTTAAAGCGCTGCAGCTGTCCTAAGGTGGTTGCAAGCTTCAGTTTTTCCAAGCAGCATTAGTGTATTCTACAGTCACAGGAAATGCAAAATTTTCAAGCCTCTAAAATCCCCTTGGTTCTCTGATATCGCTGACTGTTGTACACACATGTCTCCCTTGCTTTTAAAACACATCGAAATTCGACGAAATTGCGCAGCCCGTGGGAGAGCAAAAAGAAGGTGTAATTTATGGAGTAAAGAGTGCTCAAAAATCAAGATAATTAACGTGTTATACCGGAAATCATTGGAATGACTGACTTGAAAAGGAAGTTTTAATTGTGTTTTTTCGGCACTCACAATGCACCGCATCTAAAAATAATTAAACGAGGAAGAATACTTGGAGAAAAAAAAAACACACAATAGGTCTTCAAAACAGGCAAAACATCATAACAGCCGCAATATTGATCTATTGGACTGAGAATGTCCATGGACTGTCTTTGACTGTAAATTTATCTTTACCTAACTGCAGATGAATATTATAATCGCACCACAAAAGTGGTAACAGATCAGCTGCTTGAGATGCTTAACAATCCCAACTTTCAACCAAGTGATGCCTGGAATCAGAGGATTGATCTCTAGTGTCAGTTTCCACTTGATGGGTTCCTACAAAGTACCTACGAAGTAGTCATGACAAAATTCGAGAAAAAAGTCCTGGAAAAGAAACACAGTATCTCTTTGACATGCCTTAAAGAGCTCGAGAGGTACCTTCCCTGGCCTGATGCTGCCGTCACTGCCTACACTTTCTACAACTACACACCGCAGCTTGATCTGAGCCTTGTGGAATTACTCCGAGATCAACTGGGACATTGGTGGTCACCAGACATGCACTGCATCAAAGGTGGAATGTCTTTGTTACCAGAAACTTTCACCGTAAAAGACAACGGAGGCTGGAATCCTGAAGTTGCCCTTCGTGATAGAATTCACCTCAACCGTACAGTCAAAGAGATCATCTACAAATTCGATGAGGATGATACTGATAATAATCACGTAGTGGTAAAAGGTTACTTCAGCAACTCCAATCAACGTTGTTAGACAGATCAAGTTCACACCCTCTGAAAACACCGAACCTCCCCCAATGGATTTCCACAAGTCTATAGAAGACATCTTTACCAGTCCATCAACCAAACTATTCATACAAACTAAGACCAGATTCTGGGAGAAAGAGGGCATTAAAGGAGGCTTCTCCAAAACAAATCTTCCATTCGGGCAGCTCCATTATCCAAGCAACGTCACTGGAGAGCATCCTGGAGAAAAAGGCATCCTATTGGTTTACACATGGAAGACAGAAGCCTTACTATTTGGCTCCCTTGATCGTACCTCTGCTTTACACGAGGTAGTAGAGCAAATAGCCACAATCCATCCAGAGATCCCTGAAGGTCAGGTTGAAACGGGAGCCGTCTGCGCATGGTACAACCAACCAACCGCTCAAGGGGCATATTCAATTCTCAAACCCACCCAGTACCAAAACGTTGGTTACGTAATGGAATACCCAATGGCCAACATCATCTTTGCTGGTGATGGCCTTTCGTTTGCTGCGGGATGGATTCAAGGAGCCTTGGAGTCTGGCCTACGAGCAGCTTTTCAGTTTTATATTTGCAACGAGGGTGGATGGCCCAAGAAAGAGAACTGACTTCGCTGAACACTTCGATCCACTTGATGATAGACTTGATAATAGACAATCAGTTTAAACTGAAGTGGAAATTTAGTATTTGTTCGAGTTTAAATGTGTTTTTGCTGAGCTCAACACGAATATTGAAGAGTCTTTAGTGTTAGGTTACGGGCTTCCATAATCAAGAAAAATGGCCGGGTTTTTTTTTCAAAGGTTTGTAATTACACTTGGCTACAGCGGTTAAACCTAAGTGTTACTCTTTCCTTGTTGTAGGGCCTTGATAAAGTGCACTGATATCGTTAGGCGAAAAATACAACATTTCAACGCGGGACGTCCCATCCCTTTTTTTCTTCAGCTTAGCGTCTTCCGACAGTCCCAACTTTTCATGTTTAAAAAAAAATAAAAAATTTTAAAATTAATAAGCACTTAATGACTGTGCACAAGGGAAACAGTGAGTTTTGTTTCCCCGAGACCCTGAACATTGAGGTCGAGGAGAAACAAAACTCACTGTTATAACTCCAGACTCAAGAAAAAGCTTAGAAAAAAATTATTTGCTTGACGCCCTTGCAAACACTGCCTGCGCTCGCAAAATTAAGCGGCTCCCAAACGACGCGTGAGTCGAAAGTTCAAGTTGTTGTTGTTTCCCTAGGGCGTTAGTGAGTTTTGTCCGCCCTAGGGAGTTAGTGTGTTTTGACCAACGACACGTGACGCATTCTCCTCCAATCAGAGAATGAATTTGATTCGAGAGGTATAGCAATATGGGCTTATTAACGGCTTTTCTTACAACTGAAATTATTTCCATGTTTTCGGTTGATTTTTACCGCCACTTCGATTTCGCCTTTTTTCGACCTTCATTGCCCCTTGTTGATTTTGTGACCGCGTCACTGTTTCCAGGCTCCACGGCAAGGATGCTGGGTTACCGGGCCTCCTAGTTCCAGACCTCTCCTGATTTTTGTGTTTGGGCTCATTATAATTAAAAATCATATAGACCGACCCTGAATCATTTAACGCATTCGACGCTAAACATAAATGGGGAGATGGGTAAGACGTTTTAAAAGAATAGTTAACTGAGTTAGTTGACTGTAAAAGCTTTTTCTTATCAATTGCTATTTTGAGTGTCGAGATCGTTTGTTATATTTTGGTTGTTGGGTAGCTGTTAGATCCCATTTCCTTGAATTGCCCTTACAGAATGTATCTCACCAATGGAAATAAATTTTTAACTTTTAATTTCATTGATTTAGGCAGCATTTTCGTTTGCGGTCCCTTGCATCATATTGTTTAGACTGTTTGGTATTTATTTGTTGGCCTGATGTAGCGACCATTGTCCGCGCGAGAAAAAGATGTCAGTCCAGCGTCAATTTTGTTATAAAAGACATTATTCAGCTTGATGTGATGGTGTTTATTAAATTGCTTCTTTTCTTTTAAGCCAGGGAGTATTATGCCTAGTAAAACAACTATTTCTATGATTTAACATCAGGAGCTCCTGTTTAACATATATATATTTTCAGGATTGTTTCAGAATTCTTGGGACTGACCAAAGATTTGAATTCACCAAAGAGATAGCAGATAGGTACTGTGCGCTCGGACCGTGGTTCATGTAGGTGGTTTTTGAATAATGTTAATGTTAGGACCTGTCTTTTGAGGATTTTTTGATTTGACTTAAATTATCTCAAAGTGAAGTTAAAGACTTACTAGTTTAGGAGATACCCAGATGACACTGGAATGTTTAAGCTGATCTGTTGTCTGAAGCTGAAAAATTTACAATCTAACTAGATTTTCTTCGGATGTAATCTTGAGTTGTTTTACCGAGTGTGTGCTGATATACGATTGTTCCTGTCAAGTCCTCAAGGAATAAATAAAAAAAAATGGGGATTTGCAGTGGCATTTCCACGAAGGGGCTCTTCATCCACTGCTTCCAGATCGAATTAGAATTTAGAAGTGTTGATTTTTGTGGAGAAAGGAAAAACGGAGAACCTGGGGCCGAGAAAAACCTTCGGAGAAGGGACAAGAACCAACAACGTTAACAAACTCAACCCACATTGTGACGCTGGGTCCAGGAATCGAACCCAGGCCACATTGGCGGGCTGCGAGCGCTGTTTGGCGCTGCCCTAAATATAATTTATGAAAGATTTTTGATGGTGGTCAAAAAGTGGCTGAACTAGTGATCAAAAAGTGGCTGCTTCTAAAATAGACATACCGAATTCAAGACTAGAATCCCAAAACCATACCCCATTTATGACCAAAATGACCAAAATCAATACTTTATTTCTCGCCAAAATGTCTGAAAAAGTATTCGAGCATTTGGGGCCACACACAACTTTATAGCCCATATAAGGGAGTACTCCTCTCCGGGGCACAACCCTAGAGACACTAAATACCACAAGTAATTGAAGAAAGATTCTAAAAAGAATCAGACAGGCTAATTGGAAATAATACATTTGAGGAATCAGACGGTGATCGGCTAAGTCCTACTTGCAGTAAAACGCCTCTGGTACGTCAAGTTCATTAAACAAGTACGTACAGAAAAAAAAAGGGAGATCTAGTACTGATTGACTTGTCTGCTAAAGCACTCAGATCTGTTTCCAGAGCATTTTCTGCCAGCCTGGTCTAATGAAGCTTACACACTTTGCCGAGGCAGTATTAAACCGGCGTATGACTGGCAAGGAATGCAATACAGTTAGGCTCCAATTGACATTTCAGTGGAAGGGGTCGGGCAGGGCCGGAAACTACTGTCTGAGAATTGTGATTTCAGGTTTTATATTTGTTCGATAAGATTTTCAGTTTGAGTTTGAAATAATCTCAAACTGCACAAAACATTAAAGGCATTTTCGCAAAAGAAATATTGATACTTTGGATAGCTTTTAATCTTGGGTTAGCGTAAAACGGCTTTCAGATAACACGTTTTCTCGAGGGATTCTGCCCAATGCGAGTAACCTTTGGGAGAGAATCATCAATAATGTAACCTCACACAGCAGCAAATAAAGACAAGTATTTAGTTCATTGAGC
Organism: Catalaphyllia jardinei; assembly: GCA_022496165.2. Taxonomy (NCBI): domain Eukaryota; kingdom Metazoa; phylum Cnidaria; class Anthozoa; order Scleractinia; family Caryophylliidae; genus Catalaphyllia; species Catalaphyllia jardinei. The sequence continues at coordinate 366,758 of CM042759.1, forward strand.
CTTAATATAATATGCTCTATGATTTGATTTCGTCAGAAATTGAAAACAGTATAAGAATCATATGACTTGCTACGTAACCATCGTGCATGGGTAACATCACGCCACGGCCATGTCATCATTGCAAATAAGCATAAATTATGCATAACAAATGATCACATGACTTGGTGAGAAGTGCTGGGATTTAGCATTGTGTAAACTCTGATAATTAGTTTCCTTTTGTTGAACTTTTACAAAGAAACTTGACTAATATTATTGACCCAACTTATCATGTGATACATCAACATTCGGTTCGTAATTCTGAAACGAAACGAAAACATTTTGTAGTCATCACTTGCTTTCCTGCCCTTGGATTTTCGGTGGTTTTAAGGAAAAGAGATGGCATAAATTGTGCATATCTTGTACGTGTGGGGAGTTTTCAAATTGAAATAGCTCAGTGTGGAGAACTTGACACTGACTTTTTGGGGCCTCCCAGTAATGTTAAGAGCCAGGGTTAAGAGGGACAGAAAGAGCACAATATTATGTGTAATCCTCTCAAGTATACAATGCAAAAAACGGGTTACGTCATGAACAAGTGCATTTCTACGGCTAACAAAATTTAAGGCTGCAGTTGAATACAATCTGACACAGAAACTTGAGAGTCAGTTTATTTCTTGACTCAGCGATACGACTGCCATTACTTGGGGCAAAAGAGCGAAAACTTTGGAAGAAAAATTATGTCCGTACGATAAAAGGAGGTCAATCCAACATGAAAAAAGACATTGTTCAGCTTGCTGCGTCGATTTTAATTACATTTCTTATTTTCTATAAAAGCCAGGGAGTAGTAAGCCCAGCAATACATAGATTTCCATGATTTAACATGTATTTCCAACATCTTCAGAGCTGTTCTGTTTCTCTCCGGCTGACCAAAGATTTGATTTTCCTAAGGAAATGAGATACTCACTGCTCCCAGTGGGGCCTGAGATACTTGGCTCTAGCTTGTAAATTCTAGATAGGGAAAAGTAAGGAAAATCTTTTTTGAACCAGACGCCCTTTTGGTTCTGATTGTTGATCACCTGCTCAGATCAAAGTCGTGAAGGTTGAGGAAACAATTATACAGGATAGGTAAAGATCGGTGATGTTCAAGGCCTAATGTGCTGTTGTACAAATGCTGAGATGTAGCATAATTCCCTTGCCTGTTTCAGTTCTCGGTTTGTAGGGAAAGCACGAACGAGCACGGCATCCCAGGGCCTTGTCCAGGGCCAGGTTGTACAAAGGCCGCTTTACGCTAACCCAGAATTAAAGCTTAAATTAAGCAAATTAAGTATTATTCTGATGTAACAGAGAATTAACTCTGAAGTGTAAATTTTAGTGCTAATTTAACCCATGAGTAACCCACTGGGCGTTAGCCCTAGTAAAGGGAATCAGGGAACCACACGAGGTAAAGAAAAAATCTTTTGACCTCGGTGGGAATCGAACCCACGACCTTCGGAACAGATCTACCGTTACTCTGCCGACCGAGGTCAAAAGATTTTTTCTTTACCTCGTGTGGTTCCCTGCAGATTCCCTTTACTAGGGCTAACGCCCAGTGGGTTACTCATGGGTTAAATTAGCACTAAAATTTACACTTCAGAGTTAATTCTCTGTTACATCATTTGTGTCCATAGTGCTACGCGGCACAACATTCATATGTACCCTTACTTTCTCTTCGCCGCGATTTACCATCTAAATCGACCCCGACTTTCTCTGTCCGACCTCGTAGCTCAGTCGGCAGAGTAACGGTAGATCTGTTCCGAAGGTCGTGGGTTCAATTCCCACCGAGGTCAAAAGATTTTTTCTTTACCTCGTGTGGTTCCCTGATTCCCTTTACTAGGGCTAGCGCCCAGTGGGTTACTCATGGGTTAAATTAGCACTAAAATTTACACTTCAGAGTTAATTCTCTGTTACATCATTTGTGTCCATAGTACTACGCGGCACAACATTCATATATAAGTATTATTCTATCTTGTATAAAAATATCTTTACGTTCTAATTCGCTTCGCTCAACCGAACGTAAATTATTTTACTCTTCAATTCCCGTAATAATGAGACATGCAAGAAATATGGTAGGATACGCAAGCGGATCCAAATGCAGTTTAATATTTTACATTACACTTGTTTGTTATTGTTGTTGTTTTTTTACAATAAGTAATAAGAAAAGGGTTTACAGTATCATATCACATTTACAATCAGCAATAAGCTAGGCGTTTACAATATCGTATCATTTCTGTGGTCCTGCTGTTGTTTTTAATTTATATTAATTCAAGTGATTTTATTGATTTATTAATTTTTCATTTACTTCACGATAAGTAATAATTTGACACAGGAAACTAGGAAGCGATAAATTATTCCGATACAAACGCTACAGCTACCTAAATTAAAGCCCTAGAAATTTTGTTACTTGCAGCTTATTATTGAGACTCTCCTGAACATACATATCCTTGGCAGCGTCTGTCTTCCATCTGCCATGCACCTTCAACAGCCTTTCCGAAACTGAATTAGAACTGTTGCGAACAACGGATGTTATCCCACCTGATCTTAAGCTGTGAAGACCGTAGTCATCCGGGTTATAACCCAGTTGTTTTAAGGAATCCCTTAAGATTTCTCTACATGAAGAGTAGGACTTTTTTCCATCTCTTAGAGTGTAACTAGAATTACTCTTATGAAATACTAGAGGCCTGAACAAAGGCAGATTACTACTATTGTGGATACCGGCTAGATTCATATACTTTCTTAAAACACTGACGGGGCAATATTGACTTTCCGATGCACTTATATAGACATAGTTACCCTCCCTATAGACATC
>CM042759.1:375573-406610 GCA_022496165.2 Catalaphyllia jardinei
AATGTAAAGCATGAAATAACCTAAGAATGTAGGGATATGGATGAATATATACAACCACAAACTAAAATTACACCAGGGCAAGAGGAAAAAGAAGAAGAAGAGGAAAAAAATAATACACACTGCTGCAAACAGCAGCAAACAAGAAATAATACAAAGCGCTGCACACAGCAGCAAACAAAGATTAATATTTTGTTCATTGAGCCGTGATATGCTCTATGATTTGATTTCGTCAGAAACTGAAAATATAAGACTCATCTTGCGTGGGATAACATCACGCCACTACCATGTCATCATTGAAAATAAGCATGAAATATACGTAACAAATGATCACATGACTTGGTTCAGAAGTGCTGGGATTTAGCATTGTGTAAACTTTGATAATTAGTTTACATTTGTTTAACTTTTACAAAGAAACTTGACGAAAATCATTGACCCCACTTATCATGTGTTCATCATGTGATACATCAATATTCAGTTCTTTTTTCCGAGACGGAGCGAAAGAATTTCTTTAGTCATCCGTTGCTTTCCTGTTCTTAGATAATCGGTTTTAAGGAAAAGAGACGGCATAAATTGTGCATATATTGTGTGTGGGTAGATTTGAGATACAGCTTAGTGGAAAACTCCATGCTTTTTGTGGCTTCAGCCCGAACCGGTCAAGAGAAACGAAGGAAGGAGAATAATTTATCTTGAGCTTAGAGAGTCCACTGATCGACATTGCTTTGTTTTGTATGTTTTTATGATCTCCCACTTATTCCTAAACGTCATACAAAAGCAACAGTAACGCAGCGCAATAAAATGTAAATTATTTCAAGCGTATTTAGCAATAAGCTAGCGAGCAAACGTGCTATGTCGCACGCTAATTCACGATCGCTACGTCAGTTTCAAAGTCAGATACGCTTTCTGTCTCGAAATATAGTAACCGAATGCTCGATCAAACTTGTATTTTAATACTTAAGTGACAGAAGGCCGCTTTTAGTCGAGCAGGTTTTCAAGCCACAAAAATGTTTATTGTTTTTGAAACGGAAGATAATTTAAAATTAGTTCTGGGGGCTCATTAACACGCAGAAATCACAAAATCAATGAGTTTACAAGACATCATGAATATTAACAATACTTCCTGGCTTTCGAAGCCTGGAAAGAGGAATTTCAATAAACGTGGCAGCAGCAAGCTAGTTGACAGCTCTAAATGTCCTGCATGACAAAAAGTACGCTGAACTGATATCCTCTTATTTCCTCAATTTTCTTTGTTTTTCAGATTTATGACAGTCACATCAAGGCCCAGAAATAAGTTATATGTGGAGTAAAAAATCTTGCGAAATAAAAATCTGCCTGTAGAAAACAATTGCAACGTATTAATCTGTTTCTCTTACATTGTTTACGCTGTGTATACTTAAAAGGATTTAATTTGTTTGATTTAATAATTCTTAGTAGATGTTAAAACAGTGAGCGAATAAAATATAGCTAAATATTTTAAAAAAAATTCCCAGAAAACATAGCCGAATTTACACCTTTGCCGATTGATAATTATGGCCAAAATAAGTGGTTTGTATAAAACTGTATTCAACTGTCTCTAATCCTTTGCTCAGTTGCTAAAGATATAATTAATACCTTGTCACTATCGTCACTATTCAGGTCTATTCACGTAGCAACCTTGTTACCATAATAAACGAGGACGGCAGCTGAAATAATTCGCGGGGTAAACCGAACCTGCAAATGCACGAAATTGCAGTTGTGAATGCAAAATCTGCACTAAGACGCAATTTGAAGACCGACAATTTCATGCTATATGGCAAGGGATATATACGTGGAAAACTGACGTGCTCCGCACCGGTTTCGCTTTCAACCAGCTGCAATTCCCTGTCGCCATTTTGAATTTTAATTTTTAGAACTGTGTGTAATTGTATGCAGTAATAAGAGGCATGCACTTGAGCGGCAGTCCGTAATGACAGTGTACTTTCGTTTCTAACGTACTTGGGAAAGGATGGAATAGATCTAAAGCACAATTCTTTCCTTTTTCTACCATGGCTAATCGCTTTAGACAATTTCGTTTGCTGGTGTGGAAGAACTTTATTCTTCAGGTTGGTAGAGCTCTCGTTGTTGAAGTGAAAGTTGCAAAAAAACGGGGAGACGAAATCAGCGACACAGCAAAACTTATGTCGCCTTGAAAATCGTCGTTGAAGCGACTAATATTTCTGTATTTTTCTTTAAGTTCCGCCGGCCCGCTGGAACTGTGTTTGAAATAATATTACCAGTGGTTCTCATTGGAGTTTTAATTGTGCCAAAGTAAGTTTGTAGTTACGTAATATTCACATGCATTTATTCGAAACTGAAAGTAATGTTTGCTCTGTGCTAAATTAACCCAGGAAAATACAGCCTGAGAGGTCTTATTAAACTTCAAGGCTAGATGGAGAGAGATGTTTTACAAGTTGTGGCAAAGAAAACGCTACGCATGCAAATATTCTTTCGAATAATTAAGGAAAACAAAAAATTGGATCGTGTTCATGCATGCAAAGATTTTTAAATGTAAAAAAGTTCATGCTACAGGCTTTCAAGCTCTTTCTTCCGACGAAAAAATAGAACAACCCAAATAAACAATCTCCCTTTTTTCATCATATAAACTGTTTTTAAAAGTTGTGCCGGCAATATATAACAGCGGTGATATCGTGTTTCATAGCGGTATGTCATCACTGCCCCATCAGGGTTTAATTTCTTCTTCCTGAGTAAACAACAGACCACTATATCAATATTTCATGCCTGTATGTAGGACGATATTTCAAGTGTGAGTTCACCTTCGAAAAATATGAACTCACGAAGAAATTTGTGTCAATGTGTGTCAACTGCACTTCGAGACCATCAGGAAACAGTGATCAATATGTTAATGCAATGATATAAAGGTGCTCTAGCTGCCAGCTGTTCAAATACATTCTACAAACGTATTTCTGTCGAAGAAAACGCAAGTTAAATAGTTCTAACCATAAAAACTAAAGGAAGCGATGATATATTGCTCTTTGGCTTATAATTGTCAAAGCTATCTTAAAAGCATTTATTCAGGTTAGTTAAATACATGTATATACGATTTCTCAGGATTCATGAAAAAAGATTACGCTATTTAATTTTTGTTTGAACTTTGTAGACTGTTGATAAAGACAGAAGACTTCTGCTTCAGTATGTATGACTTTGTTATACAAGAGATTCTCATCTTCTATCTTTAATGTTCTAAGGAAATCAGAAAATTAGATAACAGTTACCTTAGAATAAGTGTTGATATGCGGTGGGTCTAAAACGCAGGTCACGGGTCACGGGTTCCATGTCACGGGTCACAGGTCTAATTTTTCTCTTTTTTGAGGTTTTTTCACGATTCGGAAAAATTTACTCCACTTGCGAAGCTATATGTACAAACATCTCTAGTATACATGCAAACTGTACAATACAAACATCATAAGAGCACAGTTTGATAATGATAAAGGGAAACAATTAGTGTGTTTTACATCTCTATATGTTGTTTCACTTATCAATTACTTACAGTTTAAAGAAAAATGCAAAAATGTTTTGATTTCAATTCAGCTTGACTTCCCATAAATTGAAAAAATTAATACCCAGCAAGGAAACCAGTCTTTTAGATTCTGCAAAATACAAAAAACGTTGATTCACGAAAAGAGACCCCCACAATTCATTAGATTATTTTTTCGGCTCCCACAAGAAATTAATCCTGAATCCACTGTTGTTGTTTATATTCGATTGGCTGTAACATAGCTTATTTCTTTTTTGCATCTATGTATGTGGAAATATTATGTTCAGAGTCACAGTTGTCAGTGAAGTTAGGTCCCAAAGTTGTTTAAATTTCATATCCATTACCTCTGTCAGTAAAATGAAGTCCCAACTTCATATCGGTTACTTATCGATGTAGTTCCATAGTCCCTGTTTCCGATTTTTCTGCTCTGTTTTGCTCTTATAGATAAAAGATATGAAAAGAATGTACCTTAATTATTAACGTTGTTTTATATATGCAATTGACCGTTGAGGCTTAATTTGTTTTTTATTATCTATGTATGTAGTGCGACTATTGTTGTGTTCCAAAAAAGCATATATGTTCTTTGCCTGCTGCGGCCGAGGGCAGCATTTTCAAGCCGGAGGTCACAGTTATGTTTTTCACCATACGGACCAGCCCTAAGCCAGCAAATAATATGTTTATTTTTTCCTGCAGTAAATTGGTTTTGCAGCCGATTACAAATGAGTTTGTCTACGCAACTTTGTCATTGAATTGGGTGGCGCGCCATCTACTAATGATTTGTAAAAATATTTTCACAACTAATGAGAAACTCACATACTTGACAAGGAAAGGTGTATTAAAGAACAAATATTTTCCCATCTGCTTTATGTTAGTTGCATTTATGTCACCTGTTAAGTTCTTCAATATTGTTTTTCCGGTGTGAAATTTCGTGTGAAGGTTGAAGTTTTACTACAAAACAATTTCGGTCAGTCGTTGCCATTAAAATCACTTAAACTCAGACTTTTCTACCATAAATTGAATAGCAGAAAGCGAGGAACTTCATTAAGTGTGTTCCACAGAAATTATCCTAATACAGCAATGATCAGAGGTAAACACAGATCCCTCTGCATTACAGCCCTACGGCTGCAAACAATCAAGCCAACTCTCACAACTTCAAAACACTTAATTGAATTTACTTACAGTGACTTTCCTTGCATTGTAAAGTGAACAGTGATAAACCTGCATTGACTTTTCATCGATGGAAGTGTAAAACATGCAAAAGATTGACGATTATCGCTAACTTTTAGGAGTGAAACTTTTGTGCAGGAGGGAAAAATCCAGCCCAAGCCGTATAAAAGCTGGTCCGGTCACGAGCACCTGATTAGCCAATCAAATTCGAGGATTTAGGATTCCGGCCTGCTCAGATGCTTGAGAAAAAAAATAAATTTGATTATCTTTATTTGTTTAATATCTTCACATCATTAAAGTAAAGAAATAAATATCAATTGCCTGTGACCCGTGAACTGTCATCTGTGACCTGTGACCTTTGACTCGTGACTCGTGACCCGTGACCTACGTTTTAGACCCGCCGTCAGAAATGCTGGTTGCAGAGAGACTGGGGGGTGTTAGGGTGCTTTTGTTGAAGGTGTAGAAGATTAAATAGACACCCTCTGTCATTTTCAATAATTTAAAAGATGGGTAAATGAAGCAACATCAGATAAATTTCATTATTACTACCCAGTGGATTAAACAAGCAAACTCTGATCTATATCAACACTGTTCAGGGATTGAGATTCATTTCTTTGTTGCTTCAGGTCAAACAGTGTAATGTTGCAGTGTAACTGTAGTTTGCCAGTTTTACACATTGCAGTGGTTTCATTAGCGTTGTTATTTATTGCAGGCACTTTTGAGCCATCACCATTATCATCCAAAGATCTGCCAAAGGCTGTTTTGGAAAGTTTAGTTTCAGAAGATGATTTCAGGAAGATGTATAAACAGCCTGGTGGTTCTCAAAATGCCAGCAATGTGAACATGACTGCAGTCACCATGGCTGCATTAAAAAGTGTTGAAAACAATACACATGTTGCTTATTATCCACCGTCACCTTCAGGTATGAGCTAGTAGTGACTGATGATTGACAGAGAACTTTATGCTCAGAAATTCTGTACAGTCATTTGTATGTCCCTTGAGGTATTCCTAGAAAAATTGAGTGGGGATGCGTGGCCAGCTTCCCAACACAGATACTCTATTTGAGACCAAAACCTGCAACCAAATATCATTAAAGCTCACTAAACATTTGATACTGTATTTTAAGACCTGACCCTCAAATCGTGAAAATTGAATATGATATTTGCCACAAGATGAGAAATTATCCTGGGATAAAAGGAGGTCGCCTATCTCTAAAAGCAGCAAGATCACCTCGGGGCAACCTGATGCCACTAGAACACAGCCTTGCGAGAAGAGAAATTTTGTATCTCCAAGTGAACAATACTGGCCCTTTAATTTGTAGGATCAGGTCACATGGTATGGAATAAATTATGCTGGGATGCAAGCTATATCTACGCAGTGGGACTTTCAAAACAAAGGAAAGTCAGGCTGGACTGGTATGAGTTCCTTTGTTTTAGAAGTCCCTGACTGTGTAACTTGCGTCCCAGGATAGTTTTTCCATACCATGTGACCAGATCCTGCAAGGGGCCTATATTATGTTGTTCTAATTTTCCCCCTTGATAAATAAAGTATTTGTTGTTGTTATAAATATAAACACCAATGATATACCAAACAATCATTTTTCTTTTGCTGGGAAAGGTGTTATATATTATGTAACCATAGCAACAGTAATCTTTTTACATATGAGGATAACAATCATGTTTAATTTTCAATTACCGGTATGAACATACTGCCTCAGGCTTTTCTTATTTTTTTAGTGCAAAGCTAATTGAGAGCAATTGGGAGACTGGTACTGAGTAAAAGGGCACGAGCAGGAGCTGGTAGCAAGTGAGAAGTGTGAACATAGAGAGTGATGGGAAGGAGAAAAAGATGCCCTGTGCCCCTCCTCACTAGTTAATCATTATATTTTTTTATTTTTGCATTGGTGACTGGGGACAAGGCAGCAGCTGTACAATGTAGCATATTTTTGCGTGAAAGATATCACCTTCAGGGGTTTCTATCTGGTTAACATTTTACTAGTGATTATTATTAGCAGTTCATGAACCTTGAATTCTTAGACATGTTTAATGTTCTTTTAATGGATGCTTTCTAGTGACTAAGGTTATGATGAGTGTAGCAAAAATGACTGGTTTAAAAGTGGTTTCCAGAAGTCTTTTCCACAAAGAAAATTGGTCATCAGCTGATGAAATGTCAAAAGAAGCCTCGCAACATGACGAGTACTATGCAGGTACATATCATTACAACCAACTTTAATAATTTATTACTATTAACCTCTCACTAACCGAGTGCAAGGGCAGTACTAGGGAATATTGGCCCAAGGTCGTGCCAGTACAGACCGAGCGAAGCAAGGTCTCCGTACATAAACGACCGAGCTAGGTACTAGAAAGGTTAGCACTAAGTAGGGGTTTGCTTATTTTAGATACAAAAAATATGCAGGGAATGACCATATCCATGGAAACGGTCAGTATGGCAAAATCCTGACCAAGAAAGAACCAATCAGAACGCTCAGATTTACCTTGCCATAGAATGATATTAATTAATTTGCTTTTTTTACATGACGAAAGGGCCCATAAGTAGCATCAGCCAATCAGATTGTCCTAATTTGCCAGTTCAATCTTGTTCTGTGGTCATGCAAATTTGTGAAAGGTGCTTGAGAAATTGGCCAATGTGCATGAGATGGTGTGAGATCAATATTATAATATTAGCCTGTAGACCTAAAAACATGGAACTCTGTGTGACTAACATAGTGTAATATAAGCTGTCATAAAGATTATACCATGCCATAGAAAATACATCCAAACAGGATTTAAGACAGCTGTTGCATATTTAATGGTTTATAAGTTAGTGTTGGCCACTTCATGTATATGTTGCAGTTAACTTTTGGTCTCAGTTAATTTTATAATTACTAGTTAGTTTTTTTCTAGCTAGGTGATTTTATTTTTAACTAGTTAGTTTTTTTCTAACTAGGTGATTTTATTTTTAACTGGTTCATATTTTTTAAACTGTGTTGAAATTTTCAAACCAGTTTAAATTGTGGGGAAGGGTGAGTCTGGGACCAATAACTTATTAGACCAACAAATATGAGCAAATTTGCAGTGATTGCTTGTGTGGCATAGTGGATATGAAGATGGACTTCAAAGTCAGAGATCTGGTGTTCAAATCCAGGTGAGTGCAAAAACAAAAACTGGGTGGGGGGCTAGGTCTAGGGTTTGGTCTAGGGATAGGGATAGGGTTAGGGTTAGGGGGGTCAAAAGGGTTAGAGATAGGGATAGGGATCGCATTAGGGCTGGTGGTGAGTGTGTTATTCTTTTTGAGAAACACCCCCCCAACAAAAAAAATAAATAAATAACTAGTAATTATAAAATACATGTAGCTTAGTTAGAAAAAAACTGACTAGTTAAATTATAAAATTAACTGAAACCAAAAATTAACTGCAACATATACATGTAGTTTTCTATGGCATGGTATAAAATAGACACAAAGGCTTGTGTAGAAGACTCACGATCAAGTGGTGTATGGAATGGTCCACAGTATACCACTCAAAAGAGTTGTATATTTAACTAGTATGTATTGAGATGATCATAATCACTAATAAATTCAGCCTTAAATAATGACATGTTTTTTATTGCTGAATGTGCAAAAATTGTTTGATGGTGGTCATGTTACATGTAAGGAGTACATTAATTATTAATACAATGCTCTTTTACTGTTTCATTTGTAGCTTTGGAGTTTGACATTGACAAAGGTGCCACAAAACTTCCTAAACAGATCAAGTACAGCCTGCGGTTGTCACACACATTGGCTGGTGATCTGAACCGCTGGCGGACTGAAAACACTTACCCAAACTTTCAGGCTGTAGGGCCCAGGAAAGATGACGAGAGGTCAGAGATATGAAATGCAAAGCAATTACATGTAATATAAACTTTAAGTTTGCAACACTTAAGTACTTGTGTAATAAACAACAGAAATTGATTCTGGTGCAGTACCTTTTTCAAAATTCCATTCAGTATCCCCCTTTAATATGGGAGTTCCCCTTTCTCTGGGGCCAATTAGTTACCCAAGGACAAAGCAATTACCCTAAAAACCTAGAGATGGATATACATTGAAAGAAATGGTCACCACATAATATAAAGTACTTGAACATGTCAGCCTTTAGCAACTCTTCCTTTATACTGGCCATGTCAGTTGCTTGGCCTGGTGATTGTACTCCTGATCTTTGCCTTAGATATGGGTCTTGCATTCTTAATATTTAAACAAGGATGAGGAGGGATACAGTAGGCTGTAGTGGTGAGAATGCTTGCCTGCCAGTTTGATTCCAGCCCCGTGCATAATGTGCGCCAAGTTTGTTGTTGGTTCTTGCTTTGCTTCAAGAGTTATTCTCCACATCCTCTGTTTTTTCTCCCTCCAAACCAATACCTCCAAATTCGAATTTGTCCTAAGGCTGTTGTGGTTTCTTGTCTAAATGTTGTAATTTCTGTATTTGCAATTTTTATACAGCTTAAGTCTGTATACAACTACAAGTGTTATTTAATAATATACAGGTATGCTTTTCAAGGTTTAGAGTTTTGCAGTGCAATGTTTGGCAAGCTTAAACCTACCAGTACGTGGTACAATAAAACTGTCAGTGATGTTAAAACAGCTGATTTTCTATTATTCTTTTCTCTAGCCGTTGTTGTGAGGGCTACAAGTCACGCTTTGTGCTGTTGCAGTATGCAGTTGACATGGCCATCATTGAAGAACAGTCTAACTTGACTCAGCCGATACCTTTAAAATTACAGGTACAATATCAGATCAATAGACTTTATGTAAATCCCTGAGTGAATACCATTTTGCCATCAATTAAATGTATTCTTTTGTTTTCTTTGTAGCAATTTCCTTATCCAAAGTTCACTCAGAACTTCTTCATACAGACAGTAGAGGGATTGCTTCCTCTTTTAATGACACTAGCATTCATGTACTCAGCTGTGATGGTTATCAAGGTCAGTTGCTGAAAGAGCATTTATTTAATAGTGTTTTTTTACGTAGACATTTTGTATTTCATACAAGTGCATTGATGAAGCTGCACAGTGGGTTAATGTTTTTCCAAGTGAATACTACATGTACATGTATTAGAAAAATTAGTCAATTTATGTTCCTGACTTAGAGACGTAGAAAAGGTAGATAATGAACAAAGTTGTGCTAGCTGCAAGTAGCAATGTTGTTGTAAGCCAAGTTAGAAAGGCCTCCATAGATAACTACAGGATGGCACTTAATAATGTATATTACAGCTGTTATGATTGTTATTGATCTGTAAAATAAATTTTAGTATAATTTTGTATGTGGACTAACTGAGGCTGACAGGTAAAGAACGAAGTGCATTAAGTCAGAGACATAACATTAGAATGGACCCAAGGTTGTGAAAGGAAACTTAATGAAATATAAGTTAATTATGATGTTAAAAATTGCAATATTGGAAGTAAAGGAATTAATGTTAAGTCAGCTTTGTGGCATAAAAGTTACAGGACTTGACATTTTGGCGACAAACAACCTGATCTGCATACTTTATAACTGCAGTTCAGTGGTTGCCTTTTGCAGCTGTTAATCTTGATGCATGCATGCTAGTTTCTCTTAGGTTTTTTATGCCTGTGTCACTGCTACCTTTGTGACTACAATCCCGTACAAAAGTTAAGTTGGGACACTTGAACTGAATCATGTATCCCCTATTCCCCCTTCTCAGTGTTGGAAATCATCATATTTTTTTACAACTGAAAGGGTAAAAAATCACACATTATCAACATTGTAAAAATAATAATAATAATAGGTAATTTATATAGCGCTCATGTCCTATGTTCAAGGCGCTTTACAATAATTGACCTTTCTATCTAAGAATAATAATGATAAAGTGAATAAGAAAATACTCTGGTAATTAAAAATACCTAAAAATATGATAGTAATAACGTAAGTTACAATAAAGTTCTAGAATAATGGGGAATTATCTAAATATTTCTTGAAAAGATACGTTTTCAACTTTGTTTTTAAAGTTTGAATGTTCATGATGTTTCGTATATCATTTGGAATACTGTTCCACAGTCTTGGAGCGATGTTAGAAAAAGCTCTATCGCCATATGTTTTTGTGCGTGACCTGAGTTCTTTCAATAGCTTATTTGAGACAGAACGTAATGATCTTGAATACTGTCTGTAACGTAGTTGTCTTTTCAAATACTCAGGTGCTTCAGTGTTAAGACATTTAAACACAGCTTGGTGTCTCAACACTTCTGTCTGGGATTGAAGGTTAAAAATGCATTGAATTTTGTTATAGATCTTAAGATGTACATGTACTCAGGTCAGTATTTCTTTTTGTTTAACAGGAGTTAGTCGATGAAAAACAGAATCGCTTGAAAGAATCAATGAAGATGATGGGACTGGCGAACTGGATTCACTGGTGTGCATGGTTCACCAAAAATCTACTGTTCCTGCTTGTTACCATTGGTATAGCCACCATTCTACTAAAGGTAACTGACACAGAATTATTAACCAAAAATTGTCCCATCTTTGCAGTGCCTTTGTGTGCAATTAACCTGGCACTATCTGGCTGGGTATTAAGCTTCAGATGACAGGTGAAATTGTTGGTCAAAATCCTTCAATTTTTATTTCAAATCAAATTGTTGAGTGTACATGAATCTTATTCTAAGAGAAACACTGTGTGCCAACCTTATTCTTGAAATGAACTTGCTCTAACAACATCACTCATTTGTTAAGTCTTGATATGAAATTGTCAAGGGTTAGCAGTGCAACTGTTTATAGTGAAACAGTACAAGTACAAAGTGATTTTTATTGATTATTCCTTCTGTACGTTTTTCCCAGTTAATCCTTAGGACAAGTTGATTTAGCTTTAAAGTCAAAAACTAGCAGGTGGCAATGTACCAAAAAGGTTACATGTTAATTTCACCTGAAAAATGTTTCATAAATGGAATGAGGTTCCCTTCCTAATAAATATACTATGATCATCTCTTTATTAACAGGTAATGAAGATCTTTGAGTTCACTGATGGCTCTCTTCTCTTTGTATTTCTTGTGCTCTATATCATAGCAAGCATTATGTTCTGCTTTGCTGTAAGGTAAGAATTAATAAATCATCAAATTTAAGAAATTTGCAAGTTGTTGGTGGTTAACTTGAATTGGCTTCTTATTGTTATTTGCAGTGTTTTCTTTTCAAGACCAGTTGTGGGCATGTTGTTTGGTGCAGTGGCTTGGTACTGTTCTTTGGTTCCTTACCAGACCTTCACCCAACAGGGGGCCTATGAGGCTTTGTCAAGGTATGTGGACTGCTTCTCACACACAACTGGGAGTCAGTCATGCCAATTAGCCAAACATCATGCAAGCCTGACCTTTAAGAGCACAACCAATAAACCACTTCTGTTACATTTTAACAGTGCTTAAACAGTAGCCAAATAGTTTTGTTTAACTATGTAGAGGACATATATATATATATATATGTCATTTACCAGGCTGGAGGTTCGAATGGGAAAAAAACTGTGCCCGAGGTCTTGAGTACAGCCCGAGGCCGAAGGCTGAAGGCCGTACTCAAGACCAAGGGCACAGTTTTTTCCCATACGGACCGACCTAGCCCAGTAAATAATAACATGTTTATTTTTTTCTGTATTAAATTGGTTTTACAGATTACTAATGGGTTTGTTTATGCAACTCTTGTCATTGAATGTCTTGACTCAGCTTGCGCGCCATCTATTAACGATTTGTAAAAAATCTTGGCAACGAGCGAATAGTTCAGATAGTAGACAAAGAAAGATGTATTAAAGAACATATAGTTTTCGAACTACTTTATGCTAGTTGCATTTATTTAACCAGTTAAGTTCTCCAAAATTGTTTTTGCGGTGTGAAATTTGGTGCGAAGTTTGAAGTCTTACTAGAAAACAATTTCTGTCAGTCGTCACTTTTAAAATCACTTGAAATCAGACTTTTCTACCATAAGTTGAATAGCAGAAAGCAAGGAAATTTGTTAAGTGTATTCTACAGAAATTCTCCTAAGTACAGCAACGACCAGAAGGGTAAACTTGACTGAAATTGATTCAAATTTTATGGCGAGGGAAATACAGGATTTAGTGCCATTACAGCGCCAAGTTACAAACAACCAAGCAAACTCTCACAACTTCAAAACACTCAACTGAATTTACTTACAGTGACTTTCCTTGCTATTTTAAAGAGAACAGAAATAAACTTGCGGTGACTAATCGTCGATGGATGTGTAAAAAGGCAAAAGATTGACGATTACCGCTAACTTTTAGGAGCGAAATGTAGGCAGCGGGAAAAAATCCGGCCTGTGGGCCGTATTGTAAAAAGCTGGACCGGTCACGTGTGCAAGATTAGCCAATCAAATTCGAGGATTTAGGCATCCGGCCCGCTCAGATGCGTGAGAAAAAATAAATATATATATGTACTTGGGACTGAGAAAATTGCTAGAAGCTCTTCCAATTGCAATGTTTATTAAGAGGATAACCTTGCTACATCATATAGGCCTAACAATGTATTTGAGGTATTTGTGTGTCCAAAGCAAATGGCAAGATGTTTGTCTTGTTGTCTCCAACAGTTCTGCAAGTTGTAATTTTACTGTACAGGTAGCTTTTATTTAGTACATATTTGATAATTGCCACAGGGGTGAGAAAGCTGCTTCCTGCCTTTTACCAAATACTTGCCTTGGAATTGCCACTCGTATCATTGCTAAATTTGAGAGCCTAGAGGTTGGATTGACCTGGAGCCGAGTTGGCAGATCTCCTTCTCCTGATGATGACTTCAGCTTTGCCTACGTTCTTGGAATGTTTATTGTACAGAGCATCATATACGGCATAATCACTTGGTATGTTACTGATTTGTCTGGTAACAATGTGAATTAGTAGCAGGGTTTTTACACAATCTCTACACAGAAAGCAAACCAACGGTATTTGGTTCACATGCTTGTGCTATTACTTTCTACAGTGTATGTGCATGCCCTTGAAGTTCATTGTAGTCAACATGTTATTGTTTTGTCAATGCTATATTTGAAATTTTGCATGTGGTTTGGATTCAACATTGTTTGCTCTCTCCACTCTGTTGTCTGTTTTACATGTCTTGAATTTTTCTTGTGCTAGTACTTACAGCTACAATAGAGACATATGGCCTACTTACGGAATCTGCATCTACATGTAGGGCTTTTAATTACATCTTCATCTACATCTGCAGATCCACTCCTGCTGCTGCCATTTCTCTTGCTCTTCCTGCTCCTATTTCTGCTTCTGCCTCATGCCTCTTCATCTGTGCCTGCATCTGTGTCTGCATCTGCTTTCTCCTCTTTATCTGTGTTTGCATCTGCCTCTGTCTCTGCTTCTGGATCTGCTTCTGCTTCTACTTCTGCATCTACTTTTGCTTTTGCATCTTCATTTCGATCTGCTCCTACATCTGTATCTGCTTGTGCATTGCAGCTGCTTTTGCTAATGCATTGGCATCTGTATCTGCTTCCTTGTCCCCTCTTGTTCCTGCTTCAGTCTGCTTCTGCTTCTACATCCCTATCTCAATTTGTACTGCATCTGCACCTGTGTCTGTCTGCCTCTACCTCTGCTTTTGTATCTTCATTTGCATCTGCCTCTGTATCTGCTCCTATTCCTGCTTCTGCATCTGCCTCTTCTGCTTCTGCTTCTGCATCTATGTCTGCATCTGCCCCTACCTGTGCCTCTGCTTCTGCTTCTGCTTCTGCTTCTGCATCTGCTTCTGTCATCTGCATCTGCTTCCTTGTCCCCTATTGCTCCTGCTTCTACCTCTGCATCAGTATCTCAATGTGCACTGCATTTGCTCCTGTCTCTGCCTCCTCTGCCTACGCTTTTGCCTCTGTATCTGCCTCTGCTTTTGCTTCTGCCTATTCTCTGCCTCCACATCTTAACTGTATCTGCATCTGCAGATCTGTTCCTGCCGCTTATTCTGCTCCTTCCATTGTTTTTGCTCCTGCTCCTGCTCCTATTCCTGCATCTGCCTCTGTTCCTGTTTGTTCTGCTTCTGTCAATGCAACTGTATCTCCCTCTGCCTCTATCTCTTCCTCTGCATGCATCTGCTTGTCTATGTAGTAGCTCACTGGTAATGATGGACATTAAATTTTCTTATTTAAATTGTAAAAACGTTCTCTGGCTAAAAAAGGTTAAAAACAACAATCATAAGCTTTCGGTTATCAGTCTACAGCCTTTTCGTTGAAGGCTGTAGACTGATAGCCGAAAGCTTATGATTGTTGTTTTTAACCTTTTTTAGCCAGAGAACGTTTTTACAATTTAAATATGTCTTATCCTGGTTACAGTTCTATTTTTACTTCTTAAATTTTCTGCTTACTAAGAATGTGGATCTTTATAACTTGCTGAACCTTTCCTTGAGGGTGCAGACTGATACTGAATACTTTTTATATTTATTTGCAATGCAAATGTAGGTTAAAGTAATTAATAAGCACTTAATGACTGGCCACAAGGGAAACAGTGAGTTTTGTTTCCCTGAGACCCTCAATGTTCCCCGAGGCGAAGCCGAGGGGAACATTGAGGTCGAGGGGAAACAAAACTCACTGTTTCCCTTGTGGCCAGTCATCAAGTGTTTTGTTATACCTCCCGACTCAAAAATAGAAAAACCCCCGGAAAAAATTATATGCTTGAGGCCATTGCATACACTGGCTGCGCTCGCAAAATTGAGCGGCTGCCAAAACCAACCTGTGCTATCGAAAAATCACGATAACAGTCTTTTTCTTCGCAGCTAACAAAAAATATAGACAGTACTAAAGTTGCTTTGGCCTCTTCTAATGCTTAACTCAAGCATTTTGAGTTTGATTTGATCAGGACCTGCATATTTTGTTGTAAATTACACAAACACTTTCCTACCTGGCGACCACGATCGACAAGCGAGTTGGCGAACGTGGGCAACCCATTTTTGGCACCAAACCACAAGCTTGGAGACGCAAAACGTTCATATTTTCCCTTTTGTTAATCTGCATGATATGTTTTTGCGACTATAAATTCCTTTTCTTGAATAATGAATGCGGTCTCTAATGAGAAACGTCCTACTTCAATGGCTTTTTACATCAGGCCTACCGGGCACAAATTTCCCGCGGTTTCAAGTTGCACAACGTGATCACATGCGAGTCCAAAGTTCAAGGTGTTGTTTCCCTAGGGCGTCATTGAGTTTTGTTCGCCCTAGGGCGTCATTGAGTTTTGACTAATGGCACGTGACACGTTCTCCTCCAATCAGAAAATGTATTTGAGTTGGGAGGTATAACAATGCCTTTTATTGTACTTCTATCTTTAGGTATGTAGAAGCAGTATTTCCTGGCAGTTATGGAATCCCTAAGCCATTCTACTTCCCTTTCACCAAGAGCTACTGGTGTGGAGCTTCTGCAGATAATGTCATAGAAGTTGGGGTAGAACAGGTACACCAGCACACTTTCCTCCTTTAGAAATGCATGAAATGATTAATCCACATTAATGGGTAAAGTAAGCAGTTACATATGTGCTTGGAGTTATAAAACTCTCACTTGCTAAGGAGATCTGAAATGCAGCCAAAGTTGCTAAAGTTTGCTGAAATAACTGAAAGATCTATTGTCAACTAAAGACGTGTTTCAGTGTTGGTTTTTTGTCTCCCTTGTAGCCACTTGCCTTGTCTATAGGACACCAGAATGTAACTTTGTCAGATATACATTCATTAAAAATTAATCATCATACATGTAACAGTTAATGAATGTTCAAATGATTCATCTATATTTATTTTGATCTCTAGTACTAACTACATGACTGTATCATTGACAACTTGTTACCATGCTTTCTGTCATAGAATAATTGCTGGACATGCAGTTTACAAAAGTCAAAATCAAATTTGTTTAGATTGCACATGTTCATGCGAATTACTTTCCCTGTGCCTTAGGAGCTCAATCCACTGGATAAGATGCCTGAGAATGTAGCCATTGAAGAGGAAACTCATGATTTACCAATTGGCGTGGGCATTAGAGATCTCCGGAAAGTGTTCAAGGTACTGCGACCTAAAATGGGTTTTCACAGATTGATTATTCCTCTATGATTTTCTCAGATAATTTGTATATATTATATGGTTAACCAAGCATGTGGTCACGATGGCTGAATATTGGTTAAGTTCTTTTCTTCCATGTTTAGGGACCCATTTCTCCTTCTGTTTATAGTCACAGTTATAGTCATAGCATCTGTCCAGGGGGGAAAGGTGCTGTGAGGTTAACCCTATGTTAAGCACCAAGCTGGGAGATAAGGCCAGACCACAATACTGGGAACTACATGTACGACCCTACTCTTTTCAATAAGGGTGTGGGTTCTGTAACGTCCTCTGCTAACCACATAACACCAAAGATGCAGGAGACGGGCCTACATTTTGTAGTCTTTATCTGAGAAGACTTGAACGTCTAACCATTTGAAGATATAATATTTACAAAGGCATTTACATTGACATTCACCTCAGTTATTTTAATACCCCGAGTGTTGGTCCGGTCTGGGGCTTGAACCCTCGACCTCTTCCACGTCAGTCTGGTACACTATTTTTAATACAGCTCCTTGGAATACTTTTTGCCTCCAGGGCTCCACTGGTTCTAAAGTTGCTGTGGATGGACTAACACTGAACATGTACAAAGGTCAAATCACAGCATTGCTTGGCCACAATGGAGCAGGAAAAACGACTACTATGTCCATTTTAACTGGTTTGTTTCCTCCTACTTCTGGCTCTGCTCATGTTGATGGCAAGAGCATACTTACAGATATGGAAGCTATTCGAGAGAGCCTGGGGCTCTGTCCACAGCATAATGTACTTTTTGACAGACTGACAGTCAAAGAACATTTGGAATTTTTCATCAACCTGAAGGTGCAATTATAGTTTGTTACCGTGGCTCATTGTTAAAATTGCCAGTTGTTGTTTTGTTTTTTGGGTTATGAGCAACTCCCCAAAGTCAGACGTGAAATCCTAATCATTCCACTTGATGGCTAAACATAAAGTGTTGAAATGATGTACAACTATGCAGTGAACTTGAAGTCAAACCTTAAAACTCAATAGGGAGGGGAAAAACATGCCAATAAAATTTGTGATTTCTATTACGTTATGAAAACAGTAATAACCGGCAATTCCAGGTTTATACAATCTGGCTTAATTAAAGAGCTACTATCAAATCTTGCATGTGATTATCGTTTATGACATTATCTTTGGAACGAATGGAACATGAGGTGAATTGATTTTATAAACTTAATATTTTACCATTCATTGTTAGGGAACATTTGGCCAGCAAGCTGAAATGGAAGTGCTTCAAATGATTAATGACATTCAGCTTACTGATAAGATGCACTGGGCCTCAGCTAAGCTCTCAGGTGGAATGAAACGAAAGCTGAGGTGAGGATTGACAATAAATTATTATAATCCCAGTCAATATTATCTCCAGTCTTTGTGCTGCATATTGGATTATATCTGAAAATGGAACGTTACATATTGTGCGGGTTCAATGCTAGCCGTGCATTGATAAAGTAGTACCCATAATGGTATAGTTACTTACTATACGGCTCATTGTTGTGTTGGAGACTCAACATACACATTGTACATACACCTGTAGTCTGATTGAACGGCTACTGAAGTAAATTCATTTCTAAGGTAATACGTGCATGTTACTTTAATCACATTGTCATCATATTGGCAGCATTCAGGTAGCCCAGTTTAGAAGCATTTCAAACATACTTGTCTGAATTATGCGTTGATGTTTTTACTTGTTTTAATACCATTGCATTTGTGTAAATGTTATGCAACGATAATTATCTCTTTTACAGTTGTGCTATAGCTCTCATTGGAGGATCACAAACAGTGTTCTTGGATGAGCCCACCTCTGGAATGGATCCATATGCAAGACGAGGGACATGGGACCTACTTCTGAAGCACAAGGAAGGAAAGACCATTATCCTGACAACTCACTTCATGTAAGCTACATGCCTATCAGTGCATCAGTGCTGGGTACCTGGTTTAAACTTGCAAGTCGGTTCCTCTTGTCTGTGCATGATAAATTAATAGGTAAAAGTAATCGACATGTAGGCAGGCGATTATTCAAGCTTTAATTCGTCTCAGCTGAGGAAAAATGATATCTCAATCAATTTTGAAAATAGAGCATTTCATAGTAATGCCACTGTATTTGATTTAGGTCCCGTAATACGTGTATAATGTATACGAGGCACATTTTAAGGTACCATTCAGAAGAAACTCCGTATTTAACAGTACTCACTGCTCCGGAAACTTGTCTCGCAATAGAACCGAGTTAGTCTTGAAGAGGAAGCCAACACCCTTTTAGTTCTAATTTTTTTTTTATGTTAATTTAGATTTTGTCCTTGACAATATTTCATTGACCGGAGCTTGTCTCAAATTGAAGCACACCTAAACTATGTTGGTTAGGTTTAGTCGCGCTATCTGCGTTCTTGTAACACTGTGTGGTAACTGTATGATGCCCTGTTGATTTTCAGGGATGAAGCTGATTTCCTTGGAGACCGAATTGCTATTATGGCAGATGGACAACTGAGATGCTGTGGTAGCTCTTTGTTCCTTAAGAGCAGGTAATATCTCATCAACCCAAACAGACATATACTACTGTTAAACATTGTCTTGCAGTCACACGAGATCCAAGTTAAACAGCACACTGGTCTTGTGTACACTTTCATTCTTGCCTTAGGACGTAGCATGCAGTTCAGAACAGTTTTCACTGAATAGAGCGGTTGTCAAATAAGTAACTTGAGTAATCAGGCAATTACTTTTTGGTTTTGGCATCACTATGGTTTGAGATTGGTTGAGTAGTCTAATTGGTAAGTAATTGGTTTGGTGTTACGGCACCCGATTGAAATTGCCCTTTAAAACGTCTTCTTCAATCGCCATTGTGGTTTGCTGACAATCAAGTACAATTGTCGCGTTCCCAAACCGAGTCCTTGTTCGAAAAGCATCGATCCAGAGTTCGCCGTGATCAACCACACAATTTCTGGTTCTTTATTGTCGGTTTATTCGATGTATTGAAGTATGTGGTTAGAACTAAAAATTACATCACACTTGTAGCCCAAGCTCTCTGGGTACCATCAACATGGCATTGCGTAACAGCTTTATTATAAGAGTTTGTATGGGAATATAACGATCGTACAGAATAGTTCAAAATAAGGGGAAAAATAATGACATCGACTTCCGTTTAGTTGTTGTGTGTATAACTTGTGTTTTCATGGCGTTTGGAGGCATGTATATTCAGTTAATGATGGTATTCCTGATATTAGGTATGGTGTTGGATACCACTTGACGCTAGTAAAGAACGAAAATTGCAATCAGAATGCAGTTACTAGTTTGATCGTGAATCATGTCCCGGATGCACAGTTGCTCAGCAGTGTCGGTGCTGAAATGGAGTTTGTATTGAGCAGTGAACACTCCCATGGCTTTAAGGTGCTTTTCCAAGAAATAGAGAGTAAGTTCAAAGAACACCAAGTACTTGTAGAATGAGTAACTGGAAAATGAGTCGGTCGACCTCTCTGAAATGCCACCTGAGGGAGAGAGCTAAGAGACCATTGGAAAGAGGTGGCTTTTGTCCGGAGTTTTGACACATAAATAAAGAGATTGCTGAGGGGTGGGATGAAATTCAACCCTGCTTATTACACATAGAGGTTACCATTAAACAGAGGTGACTGTAGCAGAATCTACACCTACAATTCCTAAGGAAACATTTCCTTCCATTAGTAAATAGGCAATAAAGACGGCGACGGCGGGGACGAAGCCTTGTAAAAAATGTGTTTATATTTTACATATGAATGTCGCAGCTGTGTAAATCTGTTCAGTAAGTCTATCGGTCTAAGAACTTTTAATTCGAAAAGAAAATACGAAAATTTTCCGTTGCGGTTCGCGTTCTCCAAAATACGTAGAACGTAGTCATTTCACGTTGTTGTTTTGCAGAGGATGGCAAAAAATATGTACCAAGATTCAAAACGCACGTGTGCAGCTATTGTTTTGCTCATTAAACCTGTTGTTAGGTGATGCTCTTGTTGCCGTCGCCGTCGTGATTTGCTTAAACTCACTAATATCTCCAAGAATTCTAAGTTTAAACTTGACGGAGGAAACGTTATTTCTTTAAAGGTTGAACAATACAAACGACTTTATCCTCTAAATTAGCCATCATTCAAACGATCATACACCAGTTATTCATTGTAAGTGAAACAAGATGACTCCGCTTGTAACTCTGGAAGTTATAACAAGCTTTAATAAAAATCAGTTTAGTTGCTTATGTTTGGTTGGTGGTGTCACAGACCCTGCAACATACAAACTATCTACATTTAGTTTGTATTATTGTGTGCATGCATTCATCGTATTAGAGCTTTCCATTCACCGATCAGATTTGTTTGTTTTCATAAACTTGTGTATTTTCCGTAAACCATTATTGAGGATTAGAAAAACTTATTGTATGTGAGTATCCATGAACCATTTTTGAGGAACAGAAAGACTTCACGTACAGTTGTGGAAGATGTAAACTTGTCAAATTCTCGTAGAGTTCTCTACATAACCAAAGCAATTATTACTAAACTTTTACTTTTACTTCAGAGATTAATCAACAACATGCAACTTACACTGTGGCTTAGAAGATGTGGGAAGTTGTTAACCAGACTAAGGCTATGATAAACGATTTCATAGGCACCTTGAAATTGCTGTCGTGTAGTATAATAGCTTTTTACTGTAATGGAAATTGTGACTAGAGTGATTAAGTATGGTCGTTAGTTTTTTAACTGATTGATTATTATAATTTTGATTCGTATTTTTTTTACTCAAACTGTAGATAAGATGGATGAATTTGGTATCACTAGTTTTGGAGTATCTGTTACAACTCTAGAGGAAGTGTTCATGAAGGTTGGAGAAGGAGCTGAGAAAACTGTGGATGACTTGTACGTTTAACACAGCATTACCCACTTAAGGTGGCTCAAAACAGTTTCCAGCACTTAGATTTTGATGGGTCGTCAGAAACACGCTTTGTCGCTTGATGCCACAACCATGGTATAAAAAACTGCCCAACCATTGTTACTATAGCAACAGTATGACCTAAAAACGCCCTTAATTATAGCTTTAGGGGCCTATATTTCAAAAACGTCACGGTGAATTTTTTTTGTTATGATATCAGCATTTGAAAAGCATGATAAGGCGCAATTTTTGGCAAAGTTAAAAAAATTCTGTAGATAGGTTTCTGAGCCACCTTAAAATTTTCGAAAATTGACACCATGATTGTAGCATCAAGTGATATACATCCTGAGTGGCTATATCGACTCATTAAAATCTACGTGCTGGTAACTGTTTTGAGCCATCTTGACACACTTAGACTCTCAATTTCGTGCCTCTCTCTAGAATTGCTTTCTTCTCAGCCTTAGTAACGTAATGTCCAACAATTCAATGCACGTGGCAGATAAAATTTATGTTTCCCTTTAAGCTAATTGGAGGAGTTAAAGAGATGCTAGCCTTATTTCAACCTATGTGCATGTGCACGATTTTTAATCCGTGAAGAAACATAATATGGATTGTGAATTTAACTAAGTGATGGATTTTGATTTTTCAGAGCTAAGGATCATGAAGTTGCTAGTTATGAGACTGAGCAGATTGTAGATGTACCGGGGGCTGAAGACATGCAGAGTGGAGGTAAGCCATGCATGTACCAGCTAGTTCACTAGCACTTGTAACGCTTATACAGGTACAAAGTATAATATGATTTCCGCAGAACATTCGAGCGGCAATTGCAAAAATCGATTTACCCAAAAAACTCATTGCATGGTAATATTTTGAATACTGTTAACAGAAGAACTTATCAAGACTTGAGCTCTCAAGGTAACTGCGCGAGAGAAAATTGAACTTGAAATTATCCATATCTCAATTAAAACAGACATTTAGTTTAAAACACAATAACATACGCTTTAAGCATTCTTACGAGCTTTGACATTAACTTGAGAATTTAATCACGGGCTCACTTGAAATGAGTTTTAAATAGTATTCCAAAAGTTACCGTGCTATGAGTAGAGTTTTACTAAATAGATTTTGCACATACAGCTTTTCCCATGTAACAATAGTTTTTATATACCATCGCATAGACTTTAAATAATAATAATAATAATAATAATAATAATAATAATAATAATAATAAGAGCAGACAGAAATGTCAGATAGACAAACAAATGGACAGATGGATAGACAGATGAAGAGACAGACCGACGAATGGACAGACCAACTGACTGACAGACAGAGGGATGGACTGACAGACAGACAGACTGACAGACAGACAGACAGACAGATGAACAGACAGACAGAAAGATGGACAGACAGACAGACAGACAGACGGATGGACAGACAGAGAAAAACAGACAGACAGACTGACTGACAGCAGATAGACAGACGAGTAGACAGACAATAGGACAATAGAATAATACTCTAATTAATTTGAATGTTTGTGTTCTTAGGACTGGAAACAGGCATGAAGCTGAAGTGGCACCAATACAAAGCAATGTTCATAAAGAGGTTTTTGAACTCCAAACGCGACAAAAAGGCAATCGTCACACAGCTTATTCTTCCTCTTGTGATGGTTTTCTTTGGTTTGTTGCTGATCACATCCATTCCCACAAGAGAAAATGACCCTCCACGTGTCCTGAAGCTGTCCAACCTGAGCGTGGATGACATCTACACTAACGCATTCTTTGCAGATTACAGAAACTTGAGTGCTGCTGAAAAGTCAGCAACTTTCAAGGTAACGTCCCAGCTGTTTTACTAGTAGAACTAACGAGCAGATAAATATAATTTGGTTTAAGAGACATATTACTAAATCATATAGCCCTAGTAACAGGAAAGCAAATCCCTGAATGTACGTGTTCACGGCTTGTACATGCAGTTTGGGAAAATAAAATCACTTTGAACTTCAATGTCATATCACTTGCTGATTTCGGTATATATGCTTCCTGTGATAACTAGTTAATATCACACATTGGAGTACGAATGGGATCATAGTTAATAGGGGGAAGTGGTTAGGAAGGTACTGACACTCTAGTGCTAGTGTGGGAAAGAGACAATACATCAAACAGTATGCGTTCTGATAATACACTGGTTTAGACAGGAGGAATTAGGCAAAACCCAGAAACCCTGCATCTGTTTCCTTTTTTTTCAGAAAGCCAACACATACCTTGATGGCGTAAAAGTTAATGTGGATGACATCACATCTAATGTTTACAGAATCCGAGATTACAACAGGAACAGTGGAATTTTTGTTAGAAACAAAAATTACACTACGGTTAATGAAAGTAGCGAATCCTGCTGTAATTACGAGTATTTTGTGCTCAATGCCAAATGCAGGCAAATGGTAAGTTATTTGTTTAAGCAGAGAGACAATTGAGTCAACAAAAACTCGCAATAAATGTCCTTAAAAGCTACAGATAAGCATATAGTCTAAATCATAGAGACCTAAAGATCGACAATTACAACACGAAGATTAGAAAGCACAATAATATTTTGAAAAACTTTATTGTCTAAAACATGATGTTTTAGAAAATAATGTTGATCATTTTAACTGTTCAGGCAACGTCACGAGGAAGGAACTGCTGTCTCAAAATCGTTTTAGTCGTTAAATTAAATACCGATTCCAACCAAGTACTTTCACAAGTATTTTGCTAGACTGTATCTGAGCATAAATAGTGGAGCATAAATAGTGTAAATTTAAGTGCTAATTGACCCCATGAATAACCCACTGGGCGTTAGCCCTAGTAAAGGGAATCAGGGAACAACACGAGGTAAAGGAAAAAACCTTTTGACCTCGGTGGGAACCGAACCCACGACCTCCGGATTAGATCTACCGTCACTCTGCCGACTGAGCGACGAGGTCGGACAGAGAAAGTCGGGGCCGATTTAGGGGGCGAATCGCGGCGAAGAGAAAGTAAGGGTACATATGAATGTTGTGCCGCGTAGCACTATGAACACAAATAATGGAACAAAGAATTAACTCTGAAGTGTAAATTTAAGTGCTAATGTAACCCATGAATAACCCACTGGGCGTCAGCCCTAGTAAAGGGAATCAGGGAACCACACGAGGTAAAGAAAAGTCTTTTGACCTCGGTGGGAACCGAACCCACGACCGACGGTCGGTTACTTTGAATAGTCTGGTTCAAGATGGTAGAAATATTTTTATAAGAAAAGTGGCAGCTACCCGGTTGATAAAGAAATAAGAATTAACTCATTAGACGTTTTGTTATTTTCATCTCTCAGTTTATCAACGAGAGTCTGTCGCCGGACAACTGTATAGATTACAACTTTGGTTACAATGACTGTCCCAAGTGCATCCAAGCTAGAGTGTATGTACCTAATGCAAAGTTTGTTTTCCTAATGAAGTTAAATGAATATTTAACAAAGTAAATATCGACGAGGTTAGCCATTGGTTTTTCGTAGCAGTCTAGCAGTTTGCGGGTGGGATACCACTTCACCAATCAAAGATAAACAAACAAAAACTTCTGTAAGTGTCAAGTGTATCTAGTACTGTTGTGCTAACTGCTGACACTGCAAATGATTAATCAAATATTGCAAATAGAACATAAGCTATTAAGAATCCCAACTGGTGGGAAGCTGACAAGCTGGCTGTTTACACAACGCGGTGGGGAAGTTAAACTTGGGACTACCGAGAAAAAGTCCAGATGAGGCAGTGTGGAGAATTTGAACTAGGGACCTCCAAGTTTCAAACCCAGCGACCTAAACCACTTGACCACGCCACCTTCACTCGTCCAATTCTTTGATGCATGGCGCAGTAGATCTTACACGTAGCCTGGTTAGCAGTTCTTGTGGTGTCGTTTGTTCATTTTTACTGGAGCTAACTTTATCTTGGAACATTCCAGGAGTATTGCGCAGACTAACATGGTATTCTTTCAGTTTACTACATTAACATTACCTCAAAACAGATTTTCAGTTCAGTTCGTTGGTTTTTCTTGTAGCCCCGATGAAAAAATCGAAGATGAGACATGTTCAGCAGTTGGTTGTCAGGGCACAGATCTGACGGACCTCAATACTTACTTCTCTCAGTACGTGTTGGAAAAGAGTAATGCCTCAAATTACTTCAATGTGTATGTTGCTGGTTTCTCGCTTGCTCCCATGACCTCCATGCCAATGGGTAAACCCTCGAACATGACTAACAACACTGGAATCGATAACAAGACCCAGGAGACCACAGAAACCACAGTTTGGTACAGTAACGAGGTAAATATGACTCTTAAACAATAATAATAGTATTTATACAGGAAAGTTCTCTCACCCGTAGGTGATCTACAGAGAGATCCTGGTCCAAAATAACATTAAATTGTCAAAGATAAGTACACAATTACAAATATTAAAAGTACAAAGGTAAACTCTAAATTAAAAAAAATAAAAATATTTACATCTAAACTGGCAAATGGTGTTAGAGTTCTACAAGTCACTGTCCAAGGCATTCTAGTATTTTAAAGGCACGGTAACAGGGTCTTTGTTTACCCCAGTTCGGTTGTACTGATGGAAGTCTAAGATCATCTTTACACCGTGTGCTATGTCTATGTATCGCTGTTTCTTGATAATTCCAATTTATACCGGATGTAATTCCATTCACGCATTTATAAACATACAGGCAGGGATGGAAGCGTCTGCGTTGCTTTAAATTTAGCCAGCCAGGCTAATTAAGAGCATCGGTTGCGGAGAGTACAATGGTTTTTCTAGATCAAGTTTTTCTGCCTTATTTTGTAACACCTGCAGGTTCTTCGTTAAGACAGTGTTCTCCTTATCACCCTATACCATAGCATACAATGCTATATAGATAAGCTTAAAACTGGCCAGAAATTAACCTGTAAATTCTTCCTTTACATCTTTCTCCTGTTCTGCAAATAGACATGGGAAAGGTGAAGGTTAACTCTAAAACCTTACAATTCATTTTGCTTCCAAACTTATTGATAACAACCGAGTACAGTACTATCGTCTCTACTTTTTTAAGGAAGTTTTCACATAGCGATAACCTCTTCCTTTTCTGGAGGCATCTTTCTTTTCCCCCTTATTTTTAGTTTTTGATTTTGTATCTATGTTTGCTTCTGGAATAAATGAAGTTTGTATTAATTTATTTATCAGATTAGAAAAGCTCTTTAAAAGAGGTGCTCCTTATAAAGACTTCTTACTAATTGCGAGAATCATGATGTGCACTCATTTTGTTATAGAAATTAGCACTCCTTTGTCCCTACGTACTGTACTAAAAGTGTGATGTTTCCAGATGGTACTCGTTCAGTTCAGTTATAATGGTCTACATTCATTGTATTCACAGGGATTTCACACCATAGCAGAGGCCCTGAGTGCAATGTCTAACATTCTGCTGACAGATCAAATGGGTGACTCATCTTACGCTATTGAGACTACAAACTATCCTCTACCGAACAGCGTCTCAAACAAGGTCAGTTATTGAGGTTTTTTTTATTAAGTTAGCATATGGGTTATGAGATTCCTTTTGTTTTGAGATGTTTTTGATTTATATAGTGGATAACTTAGGCTATATTTGAATTATATTGTATATTGTAGATATTTTATAATTAAGATTTTTTATATTTCATTTTGTAATTAGATAGCGCTTTGGACAATTATTGGATTTTAGTGCTATATAAATAAAATTATTATTATTATTATTATTATTATTATTATTGTTTAGCATTTGGTTGGGTTTTACTTGCCTGTTGAAGTCTGCGTTGTGTTCAGTTTCATCACTGCGTTAAGCGATTGGCTGAAAACATTCGTGCCATTTTCTCATCCAATCAAAAGTATCACTAAAACCAATCGTGCCTCGCTCACAGATGCTTTCCCGCGGGTCGCGATGTCTCCATGTATTAGCTTCAAGTTCAGTCGCTGAGTTATCTGTGTCCTGTCCCCTCCCCACCTGTCGCCACGGTTTTTGCACACCCCAGGTGCGCTTGTTCGATCTCTCTCTCCCTAGGAAGGAAAACGTTGGCTATGCAGGTTATTTCATAATGTTTTCTGTAGTGAAAGTTTGGGACAAGAAAGAGTCTAGGCAAACTGTGCCTTCTCTTCATCCAAACAGACTGAAGATTTCTTAGGCCTAGTTTATACGTTGAATTTAATTCAGACGAAATTAATTCAAATTAAATTCGTCGATCAGTCCACGATTAGTAGACGGGTGATTTAGACGACGAAATTAATAAGACGAATTTAATATTTTGCTCGAGCCTTCCGCATTTATCTGACCAGCGCCGAATTAAAAAAAAAACGTGTGAAACGAGCAGATTAAACCAGGGTACCAATGCGGGAAAAGCAAAACGAAATGGCGAGGTTTACCAAAGTTTTATTGCTAGAGAAGATGTCTAGAGAAAGACAACAGAGGAGATAGTTGCGACGTTTTATGTTGACACTGGTTGTGTTGAAGAAAAAGGTTTCTTGCTCGAGTGTGTATGTTGATTTGTCTGTTGTTTAAATCAGTGGAAGATGAAGGTATTCAGCGTCATCGCAGTAGTCATCCTTGCCTGTATCGCTTTCACAAGCCAGCTCACCAGCTGGTTCGTTGTTATCGGAACGCTTCTCGCCCAAAGATTCATTTTCCAGAGAAGCTGGTTCAATGTCATCGGAAGGGTGACGGTTGCAGAATTCGCTTTGCCTAGCACCTGCAGCAGCTCCAGCACACGGCCGGCAATAACCTACGCTTCTGTTTGCTTCCCATCCCAATGTATCTTCCTTCTCCTTAGCATTAGAATATTCAGCTCTGAGACAAACACTTTTTCCACAAGTTATTTTTGTGCGTTGCGCAATCGTTGAATTTAATTACTACCACGTCCTGGAATTAATTTCATCCGAATTAAATTCGACGTTTGTGCGACGTATAAACAGGGCCTTAGTCCTGTTTTGCTCAGACAAGCTGTAATTCATAAAAGTACTGATGTTTTGTTGTTTTTTTTCCTCAGGCTGATAACGTGACAGGTGACTTCTCTGCTCTTTTGCTGGCCATATTTCTTGCACTGGGGATGGCTTACATGGCCGCCAGTTTTGTCACATTCATTGTGCAGGAAAGAGTGTCAAAGGTAATGACATATGCATATGCATTCATATACAGGAAGCATGATTCTTAATTCTTACAACATTTTTTTTTAGTCACCAAGCTGATAAATGCTAAAATGTAAGCTCCCCTATCTTCACCTGAAAAGGTGAAATAAATACCTAAAAAAGTAATAACTTAAAAAGATATAATTATAATTTGAAAAGCAATGTTAACTAACGTTCTGAACTAGAAATTAATTACAGGTTAACGCACTCAGCGAGTGAATTATCGGGATCTACCTGAACGAGAAATTTTGAGTTCATTGTTAGTGAACGAGTGCAGGTAAATCCCGATAATTCACGAGCAATGAGTGTGTTAACATTTTTATTATTCAAATTAAATACACTGCAAACAAAAATCGTTAATCTTTATAGTCAGCTGAAGCCATGGTGTAATGACAGTAGTGTATTGAAATTACACCACGGCGATTACACCACGATAATGACGTCATTGTCACGTGATCCGAATCAACCAATCAGAAAATCGGAATTCGTACAGTGTATGAAAGTTGAATAATAAATGTAGGTAATTGATGTTAATTGTTGTTATTTCAGGCAAAGCACCTTCAGTTTGTCAGTGGAGTGGATGTGTTTAGTTACTGGTTTGCTACTTACACCTGGGATCTCCTTAACTATTTAGTTCCTGCTCTGGGGATCCTCATTTTGTTTGCAGCATTTCAAGTTGACTCTTACAAGGATGAATTAGGCACTGTCTTTTTAATGCTGGTAAGTCACCATATCATGAAACCTTGCTTTGCCAGTTACCTGGGGGTGTGATAGGTGGAACAAAACGTTCGTGAGAACGCCCTGACAACGATCTCGATCTCGAATTTCTTTTTCGATTTCGTCGCGGGTTGCTTTTGTTGCTTCGCGCTTGGCCCTAAATCGAAGGCAGAAAGGTGGTGTACGTAGAAACTGTGCGTCTTCTCAGCTTGTACTTGGTTATTCAGTATTTTATTGACCTTGAAAAGATTCGCTAATGTACCATTTGTTCTCCTGCAGATTCTGTTTGGTTTGTGTGTGTTGCCGTTCGTTTACTGCCTGTCATTTATATTTAGCTCTCCCCTGGTTGGGTATGCTCTGACTGTGTTTGTGCTCTCCATTCTCAGTCTGGTAAGTGAGTGAAACCCACTGAAAAGGACATTATTTTAGAGTCCAAGCTGCAACAATCATTACAACGCCCTCCCCCACAAAGGCTGTGTTTGTAACACTTATCACTTCCGAAGAAATTTGAATTTCGCGCTCGGTGAGTTTGCTACGCGCCGGTGATTCCTAACCTTTGTCTTGCGAACAATAGAACCCCTTTCCGTCAAACAATAGATAAGGACATAAAAGGAGCGAAAGCTTGACTTATTGTCCAGCCAAAGTCCTAACCAAAAGTTTAATACTATTTGCAGCATCATATGTATTCGCATATGTTAATTAAAATAACAGTGTCCCAGAAAAACTGTTATATGTTATCACCTGAAACCATTCTGCCGTTTTTAGACATTTTAACAGTTCAAAGGAGACGATGTTGTGGTCAACAGTAGTAGTAACAGTCCAGTCGTGACGTCTAACCGTATTAGTTTTAAATGGCAATGAACATGTTTGTTTTACTTGTTATTTTTCCTTATTTCAGGGGATGTTAATCACAGTTTTTCTCTTGCAATTACCATCGGCAGAACTCGAGGAGGAGGCAAAGATTATTCATTACGTATTCATGTTGATTCCAACCTACACGTAAGTGTTCTGGGCTCTGGCTTTTAATGGACCATTTTACAGTTGTCTGCTTAGTGACGTGGCCTTTGAATGGCAGCGAGGCTGAAGGTGACCTTGTTTTGATACAGACCTCAATGCTTTTGTTGGGTAAATCAAGTTGTTCTGGGTCTGCCCAGCCTCACGGCCATTCAAAGGCCAGATCGTCGAGCAGGCGACCGAAAAATGATCTATTATAGGTGAGGTAATGAAATTTATTCAAGACTGTTAATGTCTTTGTTTTGTGTGAATATTTTATTTCAGTGGCTAGCATTGCTTTGATTGACTGTTCTATACTGGGGTTGCTCTGCATCGTTAACCGACCTAGCATGAAATGTCAAACAAAAATATTTACAGTGTCGTAATGAAAAACGTGTCATTAGTGAGTCGCATATGTCATGATCACACGGTCAGGTTTTCTTCAAATCTGCAATAGTTTTTTTTTCCAAAGATTGATTCTTCAAGAAGGACAGTTATGGGAAAAACTTGCAGGGAAAAAACTGGCACCGAACATCGAGGAAGAGTGGGCAAGGTCT
>CM042759.1:416620-422731 GCA_022496165.2 Catalaphyllia jardinei
GGTAGAGAGAATCAGGAGCCTGACCGTCCTTAAAAATTCCTGATTAAAAATAACTTCTCCCAAGTTGAATTTTACAAAATAAGCGAGAACCGACTACAAGTTGAACTTAGCAGTTAAAGTGTAAACTGTTTGGTAGGGTACAGTCGTGTGCAGCTTGCTTGCCATGTGGTGGTATTTAAGGACGTTCGCGCTAATTGTTTCTGCGCATCCTTACTGCGCATACAAAGTCACATGCCACGTCATGCATGAGCGCGCGCTAAGTCATAAAATAAACAAATGATAGGGCAGATGGCCATTGCTAGAACTTTGCCTGGATTTAACGATCTTGGACGTTCGGTGACCCCAATTTTTCCTTCGATGGATCATTTGCTCTACTGATTTTCTACGTTTAGGGAAAAAATGAAGAAAATCTATCGACTAGAAGTTTGAATTTTTGGCAAAATGCACCATCGAATTCCGTTCTTATTAGCTCTTCGTGCATCTGTGCGGCGGTGGTTTCAAATGCCTCTTAAAGGGTTAAATTTTGTGAAAACGTTAGTAACATTTGGAATTATTTACGCAACAGACCCACTTCTACATTGACTCACCTTCGATATTTTTAACTATAAACTCCTGTAGACGGTGTTCAATTATATGGGACAATTTTCGAAATCAGTATAGTTTACCACACGCTTTATCTCTGAAACGAGGACGGTGACCCAATTTTCTTTACATTTCCGGCACAAGTAACTCATTATCTGCCTGCAGTAAAAATTCTATGGACTGGAAAATTTTCGCGCGAACATCCTTAACCTCTTTCTTTGACCATTTCAGGGCGTTCTGCACTTCCAGGTGGAAACCGAAGGTTTGAGTTGGTCTTACATCTTTGGTCAGCTGGAGAGAAACAGAGGTGCTCTGAATATTGTGGACTACAGCGTCAGTCAAACCACACTTGAGCAGGTGAGTAATACAGAGTTAACTCCTAGAAGTGCCAAGTGAAGGGTTTAAAACACAAGACAAACTGGGATTACGTGTCAACAAGGGCTATGGCTGTCTGTAAGGTAAAAACCATTACAATTATTGAGAGCTAACAACTGTCGAGTTAGTGATATTTAATCTAACTTGAGCGCTATTAATAAATTGAATTTTATTTTTTTAACCAGGATAACCCTTCAGTACAAAGTACTGTTATCAACGGGGTCCTGCTGACTAAGAATTAAAAACTAGTAATAAAATAAATAATAAAGCAAAAAAATGCACTAAGTTAAAAAGCCATTAAAATCTACAATAAAAATTACAATAAAATTACAATAAAAATTACAAGTAATAATCGTCTAAGGCATTCCTAAATAAAACTCTAGAATGAATGTTTCTTGAACTTAGCGGCAATGAGTTAAAAATCGAGGCACCTAAAAAATAAAAGCTACGGCGTGCAAAGTCTAAGGCTAACTGTAGTCCATTTTACCATTCCTGTTCTAAAAACGCTTATCAAAATGTAGATTTGTTAACTACTACACGTAGAGACATACATAAACTACTTTTTTATTCAGATGCCAAATTTTACCGTGTTTAGGAACCTTGATTTAGCTGTTTCAAATCATGGTTAAATAGTTCACAGTTAACCTTGCACTGTATTCTTTTCGCAGGTTTTCATCAACTTCGCTAAAGAACAGCATTCCGAGGAACGTACGTCTGTGGAAAAACAATGTGGATGCTTTTCTTGTTAACAGAAATATTTAATGATCAAACTATTCAGTTTTTTCATTTCCAGCTCTAAGTTTGTCTCTGTTCTTTATTTACTTTGTTGAAAGATTGCCGCATGTTTAGTAGTTTTAGAGAGATAGAAGTCAGGTACATCACTGACTGCTATCAAGGGGCTCCTACAAGGTGAACCAACTGGCTTGAATATTTTCCTTGTCAATACTTTACTGTATGCCGACTTTGTTCCGGAACGATTTTTACCTGTTTTTAAAGAGTTTTAGAAAGATAGAAGTCAGGCACATTACTGCTGTCTGTCTGTCATGCTTTGTTTCTTAGCAATGTGCCCCTAGGGGCTCCTACAAGGTGAGCCAACTGGCTTGAATATTTTCCTTGTCATAATTTTAATGTATGCAGAATTTTACCTGAGGTCTTTGCAGTGCAAAGACTTTCTTAACAGTTGAGTATTATACATTTGATCTATTTATTCCATTTTATATTATTTAGTTTTATTTATGCATTTCTCAGCTCATCACAGTTGTAGCATGTAACTCAAATCGGCAAAAATAATATGAAAATGTATCAAATGATCCTTGTTCCTGCAAATTTGCGATGTGTACCTGGTAGACCAAGATTGGTTTGGGAGGCAAACATGGCTGCGGTGACTTCATGTCAAAACACTCTGTAAGGTCCTGGGTTCGAACTCTTTTAGGTAAACTGGGGAATTGTTCAGATATTCACCCGGAATAATAGACTCGGCACTTTCGAGCGTAAAAGAACACTGATTTATCAGTCCAAAGTAAACGGTCGTCCTTACTTTATACGAACGCGTTTTCAGTGTGATATAGGGCTTGGTAGGCTTAGTCGTCATATCAGGGTTTAAAAAGCAACAATTCACCTACCCCTGTTGATACACCAGAGCAGTTTCTATAACAACCATCTGATAAGTAGTCCCCATAGCAACCCTCTCAGACAAACCGTATTGTGGGTTAACAAGGATTCTTTGATTGTCAACATTTTTTTAAGCATGGATCAGGAAAGTGAACTACACAAAACTGCGCTGGTCGCTTTTAACGGTCGTATGGCACGTTTTTAAAACTATCAATATTTTGCCCCGTAAATAGAAGTATATTCCTAGTGTAAATTTCAGTCTATGAGAACGATTGTACCCTCGTTTTGAACGTTCTCCAATATTTAAAACACTGCTGTGTGAATTAAAATACATTTAGTTGTAAGTGCCATTAAAAAGTAATCGTTTCATGGCATTGTACATTTTTGCAATACTCCTGGGGAGTACCGCACTCCTCAAATAATTTATCTGCTCGCCAGTGACAAATCAGATATTTTGTTTAACCTCGTCCAATAGCTTTCAATCACTTGAATTCTACATTGGGCTTATTTGAGCGCCTGTTAAGTGCGATTAAGTCAAACAGTTATTTTTATGGAACGGTTAATTAGAAACGTTCTTAAAACAGTATCTGAAACTCTCCTATGCGCTGGTGTGAAACAACTGTGAACATTAATCAACATCTCGTTCAACGTGTTACATGTCTAATGCTAAAAGTCACAGATTTTTAGAGTCCGTGCTTTTCATTTCCATTATTCAGTAGATCGTAAGAACCATGTTAATAAAAGCCACCATCAACAATGAAAGCGCCAACTTGAGTGAATTGCTGGAACAAATAATACCCTCACACGGATCGTAAAACCCTGAGATGTTTAACTTGGGCACAGCGAAGATTAAAACAGAAAAATTACACGGAATATGTGGACCTTTGTTCTTCTTGTCCTTCTTTTCTTTCTTGTCCTTTTTATCTTTGCCAATTCGATCTTTGTAAATGACGGAATCTGCAGGAGCCAGGCCGTCAATAATCCTGGGATATTCGCGAGGCAAACAAGTAGTATTACCGTCAGTTTTAGTCTGGAAGTAAAAATACGTCTGGGTTATTTACCAAGCTTGTTCTGTCAAGATACCTGGATATTGGCCAGGTTTTTTTTTTTGCGTGTTTATGGGCAAGAAGGGGTCGAGTTCCATAAACACGCAAAAAAAAGAACGAGGACAAGGACATCATTTGGAGAGAGAACACTATTTTGTTGCAGAACACAGCGGGTAATCTCGAGCGGACAAGATAGCGCCATCTTCGAAGGTGAAGAACGATCATGGCAGTAAGTTTTCCAAATTAAGCAATTGGAAAGATTCAATTCAAAAATTCAGTGCTTCAACGGGATTCAAACCCGTGACCTCCGCGAATACCGGTGCGGTGCTCTTCCAACTGAGCGATGAAGCCACATAATGGGAGCAAGGTCAATTTATTGAGTTCATATCTTCCCGTGAGGAGTGAAATCAATGTGTGGATTCATAGCTCATTTGGTAAGAGCATCGCACCGGTATTCGCGTAGTTCACGGGTTCGAATCCCGTTGGAGCCCTGATTTTTCAGGCTTCTTTCCTATTGTTTAAATTGGAAATTTACTGCGATGATCATTCTTCACTTTCATTTAAAACCGCAGTTCAAATATAAAATATTTCATATAAACTCCACATCATAGCCCCATCTTTCCCGCTCGGGTAGCCAATCACAGCACAGATTCAGTTCATCTTGGCCGCTCACTGAGCTGTAGCCGTGTAATATGTGATTTATTACAGGGTGGGCAAGGCTATCATAATCTAATTACAAACGTTATTGTTGAGTTAAAAACTACTTTGTCGAGTTAGGATAATAGTCGCTATCCTCGCCTCCAAAATGTGGGCAAAATAATGTTATCACCATTGAGTAGAATTACTTTCAGCCCCAAGTAAAAAGTAGATAAAGATAATCTCCCGGACGTTTGAAGATTTTGTTGCTAGCAGGATTTAATAATTGGATGCGGTTTTGTGATATCGGGAATAATTAAGGTCGAGGCAAGTGTAATCAGCCGAGGCCGGAGACCGAGGCTGATTACACTTGCCGAGACCTTGATTATTCCCGATATCACAAAAACCGAATTCAATTATTGTTTTATTATACATTATTTTATGGAAAGTATGTGTGAAATGCAAGTAGATTTTATTTGTGCTTCTAAAAATACAAGGACAAACGCCCCAAGTGGCCGCATCTTTCGAAATCATTCAAGTGCTCGGGCTCTTTAGCCAAATGTGTATTACGCATGCGCACTGCGCGAGGTATAATCTGTACATATAATTGGATAGCAGATTATACCCTAATCATGCTTGTCCACAAAATCACGAATCTCAAAATAAGCAGAGGGCTCTTGGCCAATCAGAATGCTAATAGTGAGTACAATGTATGGCGAGGTATAATCTGTACATATAATTGTATAATAGTTGTAATAGCTAAAACTAAAAAACGTATAATAAGAATCCTAAAAATTATTTGCAATTCTTCCTGAGGCCATAAAAAACTGTTCTTAAATCTATTTGTCTTGCAACGCGCCAAAGTGAAAGTGTGCGCGTGCTTTGGTTGCTCTTATGAACAGGCGGGAACAACTTTCTTAACTTATGGTTCGGGTCGCTCATGCATTTAAACGTGCGCGTGCAAATGTTATGGTAATGCTCCGCAACCGTTGGTAAACTCATTCAAAGCTTTCTCCTGGTACAGTCACTAAAGTTTGCAGCTCGATCAAGACCTTTTTGTGGTAGGGTTTTTGGTAGGCAAGCATAAGTTCAACAGCGGATTCTCTCCCAGGTTTGGCGGGTTAAAGTTTTCATGTGACGAAACTGTTTCTTAAAACCCGCCTTGTAGTTAGAATTGAACAGAATGTACAACGAAGGGTTAACAACAGGGAATATCAACACGGGAAATCCCAGAAATTGTTTTTGTGTGATAGTAATATTTGGGAAATGATAAGTGAAGGTTTTAAGCACAATGTAAGGAATAAAACTTAACGTGAAAATAAAAGTCAATAGCAAAAGAAAAGCTACGATTCTCCTCTTCTCATCTACTTCTTGTTTTGTTTGAACTGTTTCAGAACATATCGTATTGTCCCAACACATTCCCTTCACTAAGACAGATAGCTAAACGAAGTTATCACTACATTAACGACAAAAACGAACTCAAGTGCACCGAAATATATCGCCTCTGATGTTTTACCAAAACTGAAACAGCACACAGGTCTGGAATTTACGTAGCACACCCTTTTAAAGATGAAATGGGGAAGGTAAAATAGAAGGGCTGTGGAAAACCACAGACCTGCGATTACCTTCCATATATAGTCCCTGTTGATTCGTAAACGGGTGCTCATTGGTTTAAAAAGTGCCATGTATCGTTCGAATGCAATTAAGGTAAATGTAAGAGCTTGAACCGCACTAAAAATCTCGTCTCTACCGATTTTACAAATTATTTTATTAAGAATTTCAGGGTTTCTTTTAGGGTCTCCGATAAAGAACGGCAACTGCCAAAGGGCTACGAAGATATCTGCTAAGGCAATGTTACATA
>CM042759.1:422741-432741 GCA_022496165.2 Catalaphyllia jardinei
GGCATGCGATTTGAATCAAGTGCCAGGAACGTACATTATACAC
This sequence comes from Catalaphyllia jardinei, assembly GCA_022496165.2. Taxonomy (NCBI): domain Eukaryota; kingdom Metazoa; phylum Cnidaria; class Anthozoa; order Scleractinia; family Caryophylliidae; genus Catalaphyllia; species Catalaphyllia jardinei. The sequence continues at coordinate 422,785 of CM042759.1, forward strand.
TGCTGCAGGTCTGTTTCACTGTCGAAATCAGGAAGAGAACGTAGGGCCACGATTTTAAGAATAGTGTCATTGAATATGTTATTGTGGCAAGTGACAATTTGTATTTTGGGCCTTCAGTGGCAGCTTGTAAACTTAATCTTTCTTTGTACTTGTCATGCAAGTCAAGGAATATAATGAAAGAAAGAAAAGATATGATGCAAGGACGTCAATTGCTGTTTACTCACCCAATGTTTGGCAGTTGGTATTTTTTTTGTCCTGTGAAAAAGCAGCTTCTCAGAATCTTTACCTTTGTGATAATGACGATAATGGCAACAAAACCAGTTGCCAAATATTGAGTTGAAGTGGCTTCGACGAAGTTAGAACTCAAACTACAGTAAGAATTGATTTTCTTTTGCTTTAAAGGAAGACTCACTGAGACAATATTCTATATAGGATTGATTTTGACAGAACTGAACCCTGGGAGAGGCAATGAATTTGCGCAGGATATATTTTAATTAAGAAAAAGCTGTGAGAAACTAAGACTTATTTTGAATTTGAAAACAAAAGTCAAAGGCTTCCGTAATTAATTGCATCTTGGGAGTAAGCATGAATAAATGATAGACTAATTGACGGTTTTCAGTTTCGTGCAAAATTGATTAAAATAACGCCGTCTTATTGAAGCTGCTTCATTTTAATGAGTCTTTCTGGGGTATTAATAAGTACTGGGTAAAGATAAATACGTACTAATAAGGATTCTTGATGGAAAGTCTTCTTTTTTAATGACCGCTTTTCAAAAAACAATATGGCAATTAAAGCTTCAGTGTTGCCGGAGTGCAGCCAACTAATCAGTTACTTTGACAGACTACAATTGTTTTTCTCTTTATTTAATCTTATTTCCCTGATATATTGGAATCTATATTCACTTACTGACACAACTGGCAGTGTTTTGCGCATGCTTGCTTGTCAAGGACACTACCTGTCTTCACTAGTGCGTAAATCAATAATGGTAAATAAATAAAAGTTACTCGTTTTCAGTTTGCACTCGCAAGGACTGGAAGCCTTTTTGTGGCCCCTCAGCTAAGATTCCCAAAGTGCTCCTAGTTCTGTTTGTGTCCCATGGTCGGATGTTTTGTTTTTCAACTTGAAATCTTGACAACTACTATCATGCAGCACGGCGGTGATGTTGTCATCGCCTTGTTCACCTTCTTCCAAGTTGATATCCATAGCGCCACTGTCTTTCACTGCACTGATAATGGTGGGCATGTCTGTCTGCCCTGTTTGTAGTTGGTTATTGAGAACATTTGTACCCATCATGCCGCTGATTTCTCCTTGTAAATCAGTGAGCGGGAGAACCAAAGCCAAGCAGCAAGAAAAAGACCACTGTGGGTTTTTCCTCCACTCCATGAAGTAGCTATATAGGTGGGAGGAGTACTGAACTAAAAAAAGGAAAATGTAAACATTTCATTTAAAGGCTTTTCCAAAGTTAAGTACATGGAAGAGAAACAATTCCAGCAAAAGGCAATTCTTTTTCAGGGTATGTTTTGTTTTTGTTCTTTCCTGTTAACAATGGATTTGGATCACATTAGGTTGACCGCTTTGAATTCCTCTTTACGTAGTCTTTACCTAACATGAATTTAAATCTTAAATCTGATCCATAAACTTATGTTCTCCATTGCTTTGCCAATGTTTCAGTAAAGTTTATTTATTAATTAACAAAAAGAACAAGCCGGTCTTACCAAGAACTTGGCCGATAACTAACGTATTTGCTCCAAGTACCAGTATCTTGAACAAGACGGCATCCACATAGGCTTCACTTGAGGTGGAAATATTCTCAGCGGGAATTCTACTGACAGCTCCAATTCCCAAGTTGACGACTGTAACGGCAAGGGATGTCGCCATCATTCTGTTTTCTGCCACCTCTTGTATGGGTCTGTTCCAAGAGAAGAGCATTCCATACATCCCAGCCATAACCCATGCCAAGCCAATATAGGACCTGCTCTCCTGTCCCACCAGAATCAAACCAGATGTAAGGATTAATTTACGAGACATCTCCACCAATTCCCAATACCACAAACGAGGTTTATAGTTTTCAAAAAGAAACTTTAGTCCGGTTGTTGCCTCCATCTTATAGTCTGAATCATGTGATACCTTGGTGTTAGTTGGGGCTGCAATCATTCTTCGTTGTCTCCAAAGGGCGAGGAATGAAGCGGCAGGAAGGGCAATGACGTAGGCAACGGAAATGTACGCCACGATAAGTAACTGGTTGTACTTTGTAACCGCGCACTGAACGCTGTAATCAGCTTTCAGGTAACTGAAGCACGCCTCTTCTTCATCATCTCGACAAATTTTCCGGCATGTTACTGGTAGAACATTAGCTGTCTTCGAACATGTGCTCAGGTAAGTTACGTAAAGAAAGAAAAACAAGTTCTTGTAAATAAGTTCTTTGGTCTGGGACAATTTTCTTAACTTTTCATCTCCCTCTAAGTGTGAACTTCGCAAGAAGGCTTTAAAAACTCCGTAAGCGACTCCTGAAATGCCAATAATAAAGGCATTAACTGCCATTGTGGCAAATAAGTTTCCAAAGGCATCCACATGCAATCCTGGATTAAGACAGTCAAGGGGTGCCACTTGAAGAACATTCATCTGGAGAACTTCTGAGTACTTGCCGATAACTTGCAGAGAATTAGGCCATTTTATGTAGGAGAAGGTTTCTAGTAATCCATAAGTAACCTGATAAAAGCCAATCACGATCTTCAGTTTGGAAAAAAACGTGTCAATAAGAGAACGTCCTTCGGCCTTCCTGACCTTTTTCTTGCTTGTCCACACCAGAACTGTCCCGATTATTAAAAAAATGGAAACAATAAATGACAGTTGTCCCACCATCCACTTCTTAGATGGACATTGTTTGCACGTTTGTAACTGCTTATAGTGTCCAGAGCTGCAAACTCCACAAAGTGGACCTTCGTACCCTTTGTCACATGGGGAGTCCAAACCACCATTGCAAGACCCTTCTATCGGACACTTATAAGACGTTGGTATGGGAAAAGGGTACTGTATGCTAAAATCGTCTAATGCTGGTGAAGATGTCGACAGATTTTTGATAAAATATTTATAACGATCTTTGTATGTCTGGTTTCGCCATTCCCACCAATAGCCAGATTTCAAATACGCATAATCATCTCTACATCCAAGTCCTCCTTGCCCACACTTGTCACATTTTTCAAACATGTGGGTTCGATAAAATCCTTTTAAGCATTTACAAGCACGGAACCCAGCAAAGAAGTCAGTTTCAGTTCCTAGAAAATGGAAAAAGCCACATTACTACTACCATTACCATTACCATTTCCATTTCCATTTCCATTTCCATTTCCATTTCCATTTCCATTTCCATTTCCGTTACCGTTACCGTTACCGTTACCGTTACCATTATTGTTACTGTTACTGTTACTGTTACTGTTACTGTTACTATTACTATTACCATTACTCTAATTGACAGAATTGACAGCGATTGCCCAGTCGTAACTGATATTGTTTGAAGCTCACTCATACGTCAGCAAAAGATCTGTTACATAATAGTAGTTTTCAATTTGTTCTAGTACTTTAATTGAAAAAAAAAACATATTCCACTTTCAGCACAGGATTTTTAGAATTTTTGAACTCGATTTTAAGTGACCCATGCAAAGCATAATCGATTGGCCAGGAATTGAGTAGCTTATTCGGTTTAGGGCCAAATTTGAGCGAATCTCTATGATCGCTCGGGTGCCCAAAAAAACGTGACTTGTGTCAAAGCTGGTTTATGTTCTTATCATACAGTTTATAATTTTACCATAAAGAATAGAATTAGTAATAGGGGTGTGTTTGATATTTACCTTCTGGACAAGACTTGCAGTCTTGCTTTTGAGTTCCAGGTGCTTTATCAAATGATACGAATGAGCCCGTCGGACACATTTTGCAGCTTTCGGCTACGTACCCGACAGCATCAGAGTAAAATCCTCCTGTAGAAACAGAGCGTATTACTGTTCATTCTAAGCGCACAGCTGAATCACCATAATCCATTACCAGCTGATAGCTTTAGTAGACAAAGAAAATATTCTATACCGAGTAATTGCATTGTGACTAAACTTGATAGACAACAAATGCAAGGATGTAATATTTCGATATAAATCTATATCATCTTCGGACTAAGGCAGGATACAGGTAGGAGAAATTTGAATACTGCGAGAGTACAGTACAGTAAATAAATTTCTGGTACCTGTGTCCTGCCCTAGCCCGAAGATGATGTAGATTTATATCGAAATATTACATCCTTGCATTTGTTGTCTATCAAGTTTAGTCACAATGCAATTACTCGGTATAGCATTTATTCTGAATCACCATATTTTGAGTTATTTTGAGCTATTTCGTACAAAATTATCTTTAAATTAGAGGAAAAATAATACTTTACAAAGATAGAAAAACACCAAAGAGATAATAACAAACCATAAAGGAACAAGGATGGTTAAGGATGGAGAAGATTAACACGGATTGCAAACGACGAACTTGAAAAAGTTAAGCTCACCTTTCCCAGGTACATGCGCAAACCGTGACGTGGCGCCTTTAAAACTTTGGCAGTTTATTAAGAATATATAGAACTTTACGTTTCGTATGCTTGTTGGAATTTTTTTTATATATCGTAAATATAGGAGGACTGGAGCCTAGACTGGGTAAAATGATCTGTAGCAGTAAGTTTATCTAGCTGTCTAGACATCATGAGGAGTAACAAAGGTAATAAAGAAACAACTTCTCGCTACTGACGTTGATATTAAGGAAAGACTTAAGCTCTTGAATGAACAGTCTCTTTAATTTTGCAATGAACGTCAGTTTTGCCGGACCCTAAAATGTCAATATGATCCCATTTTATGTTCGGTGACCTTTCATGGAGTCTTCGTTTTGTTTTGCCAACGTAAAACTCATCACAGTCCAAGCGATGCAACCAGCTTTATAGATGACTTAGGACCTCTGTGAGCGGTTCAAGCGATCTTTGTATGGAAAGTAAGATTTGATATGATGCGGCGTGTGCTTTGCAACATGATCTTAGGATTGACGAAAGAGGAGAGGTTGTATACACCTCTTCGTACTCGTCAGCAAATCATACTGCATGTATCCTAGAACACACTAAGACAACTTTCCAATACAATCAAGCTTGACTTGATCTTTATGATACTGTGCTTTTTAATCACGCCAGGCTAGGAGTAATGTAAGACATTTGTTACCATATTGTCATAACTGTAGTAATATACAACGTATTGGCTGAACAGTGCCAGTACCTGCAGGACATTTTGTGCACCCCTGTGTTCCTTTAGAGGAAGAGTTCGAAAATGTCCCCAAGGGGCATGGAAGAAATTTATCCAACGATGGGTCATTTTCAGGCATTTGTCGGAATCCAGAGGCCAAGAGAGCAGCAATAAAGGCTCTGTTACTTGAAATATCAGGATCATATACTTCGATAGCTTCTGCTTCAGAATCCAGAGGGTTCCTAGAACAAAGTAAGGTTACACTCTATATAAAGACGAAGATATTGACTTTTTGCAGTTCTTGCGATTCAAAAAACAGCTCATTTTCGTTGTTGACACTGATGAGATTAAACCCTTAATTTTGCACATGCAGTTGGGGTAGTAGAATTCGGTGATATATCGCCCATTGCATATTGTATTTGTCCTAGAAAAATATTGACGATCGTATGGAAATCATTCAATCAGACGATAAACACTCTGTATCAAGATCAGCGTCAGGTTCTTGTTGGACTCTACATAATGCGTAAATCTACAATTAATGTCAATTTACTAACAGGTATATAGAGCAACGTTGTTTGTCGCCAGAGAAGTACTTCAAGGTTCCAGTCGTTCTGTTTTTTATAATGCTGAAAAAAAGAACAACCAAGAATAAGCAATACCCCACGTTTGATATATCAAAAGTATAGCATGGTTCTGAGGCTTTCAGATTATTGTTTTAATTAGTTTTCCTTGTCCCTCAATTCCCAAAACAGATTTAGATATAGAAATGAGATAAAGAAAGCAACACTAAATGAAGAAGTTTGTCCTGCAAGCCTTGAAACTAACCGAAAGGTCTTAGTTAGCATTAATCTTCCAGAGAATAAATAACGCTCCGTTAATTTAAATGCAATCGAGCCTAGTCCAATAAACTTCATTAGAATTTGCACGTGAGGAATGTTTCGTTTTTCCAAATCTGCATTAAGTACGTTGCTTTGTTGAGAGTTGAAGGCGAGACAGAAGAAAATTCACAAAACGTGTTCAGAGTCGCCCCATGGCTCAATTCGCGGAGATTAATGACGCGGATGTCAATGCATGTTTTACAAGGGAAGGGAAAAAACCTGGACCAAATGCAAGATGAGATCTGTTACATTCTGGAGGCTTGGGACATAAATCGGTAAGCTACGATGGCATTGATTAATTTTACCGAAACCTGTTTCGCCGGTTTCATCAAATAATTATGTATACCTTTTATTTATACTAAAACCATGGACCGTGTTTATGTATTGCCGTATGAAATATTTTTACATTGCCATTACGGTTTCACTCACGTGGCCGGCAGCCATGCTTGTTTACATAAGAAAAGAAGATTGGTTTCGAGACTTCATCATGGCCGCGCGCTGTGATGTCATGCGAAAACAACCTACAGTGCAATCCCGATTTCTCTGGGCCTCATTTATTCGAACCTCCCGATAACTCGAACCAAAAGTCGTTTCCCATCCTCAGTGGAATACTGTAATTTTACCCCCGACTTCTCGAACTCTCCGATTTTTCTAACCAATTTTCGTTTCCCTTGGAGGTTCGAAAAATTGGTATTACACTGCATTGTTGTGTAAAGACTTAAGGGACTGGGGCGATGCTCTAAGGGAAGGGAAAGATGAAAAGGAAAACAAACAAAGGAATATTATCAGGGTTATATAATGACTGCATTTGACTAGACCCACCAGAATCCTTCACTTTTTCTATTTTGTTATGCTAATCAGGACCTTAAATCCCACTGGGACTTCAAAATTCAAATAATAAAGAAAAAAAGAAAGGAATTCTGGTAATACACCATTTTGCTAATGATCAGTTCCTTTTGAATTGTGGGTAGATCCAGTCCTTTGTGGGGGCAAACGGCCAGTTTAGGACATAATTTGAAATTGTAATTTTGCCCGTTTGCCCCCACAAAGGACTGGATCTACCCACAATTCACCAGGAACTGATCATTAGCAAAATGGTGTATTGTGGTCAAAGGACGATTTGGTGCAAAGGTGCTGTTGACTGAAGTCCCACCATGCATAGCTCAAATTAATACCGCCCAGTCTCTTTTGACAATTAGTCACTGGGAGTGAAAATTGTACATCGATATTGACTCGAAAAGAGCAGAGAAAACCAAACTAGGTGGAAACAGAAGCTATTTCTATTTAAGATATTTGTAGGAATACAATTAGGATACGTTACATTCGGGAATCTAAACCACGGAGGCCTACGAAAGCCTCAATATTCAATATCTTCAGCTTCGTCCTCAGTAAGTATCTGTGATAAAAAAATGTATCGCTCAGTAACTTAAAACCTGTGATAAAAAATGTATCGCTCAGAAGCTTAAAATCTCAAGATATAATGTTTAATCACGTGTAATGAAATTTCTTTTTTGGTTATTTATGTATCATGCATTGAAAATGTAAGATTGTATTCAGGGTTTGTTGTGACTGATAGTTTCAAAACGATATTGTATATTCACCAGGTGGTTTCTTTTCACTGTAAAAAAGTGTATACCTGATCTCAGATCAAACACAACCCAAGACCTGCTTCTCTAACCTAGTTAAAACTTAATCTACGCAAAGCTTGGTCTTGTTAGCTAGTTGACAGCTTAGCAAAGTGGCTTTGATATCTTGAGTTCCGAAGACTGATCGAAAGCTGCGTGGCAAACACTGAAAACGGGCTGTGTATCCTAACTTAAGTTAAGATATAACCTTAGCTGATTCCAAGCAGTGACTTACATTCTGAGGAAAAACTGCCGCCAGTCATTAACACTGCTGAGTGTGAACGCTTCTGGTTCAATTGTCTTGATGGGATTATCTGACAACATTCTTGAAAAAGAGGAGAGAAAAAATACTTCCCACAACATGTGACTCTTTGGCTATTAATAGGTCAAGGGGCCTGACAATAGTTTCCAGCCCTTTCCATCACTTATTCTTTGATCAATGCTACCACTCTTTATTATATAATGCTACAATACTAGTATCACATAAAAGCCCAATCATTGCTAAACAATTTGTGGTCATCCGATTTAACCAAGATGGCGACAGTACAACCTCTTATAAACGCCCTTATAACTCACGATCCAGCTAGCTGACCCGGGCCGTATTTTTTATAACTGAACTGTGATAACCAAAAGATGCAACCTGTTGCAAAGTTTTAATAATTTATTGGAGGGGGCTCAGAGCAGCCTTATATATATATATATTTTTTAATTTTTAGACATCAAAAGATGATTGGCTTCTTCATCCTTCGCCGAAACCCCACTATTAATTGCGTTCGACTCTCTGTAGCCGATGTACTCACATTATCTCAGGGTATTTAAGATTAAAGAAAGCTCGATATGGAACAGTTTCCAGTTTGTTGGCGCTTAAAAATCTAAAAAATACAAAACATGGTGTGAGCTTTGTTAATGAAGAGAGGTTTTCAGGGTTAGCTGGGGGCGAGGAGGGGGTTTGACTCTTCATACGATATGCGATACCAGCGTAGTGATATAGATAAAGCTTTTGTCTTATTTCAACTGTGTATTGTAAAAATACTACTTATTATTTACCTGACATTTTTATCGTATTACCTTTTTTAATGAACCTATTTCAATTTCACGACGTTTCTCCATATTTATCATTTTTTACTATACCATATAGATTGGTCAATTAAAAACCTAAAATGGGAAATGTTAAGTTATGTCCAAAATCACTTGACAAAATTATACTTACATGTATTGAAGTCCGACAGACTTGGAAAAAGTCTCGTTTGAGATGAATTTTATCGCATTATTTTGCAAAGATCTAGCAGTAAAGAAAACAATATTAGGTTATTCCTTTGTGTCACACTGGTTAATGCCTTGCCACTACATCAGAGACAGAGAATGGACATTGACCTTTTGTCGTGGCTGTTAACAAATACATTTTAGAGGTTCACCTGCTGCTCTTCACATTGAGAAGAAATGGCTTTTAGTACATGCCTAGTTTGATTACGTAAGCTCTCTGTTCTTTGCTTTTCTTTAATCTCTTCCAATGGCACACCACAATATCTCCATGTCTAGTGTCCGTATAAGCGCATAGTATAAGGTTTTTTAACTTACAGAAACGCAAACGCATTTCCATTGCAACAGAACAAGTCTTTTGGCAAGTACTGTATTTTGTTGTAAGACAGATCTCTACAAAGAAAAAATCTCGAATGAGTACAGGTCTTCATTGAGAGCTTATTATTAATAAAAAAATAATATTGTCAGGTTGCAAGCAGTTTAAAATTAATTATTGCAGTTAAAATTATTTATTTATTTATAGTTAACTTGGTATGCTGCCGGGTTTTATTACTGGTAGCAAAACAATAAACAATTTTTTAAACGTACAAATGGTTCAAGCTTGATAATCTGGAAAAAATATCCTTGGTCAGGTTTTCAATATTATTTGAGGACAGGTACCTGCAGAGGAAAGTAAATCAGATTGTAAGCTATCTCTTCACCATTTTTCCTCTATAGTGAAGTTAAACTTCCAAATCATTTGAACCTTAGAGGCTCGTGAAGTTCCAGGAGGGAGCCTGGGTTACTTTCAAACTTTTATGTCTTCAACGTATTCAAGGGTTAGTTTCCTTTGATCAGTGAGGGTCGGAAATCGTGACCTATGATAACTTTGGCCAGCGGTGTATTTATTACAGCATTCGTCTCAATCGAGTACACTTGGTAAAAGGCCCTCTATTTTAGTCA
>CM042759.1:437741-453475 GCA_022496165.2 Catalaphyllia jardinei
GGGCTGAAGGGGTGCCACATGCAGTAATTCCCCGCCCATAATGTCGAGTATGGCGAGAAAGTACCCTGTGTGAGGCCTACAAGCTGAGTTTACGCAGGTCCCCCAAATCGAATCTCCACAAGAGGTGCAAGGATTGGGTATGGACATCCCTTCGCCCCAAAGGTTGAGTGACAAAGAGACCAGTCAGCTGTGGAGAGGGGCGTGGAGACCTGAGTGCCCTCTGGTAAAACTTAGGATTATCCATGAAGGTACAAACCTGGTACAAAGCATACACCTACGAATAAAGCGTTAAGTACAAAGAGGTATCGTAGTGTTCGCAATGTACGTAGCAGTTTTAAGCGTTTCAATTACAAATCATGAAAGGTAAGATGCCAAGCTAAGTTCTTCGGGACATGAACGATAGTTTCTTTAGGGTCGATTTCCACCTAACAAGGACTTAAATCAACCAAAAGGGGAAAGTCTGCTGCTCCTGCTGTGGTGGCCGCACCGATATGCTTAAGGTGGTATGATACTCTAAAATATGGTGATTTTCATGAAAATCTCAATTTATTGAAAACACGAGATTTAAGACCTTTGAACACTTGTCGAAAACATTTTCAAGTGATCTTGCTAATTTTCGTCCAGACGACTGCGAAATTTAAGGAAAGTACACAGTGGTATAAGTTTTTTTACCTCGTAACGACCATAGCAACGGATGTTTACCATAAGAACGTGGCCAAAAATACTGATTAGTTTGAACATATATAAACGAAACTTTGGAGAAAGGCTTTGAAGACATGCACAACTCTATTGACATAATTAGTTGTTAAAGGCTTTGCCTCGATTCGCCATCACAGACTCATTCATTTCCCTTATGAAAACGAATATTTCCTAAAACTGTGCTAATTTTTTACAAAATAGAACAAACAATGCACCCCACTCCCCCAAGATCCAAAGTACACCCGCCCCGTTATTTGTGGCTTGTTAAATGCTTAATACTTCTTGAAAAAACTTTAAGTGCATTTTTCTCAAATGTCTATTTTTGTACCGACTGACTTTACGCCAACATTTCTATTTTGTAAGCTATTTAAGTAAAATTCCTGCAACTTTAGGTAAACAAAGACTGATAGTGTTGAAATGCAATAAACTAATAAAATTGTAATATTTTAACTTCTGTCACGTGACAGGAAATGATTTGTCCAATGGATGTGGTATAAAATGAGGTTATTTCCAAAAAAGCCTCTAAAAAGCACTGAAAAGAAGAATTAACTGCCAAATCTTAGCTTCATTGCACAGAACAAAACAGAAACATACATAATATGTTTTATTGACAGCCAAATCTTGTTTTGTGAAAGAGCAGGAAGTGTTGGCGCTAACCCTATAAACCCCTACTTCAAAAGGCTGTGGCTGGTTGCCATAGCAACCATTTTGAGTGAAACCTTCAAAATTAATTTTCTGTTCATGAGTGCAATAGCACACAATTGATCTTTTTTCACCAAATTTAAACAAACTATTTGGTTCATATATAGGGTACCATACCACCTTAACAATGCTGTATTAACGAACTTTTTGATTGGTCCCTTGCAAACAACCAATATGGTAAAAATCTAAACTTAGTGCGCTTTAGGTTTACTGGAAGAATGTTGGTAAATTTATGAAAAAGGAACATGGACACGAGCAATAATTCTCCAATAATTACTACCCCTGGTACTTTGGAGAAAATGCACGCAATGTAAGACTAAAAGAATTTTCCTCAATATTTTTCAGATGCGAACTTCATTAATAGAAATTCATGTTTTAGTCTTACAGCCACCGTAGTAATTTTAAGTGAGAAAATATTCCATCTGGAGGATGCGAAAAGTTGCTAGACGTCACATTCCTGTATATTAAACAACATGAAATGGATCATGACTCAGTTTATCATTGTCAAGCTCTTGTCAATAGAAATCTCGAGCTCGTAATCTAATTGTTTAATAGAAACACGATCTTTAAGCAATCAGCTGGCGTCTTTTATTCGGGCTATATCCTAACATCGTTTATAGTTCAACACTAAATTTTCTCCGATTCCTATTGGTTTAAATTAATCACGTGACGCGATAGTGTTCATCCGCGGAGGGCCACTATCAGCCTTTATAGTTCACCACTAAATTTTCTCCGATTCTTATTGGTTTAAATTGATCACGTGACGCGATAGTGTTCATCCGCGGAGGGCCACTATCAGCCCATAGTGCCCGTCCGAGGAAAAAACCCGGATGGATAGTAGTCGTCCGCCAAAAATACCCGGATGGATAGTAGTCGTCCGCCGGAAATTTTGTTGTAAACAAGCGGGTTTCGTCTAAAATAAACAACTGAAATTGTAGTAAGGGCTTTTGTCTGTTTTATTTTTCAAATTTTATATTTGCCTTTCACGGCTTTCGTATCGAAATCTTGAAAATAATTCAATTGAAGTCTAATTGATTTTTGAACTAGAGTACGGAAGAAAATTTGGTGGTGAACAATAAAGACAATAGAGTGTTTATGTCTCGGAACTATCGGTCTGATAGTTGCCCCTTGGAAATTTGATGTTCTTAAAACTAGCATATTTGCCCTCGAAGCTTCGCTTCTCGGGCAAATATTTGTTTTAAGAACATCAAATTTCCGCGAGGCAACTATCAGCCGATAGTTCCTCGACAGAAACACTCTATTGTTTAAATACTAGTTCAGTATCCCTCTATCGCACAACGCTCCTATCCTGTAATGGGAAAGTCAACGAGGTTTATTCAGGGAGAGAAAAGAGATTATTTGGTTCCTACTACACTACTGTGGAGTACAAATTACTTTTTAAAAGGTTTTGCTAACAACAATCAAAATAAGCAACGTTGTCCTTTTGTATTCATTTGCTGCTGTTTTTCTTTTGGCTTCAGTCCATACACCGCACTTTTGATAAAGGAACAACGGTAAAATTAGGTAGAACTCATCTGTTTTGAAAATGCCTCGCCTGATTAAACGCCTGGTTAGGATAAACGACGTTCTTGAGAAGATATGTACATTTACTAAACGTCAACGGCGTAGATCAGAAAAAAATATACGCAGAACTTGAAATTTCTGTCTCCTTGTAAATATAATGTAAATAACCTGCAGTTGATATGGTGTCATGTAAAAAAGTAGACATCTCGCTCGTGTTTCAATCTTACATGTATTCAGTCATCGCTGGAACACATTTAACACCTTCAGATGGTGACGTTAAGTTCTTGCAGAAAAAGGAATTTTTCCAGAAAGAACGCCATTTATACTCGCATTGAGGTTCACAATCTAATAAGAAAACATAAAACATTACATAGGTATTATTGGATAGGTATTCTGCCCGTGGTCGTGCTCTTCCTACCACTTGTGTCACTGGATATTCTTAATATGCATTTGGGAGATCTATTCGCACAGCAGTCGGTTCTGGATATCGACTGTATTCTGTCATAGCAAATTGAAAAACGTTATCTTTGGTGACAAAATGGTGAAAAAATGGCCCACTATACTTATAATTGATCAAGGTCCCATTTCTAGGCTTTGCCCATATTCATTATTCAACTTTCATACACCGTAGGAATTCCGATTTTCTGATTGGCTGATTTGTACCACGTGATACTGGGTTGTGACGAAACAACCTCCCTGACGTCATTATCGTAGTGTAATAGCCGTGGTGTAGCTCCAATACATCATTGTCATTACACCATGGCTTCGGCTGACTCGAACTTTGACAATCTTTTTTTCAGTGTATTCAATAATAAAAATGTTAACGCACTCATTGCTCGTGAATTATTGGGATTTACCTGCACTCGTTCACTACTAGTAACAATGAACTCGAAATTTTCAATACCGCATGCTAGTGAACTCGTGTAGGTAAATCCCGATAATTCACTCGCTGAGTTCGTTAACCTTTAAATAATGAACAACCAACTTTTTACGGCAGCCAGAGAGAATATGCAACGCGAAAGGTAGCGAAAGTAACAGGGCCGAGAAAACTGAGGAAAGGAGAAGGACAAGAAAGAAAATTCGGAACGGGTAATAACAAAAAATTCCAAATTTTGGCTTATGCACATGCACCAAATTGCAACATTGCAGATTTTTTAACAGTATGATCTTCGGAAAATGTATCTTTCTGGTAAAAATAGCTTTTTCAGCAAAAGTTAGGACCATTTAGTGTCATGGCAGTCAACTACAAGAGACTATTTATGAGCTAAACAATAGTTTGCTCGTGCTCTCTCATTGTGTTTTCCCATAGCAGACCAAGTTTCCCCTATAACCTTGAAAGACGTTGATTTTACTGCAAAATACACTCACCATTAAAAATGACGTAGAAATTTTTTGTATCAACTCCATACTTGTTAGTGGCCACGCAACTATAATTTCCGTCCTCATTAAGAGAGATGGTAGCGGTGTGCGATGTATTGACCAATACAGCATAGTTTCTTGTGAAAGCTGTGTATATGGGAGGACTCCCACTGACTTGACATGAAAATCTGTATCCTGACAGTGCTCGAACAACAGTGGGTAACATTACCTTGGGAAAGACTATTGAAACATTAATTCAAATTAGTTTTATTTAACAATTTATTTAACAATGCACTAAAGCATGCAATCATGAAAATATCAAAACATGTATGAGCTTTCTCTGACACACATATTAAACCGAAATTGAGGCAAAACGTTGGAACGTTGATTCAAAATGACTCAGAGTAACAAAGTAGCAAGTGTTCAGTCGTCACGTTTTTCATGGTCGCTTTTGCTGTAACTTAAAGGGCAATGCAGAAAAAATAAATTCCAATTAATACCTTGTTTGTTCTGCCAGGATGTGGTGCCAATGCTCTTTATATTAGACTATTTTAGCCACATGTTATTCTAGAAGTATTTGGAGTTGTTCCATGTCCGAGTAACCAACAACAAGAACATCCCATGGGCGTAGCCAGGATTTTTCAAAGGGGGGAGTCACATACCCACCAGATTGTCACCTGAATATTGTAGGTTGTTTGCCTAACAGAAAAGCTTACAAAGAAGGGGTCACGGGCACCCCAGGACCCCCCTGGCTACGCCCTTGCATCCGCAATAGAGTATTCATTCAAAGAGTATTCAATAGAGTATTCAAATTAAAAGCTACCAGGAATAGAAAGACTACGATATATTTTCGTCCAAATTCTTGATAGTAAAATCTTATTTCAAACTAAATCTCTAATCTCTCCAACCTCACCACTCCTCCCCACCCCGCACCAGTCATAACTCTGCCGTGTGTGCGGGAAGAACATTGTTGACAATTGTACTTACTTATAGGAACAGTGGTGAACACGAACAGAAATCCCCTTTCTACAACACTGTAGTCCGAGTGAAATGTGATTACTGCATAGCCGCCAGTTACAACAACTTGTTGATTAGCGTGGTAACCACAGTAAACACCAAGGGTCTTGTTGTTTTCATTTGTAATCTTCACATAATCGTTGCTGAAAAGAAAAAGCATGTCTTTCAGATTCGCCTATCACGCTACTCGGCGGAGAGCATGAATTGTGTTAAGAGGGCTCTCCACCGACCAAGGTGGCCCGGCTTCGATGCCGGCTCTATGCCACCTCTTAGTTCGTTGTTACTTGTCCCATTGCTCCAAAGATTTTTCTCCAAGTGCTCCCTCCACCAAAACTAACATTGCAGTTCGACCAGGATACAGAACCCACATGAAAACCAGGCAAGACTGATTTGGCTTCCTGTTTAAATATTGTAATTGTTACAAGGTATTTTCTTCCACTAAACAATAATAATCACCCTGCTTTCCTATGTTAGGAATGAATTCCAATTGTTCATATCCATCTCTATATCTTCCCGTTTAGATATATTTTCTTAACTCTATGGGGGTCCAGGAATGATTATCAACATTATCAGTAGTTGCTTAACTTCAAATAGACTGCAAGTATACGCTCCGGGCGCGAATTGTTTTGTTTTGTTATCAAATAATTGTGTGTTCTGGGGGAGGAGGGTAGGGAACGTGGGACAAAGAGGTGACACAAAACATATAGGCGATACATATATAGTTTATATAATTTGTATACGAGACAAATTAAATAAGTGATTAAATAAAGTAATTAATTATTTGCTGGCTGTTACTTACACACACGGTGAAGTATCTTCCAGGTTAAAATCGCTGAAGTAAATAATCATCTCTGTACTTTTTGGAATAGGAACTGTATAAACACAGTGCGTGTTGTTTGGGTATTTGTTTGGATAACCAGGACTTTTTAGCGAGTCGTTCACCACCTCGCCACATTCTGTGAAAATTGCAGTGTCGAATAATAATTACACTGAAATAATGACCAAATCAATGCACGCGCTCTGATTGGTCAATCAGCTACGGTTTATTGTGCCAGTAAACTCATGGTAACATCGTGCGCGTTTTTTCTGAATTAATAGGGAGCTTAAGTACGCGTGTTTTTGAGACGCGGACGGCAATCGGAAGAGAACATTTCGCGCGCCTGGGCAGTGATGTCTCCAAGATTTTGTAGTAACCATCTCTAATGGAGGAAAGATACTAATAATATAAATGTGGTTTTGTAAAGACAAAGCAAAAGGGAAAACAGCTCGCTTCCGGTTGCCGTCCGCGTCTCAAACACGCGCGTGCTTAAGGTCCCTAATATACAACATCCCGCGTGTTTCCTCAGCCTATGAACCATAGAAACTTGTGATCTATTGCTTAATTAATAGCTGGAGACTTGCATCCGTTCAAAACTAAATGAAACTATATGATATGTACCATGACCTACACACATTTGGTATAAAAGAGTGTCAGAGTTCATGAAGTTCTAAGCGTGCTTATTTCATTTTTTTTCAACTGACAACTAAAGGCTACTTGATCATGCAGGGAAATTGCAAATGACGAAATGTAAAACCCAATTCACTTCAACTTTTTTATTTATGATCCAGTCTTGAATTACCTTCATAGAGCGGAGGTAATGTACCATTTCCTGTGAGCGTAAAACAAGAAATTCAGCATTATTATTATGATCATTTCACATTAGTATAATTATAAATTAATTATTATAGACATAATGCTAGGTTTTAGGGCCAAATAAGTATAGAAAATCCCTCTATCCACTGAGCTACGAGAACTCATGGACTCTCATGGAGAGCAAGGTCACTTAACTGAGTCCATATGTGACAGGCGTCCTGTTTTTCATGCACATGCTTGTTATTCTTACCGAGTGGAACAGCATTGAAATACATCAGAAATCCTCTGTCTTGGGTAAATGAATCCGTGATGAATTTTAATACTAGTTTGTTACCAGTTGCAATGATCACTTTCCCAGTCCAAGGACCACAATACTTTCCAAACATCCGGCCTTTGTCGTTTGTAATCATCAAATAGTCCCAACTACAAAAAATATTTCTTTACATTTTACACAGTATTAATTGCTTATTGTAGTTGGCTTCTTAGGTATTGGTAAAAGAATGCAATTCCAGTAATAGCCTGCAATAATAGTTATCGGAAATTTCCTTATATTCATTCTAAACGAACTTGGATTTAGGTGTTGTAGGGATATACATCGAATAGCGTGATTCTCCGGCTCAGATGCAAGGGAATGGAAGACATTGGATGGCTTTTTATCTGAAAGACTAAAATACGACTAGTTGGCAGGATACCGTGGAAAATCAAAAACTTATTCCACCATAGTTACCAACGCGATTAATGTTCTTGATATTTGCATTCAACAAAGGGGAAATAGTCTTGAGATGCTAAGGGGGAAACAACTTTACAGTGACCAACAATATGAAGATGAAGATATTTTCATTGTGTCCTAAAAATATAGCATACAAATTTTTGTGTTACACGAATGCGATTTTCTATGTGTAACAATATATGGTCAGACGAGTTAAACAGTGATAAAGACGCAATTCAGATGATTTGTTTAAGTTTTGACTTACCATACACCGTCCAATGAATCATCTTCTAAGCTAAAGTAATGGAAGGTAACCTCCATCACCATGGCAACTGGAATTGGAACTGTGTAATTGCAGTTTATCTCGTTTGGATAGCGGTTTGGGTATCCAGGACTTTTCAAAGTATTGTTTACCACTGAACCACATTCTGTTAAAATTAAAACTAGTTATGTACCGCTTTCGAGTAGTACATGTATATGTTATTGACCAAACGTGAGGGCTGTACTGTGAGAATATATATCTGCCCGAGTTCTTGAAGTCCCTTCAAATTCTACTGAGGACCGATATTCTCCAGAACGGTCCCGAGCAATCTCAGTAAGTTTATAAGAGATTTATTACACGACTGGAACTACCAGAAAGTCTTCAAGCCAGGCAATCAGACAATCCGTGAATCTGAATATTTTTAAACGTAATCTTTTTAAATTTGTAATTTAAATGAATTTCAATTGATATCTCGTCCATTTTGATAGTTTTTACATATTTTAGATTTTTAATGTCCTTGCGAATTGTGTGTATTTTGTATTTTTTTATGAGATGCTTTTTGAAAACCATATTTTGTATGAAAAAAGTCATCTCAATAAAGATTATTATTTTTATTGTTGTTGTTATTGTTATTGTTATTGTCATTGTCATTGTCATCGTCATCGTCATCGTCATCGTCATCGTCATCGTCATCGTCATTGTCATTGTTATTGTTATTGTTATTGTTATTGTTATTACCTTGCAGGATCACTAAGGACAGTGTGCCCGGTCCAATACTGAGAGAATATTGGACCGGCAATGAAGTAATCTGATTGACAGGTCTTAGATATTGGCCCTCTGAACTAACTTAGTTGTGTAATAACTTGGAATATCTCACAAGTCGCTTGTATTTTCTTGGTAAATACACACATGCCTTTGGGCGTTACATATATAATTATTATTATACCATGCCATAGAAAACACAGTCATCGGAAGTGCAGTGGCCAGCCCAATCAATTTGACATTACATACGCACAGACTTCTTTCTGAATGGTTTTGAACTTGCATCCTATTGTCTACAATGTCGGCAACGTTTCTAAAATGGTTTTAACTATTTAAATCCATGGCACAGAGTACAAAGAACTTATTTGGGAAACGAAACTTGAAGATGCCGGGAATAAGATCTTATCGCAAGATGGAAAAGTTGGGTATAATATATTAGTTGATTTGTTAACGCCAAAGGAAAAACCTGCAAATGAGTACCTTCTATAGCAAGAGACGCATCATTTTCAATCCAGATAAACAGAAAAAGCAGCAAAAACATTTTCTTGTAGCAGATGTTATTTTCTGTAGTCGCACAATGTTTGATCACAAATCCTGCATACAAAGATACAAGTCATCAAACATGTTGTTGAAGAAACACATTTCACCAAGTGCTCATTATGTAAGGAACGCAAAACGAATAATAAAACTCATTTTTTTGCTTTACCCATGTTCTTCCCATGTCACTTTCAGGCTAAAAAAATAACCATCTTTCTTCATTGATCACATTTTGTTTCTGTTTGCTTGTTAATGGAAAACAACTTGTAATTAGTTTCCACAGCAAATATATTTCATTTTTATCAAGCCGTGAGTTCAGTCGAAGATAATCAGCCTCCCACAAACCTGTTCAAATCATACCTGTTTGGAATAAAGACATGGCCGAAGTGGTAAGGCAATGTTCCTATCACCTTGGAAGTCTTGAATGCAAAGAGCCAACTATAAACTATTCATTTGATATAATAACCGAAGATTTTCTGAACCATTTGAACAGAAAAGATCAACTTCACTACAGGTGATTTTATAATTGTTTTGAAAAGTTCGAACAACTTTGTCGAAAAATCAGTTCCTTCACAATGAAAGAGTCGACTGTTGGTTGTCTGTGTTTATGACACAGACATTTGTTTCTTTGCGGGAATCGCTACTTCGATTGTTATGTATGAGAAAGTACCATGTTGTTGTTTTTTTCTTTTCACCTCTATACAGGAATTATCTGTGCGTTAATTCTGGCGCCATGTAACAGAAATGAGATTTTAAAAAGTGGGCGGGGAGTGAAACAAAAGCTCGGCGGATTTTGTTTTCGTTAGGTCTCTTCTGAATTCATCATAAAATTCAAAAATTGTTTTCTGTAAAACTTTCTGGAACCGATCGTTCATTTAGAACAGGTGTGCTGATGTAGAAAAGCCAAATTTGTCCTAGACAGCTGCATGTCATAGGTTTTAATTACTTTTCATGTGATACTCTTTCGGACCTTTCCTTTCAGTGACGCTTTGTCAAATCGACTAATAAGTGTAGAAATATTACATCTATAACTTGTTTATACGTTTAAGAAACAACCGATGCGCTGTATTTAACACTGTGCAGAAATTTTGGTGCTCAGATGGTCGAACGAACATTAACCATCTTGCCACAGATTAAGTTAAGACTTAAAGATATTGCTGTACTGTTCTCTAAATACTTTACAAAGTCTAAATTTTTTCTACAGGTCTGTTTCGAGTCTTTGATGGTGACCAGTGTATAATGCTGAGATGAGAAAGAAATTAGAGAAATCGTGAAGAGTTGGGTCAGTTTGTATCCATGTGTTACTTTTAAATATATATGAAAACCAAAAGAAAGAAAAATATTGTTTTCATTTCAATCACCTTGCTTGCTGTTGTTAAACTATGAAAAAAACTTTGTTCATCAGCACAAACAAACTTCATTCACACTAAAATAGAAGAGATCACACAGATGCTTTTATAGGACTGCTTAGGTTTAACTTTATGTTCATCCAATCGGCATCGCTTCTATAGACTCTCTTGCAGTCATTTTTATTAACAGTCTGTTTAACATCTGTTACAATAACACTAAAGACAATCTCAAATAACTTACAAACACAGTCTCTCGACGTGGACAAAGCCACGCTCATTTAGGGATTTAGGAAAAATATACCTTTGAACTTTTTGCACCACGGCCTGTGAAAATTAATGTGTACGTCATTGCAATAAATACATCAGTATCGTTTTTTGTAGCCATCTGATGAGGCAATGTCCAGAGCTGAATTTATTTTATCAAACTGAAATTTTTTATCGCAAATAACGTAATAGTTTGTTCGGTTGAGATAAGGAAACAGTTTTTAGAAACGTACCAAAGTTTCGCAGGAGATGCTTTCGCAGGAGAAAACTTTCGCAGGAGAAAACTTTCGCAGGAGCAAACTTTCGGAAAGTGATATGGCCCAGTTACTGAATGTAAATACAATTGGGTTTTGATTTTGGCTCAGAGAAACAGTAATTTATTTTGTATGCTGGAAAACCGACGTTTGAAAGTAACGCTGGTTAATTTCTTTGATTTTGGCTATAATGATTTTCTTTTAGCGGTTTACGTTCTTGTACACACGCGCACTCAAACGGTATCTACTACATGGGAGTACCGTTATTTTATGGAGGGAAGTGTTTTTCTGGGAACTAAACCACTCATCGATTCCATAAGCCACGGGAACTGAGTGGCGTATGTTTTGTTGTTCACTCTTTCCGTGAGACCAGTCTTCTACTATCCATGCTCTTGCAAGTGTCATTTCGTTTAGGGAAGTCACGATTCCCACCTTTTCCTGCTTTGTTGAATGAACTTGGTTTCTTGCGTCGTTTTCTATTTTCTCGCTGGAAACGGGCAAGAGTATCTGTAGGTCAACTTGATCACAGTAACAACAGCAAGTTTGCTGACCTTTCAAGCCTCACTTATCACCAGCACTACCCCGTGCTGGAAACGGACAAGAGTGTTTTTTCGACAGGTCAGATGCAACGCATGATCTTGAAAGCCTCACTTATCTCTCCGGTCCTGGGTAAGCCAGCACCGGATTGGACAAGACTATTGGCAGGTGCACAGATTAAAGGGACAAAACGCTGCCCAAAGCTTGGGGGAAGTAGCTACCCAAAGACTTAACCACCAACCCCGAAGGAGGTGACCCCAGGTTTATTGACAAACAAGTTATCTTCCACACAGGAAGGGAGGGAATTTTCTTTACTTCGAACCAAGCTTACTGAGTAAAGCACGCCATCGAAGGAAAGTGCTTTTACAATAAGTAATCATTATGGTGCTTTTATAGCTAGACATAACTATGGATGTAACCAATAGAAAGCTGCCATGATGGAGATCATATTGTGATAAGACTAGACGATCTTTCACAACACTTAACAAAATAACATTCAAGGATCTCCCTTGATCCCTGCGGGTGCCAAACATAAATTCTAACATAGTTAAGTACAATAACTAACAGTTTCCGAGGTTTGCACGTCACACTCCATTAACTGCGTTTTACCGCTTGCGCCGTAAAACTTTTTACAAAGCAGACTGACTTTTCACAAAATAGCAACCAGTCTAAAGTCCTTCAAAGGATGGCTTTGCAAATTGTTTGCAAACTAAAAAAAACACAAAATTCCAAGAATACCATACTATTGTTACTATCAGTCATAGACGCTAAAACAGGAATTTCCGAGATAGTTTCTGACTTCTATTTAATTTATCAAACCATGACTCAAATGCTCTACAGTTAAACCCGTTCTACGGACACCCGCTTAATATGGACACTG
Source organism: Catalaphyllia jardinei (assembly GCA_022496165.2). NCBI lineage: Eukaryota > Metazoa > Cnidaria > Anthozoa > Scleractinia > Caryophylliidae > Catalaphyllia > Catalaphyllia jardinei. The sequence continues at coordinate 450,230 of CM042759.1, forward strand.
CGATATTATCGACGAAAAGCTCATATTTCGTCTACAAAATTAACCCGCTTATTACGGACACTTGTTAATACGGACGCGAACACTTTTTGGTGTTCCCAGTAACAAACTCTGATACATCGTCGACCTCGCTTTACGGAGAGTACTAGTAGTAATCAAAGATTATGAGAGTGCGTTCGACGTCGTATAAACTTTTATGCAGATACCTTAAATGATTTCCCTAGCTGACTTTCAACCTCTAAAACCCAACCTTTTTTCATCAACAACCGGGGTTTTACATAAAGATATTTCAGTGACAAAGTCCATGCCATTCTGATTGAAGAGGTCCCGGTACAAACTGCGTTGCGTGACGGCCCCAGTTTCCGTAGACTCACAAGTTTAATAGGACTCAGTTTAATAGGATTCAGATTTCGTGCTAAATATTCTCACAATAACTTGAAATGTTTAAGTGCAAAAGCTAATTTGTAAAAGTATATTTTTTACGAACACTATTCTAGGCAGGCCACGACCTCCGGAACAGATCTACCGTTACTCTGCCGATTGAGCTACGAGGTCGGACAGAGAAAGTCGGGGTCGATTTAGATGGTGAATACATATGAATGTTGTGCCGCGTAGCACTATGAACACAAATGATGTAACAGAGAATTAACTCTGAAGTGTAAATTTTAGTGCTAATTTAACCCATGAATAACCCACTGGGCGTTAGCCCTAGTACAGGGAATCAGGGTCGATTGCAATGACATCATTTGCATCTTAAGAATTTGCCCCTGAAGAATTTTTCGGGGGGGGGGGGGGGGCAAATTTGTAACGATGAATACACGTCCAAAAATTTCAAGAATGTCGATTTCGACTGCATTATGAAAGCGTTCTTTGACGAACGCAATTAGAAAAAAACACAACAGTAAAGTTATTTCAGTCCGAGAGTACTGAGTGAGTAGATGTGCGTGCGGTTTCTATAGTTTAAACTTGTTGAGGTTACAGTTACAATGACCAAAGAAAAACTGGTACTGTTAAAATTTCCGCTTGATTGCTTGTACAATTTTCTACAAGAGTATGAGAAACGACTGTTAGATACTTATCAAGGCTAAAGTAAAATTTAAACATTTTGTCGGCGTAAAAATGTCTGCCTTAGTATTTTTATTGATAAAACACGTGTCCTTTAATTGACTTAATTTACAGGTAATTTCTATTTAATTTAGTCCGCTTACTACGGGACACTTTTAATATTAACTGGGTTCCACTGTATCACGGCAATTCGACAAAGATGACTTTGAAGGTTTTTCGAAACGAAACTACTTTTTCAACAGCTTAAAGTTGAAAAGTCACTTCAAAGATCTCAATTTATTTAGTTATTTTTTTAGTATGATTTATTTTATGTAGTCATTATTTCACATTTATTACTTTATGGTACACGCTGACGAATTCCCCGTGTTTTCACAGCTCAGTGGTAGAGCGTTTGCCAAGAAAACAAATTTTGTCCTGTCGAAGCCTGTATTTTTTCAAAGCTTCTTATCCTGTTAAACTGCTGTAAAGTTAAAATATGACTCGTTGTATCTGTTGCAGTTAACTTTTGGTCTCAGTTAATTTTATACCTACTAGTTAATTTTTTTCTAGCTAGGTGATTTTATAAATAAATAAATAAATAAATAAATAACTAGTAATTATAAAATAACCTAGTTAGAAAAAAAACTGACTAGTTAAATTATAAAATTAACTGAAACCAAAAATTAACTGCAACATATCCATTCTTTCCATGTTTGACGGTCAAAAATCATCAATTCTCATGCAAATGTTGAAGAGTGTGAAATTATAGCAACTCAGTGCACATTCAATTAAGATCATTTATTTTTTTTTTGGAGAGAGTTAACACAACCGTTTTGTAGTGAATGCAACTTATTATTCACATTTCAAAATGTTGATCCCTCCATCTTCACTAAAAGTCTAAAAACCTCAAACCTAAAATAAAACTATTCATAAAAACTATATACACATGCATCAACAATTGCAATTAACTTGACTGAGCTTTAAAGTGATTTCCTCTAGACAATAAATTAAAACTTTCATAGCATAGGGATTAGTTCATGAAGGCCAGGGATGACCTAGCCCCAGTCCTTTTGGTCTCAAGTATGCCCTGACTGGGTCCTTGATGCCATTTCTGTCGGTTCCCAGCCCAGTCCCTGGCATCCAGCCCATTATGCGAAGCATCTGGTTCCCGATGTTTGATGGGGGAATAGGGTCATCTCCTCCCACTGTTGCTATGGAAGCAAAAAGCAATCAGTATTATTGTGTGAGACCTTTGAATCCCAAAAGTTATCCACACATGTACACACTGCATCTATTTTTCTGCATTACAACATTAATACATGATCAAGCAGACAAGATTTGTGAATAAAGAAAACTATCAACTGGAGGAAATTACAGTATATCTACCAACATATTCTCACAGGTGTCATTATAAGATATGTCTGGTACTCAAAGACAAGAATTGATAGTTTGATCTTTAATCAGATTCCTACCAAAACTAAAATGTAAGTAACATGTACTGTCATGATTCAAGCAGTACTTACAATGCGGACCACAAATTTGAGGTGGCATTTTCCTCCGTCGCTTTGTCTCTGCTTCTGGTCGGTTAGGATGTCTCGGTGGTGAGCGGCAACTAAGAAACAATTCACAGTAAATTACTTTATAGACAAATGCATGTTTACTTAAGAACTAAAATTGCATACAAAAGTGGTGAGAAATTTTTAGGAAATATTGAAAGGTTTCTAACAAAGAACAATACTCTCCTCAGGGGAGGGGCAATGGGGGCCAAATATGAGAAGTGGGGGAGGGACAAATCATGCTTGAAGGGAAAAGGTTTGATTTTTGACAGTGTATCCATTACATGTACTTTTGTTCCTGATTGTGATAAGAATATTTTTTCATGCAAGTTAAAGAGTTCACTCCAAAGATTACAAAAGAAACAATTTTAAAAGAAACGATTCTGCAGGAGTGCCTGTAAGAAAGTTATTCTGTACATTATTAATACAATATTGCAGTGTAGTTATTTACCTTGTTTTACAAAGTAAAACTCGTCCCCTGTGGACAGGATCTGCCTGGCATTGAAGGGAATACAAAGATGCCCACTGATATACCTACATTGTAATAAAAAAAAACAAATGATAAAATTAATAATTTTATGAGTCTCTTGAACTTCTCAATGTGTTCCATGTTCCATGTTCCATGTTCCATGTTCCATGTTCCATGTTC
>CM042759.1:453485-482228 GCA_022496165.2 Catalaphyllia jardinei
TGTTCCATGTTCCATGTTCCATGTTCCATGTTCCATGTTCCATGTTCCATGTTCCATGTTCCATGTTCCATGTTCCATGTTCCATGTTCCATGTTCCATGTTCCATGTTCCAATTCAAGGTAATACAAATTTGAGAGAATAATAACCGCAATAAGTTGTAAAATGTTCATTAAAATAAGCCATGGTATTAAACCACATTCAAGTACTTCCACATAGACAGGAGCATAAATTTTGTGCCAGATTGGAGCATGATAGGGACCATTGTCTTATGAACTTGAATTCCCAAGGCAAGGAACCACCTTAAAGGAGGTAAGGTGCAGCTACATAATTGGTTGGAAATGATTTACATTATGAAAGGCAAAATTATATATCATTACCTGTGCCCTTTCCAGCTTGTTTGATGGAAAAACTGACAATCTAGAAATGAATTAAAAAATACATAATTATTTCAAAATTACATTTTCTTAATTTGTACATGCACATGTCATAATTTTACAAAACAAAAATATTAATGATTAAGTGATACAGATTTAGCACAGTATACAGTGATTAAATACCAGCATTTAGTAGATACAAGCTTATACATGTGTACCTGTAGTTACATGTAAGTAAACACAGGTTGACAGAAAAGACAAGAATATTTTGGCCCATTAACTCTGTATACAGACAGCAGAACAATATAAGACTGAAAACTGAAAATAATAATAGTAGCAATGTGAAAGTTGAACAAATTACAATTTCCTCTGATGTTAACTTACTCAGTCCATTTTTCATTCTGAAGAAAAATTGCAATATTCCTGTTTATGTCACCCATGGTACTTTCCTGTAGAAGAACCACACCAAATATACAGTTTAATGCTCTTTGAGCAAATAAATATACATTGTACAAATATTTATTGTACTTTGTTTTCTGGCATGCTCTGCTCCTCCAAGACCACACTTGGCTGGCCCAACTAACCACTAATTGTCAAGAAATTATGCAAAAGGGATAGGAAAATATAATAATTATGTACAGACTGAAAAATACTTCATTATACATATACATGTCAATTAGCAGTTTTAAATTAAAATATTATTATATTTGCTACAGATTCTGTTTTACCTGTCCAGGTAATTTCGAGTTTTTCTTCAACCTTGCTTGGAGACCTGGAACAGAGAGTTTGGATGTGTAAAGAACAAGTGAAGCTGTATATCCACTTTGATTATCATTATTTGTCATTTTTGAGAAATTTCAGGGTCAAGTCACTGCAGACAAAAAACAACCTCATGAAGGAGAGTGCGATGGAAGAATAGAATGACAGGTGGAGGGATAACTTACTGATACTGCAATGAGTTATGTACTGCATTCAGACCTGATGAGGCTCGCAGAAGAAAGCCAGCATCCACATTATACTGTACATCCACTGGCTGAGGGGGTTATGGCAGGGACTTAATGCCAAGGAGTACTGTACCTCTAGGCTCTATGTACAGCAAGGTGAGCATACATTGTAGCTGCTGGCATTATGTCCTCAGGGGCCAATTAGTTATAAGCCGAGTCCAGTGTTGCAGCAATGTACAAGTCATGTACATGTACAGTTGTATGCCCCCTCTCAGACAGGTTTAAGCACAGGGATGGAGGGGTGAGTATTACAGGCAGTCACAGTCTTTCCCTTACTGTCAATTATGACTAAAGTACTGTTAGTAGTTACACTCAGTTGATCAAACAGCTGACTGTCAAGAAGGAGAGAACAACTTTTCTGCTATATATACCAACAACCTTTGGCCTTATGCAAGAAGGTGAGTGGATTCATAGTCTCATGCATATGGCAAAAATATGTATCAGTCTCTGATTGGCAGGAACCAAGTATTAGAGTCATCTATAGCAATTGCTATCAAAATAGTTGTTACTTTGTGACACCAACATTCCTTTTTTTTGTCTCGATCAATTTGAAGAAATTACTATTTAATTAATATACACTGTAAGTTGTTGATATGTGGTAGAAATAAGTTAATTACACTGTGATTAAGATTTATACCTACCCAAACCACCTTTTCCATCAGCCCCAGAAACAAATGGTCTCCTGTACTCATCCATGACTCCATTTACCATATTTTGAAATTTGTCTTCTTCTATATCGCTTGCACTTCTCTCTTCCCACCATGGGTTAATCCTCACGTCACATTCAAACGAGCTTTCTTCTTTCTCATCATCCCCAAGGCGACCTTCATCATTAGTAAAAAACCCTTCCAGATCACTCTCTCCCGAGGAAGAAAGATCTATTTTATAACTTTCCGGCCCTGTTATTACCATTTTTTCATCGCAGTCATCGTGATGTAACCATGTAGATGAGTGAGCGATGCTTTGATCGCTCGGCTTGGCAAGTCGTCCTGGCTTATGCAACCTCGAAGGCAACTTGTAGAAATGGTTGGACGAACCACAAGTCTCCATAGGTTCACCGCATCCACTGCTCAAGCCATTTTCAATATCCGCTAAACTCCCTTCTTCGTCCCTCCGTTTGAGACTATTGTGTACTTCGCTTCCCATGGCAGATTTCCCGCACACCTTACGTTTTCGAGTCCTGCTCAATGATTTTAAATTCCCCAACGAACCTAGAGGAGAGTCGCGATCGTTCAGTGACTGCGAGCCGGACACTCTTTTAAGCTTTCTCTTCCTCTTCTTTCTACGTTTTGTCAATCCTACTAAAGGATCACTCACTGAATCACTTTCCCCTTTCTCCTTTTCAGGAAGTGGATACGGATCTGGATTCTCGCGGCCATGAAGTTGAACTCTCAACAGGCGTTTCGTAAATGACGTTTCGTCCTCTGAATCACTTTGACACATGGATATATTTTCAATGTAATCCATTAAGGCTTCTTCTACAGAATCATTACTCTCAGCACTTGCTTTGGGACGTTCTCGGAGTGGTGGATAATCCGATCGACGTTTCCTTCCTCGTCTCTTCTTTGGGGCTTTGCGGACTGGAGTTGCTGACGGGGATTCTCTAGTTCCAATCGTTGTATCGGAATGAGTCGAAGGTGGATCATTTGTTCTATCCAAGGCGCTACTAAGGTCGGCAACAAGCTCTTCCATTGCGATCGGTCTTTTTTTTATTTCCCTCACGAAAAAAATGAGATCTTTTGCATCGACGTGCTGAAAATAGGATCACAGCTGTCCGCCATTTTAAAACTTACTAACTTTAGTTTCCAGTCTTCCATCCGACTCCTCGGAAATGTTTTAAATGTTTTACGTATTCAAAATGGGCGACCTAAGGCAAGCACTTCTTTGTGCTTTGTTTATTTCAAGATTAAAGGGTTGCCACGGATATTGCACTGTTATTGAAATTAGCCTTTCAATGATTCATTATGCCACTGTGCGTAGGAAGAAGGACATCATTAGTTTATTTTGTTGCGCTGACGATTGTGCAAGCTTTAAAGGGTCAGTCGTGCGGCTTCAAATTCGAGTCTCCGACAGGTCAAAAGAAGTGTTTCAGACCCGGGGTTTCAGAACGGCGAGCTACAAAGGTATTGTTAAATGTAACTCTTACATTGTAAGCGGGAGACTTTCTTTACAGCGAATCCATCGATCCATCATCAGACACTGAAATAAATCTATATACGATGCTAAACTAACAAGTTCAGCTTTCTCATAGCTTACTATAAGCTTATTACTTATATTGCAATTGTTGTCTTAACGGCAAACAAGAAATAAATCTATAAGCCATACGGATTTATACCCTTTGCATACTTTAATATCTGCAATAGGTTAACTTGGCTGAAATAAATAATTATTAAATGACAGAAGAATAAATATTTTGATCAAAGGGTCAAATTTTTAATTTTACTAGGTAGACTTATTAATAATAGAAATCTGAGACACACTGTATACATGTACATTTACATGCAAAATAAATATCGATCAGAGTGTATCTAATATTCTCACATAAGTATTATAAGATAATTACGGAATACCCTAACGGACGTCATGTGAGATGAGAGAAGGTTTTGGGCATCTCATAATTAATAGACATGAAGGATGTTTGAAAGGATCCTTACATTTATTTACATGCATGTACCCAACTTAAGCTAGTGTGGAAATAAATCCAGAAAAAAAATTGGACCATGTCTGCTAACTTAATTAAGGCATCTGACCCTCAATCAACATGCGATCAGCACTTGATCGGTTAACACTCTATTGACACTTGATTTACATCTTGCTTTACAGTCAGTCAAGAGTCAACTAATTTTTTATTAAGGCATATGAATCTTAACCCTTGGTCGATTATTGGCTGACTGTTGATTGAGCATCCATCAAGTACATTGTATCAAATATCAGAGTATTGATCAGGTGTTGATCAAGGGTTGATCAAGCGTATCAATCAAGGGTAAAAATCAACCCTCGACTGCAGATGTCTTTGGACTAAAAAATTTATCAGCCGGAATGGGATTTAAACACAGTTGTGCTAACTTAATGTGTATAAAACTGCAAATACAATCCTTCATGTCTTTACATTGATTGTTCTTCAATTGACTTATAAAATATCAACATGATCACACAGCAAGTTTAGCCTGATTCTTTTGCTTTTAATTTTGCACTAAATTTCAGAATAATCATGCTGTCTGAGAAGTGATTCTTATGAGCCTGTTGAGCAGGCGATTAAGGTACTGAATTTAAACAAACTGGCAACCAGGAAGACGACCAGGACTGCACCTGAATAATTTGGTTCTAAAATGGGTTGTACACCATCATCGCAAAATTTTCAAGTGAATGAGAATGAGTCTCGCCTTCTGCAAGAGATAGATCGTTTACGAAACAAGGAGCAGTTACAACAAAAAGAAATCAGTCAGTTACGGGCAGAGAATGATGCACTACGACAAGGCCCTGCACTGAATGGTGGATATGAAAGTGTGGATGCAATTTACCAAGAGGAAGCTGGAGATGAAAGTCATGACATTCTTGTGAAGGAGATTGAGAGATTGAAGTTGGAACAGAGTGACAAAGACAGAGAAATCAGTGAACTGAGGAAGCGTAATGAACAGTTGAATGTGACAATACAGAGCACGCCACAAATGCAGGTATAATGCTATGTATTACCTTAGAAAGCATGCTGCATGTATCAGTCTCCATTAGGGTTCAAATGGATTTATTTTGCTGGTTCCATTCTCCACTATAAATAATTTCAGTTAATCAGCAGTTTGGTATAGACCCACATAGCTTAAGTTTGTTCCTAGTCTGTATATACACTAATTGCTAAACATTTATGTTGCAGCCTTTCAGCCCAGCTTCAACGCAAGCTTCACCTCAAAAAACCCGCAATTTACCCAAAGTTGGAGATCCGGTGAGTTAAACAAAATGTTTTACAGTGTAGAATAACCTGATCAATACGGCACCTTATTATTACAATCATTGACCTGACTTGATGTTCCCACGGAGACAGGGCTTGACAAAAGGTCCTGTGGGGGCAGAGGGTGACAAAATATCCTATGGGGGAAGCATGTGGCAAGGAGACAAAGTCAAATAATAATATTAATTAATTATTAATTATTATTATTAATATTAAACAAAGTCAAAAAATATTATATGAACCAAACAATTTTCCAAGGATGTCTTGACTATATACATAACTTAAGGTTAATTTATAACTGTTAAATAACTAAGAGCTTCATATTTCCACTGATTTTGCATTTATCTATCAGTGAGCCATGAAAATGTGGAAAAATCTACTGCCATACATATACTGCACTGTATACCATCCTGTACATGTATTGTAGTTGACGGCAAAGATACCTGTAGGTACAACTGTAAGTTGTGAAAATAAACTCACAAGGAGGCAGGGTTGGGTATGCTACTTAAAAACAACTTGTATTCCTGGTTGTCACTGACCTGCATTGTATTAGTACTCAAATTCTATATAACTTGATATGTAGGTTCTGGCCATGTGGGAGTCAACTCCATGGCAGTATTTCACAGCCACCATAGTCTCCTTTAACTCCAAAGAGCTAAAGTACACCATCAACTGGGATGATCAGGACCCAACTGGGCGTGTCATTGATTACTTTAACTTGGCACTGGATCGAGTGCCAGAGCCAGACGAGATTGCTGTTGGTTCCATTGTACTGTTTCCTCAGGGGAAATACAGGGGACAAGAAGGTGTACGGCTGGGTGGTCTGCGATATCATCAGGTGGGTTTCCCATTTCCAGGAAGTCACCTTTAAATGGGTTGACCCCGGGGGACCAGGGACTCCCATATAGAAAGGACATGATGCTCATCAGAAATTTTGAAAAGAACCCTTCAGAGGTACTTGAATTTTCTCACCCTTGGAAGAACCAATTCTACATGTAAAACAACACGTTATCTCATGTCATATCTTTTGGCTCATTACCCTTGATGGTCCTTAAAAGTTCAACCGGCTCTGGATCTTTTGACGCTGATCATCCAAAAAGCTACATGTATGATGAATACTCCACCCATTTTACACCTATATTTGGCAGTCCCACCCCTTCCCCCCTTCAGAACTGACCTTGTGTACTAAAAACTTTTAAGCTAGGGGTATTGCCTTTGGTTTGCAGCATGAACCAAAATGAAGGCAAATGTAAAAAAATTTTTCTGTTTGATGAGGTGAAGCAAAATGTAGTTGACAGATGTTTTTGAATTTAATTTATTAATATAACCATGATCATCATCATCTGCTCTTATAATTCCATGAGACACACAAGGCTGTCACTTTCTAAAACCAAGTGAACATATTCTGTTCTGTGCAGCCATCTAGGTTTCATATTTCCGTTTCTTTCGCTCTGCATCATCTCTTATTTTTCTTCAAGTGGTTTTTGGTCTCTCTCTCTCACCCTTGCAATGTACCTTCTGGTGGTAATTCTAAGAGAATGAAGCTGTTATATAACATCTTATATTGAAATTGAAACTGTAGTTCTTTTAATTCGTTTTGGTCTGTTGTTTAAGCTACATGTTGTGCAAGTGTTGTTAGAAGTTTAAAAGTTTTTTCCTTCTTGCTTTAATTTAGGGACAGATAACTGATGTCTACAATGGCAATGGAGGCCAGAAACTCTATGATGGCATACACACTAAGGGAGAGAGTGATGGCAAATGGGTGACATATTCAGGCTACAATTTGTACTTTCGTGAAATGGAGATTTCCCAGTTGCGCATCTCTCCCAATGTGCTGGACATTCTGTCTGCACAGGATCCTGAGCCAGCCAGTCAGCAGAGTAGCTTTGTAGATGGTGGGATAAGTCCATGTGATATATTCATTTCATACACAAAGGTTTGTAAATAAAGTGTTGTGCGATAGCCTAGGCTGGTAGGTTTTGTAGTCTTTGGCTAGTGGATTAATCTGTCTTTTACTTGCCCTTGGTTTAAGGGATTTTTTTTAGTTGATAATTAAATTCAAATTACAAAAGTTTGGTAACAAATAACAAAAGTTTTGGGGTTAGGGAAAATGACTTCCAGACTAGTACATCATAGTTACAGGTTGTCCAAAGGAGGGGTAGTGAGTGGTACATGTAAATGAAAGACTAACATTATGCAGCCTGGAAAGTACATGTGTACAAATGAACAATGTTATATTCTGCTCTCAAAATTTACTGACAAAAGCAGACAGTGTAGCACAGTGGGTTCAACATCAGTTTCATATTATTAGTATCACAATGTAAATTATGGCTGTAAGAATCAATGGAGGTGCCTAAAATGGCTTCACTGACTGTTATTGACAGGTTAACAGCCCTTCTGCCATCCGGAATCGTGAGTTAGCTCCATCTGAAGCTCCGCCCACTTATGATGAAGCCATCATGTCAAGTATGTGTGACCCTCGTGACATTAGACATCAGTTGGAAAGCTCTGGAGCAAAGGTGAATGGAGATAAACATGGAGCAGATTCACTGATCCAGACAGTCCAACAGATTAACACAGCTAAGGTCTTTGTGGCTTGCCTCAGTGATGAATATGTCAAGTGAGTAACTAACATATGTGCTGATACAGTGTTCTATACAATACCACACAAAAGTAAGTTACCAGCCTCTTATGAGATAAGGACTGCACCTCATGAGATGCAACATTGATTTCAAGTGATGCTGTGGGTGTTTGTGTTGTTGCTAACATGTTCCGCATCAACAGCACAAGCAACAATCTGAAAAAACGTCATTTGGTAGTAAATAAAGGTTTCAGATGACTCCATACACATCTAGGGAAGTTTCTCTGAATCACCCCGCCAATTCCCCCTCCCTTTCTGCCACACCCGCCTTTCAGCTGAACAGCAAGCATTGATGTGCTGGGGGTGGAGGGACAGGCTGTGACACAACATAGCACAACCCCCCCCCCCCCGGGGGGTACTTAACAAAGTTTAATACGGGGAGGAACACAACATAGCGCAACATGGCTCAACATAGCACAACAGCGCAGAACATAGCACAACACAGCACATCAGGGCTCAACATGACTCAACATAGCACAACATAGCAAAACAACATTTTGTGTCAAGGAATCAGAATGATTTTTTTTATTAGAAATAAACGTACTTCAGTGCACATCGGTAACACTGATACAAGTGATAATAAAAGGAGTTGATTTAATCTTTCCTCTCAGGGATGAAATTTGTCGTCAGGAGTTTCAGTACGCCAAAAAGACGGTAAAAAAACCGGTTATACCAATTGTTGTGGGGAGCTCGTTTGATTGGATGATGACGGTTGTAGGACTTCTTATTGCTGGTGAAATTTACATTCACTTTAGCAACAAGGACGTGCAGGAAACGAAAATGACCGAGCTGTTGAAAGCTATCAAAAAGAGTGTTCCTCAAGTAAAAGTTCCAGGTTCACTGGGAAGTACACAAGGTGGGTTTGATAAGAACATACTTAGCGAGCATTTTTTGATGCATTGCAGCATGAGCAAAGATGGTCTCCTACGAAGACGTTCTTTTCGCTCGTCACGCAATTTTCTTCCCCAAGATTGCGTGACGAGCCTAAAGACTATCTGCGCAAGAGGCTAGAGAAAGGCGACGCTGCGAGAGATACGTCGGCGAACGAGACCAGTCGGTCAGGGGCCTGGAGCGAAAAATTAGAGCTTTGCATGAAAACTTAAATTGTCAGCCAAAGTGTATTGGGAACTGAATATGTTTTTTTCTGTCTTGTGCTAGAATTACAAAGTACTGAAGCTACCCCAGAAGCCAGGACTCTGGGGCCTGCTGATGTGTTTGTCAGTTACTGCTGGGTGAATTCAGAAAAGGCGCACAAGTCCAAGCAGGTAAGAGTGTTAATGGGGAGATGGCTGTTACAGCTAACGAAATTATTTTGGCTTTTAAACAGCTAACGGTTAATAAATCTTCCTTACGCTTAACATAAATCTTAGAAATTAATCACCGTCGTTTTAAAAAGATAAGAACCGACTTGTATTGTTTAAAGGGTTAAAAATTAATTTTATTATAATTACTGTAAAACATTTTTAAGGTCTTAGGACCATTTCGCATTGGAAAGCGGTATTCTTAGAAGAATTGAAGACTAATATGACTTACAAGCCACAAAACAAGTCACAAAAGTCTTGACAAGAGATTTTGAGGCTTTCACAGTCGCGGCTCAAATGTTTTAACGGTCAATGGTCTTTTAGAGCTAACGGTTAAAGTTTTCTAATTTCTACGCCTTGCGGCTAAATTTCTGGCACGTTTTATGTCTAACGGTTGACCTTTTTGAGACCCTCAGGTAACTGCATGAAGAAAAAATAAAATCCCACAAACAAGAAAGAACAGCAATTCTTGATTGTATCAGCTGTATCTCGGTTATTTCTAACTATGTCGTGTCGCATCACCAGGTGAAAGAGTTCATTGGATCGCAGTTTGCTGATCCCAGGAAAGTCCATGCTGGCCTGGCAAAGAACAATAGGTTCTCATTATGGATTGATACAGAGCGACTGAAAACAACCAATCAGAATGATGAATCTTTAGGCATGGTATGTGTATTAATACATTAATACGCAAAGCGCGGCAAAATGAGTCACGATTGCATGCTTTTGGTTTACTTCTGATTGGATGAAAAAGTGGCGGGAGTTTTTTTTAAGCCAATCATGTTGCGTAGTTGATGAAAACCAATTACTTTTCGACATTCAAATGAAAACCGCTTTAAACGTATACGTTACAGCTTCCCTAAACTGAACTTTCCTGAGCCCTTCCCGTAGGAAACAAAACTGAGAGACGGTGGAATTTTATAAGTTGTGTAAAAACGTTTTATTATACTTTATATCCTGTTCTGAGCACCTTGGCAGGGGGTTTGTTAGAAATCAGAATCTTCTTTGCATTCAACCCATTTACAAAGATTTGACCCCAGTTGTTCGAAGGTCAGATAACACTATCCGCCAGACAGTAAATCATTATCCAGCGGATGTAAGTGTCAACAAAACAAACCATGTTATAAGCTGGATAGTGATTTATCCTTTGGATAGTGGTATCCGAGTGTGACGAAAACTAAAACCTTGAAAGACCTAAGAGCCTATTTTAGTTTTCCATTTTTCGAGCAACTCAGGCCTGAGTAAAGTGCTTTGTTATCTTGCAGTTCGCACAAATCGCAGAAGGACTTGGTAAAGCTAAAGTGGTGTTGGCGTTTGTCAGTAAGCAATATGCAAACAGCGAGAATTGCCGAATGGAAATCCAGTTTGCCCTCAAGGTAAACACAAAATGTCGATACCTTATAAGCACATGATTTTGATCAATTACACAAGACAATATGATATTCTAAATAATTCATTCAGCTGCTAAAACACAAAATATCCGTAATTTATAAGTGCATGATCCGGGTTATGGTAGGTATCAGGCGACATAATATTCCAAGTAGTTAATAGACAGCTCTTGAAACACAAAACATGGATGATTTGTATTTAAGTTCATTTGGTCATAGTAAATTTCAGGTGATATTTTTCATTTTCAGTTAATAAGCTTACATGTGTATAAAATAAGTATAGTAGGTAGGTCTTTCACATTGTAGTTTTAAAGTGATATAACATGACGTGTTTTCAGTCTCTCAAGAAACCGGTGGTTCCAGTGGTCGTGGGCGCAGATAATGACTGGCAAAGTACAGTGGTAGGGTTGTTAGTGGCTGGGCAAGAGAATCAAGCAATCAACTTACAGGGCGTCAATTCAGAGCAAGAGTTACAGCGAAAAATACAAGAAATTCAGTAAGTATCACACAACAGTGTGATAACTGTTATGAGCGGTGATATCAACACGCAAATTCTCCTTACAGGTCGTCACACATTTCTCTGCTAACCTAGTTGAAAAATTTGAGTCAGTGATGTGCCTGGTTGTCTGAAAGACATTTTGCACAGTGTAACCTCGATAAAACCAACATTCGTCAGCTTTGTTCGATCTCTTGTATCCTCAGTTTTGTGTTTGCTGCATTGGCTTAATATCATTGGTAGAGGGGTAGGGGGTGGGGGCGGAGGGTTCCTACGTGATGGTTGGGACGCTTATCGTCTCGCGTAGGTGTATAAATGAAGGTTTCTGGTCTCACTTAAGGTGTTCATAACGAATCGCCATTTATTTTCAGCTGTCGAAGTATATCTTTGAGGTTTCCGTCGCTGTTAGTTTTGTTTTAGGGGCGATTTCTGCCGGTCTCTAGAGTCCAGTCTCCTAACGCGCGCTCCGTTCCTGAACAGCGGCTGGTAATCAAGTATAAAACCAATTAAAAGGCTGACCCGACGGCTAAAAAGGATAAATTTAATGCCGAATATTTCCGTTAGACAGGACTAACCTTCTTCAGAGGCTACACTGAAGCTGGGAATCCAGCCTATGGGGGCCATTCCATTTTAAGTGGTATCTTTTAGGAGTGAAATAACGCTCGAGCCACGCCCGAATTGTTCTCTTCTAGGGGTTCAAATTTTTCGTTTCACACCCCCGACTTTTTCATATGGGAGTCCTCCCCCTGGGCATGGGTAGCAGTCATCACCGCACCCTCCTTATAAGCCTACTAAGTTGAACTGTCCAGCTTCAAGTCCTGTCCTATATTCTTGAGAAAGTTACTCTCTCCACCCAGCCGACCCTGGTGAAAAAATGCTTAGCTTGGTGGTTCAGTTTGCTGCGCATTCCAATGATTCTCGTTCAATTTCAGGGTTTCTATTTTACCTTTACTTGGTCTCAAGGAGGAAACCAGAAGTTACCGTGCACCTGTTATAGGTGATCACGTGATCTCCCATCACCAAAAATGGGCTTACTTCCCGGCGAGCATCGTAAGCTTTGACCGCGAGACCATGTCCTACACCGTGGACTGGGACGATGGTGATCCGACGGGGAAAGTTCAGTCTTACAAGGTACGAGTATCCATCAGATACTTTTAAGTGTTGAATAGTTTTCTTTTGAATGGTCAAAAGTAAGGGATTTATCCACTGATTGGAAGGTTAGGATCAATGTTTACAGCATGATAAGGATTACCCCATGAAAGTACACACACTAAGTTTTCATCCACATCCTTAAAAGTGTGAACAATCTTGTACAGCAAAATAAAAAGTACCACATGAAAGTACTGCTCAATAGCTTTCATTTGAATGGTCACACACTAGGTTGTCATCCACAGACTTAAAAGCTAGAACCACCTTGTGCGGCATAATAAACAGTGGTGTAATTTCTTCTTGACTGCAGGACGTGGCTATTGATAAGATCCCAAGTGAAGATCAGGTTGGCGTCGACTCCATCGTGTTATTTCCCCAGGGAGGTTACGGTGCTACTGAAGGAAATAACATTGGAGGAATGAGATTCCATCAAGGCATTATCACTCGTGTCTACAAGGTTTGTTCTGACTTGGACAATTTTGTATGATGTGACTAATCTACCTTGACACTTTGCCTTTAATGGAGCTGAGTCAAGGTATTCTGAGTTATTTTGGCCACATACAAAATTACCTTTAAATTGAAGGAAACTCTGAAAATAGTCGTTTAACAAGATTAAAAAACACCAAAGAGAATAATAATAAATCATAAAGGAACAAGGATGGTTAAGGATGGGGAGGATTAACACGGATTGGACTTGAATGATTTAGAATGAACTTTTCGAGATACGACATCGTAGCTCCTCTGACTGTAGAAATACTTTCTAATCGTCTTTTCAATGTCCCACACACCAGTGTAGCTTGTGTTGTCCCTCTCCTTCCATCCGCGCTTTGCCTCCCCCCGTTTAATTTCTGCTACGTAGGCTAACACCAGTACTAAAGTCTAGCGTTTTGCCATTACAGGATTCTACTGGAGTAAGTAGATATGAGGGGCATCACACCAAAGGAGACGCAGATGGCAAATGGATCACGTATAAGGACTACAATTTTAACTTTTCTGGTATACCTCTTCAAAATCTCCGGATCTCTCCCAATGCCATGGATGCCCTTATGGCTTGCCAGGAAGCCTTTAGTTGAGAATTCTCTACAGTGTTAAACACAAGTGTACTTCAATATCAAAAAATAATGAAACATAAATCACTATGGCATCAAATGGTGCAGTCATAGCCTGTAAACAGCTTCCTGATTTGGTTGCAGGGCAAAAAAGGACACCAGGGGACCGTTTCTCGAAAGCCCCGGAATTTTTTCGGGCCCATTAAGCTATTTTTAGTTCATCTGTATCCGTGTATACGTGTGAAACTTCTTGTATGAAAAAACCTTCTTTTCATATTAAGAATGTGGGTATAAAACAGCTCTGTAATCGTAAGGTTCGAGAGTTTGCTATGGCGTTTCGGGCCCGAAAAGTTTCCGGGGCTTTCGAGAACGTGGGTCAGGTCTAGAGCGAGCGGAACGTGCCGAGAGCGGTTTGGAGACGAAAAACTGGCGACGCGAGGTTTCACACGCCGAATATTTTCTCGTTCGCTGGGAGCCTGTTCAGAGGCTAGTGCAATAAACATTCAATGTGACTGGTGGCTAGTGTTTGAAAGTAGCACACAGTCAAAGCACGTTAATAAGTATACCTTACTGACTTAACAGCAAATCAACACAAGATCGATCTGCAAATGGTAACCTGTTCATACGTAAGCTATTAAGACAGGACAAAGATCTTTCCAGTGCAGAGGAGTGCATGCTTGGAACGGTTAATCTGTATACGGTAAAAACTACAGCCTAGAAAAGATTTTAAAAAATTGTAGCTGGAACTTTTGGCTCTGCCTCGGTGTAAGAACCTGTGAAACTCGCAAGTGACGTAAAACAAAGAAAACAAAGAAGTCAACATAGTAGACCCTGTTGACAGTCTTCTTTTGTCTCGAGATATGCATTTCACCCTGTATTTGCACGATTATATTCCATTATTATATTCATGTCCATGACGTATACCTGTATTTGGCAAGTAAAGGCAGGCCTTTCCATAAGACCATACAATAAATTACTGTATTCATATTCTGGTAGTTGACTGAACTGGGAGTTTCCACACTGCACGAAACGTTATTTTGAAAGCGGGACGACAATCAAGCAAGGCCGGCTACTATGTAACATAGTGTGTTGGCTCTTGGGCTGGCGTTACCGATATCTTCGCTACACAGTGCTGACGAGTCTCAAGAAGGACTAAACAGTTGTCCATTCTTGCGATCCTGCCTTATCGGTTCTTGTCACGTTGGTGCCTCGAAACGCCTTTCACGTAGTACCAGCCTTACAATCTACTGATTGTCTTAACATATTTATTTTGGTAGATCTTTGTTAAGTACCCCCCCCCCCCCCCCGGAGCTCTTCTCGCTGTTAGTGAAACTCAAAAGAAGACAACTTTGGAGTGCATTCGAGACTAAGGGTTAGAGAAGCGTTGTGTCATGATGAAGAAAAAGCCAGACTTACATCCGGGGCCATGGTGATGACCCAGGGGTTTGGGACTTATCAACAGTCACGTTCTTATGGCTCGAGAAAAGGTAGCGTGACGATCCATAAGTGTGGGAGCAAATAGAAATTCAATCATTTTCGATTTCATGCGTTATATCTTGGTAATGAAGAGTAAATACGCTTTCCGTTCTGTTAGGAATCTTTGCTACCTTTTTCAAGTCTTTCCGTTTATTTTGGCATTTTTGGTCCCAAGTTGTCACGTGTCTGTAACTTCATGACACGTTTTTTCACGTGACTTCTCGATCATTGCCAAATTTGCATACCTTCCGGTTAGATTAGCTGCTGGACCTGCAATCATTTCAATTTGGCACAGAATTATAATTCACGAGGTAGGTTAGCCAAAATTAACAATTGCTGAAGGGTTGTAAAGAGGATTCTAGATAGTTGGCGCGTGAATCTTGCCGCGTTTTTTAGTTTTCAGCGATTTACCGAGGTGCATTGAGTTCATAATTACCTGTAGGTATTCACGTCTAGCGGGGGTAAACGGCTACTGTTGCCTTGTTCAGATTGCTTCATACGTTTTTATGGCAACCTTTCGCATAAAAAACCGATATGTATTATTGACCTATCGTGTTACCGGGGAGAGTAGCTTCTTCGACTGTTCTGAGTATGTGGATCTTTTCGCCGAGTGTCGAGGGAATATTAAAAAATTAAAATTGGTCTAGGACGAGGGGGGTACCGGTACTCCCAGAAAAATCGGGGGAAGATGTTCGGCCCCCTTTTCCAAAACTCTTACATTTTTAAGACCAAAATCCGTGATTCGCCCTACCCCATTTTTTATCTGACCAAGAAGTGACTCTCTATTGATGACCCAGTGACCCTTAAATCAACACCCTGTTTATAATTAGTTCCCTAGTTCAGCGATGCTGATTAAAAGCATCGTAAAGAACTCTTAGTGATGGTCTTATCGATAATGATGAAAAAAGTGGCGTCTTCTAAAATAAACCAAAATCAAGACAAGAGTGCAAGAATGATACCCTATTTGAGACTAAAACAACCAAAACAGTTAATTGACAAAGTTATCTAGACTGGAGGATAGCGTGACGAAAATGTATGATAATTATGCATAGGATCTGTAGGTAATAAATGGGATGACAGGTCACATAATCTCTTTGGGCTACAAAATAAGGAATCGCGGTATTCAGAATACCCGAAATACTCGGAATGACCGAAAAATAAATAAATGATATAAAAACAAAAGAAAGATAAATACGTAGAAAATTTTCGCGTAAAGACCCACAAATTGACCCTTGCTCACCATAGAGTCTCCAGTAACTCAGTGGTTGGAGCATCCAACTAGATCAGGGAGGGTCGTGGGTTCAAATTCCATCTAGGACTCGGGTTTTTCCGAGTTTGTGTTTCTCCATGTATTTATATTTGATATCATGTTGCTCTTTTCATATAAAAAAAATATCAAAAGCAAAAACGGAAGTTTACAAATAAATTATTTAAACGTTGAAAAGGAGAGGACGACGTGATATAAAAAAAAATAATAACTACCCATGGCATAGCCTGACATATCAGTCCTCTATCGCTTTTAGCCTAATAGGCTGAGAACGAGGGATTTCAGGCTACTCGTAGCGCTGTTCATGGAGATGCACGTAATAGAACTACCACACAGCCTGCACTGTTGTCGAGAAAGAAATTATTAGTAAGTAAACCAGGGAGCGCTGTTGTTGTTAGACCCTTAGCACTATTGTTTTTGAGATAAGTCAAAAACGGAAAGTTTCCTCAGAAACAAGTTCGCTTCCTCATTATAATTGTTGCTGTTGTTGTTTTTTGTCCCTATCGTTTTCCATCGAGATATGGACGCATGATTAAGAATGATGGGGCGTAGTTTTTTACTGAGTACTTGTACTTCTGGTATAGCTTAAACTTCTTATATAGAGTGAGGTGTTTGATTGGCTGACTTGAACTTACATTTACCAATTACTTATTTTATAAGCTCGCCCTCTAAATTTCAAGGCTATGTTTTCTGTGCTCGAGACACACCTACAATTTGGTATGTGGCAAGGTAGTCTTAAGGTTAATCCGTGTGTTTTGATTGGTTCTCCCTTGGTCGGATTTTGCCTTACGGATCGTTAATGTTTCCATAGAAACGGTCATAAGCGGAAAACCGGGTAAATACAAAATTTAATGCCTGTTAATAAGCTACTTATTAACCTAGCTTGCTCGAGCCCCACTTGGGAGATTGGCCCTCGAGCATTTTTGAATGAACAGAGCGCACTGCTACGATCTCGGGCCAATATTCGTTAGTGCGGCCCTTGCGCTATGTTAGTATGAAGGTGATGTTTTTTTAACATTTTTTTTATTTTTTATTTGCTTTGACCTTTGCAGGCACGAAAACATGTTCGGGCGAACTGCTTTGCGTTATCTAGTAAGTCGATATGGCAACCAGCACGCGAGGTATTCCGCTAAAACAGCTCAGAAAATTGGAATCATTGGCCTGGGAAATGTTGGATCAACAGTTGCTAGAAATCTTCTCAAGTCAGGGTTCACAGTGTCCGCCCTACTTGATAAAAACCCTGAGGTAGGACGTGATCTCCCTGGAGACATACCGCGTCCCAATACACCAAGGGAACTGGGCACAATGTGTGATGTGGTTATGACTGCCTTACCTGCCCCACCTCACGTTAAACAAGTTCTGACAGGAGAGGATGGTGTTTTAGCGGGGCTACGTTCAGGGGGTGTGTGGATTGATCATAGCACCACAGATTATCAGCAGACTCTTGAGCTAGCAGCGAAAGCAGGTATCTACATTCAGGACGGGAGAAGTATTTTTACCGTACAATTAAGTTTTAAATATTCTTGCTTCCATGAATGCTGTACGCCAGATTACTGAGAGTTAAGGATACTGCTAGTGAGAGTTTGTGCTTTCCTCAGTTTAACGGGGCGATGGACTGTTCCAAAAAATCGCACCATTGTAACTGAAGTACTTTTCTAAACATTGGAACATTGTGGCAGGTAGGCTGCCTTTGGGGTCCCTTAGTAAATCGTTAGAGATTTTTCTGCAGTCAGTGAACAATGATTGTGGACACTCAGGTTTTAAGACAATTACCATTTGTAGTTAGTGTGGTAAATCTGAACTTAATACTCCATAGAAAGTAGTTCAAGAAGGCATGCACAGTCTTAATGCCTGACAATACTAACAAAGAGCACATCTCACTCATTCGTGAGGTTCAACCACTAATTGCTCTCCCTCCCCTCCAATGTGGATGGAAAGCAAAGGAATAGGCAGCGCAGGATCAAACACATGATCGACAGGGCCTATGACCTTATTAAGCACTCCTTTTCTTTCGACACACTCTCTCGATGTTCCTTAGTGTCTTACAAGACATATTCAGACTGCGAGCATTCTCTCTTTTCCTCGAAAACCGTGGGGCAGAACGCAAAACAAGTAAGTTTGCGAGTGTGACTGTGAGCGTGACATGCGAGCGAGCCGCTAGTAGTGACGCCTACGTTACTAATCACGCTCACAGTCACGTTCGCCCGCTTTCTTGTTTTGCGTTCTTTCCCACGGATGTTCGAGGAAAAGAGAAACTACTCACAGTCTAAGTCATATTTTGCTTTCTTACTCTTTTAAGGTGAAAAAGGCATTGGAGTTCTTGAGGCGCCTGTCACAGGAGGAATGGCACTTCTCAAACAAGGTAAAATGACTGTACTGGTAGGCGGGGACAAGCAGCTCTTTCAGGACTGCCTGCCAATCCTTGAGCAAAGTGGCAAAAAGGTGCTCTACATGGGAGAAATGGGCACTGCGACGGTTGCTAAGGTGGTTTCTAACATGATAGCTGCTGTTAATGTTATCACCATGGGAGAGGCCTTACTATTGGGTAAGAGGGGCGGTGTGGATTTAAAATCTCTTTTTGAAGCTGTAAGATTCAGCGCTGGAAACACTTACACCTGGGAAACTGAAGCACCCCTAGTGTTCAATGGTACATACGATCCAGATTTCACCATAGAACTTCACTGCAAAGACTTGAACCTCGGTTACGAGCTTGCTCGTAAGTTCCAGGTTCCTATCGAACTACATGCTCACGCGGAGCAAATGTACAACCGAGCGCGCGTGAAGCTTGGGAATGATGTTGGATCAACTTCTCCTGCAAAGATGCTGGAAGAAGATTTGAGCGAATCATTGCAGATTGACGGCTTTGAGGACTGGACATACACCATTGAACATGTTGAAGGTTCTATGGCGGTTCTTCAAACAACCAAGGATAAAATTTACGGACAAAAATGAACATGCTACTTGGTTC
Organism: Catalaphyllia jardinei; assembly: GCA_022496165.2. Taxonomy (NCBI): domain Eukaryota; kingdom Metazoa; phylum Cnidaria; class Anthozoa; order Scleractinia; family Caryophylliidae; genus Catalaphyllia; species Catalaphyllia jardinei. The sequence continues at coordinate 472,539 of CM042759.1, forward strand.
ATAGTGTTCTTTAATATCGTTATTGGTCTTCTCATTTAGACATTAGAATTTAGATCAATTTATAATCCCAGGCTGGGTCGCACTATATAAGATGGGACAAGCTGACATCTTAACTGAATTCTTTGGATTAGTCATTTAATAATATGATGTTCCAGTGAGTGCTCTTTAGCTCTTGGGTCCTCTTGTGGGGGACCCTTTGGGGAAAGGAACAACTTGCTTAAATAAAGATGATTTGATTTCTTGATTTGAATGCCATTGTCGCTTCACATAGTATCATTTGAATCGATTTGGCCAGTTCACACATGTCAGGTTCAGTAGCCTTCTAGTGTTGGACAATCGTTTCGTTTCCTGTCAGACTGTTCATCAACACGGAACATCCATACTCGCTTGTTCGCGGGGAGTTTGCTCACTTTCTCATGGCAAGTACGTATGATTACAAAGAATATTTTTGTCATCGATGAATAGTTTTTGCCAGAAGAAATTCATTAGCTTAAACCTGAAGGTAGTTGAACCAAAGTCTTGTAAGAGCTGGTTTATCATTTCCAGACTTAGCGAGAAGTGATCTCCCTCTGATTGACGAAACTGGCGAACCCCTTCCACCGTCAGAGCCAAAAGAGTGGCAAGTAAGTTAGTTAAACATACAAAAAATAACAGAAAAAGAGTACGTTTAGATAATACAAAAACGTATGTGGGACAATGAGACTTCAAAAGATTCAGCTGCGTATAATTCAGAAATCCCACCGCAGCAATTCTTAATATGTAGCTCAGTGCCAAACCAGCTAATGTGAGTACGGGAATTGAAGATCTGTGTGAGAGTATTAGCTCTGCGTATCTGGATAGGCAAAGCAAAAGTAGAAGCACTAACGTCCAAAATGAGGGAACAAATTTCAGTCGGTGCAAGATGACCTTGTAACCAGGGAAGGCTGGAACATGTCGCAGTGCAGAGATAAGAACAGCAGTGAGAAAAGATAGGGTAACTAACCAAGCTATGATGAGTAGGTCTGAATAAGGTAAAGGTATGTCACTATCACAGAGGTATGGAGGCTGTATTTTCTTGAAACAAGCAATCGCACGATTCATGTACAAAAACGTTCCGACCAGTTGCCAGGATAACAATAAACTATAACCAATTACCAAGAATTTGATCGGCCGCAGACAGATTCGTTGCCTATTTGCAGTTGCGTCTGGAAACAGCAGATAGCAACTTGGGTCATCTATTTCCACGTGTGATGTCATGGCAACGTTCCCACTGTATAAAAAACATGAGGATTACACAAAATGATATACATGCTTATTATAATCGCATTACTTTATAGTTATTGCCAATCATCTAGAGTTACCACGCCTCCAGCAAAACGACTAGTTGATGATTTTGTCCTCTCAACTCGGCCTAGAGGTTAAAAATTTCGACTTTTCCGCCAGCGCTCACCTGGTGCAGCGGTTTTCTATAACGAACTCCTCAGTGAACCTCTGCGGAAGTGTCAGCGGAATTCCCGCGGAAGAAAGCCTAAGTACTTCATGTATCCCTTCCAGATATTATAGTGTATCTAATACACTATAATAGGGATAAATATACTATGCTACGTTCTGAATACACTATGACAAGGGATACACCAAGTACTTACCGAAGAAAGAAACTCTATGTTTTCTTTCTTGCCTAGTTTTCGTGACGATATCCATATTCTGATCAGTTAGAAAAGAATAGAAATTCATGCTCAATCTACTCATTAAGAAAACAGACAATAGGTATTTCGATCATACTTTGAACATCCTGTCTTTCATTTTCCTCACTCCACCTGTAAATCTGGAACCCGTAAAACTGATTGCGGATGTTAAACAATTTATAAACCCAACAGTTATTTTCGGTACTTTTAGCAGACATCATTTGACAGGGACTTCATTTTAGTAATCCTTCGTTTCTTTTGCTTAAACAACGAAAAAAATGCTTTCACGACATAAGCAAAGCATCTGAAAGCAAAATATTTTTTTTGCACTTTACTCAATATAAAATGTTATATTAGAAACATATTAAAAGTCCTGTTGAGAAGTATAAATTAGGTGCCTTAGCTATGAATCAGACAGAAGAAGATGTTTTCTGAGTGATTTTCCGAATTCATGTGGCTTATTGATGAATTATGACAGGCTAACTCGCTTTCGAAATTGTTGTTTCGGAATCATAGTTTCTCTAGAATTAAGGAAATAGAGGTGTCTCCGTATCATGAAGGAGTCTGTGAAGAGAGCTAGATTCGACTGTAACTGTTTTTTTCTTTATAAATCTTCATTTTTATGACGCAGTTTCGGGGAGTAAAAGTTACATTTCCTCGAATTTTGTCGGTCAGAAACTGAGTAGCTAATTTAAATACACCATCGATTATATTGCAATTAAGAACTGAAAGCACTAAAATAACATACTTTTCTAACAATCAAGTACAAAGTATGGTGGCATCTTTTAGCTTACCTTTCAAGTGCTCTATGAAACCCTTTCAGGGAGAATCTTTTTTTGATCACGCTTCTTTAAATCTTGCATGTGAAGACTATGAAAGCAATTAGCGCGACCGAAACTTGGAGAGCTTCCAAGGCTCAGAATGCTGTTGACGTAATGATGAAACGAACCAAAGAATCCAGTCCGGAAGTGGATTCTTCGGTTCCTTTGACGCACCATGATCCGAAAGATCCTGGATTGAGTTGTTTAGAAAAGAAACCCAAAATCCATTTTGGGATTCTTTCGGATTTAAGAATCCAATCTTGGATTTTCTTAGAGAAACGCACCCTAATTCGAAGCCCATGAAGTACCAAAGAGAAGCTTACAGTTGACAATTATTCACCGAGGTGGAGGTGAAGAATTGTTTTAGTATATATCACACAAGCTGAATAACTAGCGGCCCAAAGAGCAACTTTATTTCTGACGAATATACCAACAAAAGTCATTTTGTTTTTCTTCGGCTGCTCGGACGGGTGAATAGTACTTGGCTAATCACCTCCGAGCTAGCCAATCATAGCGCGCGAAAAGAACTATTCACTTGTGTGGTATATACTAAAAATAGATATTACCTCAACTAGTATAACCTGAAGCCACAGTCATTCAAAAGGGGAGACTCTACTTTTGAATTACTGTGCTGAAGAATTCAAATCACCAACTCCCGTCTTTCAAAGCCTAGACACCAGTCTGCCCACGGTGGGTATGAAATTAAAAACTGGACTGGATTGTTTGGACTAAACCGGCCAGACTACAGTAACAATCAGATCGAATCACCAGAGCGTTATTCATTGACAGTTTAAGTTCAAACTTCACGTAATAAAACTTGCGCATGAATTTTACGAATTTTTGGCAATAGCTAGTGTCTGGTAGTCAAAACAGCTTTTGTTTTAAGAACAAAATTGAGTAGGTCGACCTGTGCCTGCCCATTGGCCATTATTTAACCTCTATTTCGAATTTTTTCCAGCCCAATAATAATCTCAACGCAGGTTCATTAGAATAAGACTTATAACTAGGTTCTCTGCAGAAAATTGGTTGTCAAACGCTTTGATCTTGATAGGAATTATTTTTCCCAGAGTCCAAACCAGTCTTATTTTTAATCCTACCGCGAGGAGACTGAAACCCAGTTTCTTTTATGTCAGCCATCTTTGTTGTTTGTTGATCCAGGAAAATTTCAAGTAGAAGAGGTAAGATACGAGACATTTTTTTTAGGTTGCTTTGTCAATCAATCTGAAGATACCTTGAGTTTTTGGCTGTTTTTGGTACAGAAATTCAAAAATCGAACAAAATTTTTATCGAGCTATAAAATCGAACGAGTGAATTCGATTTTGTTTAGTCATCGAACGAAATCGAACACCTAAACCGATACAGAAACTGCGAGTTTGAATAGTCGTCCGTGTAAACATCGTAAAATTCCAGTTAGAAAGCAGTGTACAATGGCAAGTTTCGTAGTCAAGTATTGATCAAGAGTTCTACTATTTTTAATGAATTTTCGTGAGATGTATCGCTTCATAATGCACTCAATCGAACGATTGGGGTTCGATTTTGTTCCACGCTTTGGAATAGCCAGTTTTCCGGTTCTTTTCTCTTAATTTTCCCCATTTTGATTGAGGCCAGATGTTTGAAGGTTGCCCTGAGAGCAGTTGGTTTCTCCTACGCCGAACTTTTCAGTGGCCTACTAGACAAAGCCGAGTTGTGTCAGTCCGCTTGATGCTGCTGTCCATGGTTCAGTTAAAGAGCTGGCCAAAATGAGAACAGCAGCACACCGTTTCCATTGAGCCATCCGCAGCTATCTATAACCTCAGACTTGTTTATCAAGTTTGTTTAAAAAACATTCTTTTTCACAGCTCAAAAAACTGCATTCGGATTCCTCATTTCCCCGGCGGCGTTGCTGCAAATATTGAACTCGAATAACCTCAGTAAAGAGACAATAACAGCATTGTGCAGATTTCAAGCGCTTAGAAAAGAGGTGTTTACTACACTCAAACAGCGATGAACTACAGCTTTCAAATTCAAGTGTGTGAGGATCACAAGTATTTGTTGTTAGAGGCTCTCCGTGAAATCCGTGAAAAGAAGTCAATTGAATTTGAGTTCCAAGAGATTTCGTCCATTCATTGTGAAGATCAAGAAAGCGAAGAATTTATTGAAGACGGCGAGAGTTGCACTTCAGACCAGCCGAGGAATGCAGCAGTCGAAGATGAATGTCAAGATGTGGATAAAGATTCGGCGCCTGAAACCCCGCCAGAAATTGCTGACTGTTTAGTAAAGTGGTTGGATAGCAATGGTGTTGCGCGTTCAGCGTTCGCCAAGTACATAGGTCGTTCAAAATCACATCTTACTGATATGCTGAAGCGACCTCCGCCAATCTTACCCAAAGGTACTGGGAAGGTGATATGGATGAAGATGAAAGAGTTTTTGAGTAACAGCTCTGCTAGACAGCTCTTTCTGGACAATCAGGTGGATAAACCAAATTTAAAAAGAAAGCGCACTGCTACTGCGGCAGCCACAACATCGTCGCCAACGCCTCCAAAAATCAGAAAAACGCAGAAACCAGCTAAAATCATGAAGTGGCAGAAGGTTATGCTGGACGAGATGTTCGTTAAGTGCAACGGAAGACCTGAGCCCGATATAGTACGGATAATCTGCTCAACACTACAGCTGAGCAAACGTCAGGTAAATCTGTCGAGTGTGAACATTCTTTAGTTATCTTTATAATATAGATAGGACCCTGCGCGCGCTCTGGTTGGTCGAAACCCATGTTTAATCAGAGTATAAAACATAGAAAAAGCGTGTTTGATTGTTTTGTGCGCGTAAAATCTATATCATAAAGCAACTGAAGAAGCCTAAGCCGTGTATTACACTGTGATAAAACACTCCGGACATTTGAGAACACGAAGGAATTGTAGAAAACACGAACCGCACAACTCGCCTGCTGCTCGTGTTTTTTAAAATTCCCACGTGTTCTCAAATGCCCATCGTGTTTCATCACAGTGTAACACACGGCTTAGGCTTCTTCATTTGTTAACTTGGTATTAGGACAACTCGCCCCCAGTCTCTGGACAATTCGCCCCCAGTCTTTGGACGATTAGCCCCCCGAGTTAACAAACCTTACGATTCCCCACTATGTTCTTGTTGTTTACTTTTTAAAAACGTCTCTCCGCCGTGTTGAATTTTAAGTGTGTAAATAAAGTCCACTAGTCCTCAGCTTCTCCGTTGAATGATCAACTGAAAGGTTCGAAGTAAAGGCGAAGGAGCGGTTAGTGAATTATCTGGGGCTAGTTTTGTTGGCTCAGTTGAGTTGTAGTCAGAAATAAGTGAAAGCAGGCGGAGCGTGTTGCTAGCAGAAAACGATCAAAGTGTTCTTTGTTTACAGGCTTTTTTTATGATGCAGCGTGATTAAAGGAAGTGCGCGGAGTGATTTTTCCTCCCTGTTTGTTACCTTAATAAAATATTCTCCTTTCCTGAGTTGCTTCTTAAAATGGGCAAACTTATTGCCCCCGCAGGGTTTTGGCCCAGAGGCCAAAACCCGAGGTGGCACCCTAGGATTCCCCGCGTGTATACATATAAGGAATTTCAAAAATGCAAAGATGTAAGTAAGTAAGTAAGTAAATTGTAGTATGCGAAAAAATCTCGATTTGATCAAACTAGGCGCGTCTCGGGTAATATTTCAGCAAGTGCGCAAGGTGCTGTCGGGTAGATGTCATTCTGCAACCACGAGGTCTTCGAGCAGCGCTTCAGGGTCTTGCGAGCAGGAGTTTGCATTTCCTCGTCTTCTAGCAGCATTTCGAGTTCTTTCTAGCAGTGTTTTAAGGTCTTGAAGGTCTTGCAACCACGAGTTCGCATTTCGCCATCATCTAGCAGCATTTCAACCACGAGTTCGCGTTTTGCCATTTTCTAGCAGCATGTTAAGGTTTTGCAACCACGAAGTCGCGTTTCGCCATCTTTGGCAGCCTTTCAAACCACGAGTTCACATCTTCGAGCAGCATTTCAGGGTGATTATTTTGCGGTTCAGTGATTTATTTGAATTCAAAAGCATTCAACAGCACTGAATAAAATTATTCGGTACAAAATTTGATTTGTTAGACACAGATCAGCAACGGGGTCGACAGACTCGATCCAACAGATCAGAAAGATAATCGACAGACTCGATCCAACAGATCAGAAAGATAATCGACAGACTCATCCAACAGATCATAAAGATAATCGACAGATTCGATCCAACAGATCAGAAAGATAATGTCAGAACAGAATCTCGACCCAAAGTTGCAGTGATATTGTCAGAAAGAGATACGGAGTTCGTTATATCAATTTCCATTTGAATATGTCACTGTCGAAGATAAACAAGTCGGTGGTTACAGTTCGAAGAGGGCACTTTATTAATTCTGTTTCTGTTAACCCTTGTATTTATTCATGTCATCGACACGGGACGCGTCATCGACAGGGGCAATTCACGCGTAAGAAAAACATTGGAATCCTGGCACACTGCAATTACTAGCAGCTGCCCAGACAATACTCAATTTTATTGTAATTTTATCCATGTTATTAGCATTTTATTTTCGCACAAGTATTTTTTTTGTATTTATTTATATCCGTTCGTTATTTTCTCACCTCTTTGTACAAATATATCTTTACCTTCACTTTTTACATCTCACTTTTTAAAGATTGCAGACTGGCAATCGAAAGCTTAGTCACGTTGTCTTTTTTTTTTTTAACTTTTAACCAGAGAACGTCTTTAACTTTTCAATTATGTCCCCTGGTTACTCACCGCTTATTAAATTTATTCATGTGCTGTTGACGCTTTTTTTGGAAATCTCTGCGCGTTTGTTTCTTCCATATTTATCAAATCTACTTACTAGGAATGAGTTTTCAGGCCTGCTTTTCTATATTTGCTCACATTATATCTCTTCGAGAGAAGATAGTTCATTATTGAGGGAAATTAGGGAGCCTGTTTGGTTATACATAATATATCTTTGTAGTTCATTTGCGGCTAGGGATTGTAATGCCTGTTTTAGCCAAATATTTGAGGAAAGAACATTTGGTTGTCTCCATGACACTAAGAACATTTGATTCATTTTGTCGCTCATGCTCGAGTTCTGTGACTTTGAATAGCAGTATTCTTTTGACAGTAGTGACAGCATATGGATTAAATCAGTTGGGTTTAGATAACAATATGTGGCCAATTTTTGTAACTCAAATGCTCCAAAATTGTTTATTGTCTACACTGTAACAGAGCTATGCTTCTGAAGAACTGCTATATTGAAATGAACATTAACTTTCATCTAGAAAAACATAACCAGCACTTTTCAGTGACAGCATTTCCAAAGATTGTGGGGAACTTCCTTCAAGAAGACATCTTGCAGTGCAAAGACAACATTGACGATCTAACTGAGAAATTGCTGTTGCTCAAAAATGTATTGTAGATTTTGTTATAACTATGAAAGCCCATGCCTCAACTTCACAGGAATAGTGAACAGCTAACTGTCTGGTATAAAATGTTAAGTTGAACAGACACTAGTGAAAATTTAGCAAAAGAGTACAATTTATGATATTAGAGTGATTTTACTTGGCCCGTGAAACACTATCTGACAATTAGTGCATAATAGTAAAAACTTAACAAAAGAAAGCATTGCAATTAGTGTGTAATACTAACTCATAGTGTAGTACCTATTTCAAGGGCCAAAAAAACCTCTAACGACAATCATTTCAAGTGATACCATTAAAAAACGTAATAAGGTGACTTAACTTACCACATGAACTTGACAATCTCTGTTAAGTGCATAATATTAGAACGAAACAAACTAACTATTTTGCGGACAAAAAAAAACATGCAACGCTGTTTCACAAAAAAAAATATCAACAAAACTGTATGGCTGTAATAAATTTCATTACCATTTACAGACAAATATGTTAATGATAACTTCAATAAATATTAAAACGTTTTTTTTTTACAGCCGTATGCACAGTATTTATATCCAGTAAAAACCATATACAGGTGTTAAACAGATCTTCAAAAGCGGGGACAGCTCTAGTGAAAACTATAATTGCTAGTGTTAATTTGAGGTGAGCCATTTCACCCATTAACCAACACTTCAGTGCACATTGTTTTCAAAGTTAATGTTTCCTCCACTCAAATGGCGTGTTTCGTTAAAAGTCAAAATCTCGATCCTGGCGATGTGTATACAGGGATCATTCAATTGTGGATACTCGTATTAGCTTATTCAGCAGCTCTAACAAGTCAATCAAACCGATCCGTTTGGGCGATCTACGTTACGATGTCTTTGATCTTCCTTACGATTTGTATTTCTTGTAAGCAACCAGTTCTACCCCGTCAAGAAGGCCTCCAGTGTGATGGCTGCCTACGTTGGCAGCACCGCACCTGCAATACGGGCGTATCACAGTCCGAATACCGAGACGCAGTTAAAATCGGTGCATCTATCGACTGGAGTTGTTTAAAATGCGACGTGCCTCAGGCTGTTAAGCACCGTCAGGAACAAGCGAGCGTCCGACTCCTAAAGAAACTGTGTGCCCCTCTATATTCTCATCCAGCTGCTGAGCAAGGAAGCCACTCTAGTGAACTTGCAAATTCGCCTCGTCTCCGACAAGGAGCTGAAACCATATCAGCGAACGCCATACAAAACGATGCAGAAGAGGCTGTTTACGCTGTTGAAGCAGCATGAAGACGGCGAAAAGAACTCCGGCCAAGGAGCTGCTGGAGGCCTGTTGTCACCTGGTCAAACCATTGAACATCTAATGGTCAATAAATTAAACAAACAAACAAAAACAAAGCAAAACAACTTCTTTTGAACACGAAGCGTCGATTGATTTTCTTTTTGGTATTCACATGTAAGTTTTATTCACAAAGTGAAGCAACGCTTTTGAACACGAAGCCTCGATTGACTCTGTATTTGGTATTCACGTGCGAAACCATGCTTCAAACACGCAGTCAAAGTTTAGTTTTTATTCACAAAGTGAAGCAACGCTTTTGAACACAAAGCCTCGATTGATTATTTGTTATTCACATGTGTAGCCGCGCTTCAAACACGCAATCCAACATAAGTTTTATTCACAAAGTGAAACAACGTTTTTGAACACGAAGCCTCGATTGATTTTTGCTATTGGGTTCACGTATTCACGTATCCAAGATTCGAGACTGGGGGCGAGTAGTCCGGGGCGAGTTGTCTTAAGTGTGGGGCGAGTTGTCTCAAGTGTGGGGC
>CM042759.1:487988-496290 GCA_022496165.2 Catalaphyllia jardinei
ACTGTTATCAACAGCGATACGCATCATCACACGGATCAAAATGTTCTGGAGCCGATTTGTTTTTTACCGCAATATGTTTTTTTTTTCCAAATTTTTTTTCAGAGCTCGAGGGGGAAAAGGCATTGCGTGACACATTGCCGCGAGCAGTGTTTTCTAGACTCTTATCGACAACGGCAAATTAGCCAATCGCATTGCAAGATTCGTTAGCAATTGTGGTAAAATACACCTTATTCAAAAATAGCCGCAGTTTTAGTTTTCTTTTGTTTACCTGCAAATTAGCCCTTGTTGCCTCGTTTAAGGGGAAATATCCTATAATAGGCTAATTTACAAGAAAACAAAAGAATACTAAAATGGCGGCCATTTTGGAATAAGGTGTATAATTTATCGTTTGGCTAGCTCCATGAGCGGCAAGATGAATCAAATCCTGTGCTGTGATTGGCTAACCGAGCGGGAAGATGGAGCTATCTTCCCCGCTCGGGACTACCCGCCGTGTCCCGCAAGAAAAATTTCCCCGAAAGCTATATAATAAATCCTTTTTTGACCAAATTGGTTAGGTCAAGATGACTGGATACTGACCTTGCTCTTTTTTTGCGAGTTTATGGACCTCGACTCCTTCTCGGTCCAGAAACACGCAAAAAAGAACTTGGCCAATATCTAGTCATCTTGACCTTACACTTGGTCAATAACCCATATATATTGCTCACCTTCCATCGAACTGGAGCGAGTTCTCGAATATTCTCATTCATGTCCTCACCAACATTGTAAACGTTAACTACAGTGTTAATTTTGAAAGCCACGTGATATTTCCTGCACCAATCCCGTACGTTCTGTAGACACTTCAGATTACCTTTCCCAGACTGATGGCGTCCAATTTGACGATTTCTCTCCTCGTTGAAACTGTCGCACGACACAGCCATTATGTCCAGAAATTCACCTTAAAACGCCATGTAATATTTTACCACCTGATGCACGCATATACTACTGACGGGTTAATTGTATTATCTTAAGATACAAGTTCCACGAGGAATCTTCGGTGGTATATCACGAATTAGTGTTGCAAAACTATTTTATACCATGTCGTAGAGTATACAGTAGAAAACAGTCAATGCAGCGTGCGATGCGAAGATTGGGTGTAGTGGCGTACAGTATACAACGGGTTTCCTGTTTCCTGATTGGCTGTATTAATTGTTTATGATATAATTTTGACGCGGTTGAAGAAATATTCCAAAATCATTAAAACTTTATTAGAAGTAAGCTTGAAGGGAAATAAAACCGCGAATATCTGATCTAGATTACATAGGTTTTTTGGCCATTTCATTTCTGCTTGAATTTGATGTATCCCACCCTTGAAGCGATGTTTCACCACATTTCTTAACCCCTGGAAGCTCGTCAAAAATACTCTTGGTGTGTGTTGTGTAATGTTAATTCTCTTCACCGTGTTCGGGAATGTAATGAAACATGGTCTCTGGTATTTGATGCGTTACCGAAAACATATTTAAAAAAATTGCTAAACAATACTCATCAATCGCCTGGGTAGCGAAACGTCTACACAGGGTCTTATCCAAGAACACAACGATTCCGGTCGTGGCTCTAGTTTAGGCCACCTCAGAGGAGGTTGGACACAGACTTAAAGGCATCATGGTTGGTCGTATTAGCGAATCACGAACGCTCTTTTATCGTGGTCATGAAATCAACATGGCGGGCTTCTGGGAAGAAGTGAGTATCAATATTGATCATTTTTACCAACTTTTTCTAAATTTGCGACTTCAAACCCACAGGACAAGTTCGAGTTGGTACTGGGCTAGTTGCTGGAAACGTTTTGACTCTAAACTTAATTTCTAAGACAAGTTAGGACTCGACTTCAGTGCTTCACTGTCGGCCTTCGTTAAGCTTTCGTGAAATTTGAGTTGATGTTACATTTTATCGATTTCTCTCCAAACCCAAACTTGTCAGAATTAATATCCATTCCAAAGTAAGTTAATTTCCTAATAGAAAATGATCAGGCGCCCCTAAGCGTCCCTCTGGTTAGTGAATTATACGATGCTGAAGTTGTTGAATTTTTGCCACTATTTGCCTTTCCTGCGAAATTGTGCCTGCAGTCCCGGCGTAATCTCCCGGTTTAAAAAAAAGCAAATTTAACTACTTTTCTTCATTTTACCAGGTAAAATCATATAATCAATTATTTCTTGTTCCGAACCAATGGAGCTTTCAACCAAGAATAGTTATAGTTTGTTTTTAGGACGTCGCACCTCTTGCCGTTTTCCCGCTATACATCTGTATACAGGTATTCGTCTGAGGCCACCTAGTCCTAATTCCAGCGCAATGACACTGCCTCTCTTTCACCTTTAGCTATAGATACTTAGCACTGACATTAGATAATATCTGCTGTAGAACTACACAAACGCTTACCGTATTTCTCAAACCACTGTTCAGTAACCAAGCTTCCATTACAGACAATAGTGACAGAGTCTAGTCCCAGGTCTCTCTTACAGTAGCGAGTCAACTCTCCCACAAACTCGCCACGCTTGTGGATAAAGGGTTCTCCACCAGAAAAGTTGATTTTCTCTAAACCTTAAGATGAAGAAAATATTGGTTATTATAATAATTCAATTTAAACTTGATTAGACTAAATATTGTGTAATCCCGAGAGAAAATGAGGTGAGAGAACATATCCCCGTGCCCTATGATAATCTTTTAAAATCTATTTTAAGCTTCGCGTCACGCTGTCAAAGTTATTTTTAGTCTAGGCCCCCGATCACGCAAGCAATGGCCAACGGTCATCAGGTTGTGTCCATCCAAATAAGATATTGAAAATTGAGCGGACTAAGAGAGAAAAAATCAGTTTGTTCAGTTGAAGTGCCGCACTGTTAGCATTGGAAATCATTTTCAGAGCTGGGCAGGAAAATTATACGTGCTTTTCCGAAGCCGTAAAACAGAAGTCGTGTCATTCCCCACCATGAATAATGAATGATTAACGCAAAGTGCCAAGACTCGAATTTCTAACCTGCTTGAAAGTCGATTTCTTTGGAAAGGTATTTTAAAGCGCACGACAGCTAAAATATTTGTTAGAACTGAACTTTCACTCCATTTTAAAAAAAACGTGCAAATCTTTGTTTATTTAATATCGGAAGTGCTGTGTAATATTTACTGCTGACTAGAATTGCATTCCAATAAACACGCACGAAACTCGTTTCTCGAAAAGTACTGAACGGATTAAATCGAAAAACATCTCTTAGGAAAGGTTATTCAAAGCGCAGGACAGCACAATACTTGTTTCCCGTTTGTTAGAACTTTCGGTCCGAAAATCCCGGTGTAAATTTTTGCATATTTACTTTCGAAATTGCTTTGTAATATGAAACAGAGTTTCAGGGAGGTCCATGCCGAAAAAAGTGTTCTCTTGAACGAACTAAAACATCGTTTGGATCGGTAGAGACCCTGAGAGAGACCTATCTGGAAAGCATTTTCAAACTGCTGGTCAGAAAAATTATCTTCTATGTGTTTATCGTGATTTTTACGTCGGAAATTAGTCTTGTCATTTCTCTGCATGACTGGTTCACATTAGGCGCTCTAGCTGCTGACAAGAATTGCATTCATAACACACTCGGAAGTCGTTTCTCGAAAAGTACTGAACGGCCTAAACAGAAAAAGATCTGTTTGGAAAGCTCTTTCAAAGCGCCAGACAGTTAGAATTATTCTTCCTCTGACCTTACGAAATGCGCTTCAACAATCCCGACGAAACGTTTTTTGCGTAACTGATTAACTGTTAAAATTAAACCTCAATGTTATTACGTCATTTAAATAGGCCAATCAGGTGTCTTTCCGTAAAATAGCCTCGCAGCTTGACCACGCGCTAAAATTAGATATAAAGAGATTATCATGGGAAGATGGCCTTGTATGGGGGATGTGTTCTCTTAGATCATAGTCTCTTGGTAAACCATATCTATCATGGTCGTAAACATTTTTACAACTGATCAAAGATTTACATACTTCCAATAATTTTTTTCATATTTATCTATTAGTATCTTTTATATAGTAACCAGATCAGTGCGCGCGCTCTGATTGGTCAATCACTTGGAATGTTGGTAGAACACTCGAAGAATTCGCAAACCACTCGCCTGCGGCTCGTGGTGTACAAATTTTTCTCGTGTTCTACCAACATTCCGCGTGGTTTATCAGCTTATAACCCACAGAAACTTGTGGCCTATTGCTTAAATAAACTCTCGGTCTTCGGCCATCGTAGCTTGATTAAAAATATAAAACAAACAGCGGTGATAAACATATTAAAAACTTTCATTTTATAATCTTGGCGTTTCGTATGTTAGTCATTACTAAGCCTCTAAATCTTGTGTTAATCGTTTCTACTCTTTTGTTAATGTTAAAGTTATTTTTCAAAACACCCGACGCATCAAATCCTTCTTCCCATACAAGGACCGACTCAACCGATCACAATTATCCAAAGTCATTTACAAGGCTAGTTGCTGGGACTGCAAGGATTTTTACATTGGGAAAACGAAGCGAAGACTTCACGACCGGAAAACGGAACATTTCAAGGCCCTTTCGAAACACGATTACTCTTCTACCAACCAAAACAAACTGGAAAAAAAAGGAAAATTATAATACTAGGAATTAGGCAATCAAGCGTATTCCAATTTTGGTTCATAATTGCAAAACATTTACTAAAGATATGTAGTAAGTACGTTCTTGTTTTGACGACATTGCAACCTCAGTCCTAACAGGAGCCATGATTGGGTTATGGCGCCTGATCCTAACCCCCTGCGATTTCGGACCCCACTCAAAGGAAAATTTCATGTTTTTAGATAGCTAAAACGCGCTGAAGAAAACCGATATCAATTATATTTCCCGCTTTCCATGTCATGATCTCAAATAGATCCCATCAGGCAAATGAAAAAAATATCTCTCATATACCTGTGATTAGATCATGACTGTTTTTTTTTTCGATTTCCGTGTCATGATCTCAAGTAGATTCTATCAGGCAAATGAAAACATATCTCTCATATACCTGATTATGAGTGAAGAAGGATGCTATTTATGGTCAAACTGAAAAAAAATCAATAATTGGTGTATCCATGCAAGCACTGCTGCTTTTTTAAAAATAATCTATATTGCTGTTTTTGTTTTTGAATTTTGCGATTCCATTTTAACGAAACAAAATACATTGTAAAAATCATGAAATGCAAGCTGCAAATGTACGATAATCAGCGATGAATGGCCGGCTTTTTTACAAGCAATTATTTCGGTGGAACAAAGTTACAGTTGTAGGAATTGCGTGTAATCCTGGCCAAGAAAGAACAAAGTCATCGGACGGATTAGATGAGAATGGGAACTCCATGTTTAGCCATTTTTAGGTGCACACTAGGGCTTCTTTAACAAAATTTTAAGCGTCTCAAGCGACCAGGCGCCCGTTAGGCAACAGACTTGAGCTAAATTAAACTGATTAAGAACTTCCACTGATTATTAATTTAGGGATGTCAATCAAACCGCTTTACAACCACTGACTAATTTTTCCTCTCACTGCTTTGAGTCATCTGACCTATCTGGTGTTAGCTGTCCCGGACCATTCTGTTTACCTGCATTCTTAAGCATCTTCAATCCCTGTTTAGCTTTCTCTAGAGGCAGAACAAATGAAGTCTTGGCAGTATGGAAGCAGAAACCACATTTGTAGTTACACTGTCTTGTGAAGTGATAATTAACGCTTCGCGGAACGGTCGAGCGGGACAGTTTATCATTGTTACTTGTTTGCAGCGGCTGGTCTGGTCTTGAAATAATCTGAGATCGTCTTCTGACCGAAGTTGTGTTCGAACTTGCTTGTATTTCGTTAGCATCAGAAGGTTTCTCTTTTTGGAGTTTTCTGTTTACAAAAATCCTCTTCTTGAAGAAGAAAAAAACTGCAATAAAGCCAGTGGCTAACAGTATGATAAAAATGGTAAATGTCATATTTTAAGGCTACTTTAAACTGGGGATATTCTCCAATAGCTAGTCTGTTGCAGAGGCCCGCTCTTCTCGAGATCCGTATGTTTCGTACACTGTCAAACTGCCAAGTATTGCGACTGCGCACAAAGCTACTTAGCATATACTGTATTTACCTTTGAGGTTACCGAGATTGACTAAAACATTTTCTACCTTGATTTTAAACATCTAAGGATAAAATGAGCGAAAAAAGTTTAACACAACGTTTCGATGACTCCATGTCATCATTGTCAAGTGAAGAGAGAATAAAATTTCACAACTTAATATAGCGTGCGAGGTGATAGAACAGATAGAACCTAAAATATGCATGTAAAAAGTGACAAATTTAGGTAAGTGACAAATTTAAATAAATAGTTTTGCGCGTATGGAGTCTGATTGTGTGTTCAAGTATTGCCAGACTCCATACGCGCAAAACTATAAACTATATCTAAATGTGTCACTTTTTACTACATGCATATTTTATGTTGTACAGCCGCCACAGAACGCAGTTCTAATTTTTGATTACTGCTAGTTTGAATATTAAACGTATTCAAAGAGACACAATAGCGCTAATTGTGATACGTACACATTTCTTTCCATTTTTTGTGGGAAGTCAGTAAACAAGATATGAATAGGCCATTTTCGATATATTAAAATTCTAACATGGCTCCGAGGCTTGGGGGAATAAAACAAAAGAAATCCCATCGAGGATAAGAGATGAATAATTAATTTCTTTTGTTTTATTCCCCCAAGCCTCGGACGCATGTTAGAATTTTAATATATCGAAAATGGCCTATTTTAAATTAAACAACCGTAGTTCAATGTCAAAAAAGGACAACTAAACGAACAAAATTTTGGCTGAAAAATTAAACAACAACTTCAGGATGCGTTATTGAATCCTGAATGACTATTTTCAGGAAGAGCGCTTTTGAAAACTAGACCTGGATTTTATGTCATTATCTCGAGTGACACGCGTAACAAAATTAACCAAGGTAACGGTACACAGCTGAAAATCCCGAACATGATGGTGCTCAATAGAAGTTTTTCTTCTAATGGAAAACTGCATTATAACATAATACAGGGATATAGTATAATTTGATCAGTAATGAAACAGAAAGTCAAGTAACTCTTTTAATATCCTAAATGAGTAGAGTTCTACTAGTATGCTAATGCAAATGCTGTAATCTGATTGGCTGAGCCATTGCACACTATCAGCAACAAATTGTAACACTATCCAAATATGGTCATGATGTTCTCGATATCTGTCATCCGTAGGTAACCGATATCCGGCGATATACGTAGCTTCGTACGTGGGAAGAAAAAGTGAAGTGACAAAATGTCGACAGAGAGATTTAAAAATGTTACGCTGTTTTGTTATCAATTTGTTGAATAATAAAACAATTATCCTGCTCAATCTCGCCGCGGAATATCCTCTGATTTTAGCCGACTCGGCCTACGGCTAAGTATCAGACGATATTCCGCGCGATTTTGCAGGATAATTGTTAACCATTTGTTTACCTCCGAGCAACTCGGGCAAAAATGGCTTCCCGGTTTGCATCCGTGACAAGCGAAGAAATTATCCAAATTAATATTTTGTGGTGGATATTTTTGCGGTGGATATTTACCAAGCCGCGAATTAAAGCGGCTCAGTAAATATCCACCGCTAGCCACCGATACTTAAGTGAACAGTTATTCACGGTGAGACAGCATAGTCGACTGCAGCCCTTACTACTGGCTTGTACAGTACAAGGTCCTTGACAGAAGAAAGCTGACCAGAGCAAACAAACAATGTCATAGTCAGAGACCTCTGCTAAAAATAACCGGAACAATCGTGGAATAATTTTGCCGATTACGTTTCTAAATGCTTACATATAATTTACTCTTGTTATTGCTCCTCCAACCTAATTTGAAAACGCTTCCTTTGCGTTTTAGGCGGGACGAATACATTTTGAAAACGGAACTCTACGAAAACGGAGGCTTGGCACTAATATTGGAGAGGAAGAAAATCTCAACCCAGAGAGAGGTTTCAAATGGTAAAAGACAAAGTTGGAGCTTTAGGGATATGGCTTTCGACCAACCCCGAAACTACTATAGAAGCTAAATATAGCGAAAAACTAACTAAAGTAAGAAATAGCTTAAGGTGGCTGAAAATGAGCAGTGCACTTTCTGCCAAAATGATACGGAGACTCTCATTCACCTCTTCTGGACTTGTAACGTATCCACTCTTTTTTGGCAAGATTTTTAGCAATGGACAGTTAATCGTGGAGAACTTTCAAATACTATTAACTTAACGGCATATCTAGTACTGGGATTGAATCTAAATAAGAACAAGAGA
>CM042759.1:504751-517087 GCA_022496165.2 Catalaphyllia jardinei
TGGAGAATACAAGAAGATACAAGTTCAAGAAAAGATACAGAACCACATTGCATCATTCCGTCACACAAAACACAGGAACTCTACTGAACTCAGCAAACATATCTGGACTCTTAAAGACAACAATATTCACCACTCAATTTCATGGCGTATCATTTCATCTCGCTCATCCTACAACAGCTCCAGTAAAAGATGTAATCTCTGTCTTAAAGAAAAATTTTTTATCATCTTTCGACCCGATCTTTCATCACTGAACAAACGTAACGAACTTGTATCTTCTTGTCACCACAGAAACAAAGCGTTGCTACGTAACAACTAAACATCTGAACATTTAAATTCTCCGCTGCAGTAGTTATGTAACTTTTGTAAGAGCGTGGTTACAACCGCACCGCAGTTCTTGTTTGCAAAGGAGTTGATTGAACTGGAAACTTTCAGAATCAAAGTAGCTATAGTGATTGTATGGAGGGCATCAAAGTGCAGGTTAATTAACCACGCAGCCGGAGGCATGCACGGGTCATGTTCGGCCTTTGGTTTATTTTATTTTTTTTCTAATTTTGTCTGTGACCAGCGCAAAATCCTACTCGGCCAATTGTCATCACCAGATGATGTCATCATCAGCCAATTACAGGCCATTTCTCAGCTCTTTTCGTCATATCCCCCCTCAGGAGCATTTTGTCAAGTCTGGTGTCAGCCATGGAATGCGCTGATCCCGGCGGTGATAAATAAGATCATGTTTACTGGAATGCCCTTATGGTGATAAATAAGATCGTGTTTACTTCGCCAGAAGCAATGGTGGAGTTTTCTGGGGAAAAAATAAAACCTTGGCACTTGTCAAAACCAAATGCAAATATATCTTCGTTTGAAAGGTCAATTATGATACATTTTCTCCTTTAAGCTAGGTAAACAAAAGTCTCCGATTGCAAATCACGCAACCACACTATGCAAAGAATGTGAAATAAAATCTCTTACAAACCCAGGCACTGAGCCAACTTTGAATCATGCAATCTCTATTGTTCCAATCTTAATTGTTTCCAGGTAATGTTTTCTCGCAAAACGTTGCTAAATATTACGTAGTGTTTTTGTGAGCGCCAAAGAGTTAAAAGAGCGCGGTTTTAAGTTTTTTAAACTTCTTGTTAATTCATGCTCTTGATCTTGCTGCCTCTAGTATTTCTAGATCTGCAATTATACTGTTATTTATTTTGTTTCAGGTGGCAATGTGCTATTGGACAAGCATCAAATGAATGTAAAACTTGCTGACTTTGGCATCTCAAAGATTATGACTGTAAGGGACCATTACTGTTTGTTTGTTTGTTTGTTTGACTGACATTGATGGCTTATTGTAACAGCCTTGAAGTATTTCCAGCACCATTTTATAATATGTATGCCTAAGATCTGACTCAGGCAAAGACTTCTATGACCAACGTTTAACTTTAAGGTGGTTGAATGAGGGGTGGTGGCCAATATATATTAGAGGGCACATCTATGAAATTCCATCTATGAAATTCCTTCAGCTTCCCCTAACCAAGACAATGAGTGGTCCCTTTATGACTATACTTGGTAAGAACCGTAATGCTAGAATATCTATATGTACAAACCCCACTACATTCAGTCCATGATGGTATTATCACAGGCTAATGTTCTCCCTGTACAAGTCTCACATTTGGTGAACAAGATAAAATGTAGTCTCTTTTTTTAGTTATTCCAGCTCTAGTGTTTGTATTTTTTCTTTGTTAATGGTGAACTGAAGAAATAGAGAAATGAACAAACAAACAAATATATTTGTTTTGAATCGGTACAGGACCTAGGAACTGCAACTGGGAGTCGGCTGACTAAGAATGCCTTAGCCACCATCCAGTGGGCAAGCCCTGAGTTACTTGCCTGCGATAAAGTTGGATTTGAAACTGATATATGGTAAATAACAATATTGTGACTATAGAAATAAAGTTATTATTATTATTATTATTATAAAACCCAAATACTGGAAATGTCTACAGACACAAAAGGGGACTAATACTACATAAAAAATATTTTGAATTTAATGTTCGAAGAAGCTAAAGGCGAGATATACACATGTGGCGGGAACCACATAGTATTTTGCACTAGAAAAC
Source organism: Catalaphyllia jardinei (assembly GCA_022496165.2). Classification (NCBI taxonomy): domain Eukaryota; kingdom Metazoa; phylum Cnidaria; class Anthozoa; order Scleractinia; family Caryophylliidae; genus Catalaphyllia; species Catalaphyllia jardinei. The sequence continues at coordinate 506,857 of CM042759.1, forward strand.
TGTTGTCCGAGATAAGTACTTAAAACAAAGATATTAAAGTATTTGTACCTACACATCGGTTCCCACTTGAACTCAAAAGCCAAGGGTGACTTAACCAACTTGCCATTACTAAGGCGCCCCAATCAAGGTGAAAACTAACGAAGACCAAGAGCTAGTGGCAAGATGCCTCTATTTTGTACTGAGTATTTCCACGTGTAAAGCTAATGACGTAACACTAGATAAACAAAATTAATGAATCAGAAAGATCACTTGTAATCACTATGGAAATAGTTGAGTCATGTTCTGGTGTCCTTTACAGCTGTGATCTAATACTGAACAGATGCACTGCAAAATAAAATCTACTTGCTTCACTGATATAATATTTAAACAACAGAAATGTTAATGACATAATGAGGAAGGGATGGATGGATGGAAGGAGGGAGGGAGAAAGAAAGGAATGGATGAAGGTAGGGTGGGGAGGGAGAGGTAAGGAAGGTACGGGGAGGCATGGGGGAGAAGCAAAGGAGCTACAGTTGTAATATGAACAGGAATTAAGTTTTATTGAACCCTGATTTTTTCAAACCTCCTAATAACTCAAACCAAGAGTTGTTCCCTCTCCTAAGTCGAACAACGTAATTTCACCCCTGTTTTTTTTTTTTTGCACCAATTTTTGTTTCCCTTGAACTGCATGGAGGTTCGAAAAATTGGGATTCTACTATAATGTCTTGAGGCTTTGCAGTTTTAGTGTTACCACATTCATTGTGGTAACACTAAATGTGTACCTGCTTGCTTTCTTGGCAAGGTTCTTATTATTTTAATTTGGCCTTGATACACACAGGAGTGTTGGGTGTACTGTGATAGAAATGCTGACAACCAAACCACCTTTAAATGATTTACTATTACCTCAAATAATAGCCAAGATAGGAAGCGTTCAGGTAGAACCACCTCCAGACTGCACATCAATAGCGTTTGGATTTATTAAGGAATGCCTAAGGTATGTGCTGTTCCAAAGATATTTTGAAAATGCTAACATTATTTTTTAATAATTGTTCCTTGAGCCCTTGTCCCCCACCCAGAGGGTTGTTGGGGGGGGGGGGGGGTACTTCCAGAAAAATTGGGTGGAAAAGCTGTGATTTTCCTTATCCTATTTATGACCTGACCAAAACTTTGGTAGCCTTTTTAAGACATCCCCCTAAATCAGTATGCAGATTCAGACCTGTCTTGTAATTAGTTCTCTAGTTCAGACTGACGTTTAACCAATTCAAGTCTAGAGTGCAAAAACATAACCTATTTGAGACCGGCAATAGCACCAAAATCTACACCCTATTTATGACCCTCATTGCCAACTAGGAAGTAAGTTGCAATTTTAATGTGTCTTGTATTGTTTCTTTTTTAGTGCAAGGGACGTTCGTCCATCTGCTGCTAAGCTGTTAGAGGAAGATCCCTTTGTGAATTTTACAGAAGAAGAACAGAGTCGACTGGCTTGGCTGTTCAGCTGATGTTCAGGGTATAAAAAGGATCACCACTCAACGATAAATTATGACAGCTTAAATGAAGGTGGTACTGTGATAAAGCCAGTGAAGAGAAGCACTAAAGCTAATGTGCAAAGCCATTGTAATAGATATAGTTATTGTGCGGATGTCGTGGCTACTAAATGATAACCAGAATCACAATAGGACTTGTTATTGATCTTATGACTTGTCATGTCACGCAGTCCTGCGTGACGAGCTTAAAGAGCGTTGCGTGACTAGTGTCCGTCGCTCTTTCATGACATTTTGTCCAGGATGAATTGTCATACTGGATCAGATATGAATGTTTTGATAATAATTCTAAAAAGAAACAGTTAACAAAGGTGAAAAATAACACGGGGGCTTTTCTCTCTAGAAACAGTTATATAGCGTTTTCCATGAAATAGAAATTACATTTTCAGAATTTAAGGCTTGTGTACTGAGTTGGAGAGTCACCATTTCTTGAGTCTGATCTGTTTGGAAAATGCTTGTCTTAAAAAAAAATAAATTTGTTTTGAAAATAGACAGCAGAAAGTGTCAATGAGACAACTTTTCCGGACGGTCCCGAGCTTGGCCGGCTCTTTGCGAATGGTCCCGAGCTCTTCCTATCCTCTCCGAGATGTTCCTTGGCCAAACCGGTAAACGCACAATTCAGAGGTGGGAAGGCAGAGGGGTGGGTGGGGCTCATAGTAGAAATTTATCGCGAAATTTCGTGTAACGGACGAGTTGAAACTGAACTGAGAGTTGTATTTTTTTTAATTCAGTAAACACTCTAATTTAATTTAGTAGACACTCTAGTGTTCTAGCACAAATCCTAACATCTGATTAGTTCTCTCACCGTTATCTCTTGGTTGATTATGGGCATCCTAAAAATAGTGCGCCCGCGTTGACTCACCGGTAGCTATTTCCTGTGCTCTTTTAATTATTCCACGACATAACTATGTACCACAAATGCAATTAACCACTTGCCCAAGGTAACAACAGATCGATAACCGATCCTTAATGGATGATTTTTTATGCAATTATTAAAAACTCGTAGATATCTTACTCACAGTTTGCATTCAAAACAGTCCTGCGCTTTGTCTGCATTTACTGCTTTCGTATTTTTTAGTTTCCTTTCGTTTCGGGCAATATCCACTGAAATAACCACTTTTGGTGTTAACAATTTGATAAAAGGAAACTCGCCATTGGCAGTGATCTTCATTGAAGGCAGTAAATATTTGTGATACCACTCGATAAGTCTAATGAAATTCTGTTGATGCCCAAATCACGAAACCTATGCCTAAAACATTTAAAATGAAGGTGGCAAAATTTCATGCTAGATAGTTAACGGAATTTTTCCGACTCTGATGACGATCTCGCAGCGGAGCTCGACGTTGGCTCACGGAGAAATTGAATTCATGACGGAAATCGATTTAACGATTTTAAATTGCAGTTGCTTATGACCGTAAAAATCTGTTATGTTCTCTCTCAGCTGACATTTTTCTTCCCTTGGCCTTTCTCGGCAATTAAGTAATAAAATATCAATTCTCCACATTCCCGTGACATTTCATTTTTCCTGACACTTGAAAAATGTAAAATATTAACTTTGTTTTGGTTTCAATGCAAGATTTTATACCAAGGTGTTGGAATGAAATCTTCTTGAGAAAACCATACTGGGAGTCATTGAGAAGAGACTTTTAAAATGGTGATACCTGGTTTGATTTGAGCTTTTCAGCACTGACAGGTGGAAAGAAACTATTATTGTAAATATTTCCCAATCTAAAGCTGTTTCCTGTGCTTGGCAACCAATTACGTCACTGGTTATTTTAAAAGACAGCGAACTCATTTACAGGCAGGAAAAGCGAACGAACATGGGTGAGAAACCGCCGCCGCCATACCCTGATCAGCAACCGCCTGCTCCGGCGTTTCCACAGCCTGTATATAACCCGACACAACCTAGTTATCCACCTCAGCAACCTGGTTATCAACCGGCCGTCGCTGGTTATCCCACTCAGCCAGGTTATCCCGCGACAACTACTACAACGATTATTCAACAGCCAGCGACGCAGATACTTGCCATTAACTTCGGTGACGTCCCAGTAGCCATGACTTGCCCGAACTGCCGAGCAAACATTGTTACAGCGACTACCTTTGTTACTGGGACTTTAACATGGCTGGCTTGCCTTGGGCTGTGTGTTATTGGGTATGTGTTGTGAGATAATGATATTTATTTTCGTTTTAGTCGCTATATATTCCACGCGTTTTCTAAAAAATGAATGATGTTTAGGATTCAAATTAAATATGAAAGTATTCTGTTTTGTGACTCGATATCTCTTGCAAGAGCTCGGTTTTTCTTTTCTTTACATCAGATCCATAAGCTATTGTGAACAGAAACAACATTTTATACAGATGCAACAGTTACGTGCCGTGTTAAATTTTAATGATTTTCATCCTCCATAACGCTTAACTTTTCTCCGAATATTCCAGCGACCAATTTTATTTTCTTCTGGTTTCACCGATGGCAAGTGCAAAACAGTCAAAGCAATTTTCGAAATTTTGTAGGCTTATCCGTGTTCATGTGAAATAACACGCAAACTGGCCACATGGACTCTACCTTCAGTGGACTTCCGCGAAACAACCTCATGACATGACATTAATGAACTTGATGTTGTGGTTATAAACAACGCTTTTTACTTCCTTGGTAGGAAACCTGTAAATTATTTTCGTATCGATTTAGACAGGCGGATTTAGCCGGTTGGTTTCATTTCCGCCTGAAAATTGTCAGGTTTTGCGGTCACTCAGTTGTAGAGATATATGCATTAGTTTGAGAGCGTTTGTAAAAATCGCTGGCAGATTTTATGAAGCTTAACAGCTTTTAAATTTGAGATTGAAAGGTTGAAAAAGGTAGGGTTGGATTAAAATAACAAAGACTAACCCGACACTCGAGGGTCGTGCGCGGAATATTCTTAGGAAGTGACACCGTGCACTAAAGTTCATCATTAACAGGTGCTATAGTTGTACTTAATTTGTCGAATCAGACTACAGAACGCATTGCATATTGAATCAACGCGGATTTCCAAATCAATGTTCTGCAATTGGAGTACTTAAACCGTACGAAAATATGAAAAAGTAAAAAATCGCTCCAACGTTTCTCTTCTAATGAACTGCGTACAGTGTATAGGACACATTATACGTTGTAACATGACGTACTGGACAAATATTAATACAACATATGCTTGCTGTAATCGTATTACTACTTACTACCACGGTCAGTTAAAACCTGTCTTGTCTTTACAAGCCGTAATTTAGATTTTCAAAGTGAAGGGTGGAAAGATTTCCGTTTTAGTAATAGAAAAATGTTGTAAAACTTAACCGTATACTTTCTCATTTTCTTAAAGATGTGATGCTGGTTGCTGTCTGATTCCATTTTGCGTTGATCCTTTGAAAGATGTCATTCATACATGTCCCTCGTGTTTAACACAAGTTGGGGTGTTTCGCAGAATGTGAAAGGCAGATGTCCAGCATTCCATGACCTCTCATTGAAGACCTTTTAACTAAAATAGATTAGACTTGCGTAAAAAAAAGGTGCTTAAATCTTATAACTAGATCTTCGGGGTTGTTTTCCGCCATTTATCTCAGACAAGATGACAAATTAGTTCCGACCCCTTTTGTTGTGTATGCGCAGAAACAAATGCTTTGTTCAACATATCGTCATTCAACGTTGAAGTCATTTTTTAAAACCCAAGTCAGTGTAGTTACTAACGCTAGAAATTCTTGTAAATTCATCGGCCAATTTTCATCATCAACAATGTAACAAAAAGGCCACAAACATTGTTCAAGCTGCTGTTATATCGCAACGACTAAACAAGTCGACGAGAATAGGTACTTTTCAGCTACGCTTAAGTAAAATCCAACATATTTCGATGCGGTTTCGAGGTAAACGAACACGTCCCACCAGATAAGCAATTTATTATGAAAATCAGGCGTAATTAAAAAAAATGCATGCATAAGAATAAAGTTTCATTAAAGTCATGATTAAAAAGAAACTTTTGTCTCTATATGTAGCATAAGTCCTGTCAGTTTTTCCGTATCCGTTTTTCCACCACCTTCTCCCATTTGAAACTTAACCCATGCTCTGAATATCATTCGGTGACTCTGTGATATTTAGATCGACGGACTCAAGTACAACCTCGACTCCAAGCTCTCTCGTCGTTTGCTTGTCTTGTCATTGGAAAGAGAGACAAGGGAGCCAAAGAAGAGAGACGATGAACGCATACGATAAACGTTGCCAAAGTGCGGAACTTGATATAATCAACGGTCATTCTGCAATTTATGTTCGTCGGCTCTTGGGCTGGCGTTACCTATCTTCGCTATACAGTGCTGATGAATCCCAAGAAGGACTAAACAGCAGCTGTCCACTGCTGCGAACCTGCTTTATTGGTTTTTGTCGTGTTGGTGGTATTCACGTCTTTCACGTAGTATCAGCCTTGCAGTCTCAAAGGTCGTTTACACGGCAGAAAAACTTGGTTCCGGACCTGCCAAAAAAGTAGTACGGACCTATATCTTTTGTAAAGAAACATTGGAGTTTTCGCAGGGCCATAGGCGCATATGGCCCGGCGGCCTTTCAGTGTTGTTTGTCTTTAAAGAAGAGAGAGCTTGAGATCGAGGTTGACTCTTACATTGCCTTGCATTTGCAGGGGATGGGTTAGTCAAGTGATGTTTAAATTCAATACACTTACCTGATCTTTCGGCAATTAGCTACTTTATTATATCTCTAAGTTAGTACGCGCGCTGTGATTGCTCAATTTAGCTGCACGGATCGCTAAAACTGTTGCGTGATTTATCGCCAGATTTTCTCAAGTTATCTAACAAATAAAAGTTTAAAACTTTCTTTTATTCTAAATTGTGTACTAAAGCGTGCTAACGACTTAAAAAGGATATCAAATTGATTCGTTTTGCTTTCGACCAGTGCTTCAGAAATTTGAAGCCGTTCCCCATGAATGGAAATCGTTCCCGAACCCTTCAGACACACAATAGAGATAAAATAAATATCTCACTAACCTCGTCTTTTCGGTACGTACCGTAAGTTAGGGATCCTCGTTTTTCCCCTACGATTTATGGCCCGGGCGCTTCGCGCTTGGGCCATAAATCGAAGGGAAAAAACCTCGGTCCGTAACTTACGGTACGGACCTCGAACTCGGTTAGTAAGAGGTATCTACCACCCTGCCGTTACACAAGGACTGACAATGTCACGTGAACAATCTTGCATTTCCCGCTGAGGATGAAAGATTGCTTCGTTGAAACTCTGCCTTGATAATGACCTAGAAAACCTTTCTTTCTGTTCATTTTCCCTGAATTTACATTGTCAGCTCGGGCCATCTGTGGGTTTCAGTGTGGCATTAGGATGATTGTACCGTGGAACAGAATAAATTTTGATGATTAATCAGTTTTTGTATCTTTGAATGTTGAAGTGAACGCTACCAAATAAAATTCATTTTCAAAATGAGCCTGAACTGTTTAAAAACTCAGCGTAATCGTGTACTTGAAAAATGACCTAATCCAGAGGGGTTCGCATGGACTCCATTTAAACAAAGGAAATGCAAAGTTGCAGCAGAATAAAGCGTGAAAAATTTGTGACGTGTTTGTAGCTGATTGGTCTACGATAATTTTCCATATTCATAATGACTATTGCTGACCTGAGGTGCTTGTTTGTCATTTTGAGATGTCTGTCGTCGGAGTAAGTTGTGTACTGTTCCCTTTTACACTCACTTTGAAGAAGAAATGGTGTCGGCGTTTCGGGAAGAGAAGTCGATTGACAGCCATTTCTGCCAATGGTTAGTATCAGTTTCTTTGCATTCCACCTCATTCCTAAGGTAATATTTCAACTAAAATACCGGCTTCAAGTCATTCCGGCTACCACGTGCGTTTGGGAACTCGTGTTGAACCTCAGAACAACCGAACGGCTTTCTAAGAATGTAAACGAGACGTAGGTTCTTAACGGTTTTTTCGACTTGGCTTTCTTTATGAAAGTCACGTTTCTTTCGCATCAAGTCAATATTAATAATTAAATAGGAAAAAAATTATTTCATTGCCCGCTCGTATACAAACAATTCACTGTTACTTCTTTACTTCTCGTTTACTTGTTTGTTTCCACATTTGGGTTTGTTCCTTATGCAATTTTTATCTATTCTATTTCCAGGGCGTAAACGACTGAAGACAAGAAAGGTAAGAAAGTCAAGCAAACACAATGAGATGAAAAACGATTCGAGCAGGAAGGATGAAGGCAAAGTTAAGAATAGTATTTCAGAATTTGGTTCAATTGAAATCTCTCCGCGATAAGAAATGGCAGTACTACAGAAAATAGTCAAGATAAAATCGTTTTGTAATTTTTTTCATCGAAGTGACAAATTTAATTCAGTGGTGATTGTTAATAACTCTGCCATTTTCGACGGAAAGGTTTCAAGCGCTTTCGAGCAATAATTGAGAGAACATGTTTTCAAATTATGGGGAGTTTTATTTCTTTGCTCATGCGATTATGAACTTGATCAAACTGTATTTTATCGGGTCGGCAGGTGCATGATGTATTACATGTATTTTGACAAAGTCGAGTGACATTTACTATTTTCCGGAAATTCCAAATTGTTGTACAATCGCTTAACTCTCCCAAGTTTGAAAATGTGTCACAAGGCATGACGCTTTTAGAGTATCTTTTTAAGGTGGCGCTGCATGTGAATGGAAAATCGTGATAGTAACAACTGGTTACGTGATCGTGTCAGTCATAAATTCCAATTTGATATAAACTGAGTAAACAATTCAACGCTGAACATTCTAATATGTCTTTTTCTCCAAAATCACATAAAGCTCTAAGTTTTACGAAGGAGAGGAGTTTGAGTTTGTGAATTGTCCGCTGGAGGTGGAAAATTGTTGTTGTTGGAGAATTATTTCTAGTTTTCAAATCTTAGCATTTTCATATACGAAATTAACCATCGATTCTTTGACTTGCAGTTGAATAGACGTGAACATTTATATTTTTTTTCTTATTTTTTCCTTGGGTTTAATTCATCTGATGTGAATTCTATTTGTTAAAGAGTAATTTCCTTGCTCAAAATTAATCCAAGAGTCGTTAACGATTCGTTAGTAAATCTGAATTCAGTTGTTCGCAACCTAATTCAAGTTGATTTTAGAACCTTTGAGACAATTGTTGACATGATCACAGCATATTATTTATTGCTTTCTTTGTTTTGTTCGTCTTTTTTATTAAAGACCCAGGTGAACTGAAAATGCTGCATGCAGCTTACATAAACGTTTAAAACTTAGTGTCCAGCACTGAATTACTAATTTCTTCTGGTGTTTTCTTAGTCATTTGAAATTATGAATTACTTGAAATTAATTCAGGAGCCGTTAACGATTCGTTTGTAATACAAATCTGAATTTGTTCGCAACTTCAATCACTTTTTTTTATTTTTGAACATTTGAGGCATTTGTTGACATGATTTGTTGACATGATCAACATATTGTTCAATGCTTCCTTCGTTGTTTTGATCGTCTTTCTGTCGTTTTTGGTCTTTAGTAAAAAGCGCGAACATATTTAAACCTATATTTCATATTGCCATGCAGAGCCACCTTGAAAATAAATAATTGTAGAAGAGGATATTGAGTTTCTGGATTGATCTTCGTTTCCTATTGCTTTATTTCGGGAGGGAAATAATCGCAAACAGGTCAATCAGAACCATATATCCTGTTGTGTAACTTTCAGCGAGGCTGTATTTAATTATGTCTGGTATCAAGCAACTATTACCATGAGCGCATTTCAAATTGTAAGCCCAATCTCCGATCTTTCAAATGTTTCGGCCTGAAATTGTTCTTTAATATATATCCAGTTTTAGGAATGCGGCTTCAATTGTCTGGATGTTCTAAAATGTTAAAGCTAATTTTTGGACTGACCATTTTGACGGAAAATACTCGCGAATAAATTTGTCGCTTTTCAAAAGTTTGTAGCTCTAAATGTTTGATTGTTCTAAATGATTTTGCTTTCGTCCGCAACTGACAGTTAAATTTACTAAAAGTATTTACTATCACATCTTTGATTTTCAACACTTAGCTCCAATTACCTGATTCTTTGATAATTTTACCGCTATCCTTCTGTTCACTGTCACATTATATCTATTACCACGAACGCAACTTCAGTTGTCTTTTAAAACTTCATCGCTCTCATTTGCTACGGACCAAAAATTACCAAGCGTTTGATCACATCTGCCCGTAGCTTTACTGCTTTTCGAAGCTGTAGTGTGAATTTTCTGATTTTTCCCAAAATGTTAATGCTTTCGTTCGGAAATGACAAAGTTTTCATACCAAAAAAAAAATTACTGAAACCATACAATGTTCATGTAATACATTTTGAAGCTTGATAACCAGACATTAACCATTATACCTCGCTGGAAGTAATTTCTAGAAGATACCGAAGCAAGCCATGAATTGTTTTTTAACTGCGTAATTTGTCTGGTTTTGCTTTTTCATCTCGGCTAAAATTGACGGAAGCTCTGAAATTTTTCAAACGCCAGCACAAGATTAAAGTTTTCGCGTTTTTTTTTTCCATTTCATAAAAGTAATCTGGTTTATGGCTTGCTTTTGTTATCTTCTTGAAATATAATGCATGATGATATCACGTGAAATAGTTAAGCAGTGAATTACTAGCAGCTAAAAATCTATGTACAGAAATGAGACGAGCCAGTTAAAATATCAACAACTGAAACGTTTCTGCA
>CM042759.1:517487-572487 GCA_022496165.2 Catalaphyllia jardinei
TTCCAATTTTCCCGCCAAAAGTCTTAGTATATATAGGGCGAATTTTTTGGTGACACCTTTGTAATTAATTTAATTGAATTTCAATAAACTAATTAAAGAATACTTAGGGGTTATTTGATTTGTCACTATTTAATAGTTATTTGATGTCAATAAAAGAAACAAAGACAAAACAAGTTTGTGTTCAATTTTATTACTATTAAGTGAATAAAATAATACTTTTTACAATGATAAGAGAATAAGAAATAAAATTGACAGAAAAAAATGATCGTCATAAAATTTTAAAAAAGCACATGCGTATTTTTCCAAGTCTTCTGGCGGGAAATAAAATATTTAACAAGTGTCGACAAAGTATTTTTTCAAAAAAAAAAAAGTTGGCGCATGCGTACTTTAGGCGCCCGTATTTTTTCTAAGTTTTTTGGCGCGAAAATTAAAAAAATTGACAAGCCTTACTCTTAAAGTGGATTAAGGCAGTCAGGACAATGTTTGACATTACTTAATGAACAAGCGAAACTAATTTTGTACAAAAGTAACTCTGTATGAAGCGAGAATAACTCGACAAACTTAGCAGCAACATGTTTTTTATTCTGGTTTCAAGAAAACTTTTTAAAATTGCTTTTGGTTGAAAGAAAACAAGCAAAAAGTTGTGATTCTAAACACGAATGCCAACTAACTAAAAAATTGCTTCTGAAGGAAAATCAGACTTTCAAAGCTCATGATACAACAACTCGGTGAACACTAGTGTTGCGTTACTCAAACGGCAGTTGAGAATATGCCAATAAAGTTTTACACACGAATTACTCAAATTCAGGAAATGTTGTTGCAGTTTAACTGCCAACTCAGGAAATAAAGAAAAAAATTTGATACCCTGTTGCCTTGCCTAATCAAGCCAACAAAATATCAAAAGGCACTTTACAATTTTTATTTGCTAATTTAACTCTTGTTGCAATGCCGTGTACTGAAATTCCTGCACAAAGCCTTCTTTTAAAATATTCTCAACAGCCGCCGCTAATATAACGCAACATCACTAATGTTTAAGAGTCACGCAATCCACCAAGCTCTCGCATCGTGAACAAAGTCCATGGAAAAAATCCTGTCTTGCGCGTCCTACTGTTTGCCGGTTTTAAAAAGAAATCTCTAAATCTGTCTTACTTTCGTTCCTTGCATACTATGTCTAGTCCTAAATGTCCTCTGGTCCTCTTAATATTGCCCCCAGTGTCTTGTCTTGCCTTTGCCTTCATCTTCCAGCAATCATCTGGTCACGGAGAAATCCTGTAAAAAAAAGAAAAAACTTTATATATAACGATAACATTTGTATTTTATTTGCAGTTTACACCATATACATTGGCTTCAGAATTCCCATATTGAGGGCTGTCTTAATTCTATCACCTATTTGTTTGATAATGAACTGATTTTGTAAGATAACAGATCAGAAAAACTTGGCACTAATAGAACAATTTCGATATATCTAAATTCAGAAAATTGGGCTATTCGCAGTAACTATTAGTAAGAGTAATTTAGGAAATAAATATGTCTTTTGAGAACTTCTTGTGGGTGTAAACATCTAAAGCACTTTTCATAAGATTTGGAAACTGCAGGAAACATTGTGACTCACTCAAATATGTCTCCTAATATGTGCTTCCCTTAAACAGTGAAGAATAAAGCTGAATATTTTTCAGACCAGTTAGTAGAGCACAGCACAAGTTTCAAACCCAATAATAGTAATGCCAGTAGTGGAATTAATGACAACAGTGCACCTGCAAGGGTTTTTGATTCAATAACTGCTGTTTGACCAGTATTACCCAGGGCAGAATAGGCCATTTGCAGCTACATAAGCCATCACGTGACCTACTTTTCGTAAAATTATGGGCTGCAACTTTAAGAATGCTACAAATGGAATAAAAAACATCAAAATGGCCAAGTTTGAGGCCCGTGGCATTAAAGAACGAGATTTTATGATGGTTTGAATTTTAAAAAAGCTAAAAAAATTTGTATGGAAAAAATTGCTGGAGAGCAAGAGCATCATTTCCAACTCTAAATTTTCCAAAAATTCAAACCGACGTATAAACTAATTCTTTAGTGCTAGGAACTTCAAACTTGGCCATTTTGGTATTTTCATTATGCTCTTTCTATTTCTGGCATTCTTTAAGTTATAGCCCATAATAGGTAATATTATGAAGAAAATTGTGGTCACGTGACCCCAGCTGCAAAGGGCCTATTAACCAGGCTGTCTCAGCAACAATAACCACAGGCGTGCCAAACTCACGATTCGAGGAATCAATCAAATATTAATGATTTATGTATGCGTATCGAGTGAGACGTGACTGACTTACGTGCGCGGTGTTGTGTTACACATTGGGCCGTTGAGAATTTGAGTGCTCTACAAGGCATTGTATGGAATTTATAATAACGAAGGATAAAATCGCGCAATGAAATAAAATATTACTTTTTCTGAATGAAATTAAGTAAATAAACTCACCTTGCCTGATTTCTGTTGTCCACTTGGCCTATTTCTATTTTTTGGGGGGTTTTCAGGTGTTTGCCGTAGCTTTCTATAGACGAAGTCAAGGCTGGACACTGCTGTTTCGAAAGACCTGAGCCACAAGGCTGTTTTTTCGCTGAAATTCAAATCCGCTGCTTGATTTTTCCCTCCAACGCAAAGAAGGATAGTTCATTGGTCCCCTTTTTTGGTTGGCTTGGAAAAATCTTAAAACTTTCCGCTCCAATTCGAACAATTTTTGCTTCACTGCTGGAGGTTTCAACTTTCTGGTGCATCGTGTGACCATCCAACGAACTACAGCACAGTTTAAAATCAACATTAGCGACCGCTCCTGCATGACAAATGTGACTTACCGGATGGGTGCACAGTCTGGGGATAGGATTGTATTTTAACAGAAATGTGCACCTGTCCGGTAAGTCGCATTTGTCACGCAGGAGCAGTCGCTAATGTTGATTTTCAAACTTTGCCATAGTTCATTGGATGGTCACACGATGCGCCAGAAAGTTAAAACCTCCGGCAGTGAAGCAAAAATCGTTCGAACTGGAGCGGAAAGTTTTAAGATTTTTCCAACCGGACCAGAAAAGGGGACTAATGGACTATCCTTATTTGTGTTGGAGGGAAAAATCAAACAGCGGATTCGAATTTCGAAGAAAAAAACGGCCTCGCGGTTCAGGTCTTTCGAAACAGCAGTGTCCAGCCTTGACTTTGTCCATAGAAAGCTACGGCAAATACCTGAAAATCCCCCAAAAACGACGAAATAGGCCAAATGGACAACAGAAATCAGGCAAGGTGAGTTTATTTACTTAATTTCATTCAGAAAAAGTAACATTATATTTCACTGCGCAATTTTATCCGTTATTATTATAAATTCCATACAATGCCTTGTAGAGCACTCAAATTCTCAACGGCCCAATGTGTAACACAACACCGCGCACCTAAGTCAGTCACGTCTCACTTGATACGCATACATAAATCATTAATATCTGATCGATTCCTCAAATCGTGAGTTTGGGACGCCTGTGCAATAACAATATTGAAAAGCTTCCCTTTTGTGTCTACTGTACAATATTTGCAATAAAAAAACTTGCTCTCTTAATTTAATTTTGCTCTGGCAACTGATAGAACAAACTACATGTATCTGGTAACAACAAGAACATTTCAAAAACTGAGATACGTCCTAAATGTTTGAAGACAATCCAACAAATTTTGACTCTAATTTGAAAAACAAAAATCATTCATAGTTTTAATTATTGTCTCAAGGAATTACACATTTCAGAAAGTTTCTCCTTCAACATACAAAAAATACCTTTCCAGCAAAATTTCTAATTTTCTCACTCGGGAATATTCAAAGAAAGCTCTGCTTCTTCTTTAATTTCAGTGAGCCATCAGTGGTTAAAAGAAACGTCTCTAGATCAGAAATTATTACTTTTTTCTTTTCAAAGTTAAAATTGGAGGTCATAAAGAATGAAGAGATCATAAAGAATGAAGAGATACATGTACCGTGATGGCATGATAGCAGTGTTGATAAGAATGCTCATAATAAAACCTGATTTCACAATTACTCAATTAAAAACATCCATAGGTTGTCAGAAATCATGTTGAGATATCACACCAACTGTAAAAATGTGAGCCATGAGTTTAAAGCACGGATTAATTTAAAATCCAAGCATACCTTACTCACATTCATCCTCTGATACATGTATATAGTCTGTCACTGGTTATGATGTCACAATTATATACTACGTACAGTATGATAAGGCAGGAACATTGTTCGCCTACTGGACAAGTAATATTTTAGTCCTTGTGACCTCTCACGCAAAAACATTCCTAACAGATAGCTGTTTCGAACAGATAGCCGCTTGTTAGCCGTTCATCAGCCATTCAAAGGGATTGGGATGCTGTTCGAGCGGCTCTTGCTGTGCGTTCTAAAAAATTTTCTTGCCGTTACCACAGCCCTAAATTTAATGGTCCTAGGCTTGCTTTTAGCTATATCTTTTTTCCTTCCGAACAATAATTTCTTTTTAAATTCCATAAACTGCAGGAAGATGATCTGAACACCAAAATTACGTAATAACAAATATAGGTCCCCATTCTTAATTGAGAGAAAACAAGCAATAACCATGTCTTTTGCTGTCAAGCTTAGCAAAGGAAATATCTTGATGTTGGTGTATATGCAAACACTTGTGAGTGCACTAATGACACAAAAATCATGCTCAGTGAAGGTGTGCAAAGCAATTCTCTTAAAACTTGGAGTAATCTGTTAGTTGTCAGTTACAGTAAGATACAGTAACTGAGACAAGACTTTTCAGTTAAAATTTCAAATCATCCGAAAACAACACAGTTGACTCCCAATAACTTGAACCCTGATGTTGCTAACTGGAATCCTCACTGAGTTAAACTCAAACCTTACGCTAACTTGAACCAAAATCAATTTTCCCCTGGATTTCCATTGAAATTTACTCTAATTTTACCCTCAGTAAGTCCAACCTTTGATAACTCGAACCTCTGGTTTACTCAAAGTAATCATTTTCTATATAATTTTACCCTTGATAACTTTAACCACGTCTGTCAATATGTGACAAGCTAATTTGTCTTGAAGCAGCCATGTAAAAACAAACTGCACAGTTCACAGTATGTTATGTTCCATTTTATACATTAATTTAGAGATGTCATGTTTTATTTTCACTTGACTTCTCTATTCTGTAATTAAGTTTAATCAGAATGTACACTGCACAACAAGAAAAACATTGGACACCTTTTTTTCTTTTTTTTATGGTCACCTGTTCTCAACTCTTGATAACTCAAACCTTTTTTCAACTTCCCTTGAAGGATCAAGTTATCGGAAGTCAACCGTAATAATATGGTTGACATGTCAAATGTCATTCTATATGTTTCTGTGGTTAAAAAATTAGGATTCATCTGTCAGTTATCATGAGTAAAAATGTTGAGATTGAT
Organism: Catalaphyllia jardinei; assembly: GCA_022496165.2. NCBI lineage: Eukaryota > Metazoa > Cnidaria > Anthozoa > Scleractinia > Caryophylliidae > Catalaphyllia > Catalaphyllia jardinei. The sequence continues at coordinate 522,940 of CM042759.1, forward strand.
CAAAACATGTTTTGTCAGTTAAAATCTGGAATTATCTGTCAGTTGTCAGTAAGGATGTTGAGGTCAAAATACGACTTGTCAGTTAAAATTTGGAATTATCTGTCAGTTGTCTGTGAGGATGTTAAGATCAAAACATGATTTGTGAGTTAAATTTGGAATCATCTGTCAGTAAATGTTGTCAGTGAGGATGTTAAGATCAAAACATGATTTGCCAGTTTAATTTGGAATCATCTGTCAGTTGTCAGTGAGGATGTTAACACCAAACATGATTTGTCAGTCAAATTTGGAATCATCTGTTACCTGTCAGTGAAGATGTTAAGATCAAAACATGATTTGCCAGTTTAATTTGGAATCATCTGTCAGCTGTCAGTGAGGAAGTTGAGATCAAAACATGATTTGCCAGTTTAATTTGGAATCATCTGTCAGCTGTCAGACGAGTGAAGATGTTAAGATCAAAACATGATTTACCAGTTTAACTTGGAATCATCTGTCAGCTCTCAGTGAGGGAGCTGAGATCAAACATGATTTGAGAAAAGTAACCTGATCAACATGACATGAGCATGGGACAAAGTAAAAATCTGAGTCCTCTACAGGAATAGAACCCATGACCTCCCGGATACCAGACGGAAGCTCTATCCACTAAACTGAGTAGGAGAACTACTGTAATGGAGAGCAAGGTCATTTAACTGAGTTCATCAACTGAGGATCACCACTGTCAAAGTCATAGTGAGTGTGATAATTGAATATAGTTGGTAAATTTTCAGCTCTGTAATGAAATGTGAAAAGTGAGTTCAACATGACCAGGACTGCAAATTACAACTCACTGATTGCCAATGCAACCAAAAATCAGGTGTTGGTGACCAGATATTAAGCACTGGTCGCACAATAGGCAACTCGCCTTTTCTTCTGTCAACCTCTTAACCTCAAAGGAAAATGAAATTACTTGTAGATGAAAGGTACGATTTCTTTCAAACGATAGAATAAACCAAACCCACAATTCTTCAATCGCCAACTGGATCATCATGTTGGATTCAGCAGTTTCTTTATTTTAAGACACACTGAAGTAAACGATTTTCTCACCTTGAAAAACTTCAAAATAGCTACCCCTGTTCTAAATCTCCCTATAATGCAATGCGAACTCTTTTGCATCTCTTCTAACTGGCGACTAAAAATTTTCACTTGGCGACTATTTTTTACCACTAAGTCGCCAAATGTTGACTTAAGGATTCTTTTAATTTCGAGCCCTGATGCCACAAGTGTGGGGCAAAGAAAAAATCTGAGTCTACAACAGGAATGAAACCCATGACCTCCTGGACACTGTGCGGGGGTACTCTATCCACTGAAGTACATTTACGCGAACAACTTCTCATAGCTTAAGAGAGAGAGCACCCACCTGGTGTCCAGGAGGTCATGGGTTCCATTCCTGTCGGGGACTCAGATTTTTCCTTTGTCCCATACACGTGTCATATTGATCACTGCACTTTTCACATTTCATCACCGAGCTTAAAATTCACCATCTTTATTCATTTGTCACAAAACATGATTTAGTAAATGGTTTGAATCCAGGAGTATCAGTAGTTCGTATTGTGTGATCGTCCGGGTGAGTGTAGTTCTGAAAAGAACTGTTGTTGGTGACTGACGTTTCGACAACCTGAGCGGAAGTCATCTTCAGAGTCAAGTGAATAGTGTTTGTCAGTCAATGATGTTATAAGTCTGGTCCGTTGATAGTGATTGGTCAGTTAAGCCATGATGGTATTGGCTGGAAGACTCATGTAAAGTTAGTCATCAGTCATTGGTCGGTTTCGAACCGTCTTTTGTTAGTCAAGTTGGTCTGTTAGAGACCGTCTATTGTAAGTCAAAATTATTAAGCCAGTCTGTTAGAAATCTGTTTGTCGGTTTCGTTTTCGTCGCGGATAAGTCGTTTGTAAGGTGCCGGTAGTTGTTGACATCTGTTAAGAGGCGTTTGTTCTAAGTTAGTATACCAGCTTTCCAGAGTCAGTCGTTGAAAATAGTTTGTACTGTAGGTTAAGCATTGAGCAGAGTACCAGTCAATGTTGTGGTTTGTCAGTTGATGATGCACAGCAATGCGATTGTTGACATCACCATTTCTCGTGGCTCGTTTGTGTTCAGTCAGTCTCATGTTAAGGTTTCTGCCAGTCTCACCAATGTAGGAGGCCTGGCAGTCAGAGCATTTGATCTTGTAAACAGCTCCCTGTCTGCTGTTGGGTTCGTCTCGGTCTTTAACGTTGGTCAGTAAGTGCCGTAACGTAGTTGTAGGTTTGTGGGCTACGCGGATGTTGTAGGGCTGTAAGATCCGTGAGATGGTCTCAGAAGTTCCCTTAATGTAAGGTATAGTCACTGTAGTAACAGGTGTTGGGTCCTTGTTCGTTGCGTCAGGTTCAGTAGGTCGGAAAATGTTTCATCAAATAAAGTCAGCGTTGTAGTTGTTTTTGATAAAAACACGTTCAAGGTATTTGTTTTCGTCACGTAAGCTGTCCTGTCCAGGGCTTACCAAACAGTCTAGAAAAGGAAGTTTTCCATTTTCTTCGGTTTCTTTGGTAAACTGGATGTCAGCGTTCTTTTCATTAAGGTGGTCGTGGAAAGCATTGATTTCGTCTTTGTGAACGGCGGTAAAGGTGTCGTCAACGTAGCGTAACCAGAGCAGTATTGTTTGTCGGCAAGTTGCAAGGGCGCGTTCCTCTATGTGCTGCATCACAATTTCTGCGGCAACAACAGAAACAGGCGACCCCAATGGAAAACTTCCTTTTCTAGACTGTTTGGTAAGCCGTGACAACAACAAACTGTGAAAACCAGTGTACAGAAAACTGACGCATACCGACAGATTACTTGACGAATCATCCTACAACCCGACTTCACACAAAGCCACGACTATAAAGACTTTGACGAGACGAGCGCAACTAGTTTGCGATACACAGGACAGCTTACGTGACGAAAACAAATACCTTGAACGTGTTTTTATCAAAAACAACTACAACGCTGACTTTGTTTGATGAAACATTTTCCGACCTACTGAAACTGACGCAACGAACAAGAATCCGACACCTGTTACTACAGTGACTATACCTTACATTAAGGGAACTTCTGAGACCATCTCACGGATCTTACAGCCCTACAACATCCGCGTAGCCCACAAACCTACAACTATGTTACGGCAGACGAACCCAACAACAGACAGGGAGCTGTTTACAAGGTCAAATGCTCTGACTGCCAGGCCTCCTACATTGGTGAGACTGGCAGAAACCTTAACACGAGACTGACTGAACACAAACGAGCCACAAGAAAAGGTGATGTCAACAATCACATTGCTGTGCATCATCAACTGACAAACCACAACATTGACTGGGACTCTGCTCAATGCTTAACCTACAGTACAAACTATTTTCAACGACTGACTCTGGACTATTCACTTCACTCTGAAGATGGCTTCCGCTCAGGTTGTCGAAACGTCAGTCACCAACAACAGTTCTTTTCAGAACTACACTCACCCGGACGATCACACAATACGAAAAACATGATTTGTCAGATAAATTTGGGAATCACCTGTCAGTTGTCAGTAAGTGAGTTGAGATCAAAACACGATTTGTCAGTAAAAATTTGGAATCATCTGTCAGTAGTCAGTGAGGGAGTTAAGATCAAAGCATGATTTGTCAGTAAACATTTGGAGCTAGCTGTCTGTTGTCAGTTAAGATCAAAGCATGATTTGTCAGTAGAAATTTGGAATCATCTGTCAATTGTCAGTAAAGGAGCTGAGATCAAAGCATGATTTGTCAGTGAAAAATTGCAGCTAACTGTCAGTAGTCAACATTTTTCTCATCACAAATTATTTCAATATGTACATGTACTTTGCCAAGCAGGAAATATTGTACAGCAAACAAATTTTTAAAACTTACACTTCAAAAATATTGCAAAAAGTTAGGAGATTGACAGTTATTCTGCACCTGGGTATTTCAAGGCCTATTAGTTCATTATGGCCAAAGTGTTTGAGCCACAGGAGAAACTAAAAATAAGTAAAAATTGACTACATTTACAACATCAATTTCTTGTAGCAAGACGAAGTACCACAACTTTCAGTTGATTAGTCCTTGCAAAAAAAATACAAAAAAACTTTCAAACTCTTTGAGTCTTAAGCGTCAAGAAAAAGACATGTTTCCAAACAATCTTGACACCACTAAGTGTCATACAACCAAATTTCCCAAAATTGAATTCCTTTCTATAATTATGGTACACTGTACCTGTTCTTCCGATGGGCAAGTGATTAAATTTATGGTGATACACTAGTCTACTGACTACAGATAAAGAAAAAACTTTGACTGACCTGCCATGTCTAATGTAGTGTTTTTCACTTCCTCTGCTGATCTTATGGTATTTAATGTTTCCTGTTTGCCCTAACAAGGGATACAGACATATTTTTGAGCTACTTTATTGTTGTAAATTTTAAAGTGCACCTAACCCTTAAAGTTTTTTTCGCTACTTGTTATTTGAAGCATTTAGGTGAAAAAAGTTCTGAATTTGGTTGAATCCTCAATTTTCTATGCCCTTTCAAAGTCGTTCTTTTAGTGTTGTACGACCACATTTTAGGGCGGCAGCTGCTGATGATGTCTACCCAGGAACCAAACACAATGGCACCTCAGTCAGCTCTCTGTATCTGTGCAAGAAAATGGAAAACAAAACTACAAGTGTAATCATTTTAATGTATTTTGGGACTAAAATGTCCAAGTTTTGTTTCAGAATCATTTCTTTTTCATCACTGAAGTCAGAGTTGAGTTTCGATTCGGAAGACTCGGAAATAAACTTCGACTGAGCTCGTTCGACAACTCACTGCTTAGAGCTTTGAGAGCAATTTACAATATTTCAAGCGACGAAGGGGAAGAGTCCTTTGCTTGTATATTAGGAATGGAAAGCTAGATACTAAGTGGAGGAGTAGGCAAAGGAAAAGCCGTAAAGACAACTCAAGGACTGCTTTGAATGGTAATTTCATCACCTAAACACAACATTCTTGGCACGCATGTTTATAGCACATTTACATTTGTCCTTAGTAAAAATGTACTTTGTCAAGGTATTGTTGTTCTATTAAATATTAAGTTTGTGTTTTATTTTCTGTTGAATGCTTTATGTTTATAAGAGTGATGTAAGTGTTGCATTTTTCGAAACTTGATGACCTCCAAAACACTTGCTTTGATCGACTGAAAATCATACTGCTTGGACTAAAGTCAGATATCGATCGTAACGCTTCTTGATCATAAAAGATCACACAACTTTGCCAGTTATGTTATAAATACTGCAGGATTGGAAGACAGAGGTTGTCAGTAGTATTTCTACAAATTGCTGGTTAGCTTTAAACAGCAAAATTTATGACAATAGCTTTTGAAAGTCTGCAAAACAAATTCCAGTGACAGTTCTTCAATGGTTCTCACAGACTGAGTTCGCTTGTTCCTGGCGCTTGTTTCGGTGCGACAAAATTAACCATCGTTTATGTCTTTATTGCACGATTAGCTGATCATTGCCAGTAAATTATTCTAGAGTATATCTTTCTTTAAATCTGGGATATTGCTGCAACCGATAGTACCCCTGGAAGGCGTTTCTGCGCACTTTTCGAATGTCTACTGCACCATCCTCAAGGAAATAAGAGGACTTGAGATATCCACAACCTTCCTGGGTAGACGTCACAACAGCCGCCGGACCCTTTCTCCTAAAACTCGGTCGCGAAACAAAATGGTGGTGTTTTGCAGCTATTTTTGAGATTTCGTCAGGGCACAGAATATTGAGGATTTAACCGAATCCAAAAATTTTTTTGAAGTAGTATTTCAAATGACAAGTAGATTCATTTCAACAGAAAAAAAAACTGGGGGTTAGGTGCACTTTAACTGATGGAATAACAAATACTACAGAGAAGACAGATATACAATTATATTTAATTGCACTGGTACACTCACAAACGCCATAAATGTAAATAAAATGAAAGACTTATCACTTGCTGTTTACTTTTAAGTAGATTATCATTTTATTACATGCAACATTTGAAAATTATAGCATTAACAACACTGTACTAATAAAAGTGATCCATTAAACAGCAGCCACACCCTGTATATTTGTACTTTTCCAGCAACCCATAATATATGCCATTCTCCAGGTAGATACTGTAAGCTCATCATTCAACTGTCTCAACACATCAAGATAATCCACTGCCCTTTTAAATGAGAGTGTGAACTACTACATTTGAGTGAGTCAATTTTCCAAGCTTTCACTGATCCATGGCACCATTGACTTGACTTGACTGAATACAGTAGTTTAACACCCCATTCAAAAGAACACCAGATTATCTAACATGCTACTGAAGGACAACATTCAACATTTACATCAAGATAAGTTTAGCACTCGTAATACAGGAGCCCTGACATCTCTATGTCATGTTTAATAATGGTGTTATCCTTTTGAAAATTCATAACAGAAAGAATTCCAATCAATGCTTCATGTATTACTTGTCGCTGTCATGTAGACGCTATACATGTACATACACACAAAATTACCTTTTTAATAGCTTTATCTGACATCCACCATTGACTTTGAATCAGTTCTCCAGGCCTGTCAAATTATTTTATATGTTCATGTACTTCATGTTGTACCTGATAAGCAATACAGATACTTAAATTATGAGCAACATCCTGTCTACTTTTTCAAGTAGAATATATAACATTATGGCCACAATGTTCAAACAATCAAACTTATAGTGTACAGTACATGTAAATGAATACAGAACAATGAAAAGTGAAGCTTACAAAAGGGGTAGTCCATCCAGGTTATTGTCAGGGGGAAGGAGTCAAATTCCCGCAAATGACAACGGAAACAGTTGAGGAGGAAAAAATGTCAAACAGGCTTGAAAAATGCTTTTCTGACATGTACATTTTTAAAATGAGAAATAGACACATTACATTTGTAGATGTCTACAAGGCTACACTGCTACTTTATAAAGTGGTAACATGGCTAGGTGGCCAAGTGGCTACTTATATTTGTATGCCATATAGCCACTGTTTCAAGAAATGTTTTGGATTGGCTGGGTATTCTGCAGTTAAGCCGTTTTATTTGCCCTAGGGAGTTGGTGAACTCCCTAAGTTCTTGAAACAGTGGCTACATGGCTACAAATATAAGTAGTCACATAGCCACTTGGCCACCTAGCCGTGTTACCACTTTATAAAGCAGCAGTGTAGCCAAATGGGCTATTGACTTGTGGTCCTTGAGGACAAAGGGTCTAATTGTTTTAGTATCACCCAACAAGTCAGACAGCTAGGGAAAAACAAAATAGCTTTGCAGTATATTGTCACCAATAAAGTTACTCTTTGGTCTGCTAGTTATTCAGCTTGTGTGGTATATACTAAAGCAATTATTCATCTCAGTGTCGGTGAAAGTGGTGGATAATTCAGGGACTGTGGAGGGGGAGGGGCTGGTAGGGCAGCAGCCTCACCACTTATTTGCACCCTCGCCCCCACTTTTTGCACTAAAAAGAAAAATAATTAAAATAAAAAGTGACTTGAAACAATGTTTCAATCCACCATAAGAAAAAAGATGGCAGCAGTAAATTTTACCACAATACCTTGCAAACCAAACTAAGCCCACTGGGCATATAGAAAGATACGGTTTAACAGCAGTCATTCCTATACTAACAACTTTGCTATTGTTGAGTTTGAATTACTTACAATTTTTCGTTGTGCTTTTATACGCTCTTTTAGAGTTTTCATGCACAAAGCATTATAGGTAACAATGTACCAGTCGCCATCTTTTTTCTTACAGTGGATTTTCGGCCCTCCCACTTTTCACCTAGCTCCACGGTCCTTGTAATTGTTAATAGTCCCCTAGTAGGGTAGCGAATCGACCAATTTCGATATATTAAAATTCAGTCTCAAACAATCGACCTCACAACGAGGCTCTGGGGAATAAACACCACAAATTCTGTATTTATTCTCCAGAGCCTCGTACTGAGGTCTATTGTTTTAGGCTGAATTTTGGTCAATTTTCATTTTAGTCCACTAGTTGGGTGATATTAAAAAGGGATAGCTCACCAGATATCAATTTAATTTGGCAATATGAATATCTATCTCAAAGCATGTAAAAGTCTTTTCGAATATTTAAGTAATCAAAAGTAGCAATCAAACATAATTCATACCGAGTAACGTCTTGAGCTTGGTGTTTCCGGCTGCTGAAAAAGTAAGCGAATTTCCCTCCAGTTTGTTCCACCAGTCTGGAACCCGTTTGGGGACATTTTTTGAAATCTAAACACTTCGAGGACACGGGATTAGGCAAACGCTTGAAGGAAAAATTTTCACTTCGTTCCTCGTGCGAAAAAAGCTAGTTACCGGGAATGACCGGGAACGTGTGAAGGAAAAAGAGACTGGAGAGAACTTATGACGTGTCCTGTGTCTCGTCAGTATGTCCTATGTCAGCGGAAACGATATGAAAACAAGATGGCGGAGAATACGTACAGTTGAGTTTGTATAACAGAGAATTTTGTACTCAAAACTTGTTTAGATCGCGAGGAATTCAACCAGAAAACTACTAGAGTGTTCAAAGATGGATAACCTTTACCAGGAGACAAATCGGTGAGTTGTTTCTTTTGTGTGCTGTTTTTTGCTGCTGAACGGACATGTTTCAATATTTTCAGATATTTTACACGTACATGTAAGCTTCCATTAATTGATTAATCGATTGTTAAGGTTAATTTTACTTGAAACTTAATTTAATTTCTTCTTTAAGGCTTATAGTTGGAGTTCAAGGACTGTTAAGTAAACTCAGCACTGCGCATCCAGATTCACTAAATGGTAAATATTTGCTCTTTTAGAATAAGTTTAATTAGTTAAGCAGTGAAGATTAAGGGTGCATGCGTTCCTTTGGGGTGATCTGGATCAATATCAGTGATTCAAGATCTGTCTGGATCATGTGCATCAAACGAACCGATGAATCCACTCTGGCCATGCATTCACCGGCTCCTTTGATGCATATGATCAAGACAGATCTTGGATCACTGATCCTGATCCAGATCACGCTAAAGAAGTACACCCAAAGCTTCACTTAATTTTAACCCTTTACTGCCCAAGAGTGACTCTCTCTTATGCCAGACGATTTTACTCGTTAAAGGGAGACCCCTTGGGCAGTAAAGGGTTAAAAAACTATCTCCTTTAACCCTTTACTGCCCAAGAGTGACTTATAGATTTTACTCTGTCTAACACCAGACGATTTTACTCGTCAAAGGGAGACCCCTTGGGCAGTAAAGGGTTAATTCAATTTAAAAAATTGGTGTTTGGATATCTGGTAGCTGGTCAATGTTTTGAACAGACTAGATGAACAGCACTAGATGAACAATAGCACTCCAGCACCAGATGGTGTGAATTGCAAACTCACGGTTAGACTGAATGGTGTCCTGTTAGCCTGAAGAGCACTCAGGTTAATGGCATAGTGCACCAATGAACCAGTTTACAGCTAGCAGTCAAATAATGGTTGGGAAGAAGGTTACAGGCATTGCATTGTATTGCATTGTATTGCTTCTTATCGCTCCTTAGTTTTTCTCTTCCCAATTTTTTTTACACTTTTGTTCAACTAAACTCAATGTCTGGAACAAGGTCAATCGAAGTAGACTTAGAACATATTAAAGATGGATCCCAACATAATTTACTTGTTTCTGAACATACAGCCATTGAACAAGAAATAGAACAAAACCTGGAGAAGGTGTCATCCAACTGTGATCGTCTGACCATCCTCATTAACAAAGAGCCACCGCAGAAGAAACAGAGTGCAAGGATGTAAGTAGCCCTGCTATAGACATTGTGTGGTACCAGAAAATATCCATACCTCTACTAAGTGTTGTTTTCTGGTTTGCATCTCCATTCTCCCTGGAATTTCCAGTTTAGCTTCACACTTTCCCTTAAAAAATGGGCTCTTGAGAACACCCACCCCCTTGGAATTTCCAGTGACCATCCTTGGTGTGGGCATGGACATTTTCTGGACCCACACATTCATTTGCAGAGACGATTTACAATTTTTTCCTCTCTTCTACCACTGCAAAAATAGTCAGATCTCAGGTTGAGATTGAAGACTCTCTTTATCTTCTGAATATACTAATAATCCATAATAATAGTTACCTACAACTATAATAAAGTTTTGATAGAAGTAATATTTACAAAGAAAATATTATGTAGCATGGCTATTTTTTTTATTTCAAACCACTAACTTACAATATGTACTTACAGAGATCATTGGACTGTAAAACAAAATTTATTAAACAAACAATCAACAAATGGTGGTCAAAAATATCGTCTGAAGTACTTTTTTCTTAATTCTTGTTTTTTTTCTAAATTTTTTTAGAAATTTGTATCATTATGTTTAATTCATAATTATTGATCCTTAAGTAGTTATGTGTATGGGTTGCAATCGTAGGTTACCTTCTACATCCCTAAATATTCTTACTTCCCTCTCAGAGATTCTTTGGCTTTGAAACCTTATTCTCCTCCTGTGGAAGTTCTACTTTCTTCAAAAATGTTGGACTTTCCATGTTAGTCTTTCTACTTGTCCATGTTTGCAAAAATGCTGTGTGAGGTGCTAGAGGGGTATGAAGTTATCTGGAACAATTTGACTGACTGTGTCTAACATCTAATTGAAGTACAACATTTTTAAATTTATTATAACAGAAAAGTGGACCAACTGACATATGATTTAAGACATCTGAAGACAGGCTTCAGCAATTACCAGCACCGCAAAATGATGAGGGTATGTGATGATAAACTTTTTTTCAGTTCATTAACACAACTTATCGCATTAACAACTTTGGAGCTTTAAAATTACAAGACATTAGTTGGGGTTTTTCTTTTTCAACAGGAACAAGAAGAAAGGGAAAGAGAAGAACTGCTCAACAGAAGGTTTACAACTGTAAGTTGTGAAAATTACTTTATAAGTAGTCATGCTTCCACCTGAAGTTAAAACCTGATAAATTAATAGCAAACATTCACTTGAGTATTACAGTATTACAAGTGTAATATCCAAATAAACAACATTGCATGCATCTTTTTTTTGTCTGAATTAATCATTCATGAACATAATTATGTTTTCTCATACACAGCTGTGTGTTTCAATATTTTCTTTTCTAATTTATCATTTTCAGAATAGCAGCGAAACATCTATCATGATAGACCATGCCCTACAACACAACACTTCCCTTCAAAATGCCGACAGAGGAATAAGTGATTTACTGAGCAGTGGGTCCAGTATTTTGACAAGCTTAAGAGATCAGCGTCTCACCTTAAAAGTGTGTTCATTATCACTAAAGTTGCTTTTTTTATGTTAACACTCATAGGTTGAGCTGTGGGGAATGGTTTTATTTATTTATATTTTCAAAAAATAGTCCATTTCCGAGTTCACTTGCGCCTTGTTTCAAAATGAGTCTTTGTGCAATACCTTTCAGATGAAAATGAACTGATGAGGCAAACACATTTTCATATAAATAGTTTTGCTTGAAGATTCATTTTGACACAAAGGCAACAGTTAACTTGGAAATGGCCATTTTACTGGTCTCATCTCCTTGATATTCCCAGCACACCATCCCTAATTCTCTATTTTTCTTTTTAAATCTAAGAACCTCTTAGGCTAATACTAGAGACTATGGTCTTCCCATTCAATTTCTCCAATTTCCATTCACCAATCAAGACTTGTATGTGACTGGATAAAGAGTATTGCCTGAGATAAGCACAAGACAATGTTGATTGACGTCAATCATTCATGAGCCTTTGATTTGATGACATCCCAACTATTTGTTTTTAGCATCAAACGTTGACTCCTGTTGTCAACGGTGATTCAAATGTAAGTGATAATAGGGAATTTGATTTGTGATTATCAACAGGGAGCTCACAAGAGAATATTAGATATTGCCAGCACTCTCGGCCTTTCCAATACTGTTATGAGATTGATCGACAAGAGAGCCACTCAGGTAAGTGTGTTAGCAATAAAGTGATGTATTATATAGAGATCTATTGTTTTATATGTTCATCAAATATTACCTGTACTGCCATAGCTTGTAAAATAATAAAATGTGCATCCTACATACACATGTATTCTGCATGCTCCCTACATTAACAGCTTGACCACAAGAAATTTCTAGAACATATGTTATGCTAGAAACAGAAAATTACTTTTTGTATGTCATTGAGTTATTTTATTACTGAGAAACTGAGAAGCACTTAGACCAACCAGTTTTAAGATAAGTTAGAGATAAAGATCATCATTGCCATGTTGATGGCTACATGTAGCTATCTAACAGCTGAAAGATCACTGGTTATGAGAGATCCCCTTGCAGTCTAATTATTAATGGCTATGAACGTTAAGTTAAATCTTGTAGTTCCACAAAACATGAACAGCCCCACCCCAAGGAAGGCCAGTGGAAATCATAAGGAGGATGGGGTTTCACAAGCCAAATTTTTTAGATGAAAATACGCAGCCAAAAGGGAAGGAAGGAGTAGGGCTTTCATACCCAAAAATATCTCTACAGGCGGGGTAGTATGGATCTGTTGTGGTTCCAAGGTTGTGGTCTAAGTAAGATTTTGAACCCTCTAAAGGTTTTTAACCATGGAATCATGGGTGCCCCACACTTAAGCTTATATGAAAAAGGATGTGTTTTTTCCAGTCGTCCAAAGGCAAACATTAGTTGCCTGTAGCACCAAGGCGCTTCTAGAGTATAGCCATGGGTTCAATGTTACCTTTGGTTTTAATATTGTTATTTGCCTCTTTATGAGTATATACAGTACATGTACATCGAACATCAAACAAATGAAAGAACTAATTGTACCAAGTATACAACATTGAACAACAACAGATATCTCCTGCAACAACTCATCATTGGTTTGGGAAATACAGTTTTCTGAAATAACCTGATCAGAGCTTTCTCTTATTTTTTTACTCAACAGGACAAATGGATTGTGTTTGGAGGAATGATAGTTACTTGTATAATAATATTCTTAGTAGTGAAGTACTTAACATGATATCCATAGAAAGCTATAATAGATTTTAAATATTGCTTGTGAAAAGCATTCCTACAGCTTAAACACAGACATTATTTTTGTTTTAAATATTTTCCTTGAACTGTAGACTACATGACTGTATAAGAACAATCTGAAGTCTAGAAATGCTGTAACAAAGTTTCATTGTAGAGAAAAAAAATCATATGTAAAGAAGGTGCCTATTGTTAAGTAGTTTTATTTGATAAATTAAAGTGAATTACATGTAGGACCACGAGGCAAATGTTGTAAGAGCAGCGGTTAAGTATTAGTCTTGCCAAATTTGGTTAATCCAGGCCAGACTTCAAAAGTGTCTGCATCCTTTCCTTAGAGCAGGAAAAATTAAAACCAAAAGATCTGTCAATGAATTTTGAGGAAACATCGATTTACTTGTTTTGCAGCTAAGAGAAGCTGCTCAATTTGTTAACATGTGATTGAGATTTGTTGTTAGCAAGTAATTTGAGTTCTGTATTTATAAGCCTTGATACGATTACAAGAAATAACTATTTGGTAATTTGGTCATTTCCCAACCTGTCTCCTCCTCAGATACTTACTAGTCTATCTCTAAAAACAGGGTTGTCAACAATATTATCAGTTTCCTTCATCCCAGTGAGTACGAAATTTACTCAATAGCCCTTTTCACGGTTAACTTTGCTCATTTGCAATACAATAAAATCTCGCATGTATGCGAGGCAATTTTGGGCTATTTTGTGGTTTTAGCCCGAAATTGCCTTGCATCCACGTTGTATTACATTGTAATGCAAATGACAAAAATTAACCCTGAAAAGGGCTATTAAACACCACCTTCAAATGAACGCTGCATTTTAGAGCAGAAATATTATTTAAAGACTCCCTAAAATAAACGCCACGTCATTGTGCGGCGTTTATTCGAATAATAAAATAAAAAAGCAAATGCAGTAATCAAGTTTGGGTAAGCCTAAAAAATTTAACACTGTTTTAATATCAGTACATTCGCAACTCAAAGAAATATAATCAAAACACGAGAACAGCGGTGGTTCAGCTTAAACAAGCTTCGGAAATTTGCTTTCATTGATAATGTTTATCAGTTCGAAGTGAGTATACTTCAGCGGTCTTTTAATACTCTTATTATACTATTGTAAGAGGTCTTTTAATACTCTTATTATACTATTGTAAGAAATAAATTGGATGAACGCCGCCCTCGTATTAACGCCGCGGCGTTTTATCAGGTAAATGCGGTACTCTGACTTAGGAACTTGTCAAAAGTATTTGTGAACACCACATTCAAGGGGACAGGCTGCAAGACTGTTTTCCCATAGACATTCACTATGAATAGGAAAACAAATTTCTAAAGGACAACTGAACAAAGTGGTAAACTTCTCGTCCCCAGTGTTACGCATTCTCTTTTTGATTACCTAAGCCTTTTTCATATCTTCCCTGGTCTGTTAACCCATGAATCGCTTACCTTAATACTGTTGGTGTTCCTGGACAGGATAGTTTCTGAATGTGTATACGACTGAATTCCCAGGACCCAATAACAAGTGCACTGTGAAGCCGGTTCAATAGTCCCTTTGCATGATCCGGTCACATGGTACGGAATAAATTATGCTGGGACGCAAGTTGCACAGTGGCACTTCCAAAACAGAGGAACTCTTACCAGTCCATATGAATGTTGTGCCGCGTAGCATTATGAACACAAATGATGGAACAGAGAATTAACTCCACCTTAATCGACCCCGACTTTCTCTGTCCGACCTCGTAGCTCAGTCGGCAGAGTAACGGTAGATCTAATCCGGAGGTCGTGGGTTCGATTCCCACCCAGGTCAAAAGATTTTTTCTTTACCTCGTGTGATTCCCTGATTCCCTTTACTAGGGCTAACGCCCAGTAAGTTGTTCATGGGTTAAATTAGCACTTGAATTTACACTTCAGAGTTAATTCTCTGTTCCATCATTCTTACCAGTCCAGCTCGACTTTCCTTTTTTCTTAAATTCTCACTGTGTAACAGCATAATTTATTCCGAACCATGTGACCGGATCGTACAAAGGGCTTATAGGATGTTTAGCCTTAGGTGCCCTGCCATTGTAACCTCCTACGCGACAAAGGTTCCTTACGGCTACAAGGAGGTAGCTTGCCACTGATTATCCGGAACATTCTTCGCGGGAGGCTTTTGCCAAAGTGTACTACTTTCTTTGAGGCCACTACGGCTCTGGATCATGATAATCAAAAACCAGCAAACAATAAAAGTGTGATCAAAGGTTCTCATTAGAGACTGGTCTAGCAAAAATCGAAACGTAAGGTAATTCCTTAGTATTGCATTGCGCATCCTTAATGCACACGATTTTCGCGTCATTAGCGCGCGCACATGAGCGCGTGCTCGTGCAAAACGTAAGAGATTTCCCTCAAACTAAGCCGATCAGTTTTTCATTTTCAAAAGCAGCACTCAAACCTTAAAATTATTGAGCCTCCAAACATTTTCCCACAAAATTTTCATAGCGCTTTTTACCGAGTCTCGATGTTCACGAATTTTATTTTAAATCACAAAAGTTAACAATCGGGAAAATGACAGGTGAGAAGTTCGTTCTCACCTAAAACGTGAATAAAATGTTGTCGAAAACGTGATCTTTCTTTCTCCTTGCGCGCGCCTTTTGTTCGATTCTTTCTCGTTAAGTTACGTGTTGCATGCGTCATAAAGAAAATTCAGAGTCAAAGGCAAATTCTAAAGAGAAGTTGTGCATTTGATCGGTTGAAGAAAAAAAGCAAATTTTTCAGAGAAATATGGGTGTGTGTTGTTCCAAAACCGCCAAAGAAACAGGCACATCATCAGCGCAATACTATGTTTCAGTTGATAGCTCACCGAGTTTATTTCCAACTGAAAACGGATACCAACGAGATTCCACGTTGGAGAGCGGTATTGAAGAAATACGTTCACGCCTTGAAAAAGCGGTGGAGACAGCGAATGTGGTAGATTTTAACGTGGACAAGAGCTCGAAAAGTGCATTTCTTGAGGTAGAACCCACGGGGGACGCAAAACATCGCCTTGGAGAAGGTAAAAAAAGTTGGGAAAGTCTGGTACACAACCCTCGCTGGAATGCAGAATGGAGTGAAGAGTCGTCCACCGAAAACGAGGATGGAGACAACAAAGTTATCCCACTAAAGCCGCGTTGTTCGGGCGCGATGAGACGACTAAAGAAAAAAGACAGTACACGTCGGCCTAAATACAAAGATGAGATCATGGTGACTGATAACATTGACAGCATTGTTGAAAAGGAGATTCCAGAAGTCCCGGAAGGTGCGAATGCACTGGCCGCGTCACCTGGGCCGGGTTCAAGCCATGCCGGCGTATCGCAACCTTCACCGAGAAGATCTAAGAAGACAAAAGATAACAAACTAGCGATGAGTGCCGAGTGCAGCTTGAGGGACGCCGAACCTGATGCTAGGTCAAATGGGACAACTGTAACCAGCGCTGTGGCAGCACAAGGCCCTAAAAAGATCTGTGCAAAAAGGAGAAGCAGACAGGAGGGTGATAAAATGTTGGTAAGTGGTATAATGATTATTGTAAACAATGGCAAACTTTCGTAGCAATTTAATTGGGAGGTTCTCGTACACCAGGTGCACCTTTTAAATTACTTTACAGGGCATGTCATACCTTGCATGCGGCTGGCGCGAGGGAAATTCGAATTGACCAATCAGGATTCAGTAGGCGGGAATAACTGTACTGTCCTGACGTAATGTAAGTTAACAGGAAAGGCATTCAAATCAGGTAATTTTTCTCACTGGACATGGCACTATTCACGAAAAGGGATTCACAATTACAAAAAGCCATATGAGATAAATTGTAAGAAGTGAAACACATGAAATTGTTTTTGTCTCCAAGCTCCTAATTTGGCGCCAAAAATGGGTCGCTGGCGTCCCGCATGGCAACTTGCTCGTAGTTGCCGTGGTTCGTTGCATGTCACCAGGTATGATTGTTGTGTTATTTTCAACAAAATATATACTATTCTTTGTCAAATTAAACTCGGAATTCTCAAGTTAACTACTATTAGAAGAGGCCAGAGCAACATAGGCATTGCCTTCATTTCGTGTCGTTTCGGTGGGACAGCTCATTATCTGGCTCCCGCTCGTACTGTGGGCGCAGCCGTCGTATGCAAGGTATGAATCTCTGATTTGTCTCTTTGGATTGACACCTTGGTAGGGTGCCATGATGGGCATGCTCTGAAGTGATACCGAGCCCAATAATAAAAATAAAGGATTCCATATTCTATCATATATTTCGTGTGATTCGGATGAGATCTGATACGTTACAACAATATTTAGAGTTGCTCTCGCTGTGGGGTTTAAGAAATTTGAAATGCAGAGGTCGTTGTTTCTAGGTGTCTATGAATTATAACAAGGAGGAACGCAACAAAAATGAGATTTCAAAAATGAGAGTTCCAACACTCTATGGGGGTCTGTTTTTACGTCAGCCTATTGAAAACAATAGGGAGCTTAAGAAACGACGACGACGACAACGGCGCTGACGCTGAGTAAAAAATGAATTTAGACTTTGCAAGCAAAATTCGCGATTGTCTAGATCTGTTTACTACGCCAATGGCTCTAAAAACATACTTAAGCCAAATATGCAACGACGGAAATACGACGCAAAACTTGGTGATTTCACGTCATTGTTTTGCAGAGGACGGCAAACAAATGTACAAAGATTAATATATAGATTTAGGGCAGCCTAAAAGCGTAGCTCCTTCGCCGGGTTGTTCAGTGCCCAGAAAAAGGTAGAATGTTGATTTGAGTTTTGTAACTTTGCGGTGAGGTTTTCTGTTTACTGTTTGCCGGACTTTCTGTTTTGAGTTTTATAATCACCATATACTCAAAACAAAGCAGCAAAAAACATTTATATAGAAAAAAAAGTTACAATTCGAATAAATTTTAATCTTGGAATAGCGTTAACCGACTTCCGAACAATCCTGCCCTGTTTTCAGCAAGTTAACCTGACATGAGGCCGCGATCCAATAGAAAACTAGCACTTGGTCAGCGGTCATCTTCCAAAAACCAGTGAACTCGATGAGCTGCACACTTGAGCCCGCGATATAGTCACGTGATACTGGTCAGCAGATACATTGTTTTGACAGGTGTCAATTGATCATAACATATGGATGTCCAATATCAAAGAAGTACACGGTAAACCATGGCTGCATGTCTCTGTCAAGCTATTATTTGGAGTTTGGCCGCCACGTTGCCACTCCGTCGTCGTCGTCGTCGTGCGTACGCGCCCACAAGCAATACCGCTGGCCATGATAACCAGGAGAAAATCAACTCATGGGTTTACTTTTCTTTCCTGTATGAGATTTCTTTCCTGTATAAGTTTTCTTTCCTGTATGAGTATGGGGCTCCGCTTGGCGGCCCTTCGGGCCGCCGGAGCTCCGCTATAACGCACGGGCACACCTATTGTTTTGCTAACTAAACCTTTTGTTTTCTGACGTTCTTGTTACCGTTGTCGTCGTTGTTTGCTTAAACTCCATAATGACGATACTCAAGAGTTTAATAGGATACGCTCAGCAACAACGCCAAGCCCTTACAGGATGTCGGTCGTGTTTCATGAAGTTAAAAAGTTTTGGATTTGAAATTTGATGGTCCGTGTTTCATACAGGGTCTCAATGGGACTTTCGAATAATAATAATAATAATAATAATAATTTTAATAATAACAACAATAACAATAGTAATAATAATTATAATAATAGAATAACAAAGTGGACAAAACTTTGTACCGAGGTTATTTACTGATTGCAATGCAAACTTAATTCTGTGCGACTTTTTTAAATATCTTTTCAAAAAATATATTTCTAACAGCACCAAATGTAGAAAGCAAATTTTGAAGTTCATAAGAGACATTTGAAAGTACTGGTAAAATGAAACTGATGTCGAGATTTTACCAGTCATGTTAAGGTTAGGATGGAGTTATATGCATGCATTTGCCTATATGCAGTGACGAATGCTTGAAGTGTTGGTTTTCAAAAACCTTCATATTGTTATTTTTAGACCGACTGACTATCCAGTACCAATCAAAGTCGCACATGCGTATTATCGTGTCATAGGCCCTTAAAATAATTAAAAATTATTCACCGAAGTGGAGATGAATATTTCATCGACACTGAGGTGAATAATTGTTTTAGTATATACCACACAAGCTAAATAACTAGCGGCCCAACGAGCAACTTTATTTGTGACAATATACCGACAAAAGCCATTTGTTTTTCTTCGGCTGCTCCGAGGTGAATAGTTCTTGGCTAATCACCTCCGAGCTAGCCAATCAGCGCACGCGAAAAGTACTATTCACTTGCGTGGTATACACTAAAGTAAATTATCGATTGATTTATTTTTCTTATATCCTTATTTAGCTTAAAAAGGAAGACGTCGAAGAACGTGATGTAGAAAGTTCTCCACTTGCAATAAATTCTGTCTCAACCTCACAACTGGAAGAGAATCATCCTCAGAGGACGATGGATGAAGAGGATATAAGAGTGGCAGAGGAAATCAAAAACATCCTTAAAGATGATTGTTTAAACTTTTCAAATGAACCAACAGCTCCCAGTGCCATTGAAGCTCAGAAAGCCACAAGAAAGAGATCGGCAAAGAAAGAGAAACATGTGATTGTCTCGGCAGCTGAATCAAAGGGGAAAATCCCAGCTGGTAGAGGTTCACCTCCGAAAAACACACAGCGTCCAAAGAAAAATCCCACGATGCAAAGGGAAATCACAGAAGAAGAGAAAGTGGCAGACGATATCGAATATATCTTGAAGGACGATATTCCTGCAGCTGAATCAAGTGGACAAAACACAACCAGCAGAATTTCACCCTCGAATAAAGAACAACATGGCCAAAAAAATTGCACAGGGGAAACTAATATCACAGAGGACGATCAACTAGTAGATGATCTTGAATACATCTTGAACGATGATATTCCTGTAGCTGAATCAAATGGCCAAAGCACCACCGGCAGAGTTTCACCCAAGAAAAAGTCCACAAAGGATGAGAAACTGCATGGGGAGGATATCGAATACATCTTGAACCTTCAACATCTTGATATTGTAGCTGAGTCAAACCGCCAAAAGACCTCCGACAGAGTTTCACCCAAGAAAAAGTCCTCAAGGGATGAGAAACTGCGAGAAGATATCGATTATATCTTGAACCACGATATCCCTGTAGCTGAATCAAACAGCCGAAACACCACCGGCAGAGTTTCACCCAAGAAACAGTCCTCAAGATATGGGAAACTGCGGAAAGATATCGATTATATCTTGAACCACGATATCCCTGCAGCTGAATCAAATGAATTCACCGCTGGGAGAGTATCACCCTCGCAAAAAGCACGACATCCCAAGAAAAAAACCTGGAGGAAAGAAGATGAAAGACTGGCAAATGATATTGACTATGTCTTAAGCGACGATATCCCTTCAGTTGAATCGAATGGGGAAATCACGGTTGGTACAGTTTCACCCAAAGAAAAGGCGCAGCGAGCCAATAAAAAATCTATCAGTGAAAACAAGCTCAGAGATGACAAGAACAATACAAAGGATGTCAAAGATGACATCCCTGCCGTTGAAGAAGTTAAGAGTCAAATCTCTTCTCCCAAAGTTTCGTCAAAGAAAAAGGTGTCTTTTCAGGAACCAGAGTACACTGATGGTAACGAGGTAAAAGATGTGAAAGATGGCTCAAGTGGAAAAGTCACATCAGGTCTTGGTTCACTTCCTCCTCCTACAAAGAATTTTGCGAAGAAACATTCTAAACAGGAAGATGAACAATTGGCCAAGGATATAGAGTATATTTTACACGAAGATGATATCTTTGCTGTTGAGCCAGAGGTTGTTGCAATCACATCCAGTCCGAGCGAATTACCACGACCTAGGACAAGCAACCCCAGACTTTCTTTAGCAATGGAGATGGACAGAATCTTTGATCCCGCATCAATAGACTGTTCAGACCAGACAGTTGGTACTTTGGCAGAGGATCACGAAACAGCTGATTTTGTCTCAAATGCAACAATGGTATCTAGTTCTGAGGCAGCTTCACGCCCTAGAAAGAAAACTCGAAGGAAGAAATCAAAGTATATGACTATCTTAGAAGACGGGGGAGAGGAAACTGATTCCAATGCATCAGTGACATCAATTAGCTCAGTTTCGCCATTGAAAAATGATTTATCATCAAGAGCGGGCACTGACAAACACCCGATAACACATCCCACGAGGAGCAAAGAAACAACAGAAGACGAAACACCATCGAAAGAGAGAGCTCACACCTTGAAAGTACACTTGGATACTGGGAAATCACTTCAACCAATTTCTTCTAGTTCGGGTTCATTGCCTCGACGTCCGAAGACGAGAAATCCAAAACGCATGTTAGCTAACAACACCCAAAGTTCTTCATCAGCAGCTTCTAGCTCTTGTGCTGTGCCACGCCCAAAATATGATTCTCTTCGGAAACCAAGACAGGCATCCTACAGATCAGCAAAAGATGGCTTTGTATACAATGCATCAAATGCACAAATGGCATCGACAGTTTGCGCAGCTCCACGCACTAACAGTAGGAACAATTCCACAAAGAATTCCAAAGATACTCTAATCCTGGAAGATCTTGATTCCAGTGAACAAATCGCTTCAGGTTCTTGCAAAGTAACGCGGTCGCCAAAGATTTCATCTCGGGAACAAAAGGACGTTATTGCAGGAAGAAAGAGTGACGATAAGGTACAAGATACTAAAGACGTAGCTTCAATGGGATCAAACACGTCCAGTGCAAGTGCTGGTACTCGATGGAGAAGGAAACATCCCACGAGACAACCCAAGGACACAGACGAGACCAACTTGGACGAAATCATCAACGAAATACTTGAAATTCCGGCAGCTGACTCTGGTGCCTCGGTGGAAAATTCTCCTGATGCTAGGGCAAGTTTGAAAAAGAAACCTTCCTCGACACAGCCCAACAAGGCCAAGTATACGGAGGAAATTAACGAAGCCATCGAAGAGATTTTAGGAATTCCTGCAGCAGACCCTAGTGCTTTAGAGGAATATCCCACCGATACAACAAGTTTAAAACAAAATTCTAGAGAACAGCTCAGCCATTCAAAGCATACGGAGGAAATTGACTTGGACGAAGCTGTCGAAGAGATTTTAGAGATTCCAACGCCTGGCAGTTACAGTAAACAAGCAGCGAAGCTACGCAGTATGAGTAAAGAAAGACAGACCCACTCGAGAAAGAAAGCCAGAGGTGAGTCATGTGGTATGGGTACTAAGAAGCCTACCAAGCAGACAACGAGTGTCCTGGATATTGGTTTCCCGGATGCTGAAGCTAGTTCGTCAAGTGTTGAAGCTATGAATTGTGACAGTGGATGTTCTGTTGCCAGCGGAGATAACATGCGACCCATGTCGGCAGGACCTTCCAGAGTGAAGCCTATGGGATGCTCTGCTTTTTCCAAAACAGTTAAGCTTCCTTCTTCCCACAACACTAGACAACAGCCACTGAAGGGAAAACAAACACTACCAGCTATCCTGATAAAGGAAGAAAACACCGTGCGAAAACAACGCATGAAAGCTTCTAGAGAAGCCGCTGAACCATCGCTTGGAGGCTTGCAGGGTATGACAACACACAGAAAAGCTGCCGTACCTGTGACCGGCGAAAACAGCACCAGAACCAGTCCTGGAATCTTTTATGAATGCGGGGAACTTGAAATGATGAAGCAGATCGAGAGAGAATCTTGATGGACAAACACATAAAAGGAAAAAAAAAACAACAAAAAAATTAAAAAAAGAGATACAAAAAGGATAAAAAGTAGATCTCGATGCGGCTGAAAGCCATTTTTATAAACAAACAAAATCTGAAGTCAAGAAATCTACAGCATGTTTAAGAAAATACCTATTCGTCAAACTATCATGTTCTTGTTTTAACATTTACGTCCGAAAGGTTGTTATGGAGGTAAGACAGAATTTTTCTACCTTTTTGTTATGAGAAAAACTGATATCAAGAGACCAAAACTATTTTAAGGGAAATACTCAATCAAAAAAGTATGTTATTTGTGTTTAAAATAATACGTTCACACAAGGTTGTTATGGAGGTAAGAAACAAGTTTTCTACTCTTTTTTAATTGCAAAAACTGAAAACAAGAAACCAAATCTACTTAAAAGAAAATACCTATTCGATAAACTATACTATCTCATTTCTTGTTTAAAAATTTACGTTTACATAAGGTTGTTACAGAGGTAAGGAAGAATATTCTTACTTTTTAGTTGTTTCGTTCTTTTTCCTTCTACACTGATTTCCTTTAAAGTTCCATTTACAACTATCACAAAACTCTTTCGGCCTTTGGAGAGCAGAGGGACGACTTAGGGTGAGCAGGGTTTAGCACTACCCCTCCCTTCCCTCAAACCATCCCCCACTGAACCCTTTCCCTAACATTCCCCTAATCTCTTAATCTAAAGCCCTTTGGCGACCCCCCGTCTCTTTCAATGCGTTTCCAAACGCTCTAAATGAGTTTTGTGTCCAGTTGTAATAAGGGAAAGAACTTTGATCTATACCGATAGGAAAGCACTTCAGAGAGTTCCAACGTCTCAGAGTCCTTCCTTTAGGACACTGACAGATGCCAACAAATTCAGCTATGGTCGTTAGCACTGAAGTTTTTACGTTTCTGGAAAGTGTTTTTTATCGATATTTCTTTATTCCACAACAACCTTTTAACTAACCGCTGCCTGACTTTTCTGCTACATTTACCAAACAATACTTGATAAGTTTATTTCCTCTGTAACAACCTTTAGCTACTTCTCTGCAAGATTATTCTTGTCATTCTTGATTATCATCTGTTGAACTGACCAAACTATGTCTGGATGGTATTCTTTCCTCTGTAACAGCCTTTTAACTAGTTTCTGTATGATTACTCTGTTACATTTACCAAACTGTATTGATTGCTTATTTGGTCTAAGTTTCTTTCCTCCATAACAACCTTTTCACTACTTCTGCATAATAATTATGTCAATATATCAACCTGTCTTGATAGCTTATTTTGTCCACGTTTATTTTTAAGTCAGTTAACACTTTGTGATGACTAAATGATACACTACATATCATTAATTTTTGTTTTTTGCTATCGATGGTATGTTGATATCGTCAGAGATATTTTATCAATAAAAAATAGATAAAATGAATTGTGGTCACATTTACGAGCAGTAAGATTTCTCAATAAGCTTCAATAGGACTTGATTCGCGTAGATATGATTACAGAAACATTCCTCGCTTTAGAATGACGGTGCTTGAGTCTGAGCGCTTTGCTATATGCGAAAGCCACCACAGAAAGTTTGTGCAATTATCGGTAATTAAGAGGCACAAACCAAATGATGTGTTCACAAAAAAATATTCAAAAAGGAACGCGCTGTTTAGGTTTTATGTTGTTCACAGCATTCCCAGATAAATGTTCACTGCTGGACTCCCAAGGAAAAAGAGCGTGAGAGGGTGGGGGGGGGGGGGCGGGGGAAGTGAGAGACGAAACTATGAATCGGAGACCGGAATAGAAGCGGAGTACACAATCATTATTTAGTTTCCCAGGTCAGGTGGAAACCGAAAAAAGCCGTATCTGAACATTGACAACAGTGATTTAAAAAAAAATTAACTTCTACCATGAGATTCTTGGTCGGGTAATGTACATATAGGCTACAGGATTCTGGCGCTTGAAATGTCACCTTCGTATTGTGAACTGATAACTTTCATCTCACATGACACTTTTCAAGACTCATTTCCTGCCACTTCAGAACTGATAATCACTTCTCGGAAAATACCACTCGCCCCCACCCCCCTCCTTCCCACCTGCAAAGTATATACATGGTTTGTGATCACGTGGTGGCCTTCTTTCTCAATATAGTTTGCGGAGGTGCGTTTCAGGATACCAGGCAATTTAGCCACTTTGTTCGTTTCTTGGAAATGTTGAACAGCTGGCTCCTGATGTCAAACAATTGCTTTTAAATATAATTTCACGTTTGCATTTTACACTCAAAGGATTTAATGACTGTTTGAGGGGAGGGCTACGTATTCGGGACATAATAAAAGAAGTTTTGTTCAATTTGGTTTTGCTACTGTGTGAGAACACATGTGGATCTGGTATTATCATAAACATAAAGAAATGTCTCGTATCCAGCCGGTTTTTCGTTTTCCGTCTTTTATTACAATTCCAACTTATAAACATTCATCTATATATTTTCAGGGTCACACATAATCTAATGATTGCGTTGTTTTCCCGGCTAACAAAATACTAAACTGTTGTAGAGTCCGTATTTTTCTCACTAGTTCGTTGGGGGAAAAATGTGAAAGCTAGAGAAATTACTTGTGCGATTCGGCCTGTAATATGCGCACATTGGTTTCATCGGTGCAAAGTGGACGATTGTGCGGGGTTATATTAGCGTTTGTATAGTGAAATAGAAAGGTACCCTATTGGATAAAACATGGCAATAGTATATTACTGTGTTTTTTTTTTATTTTGAAAGCATGTTCATGGTATTCACGCGCATGTTCTTTATACAGCCTGCCGCTGCCTCTTGTACTCGTTCGTCTTCTGAGCCTGTTAGTGTGAGTAAGGTCTGTTGAAAACAAAGAAGAGATGTCCACGTCACAGTTTGAACGCCTATACGTTTACACAGGTTACGTCTGCAAACAAGCCAAGTGGCCCATCAAGCCGAGGCTTATCCCAGTTTCTGCGGCATGAAGCGAGTAGGAGTATTTCTACTCCCCCTGGATGGGAGGTTACCCGACGGCAATAAATTCGCCGGTACCCATTTATACATCTGGGCAGAGAGAGGCACTGTGAGAGTCCTCGGCCAAGGCTCAAACCAGGAGCGCTCGATCCGGAGTCGAGCGCACGTATCATAAGGCTACCACGCCTCCAGCACCAAAATAAGACCCTTAACCGAGTTCCAACCAATCACAGACACCATACGAAATAACGTCATTATATATGTTTTCGGCTCAGTTTTTCTTAAAAGAAGAAATCCAGGCTCTTTGTGACAAGACAAGCGTATCAGGTAAACTTTCGTAAGAAATGACTTTACCTTAAGCGCGTCGTGTTGGTGGATCAAAAAGCAGTTGTATGGGTCACGTGACAGTCTTTCCAGTGCGCATGCGATCGCTCGCTTTACTGCCACGCCGGAAGAGCGTTTGAGGCTGTCAGCCAGAGGAACGACCGCTGATGAAAAGGTCTTTACATTCTTGTCTAATCCACTGCACCTAAAACAAGGATTCAAATGGTTATAACATAACGACCTACCTAATGCATATGGTCCACTTAAGCAATGAGAAAAGCATACACTGGCAACGAGTTTTTAAGACTTGATCATGCCACGTGATAAATCATCTCTGAAATGAGACTGTTGACTGTTTTGAGTGCGCTTGTCAAGTTTACTGTAAAAGTTGTGCTTTGTGTGGACTCAGGTTCGTAGTTCATTCGGGGCGTGTTTAAAACACGAAATGACGAAAGGCCAACACGGTTACCCTAAATAGCACTCAGGTTAGCCTTTCGGGCTGACCATTATCTTTCCCTTCTCTCGTCGTGGATAATATAGGGCCACTGATTAATTCGTCTCTTCCAAGCAACTCGGTCTTTCGCCGCTACCTCTGCCTCTCTCTATATCTTAAATCCAAGATGTTTTCTCTCCTTGTTGATCGTTCTTCATTACGTCTCTCTAAGCCGTCCTCATCGGCGTTTTCCTTTGGGTGGCCAGATTAGCGCTATCTTGGGATTTTAGTCTGAAGACATTCTCAGAACATTGACCAGCCATTTTCATATCCTAACTCTTACTTGTTCACCGACTGTCCATGTACCTCATCTTTTACGAATCTCATTATTACTAGCCTTCATCAGCCAGGGAACCTTCAAGATTTTCCACAAGCATTTGTGCTGGAAAACGTCTAGCTGGGATTAATTCGTCCTCCAATTCGACAGTGGTTGGCTTTTAATAATTTTAAGGGTTACCCCGATGGACAGCCGTACACCACGTCGACTCTCATCCATAGTGCCATTTATTTCGTGTTGCAAACACGTCGGTTCATTCAAAACACGGTCGCGAAAATCGCTCTTAGCCACTCAACTTTAAAACTACCTTAAACTGAAAAAGAAATAAAATTCCTTCCTTACGTTGCAATTGCTTCAGCCACCCATCGCTTTAACTCTTCATCTTCCTAAAGAAAGAAAGAAATAGTCAGTGACAGAATTCTGAATTTATAAGACGGCTGATTATAAAAATAATCGGCTACAGAACAAAATACATTCAGTTTGTCTTGTTCACCACTTTGAAGCTACTGTATCCTGACATAGTTTATTCTTAATAGTTCATGCTGTTTTGTTGACAGTGGTCGAAGTTATAACGATAAACAGAAATTGATTGAAAGTTTTACTTACTGTGTTCACGAGTTGTACAAGAAGCGGAACCACTTCATAATCTGTCAGAATTGAAAGATTTTCTCTGTCTTTACCAATGTTGATTATTGCTCTGTTTACGCTCATCAGCACCTGATAAAGAAACACACACTTGTTTTACAACGTCATAATTAAGCTCCTTTTCAAGTGTCAAAGACAACAACAACTATATCGAAGTACTGACATAGCGCCGTACTGTACGCTTTCTGGCCTTCTGATTTCTAACACAAGCAAGACTATAGACGATAGACGATCTGGTTTTGTTTTTCATCTTTCTTCCCACTGGAAGCAAAAGTGATAGTTCATTTTGTCTTCAGCCGGCTTTTGTCTTTCTTTATACTAAGTCGTATCTAGTTGTCAAACAATCGCGCAATCTCAAAAAGAAACTAATCGTGAATTGGTTTTACGCAACCAATAATCACCTGTTTATCATCCGACCGTAGGAGATTGGTAATGAGCTGTAGGCCTCCGACGAATGAGCGCACAATGTCAGCTGACTCCTAAAGGACAAATAAGATCATGATAAAGGAAGAGGATAAAAATATTTATTTAAATTCCAAGCTAAATAGAACTTGCAATGTTAGAATTTGACTACACTTCTCATTAAGACAAACTTGGATTTTTTTTTGATATCATTATGAAAAGTGTTAAACAGAACAAATACCGGAAAAAAATCAGATGCCCAGATCGGGATTCGAAGCCACGACAGGTGAGGTGCTACAGAGGCAACAACAATGGAGTGAGTCGAATATTAGCTACAGAGGAAGCATCGACTGCCTGGCAAAAAAAGTTAATTGTAGCTTCATACCAGTGTTAGTTTCAAATGATTTTCCTCTCCTTGCTTTTCTCACTATAGAGACTAGGAAAAAAGACTCACAAAAACGACAAACTCAGTTTATCTCACCTCTTCATTCACCACACATGCACCGATAGCATCTGCAGCGCCTGCTACAACCTGGAGATTAGTAAACATGTGTTTTAATACAGTCGAACCTCACTAACGGTTACTACTCTGGAACGGCCACTTTTTTTAAGTTTCGGCGGACAGTCCATACATTCACTCTTACTCACCCTCTCTCTAGCGGCCGTTGCTGATATATTCGGTCACATTATGTCTATAAACGTCGATGGAATTACTCCTAAAGAGGCACAGTCTTTTTTAACAATCAACAAACAGTTTTTTTTATTCTTCGAACAAAAAAAGTAAGTGGTGGGGCAAGACAAGTACACGGACGTTAAGTGACTTAGAATTTAGAATTTGTCCAACCTCGATTCTCTTCGATGACGTTTGGAAAACACTCACTTCGTTACCTAGGGCCCAAACTGTGGAATGATCTCACTACTAGAATAAAATATCTACCCTCTTTGAAGCAATTTAAAAGAGTCATACGTAATCAGAACCCTACTGCCCTAGCTGCAAATGTCAGTGACTGCCGAGGCTGCAACCTATGCCGAGAATGACTGGTCGTTTACGGGAGTTTTTACAATTAGATTTTAAATATTTTAAATTCGTTTGCGATATAAATTCTTAATATATTTGTAGTTTTTAGCTAGGTTAACATAGTTAGGTGTCCACCATTAGTCATGAGAGGGAACTTCTCCCCTCAGCTACATTTCTTTGACACAATAAGAAAGTTATTATTGTGTAAATTTTAAGATTGTTTAAGAATTTGTTAATAAAGGTTTTCATAATTATTTTATTATTATTATTATTATTGTTATTATTATTATCATTACTATTTAGTTAATACAGCGCTTACTGAAGTACAATGCATAAAGACAAGAAAAGCAGACATTAAAACCGTTAATAAGTTTGTTAGTCATGCTAGAGACAGTTCCCATTTAACCGCCGCCACACATGCATTTTTTTTTCATCCGTAGATAAATTACTCGTTACCTAGTAGCCATTATAAAAATTAGTCTAACAATACTAACCTTTGGATCAGGAAACTTCAACAAAGACCAGAGCAGCCTTAATCCGTCTGTATGTAGAATAGTGCTACAAGGAGAGATCGATATTTGTAGTAAGTCCCAGGAAGGCAAAATCACTTTAGTTTGGTCATGAACACAATAAACAGTTTCAACCTGATATCGTACATGGTATTTGAAAAGGCGCAGCGCTAAACTAGTGTCATTTAAGTCCCACAATTGAAAAGCGATTTAAAAAAAGGATTAAAAAACAGCACATTTTCGTCACAATATTGATTCAAGTACACAATCACAGCATTTCGAAGGAAATTTCGAAATATTGATTAACAGGAAGAAGAATGCCGTGCCGTGACGTAACACCGTTGGCGAGATTGCTCATAATGCATTTCAAAAAAAAAATATTGGTACCAACCTCCTGCACGACCCCTCCTTAGCACAGACCGCGAGGAGCATGGTGGCGTTGACAAGCACAGCACTTTCCGTGATGCTCAGCGTGCGCACTACAACAGGAATAACTCTGTCATCCTTGAGAGTCAACAGGGTTCTTTTACTGTAGGCAAACGCATGAATAGCACCAAGAGTATTGGCTAGAACCTGGAAAGAAACAAAAAGCCCAGGTTGGCTTGATCAATCAACTAAAAGTGCTCTTTCAGAGACTGGGTCCTGTCCATGTGATAAGCAATCTAAAGGATTCTAAGCTAAACTCTTAAGTGTCACACTGTATCGTAAATACTATTGTTCTTGGGCCATCGTAGTTTGATAAAAAATAAGACACAAACAGCAGTCTTAATCAAAATGTGCAAGTTCAATATGTTTATCAAGTGTTACACTGCCCAGTAACAAAAAAGACACTTTGGAAAATTTGAAATTTGAAATTTCTCGTTTGCTCGAATACACCATATTCGTATTCCCGGTTTAGGACTGGAACGAGCCTTAAAGCGAGGCTAATGCCGGGAGTCTTTTTTTTTTTTCATTACGTTTTAATGATATTCCCTCTGAAGCATGAGCCTCCACCTTGCAAGCTAGTCAGGAGCCTATCACTAGGAGCCTACAACTCCCATACTAAGCCAGTATAACGGCATTTTTATAGACCAGTCTATTTTCAGATATTTTTCCCGCGAAATAAGCCAGTTCCAGTCTACACGAGTACGCTTCGGTGATGATAAAACAGTGCGGCCTCACGTGAACATGTCGCTATAATGTCGACATGTCAACATTAATCCGTGCTTGTGATTGCAATTGGTCACTGAAGTTCCTGTGGAGATCTGAATTTGAGATAAATTCAAACTAAAAATAGATCGGTCTGTGAAAACGGCGTGACAGGAATATGGGGTAGTTGCAGACTCTTGGTGATGGGCTCCTGTTTCAGTTCAATAACGAGAATAAGAATATGGCCTATTGCCGTCGTTTTTTAAATGACAGTTTAGTAAAGGCTGATGTATTGTTTGTAGCGAATGTTGTTTGTAGCCAAAATAATGTTTGGTACCTCGTTTGACTGTTCTGGGTTCTTTAACAGTAAGATCAAAGCTTTAACTGCTCCAAACTGCTCAAGCCTGAAACGAAAAAAATCAATCTTAAATATTTTCCTAAAACATCAATAGAGCCCTGAGCAATGGCCGAAGAAAACAAAGCTAAGCATACTAAAATATATGCATTGGAGTGTCAGAGACGCTTGTTATTACTGAGGTTTTGTTACTGTCGAGAAAACAGTGTTAGTTTAAACGTTCGTGTGGCTTTTGAAAGTGAAACTAGTTTGACTAGTTTCTAACCTTCTTATGGAGACGCAGTGGCCCAACCTGGGAAAAGCCCTGGGAACGAGGTTGCTAGTGGCTCATAGCTAGTGTGTTCACCTCCTGATCGAGCGGACGGAGCTCAAGTCCTGACCAGGGACATCTTGCTTGTTCTTGGGCAAGATACTTTATTCTTTCAGTACTTCTCTCAACCCAGGTGTATATATAGGTATCGGCGAATAGGCCCTTTGCACGATCCGGTCATATGGTACGGAATAAATTAAGCTGAGACGCAAATAACGCAGTTGGACTTTCAAAACAAAGAAAAGTCGGGCTGGACTGGTAAGAGTTTCTTTGTTTTGAAAGTCCCACTGCCTTCTTTGCGTCCCAGCATAATTTATCTCGTACTATGTGACCGAATCGTGCAAAGGGCCTATTTAATGCTGGGGGTAACCCTGCGATCATCCCATACGGGGCGAAGAGGGGGGATGATACAAATACCCCTAGGGGCTTCATGCTACAGAGACCACGATAACCTCCAGCAGCATATACTAGACTTCATCTTTACTTACCTTCTAATGTTGTTTTCGTTCAAGGCGCATTTCCACAAAGCACCAACTGTGGCCGCCAGGAGCTGGTTGTCCTCTGAAGACCTGGACGTCATCATCTGAACAAGACGTTCCAGGCCACCGAAGCGGAAAATCAGTTCACGAGTGGAGTCATCCTCGGCGCACTGTGTGCCCGGAAATAACAAGAAAAATTAAGTTAATGACTAGTTTGGCAAATTTAGGATGGGAGCAGTAAGGAGACGAGAACAGAATGGCTGAAACAAAAACTAAAGGCAACAAGTTTAACTTCAGTCATAGTTGTTGGTTTTTCCCAACCGTCCCAACCGCATTTCGAGTTAAAGTTAAAATTTTAGGTTACGTGGGTTTCTTAATCCCTTCTCTAACTCATATTTTCGTTCCTATTGGGAAGGGTGGCTGACTTTCTTACCTTTCAGAAGATGGTTAAAGGGGCACTGTCACGCTATTTGGCAACTTTATAAAAAGCTACAAGGTGTCTTCGTATCAATTGAATTCCAAAACTATCGACCTGGTTTTGTTATAAAGACTATTTGAAGGTACTGAAACTATTTCCTGTCGCCTGGCACTACGGATGGCATGGATGGAAATGGATTGAAACTTGAAAAAATTGGCCAATTTTTCGAGTTTTGATGCTACGTGTTCAAAAATATCTCAAGAAATTTATTATAGTTATCCTCTCTGATAAAATGCATTTGATATCGTCGTCGTAGCTATACAGAAGCATTTTTTATGACAAAAACCTCAAATTAATGATTTTAGTACAGAATTTACCTAAAAAGACAAAATCCTCGTGACACGCCCTTTTAAGATTCAGATTTCTTCCGGGAACCATAATCGTAAGACAAACCTTGAACAGAGCTTTTGCACACTGGGTCTTGAGAGCCACATCCCCTTTCTTCAGGTGCTTGACAATTCCCTCCACCATCCCCTCCCTCCGGATATCCTCACGAAACGCGGGCTGTAAAATATAACACAGGAGCTATTGTGTTAAACACCTGAAGATTACTGCTAACGGATATCATAAATCCACTGTATAGAACCTTTGTACGCCAGGCCCTGCGATTTCTCTATCATTGACCATCATTTTGATTAGAAAACAGTTTATTTTTTCTCTGATGAAACATAGTCAACGAGCATATGCTATCAAACATAGTCTTCACACCTCACTCGCACATTCCTGAATAATCCCCATCGCGGGTAAAATGACGTCATCTGTTCCTCTGACCAATAAGGAAGCGAGTATTGGCACAGCACCACCCGCGCGAATGGCCTGGATATTCTTTTGGTTCTTACTGCAGCTCCATAATGCCTTGCAAGCACTGCAAGTAAGCTGGAAGTCTTCTTCATCTTTGGGCGCAGGTCTGCCGCGTTTTTTTGTTCTCGGGTTGAATAATGTTTACCTGAAAGAAGTATCAGCTACAGTTTAGTTCCATTAATAATGAGCTCCGCCAGCTATCTCTGTAAAGCGCAGAAAAGCATCAGAACTCGATTGAACACTGATTAATAGCAAGTTGAATTCTTGAGACAAACATGTGTCAGTTGGCCATAGTCATATTCTCGGTATTTGAATGGAACTAGCTTGACATCGAGGCTCATGCGGAGGAATAACATTCAAAAGACATTAATGTCATTTACATTTGAAAAGACTCTCTGCATTAGCCTCAGTTGCAGGCCATCTCCAATACTGGCCCTGGAATGTGGTTGGCTGATTGGAAAAGTATCTTTTGCGAATGTCCCTTCGGTTACAAGTTCGAGCAGCGAGATTCTTGGAGAACGAGAGACTAGCTTCTCAGTATTTCGACCTAAAAACGAAAGGTAAAGCGTATTCTTTTACAAAGTTTCTCACCAAATGTTTGATCCCTCCACCTCGCCTGAAGGCACTGTTAGCCCGGCGGAATGTCACCAGGTGACTAAGAGTCTCGGCTGCGAGAGACTGAACCTCTTTCATTTTGTGTTGAAGGCACTCTATAAGTTGTTGAATACCTGTAAAATTAGAATGTCAATCCATAAACACATGCATTTCTCAGTTGTACTTTGTTCACGGCTTTATGTAGGATTAATAATAAATAAGATCTTTTAACAGGGAGCCCATGTCACAAAGTGCGGTTTTCAGTGAGGCCCTGCATAAATCTAACAAGAATACAAAAACAAATACAATTATAGCTATCTATAAAAAAAAAAAAGGTAAAAAGGGTAACCCAGGGATTTACCCTGAAACGTGTGAAAAAGACGAATCTTACATACAACGTTTCTGTCAGATGTGCTCGCTTACCTCCCAGGCGATAAATCTCCATATTTATCCTTTTTGTGTTCGTTATTACCCTCAAGATTTTAAGAGAACCAACCTAAAATCCAAAACCATTCAAAACGTAACGTTAACATATACAATAACAGGTAAAGAAAAACTCTCGATAACCGGCCCAAAAGGTTTCTTTTTGTAAAAAGGAAAATTTAAAATGGGGTAGGATCAAATGTCGTGACAGGTCTAAATTGAGTAGCTACTTAACAGATATACATCACAATGGCATTTCTAAACAACGGTTCTTTAATAAGTATCCGGAATGTGGATTTACTTTTTAAAAAATAGAAATTTTACACCAGTGTATGAAATATTAACCATAGAAAGATGAACATAACTGGTTTTTGTAGCTGTATAAACGGGTGCAAATATAAAGGACTATACAGGCTGAGATTTCAGGACGTGGCCGTTGGCAGTATTAAAGGGTAAGACGGATTAATGGACTTTTCTCATAAGAAACAGGTATGGGCTTTTCTCCGGGCCAAAAAAAATGGCCGTAAAAACGAGGTGAAAGAATCTTACCATACAATGCCAGTGATCCGTTTTGAGTATGTTTAGGAGAATGCCAATTCCACCCAGCTCCAGAATCGCCAGCTGACTCGACTCCTGTTCAATGCTGACGTCACGGAGAGCACACAGTGCTATAACTGTAGCAGTGGGGTTCCCCACCTGGAAAAAAAAACACACATTAATTCAGCATGATTTGTAAAGCTTAACACACCCAGGAGATCTCATGAAACCAAACAACGGAGGCAGTAATCATTGCCAGATAACAGGAAATCCAACAATTGAAGAAGAGTACTGGAAAAATGACAAGATTTTTGCTAGAACGTGAGGATGAATAAGATCGAATAAGGATGACGAGAATGGAAATGAATTGCAATATGGACAAATTTCAAAACATAAGGAGAACTCATAGGTTAAAAACAGGAAACCAAACAATAACGGTGTGATTTTGCAGAACAGTACTTGACAGATGACAGGAATACGTTCCGAAGTCAGGATGAATAACAATGACGGGAATGGAAATTGACTGTATATAGAAAATGTTCAAAATGCGAAGTTGTCGTCTCGTGATTACTGGTAGCAGGCATTTCCCTACTGGTACATGAAGGACCTTTCCAATACGTAGACTTTGAAAGAGCTACTCTCACCTTCAGAAATTTGATCAGTTTGTGAATGTCCCAATACTCAGACGTAAGCTCAGGTTTAACCTTCAAAAACGATAAACAAGATCGCAAAAAGTTTAAATGGAATCATATAAATTAAGAATACAACATTCGCAGCTGACTCACAAATGACCAGTAAAACCAGGAGTCCATGTTGATAGGCTCCAGATCACATAAATTTTCTAACCCTTTCAAACAAGTCGAGAAATAACAACTTTCACTGAATGCCCATTGAGTTTGTACCTGTTTGCCTTGAAATCAAATGAATACAGTGCCAAGGAAATACTGTGCTGATTTACAACCGAATTCTCTTAATTTACAACAGAATTATCATTTAGAGCTTAACGCTGAGGATTGGAAAACTAAACCTAGGTACCTTCCTCGTCAAATCCTCGTCTTCTTCACTGTCACAGCTACTTGACGACGATTCACTCTGATGCTTGTTAGCGGCCTTCTTGTTTGAGGCTCTGAGCTGAGACTCTTTCGATTTGCTCCTGAAGCAAGTTTGTACAAAAGCAATCACACACGAATAGTGTAAAACATCCCCCCCCCCCCAATAAAAAAATTGTTTAAATGGCGTTTTTTCATCTTTTTATTCCAATGATGATATTGTAATTTTAAGCAGAGGTAGTTTTAATCTTAATCACAAACATTGTAAAGCGCCATTGCGCTATGGAAATGAGTGCTATATAAATTCATGTATGATTATGATTATGATTATGATTATGATTATGATTATGAATAGCTCATTTTATAGGGGATCGCTCTAAATGTGACTTTAGAATTGGTTATTTCTTTATTAAAGAGAAAAACGACATTTCAAACTCACCCAGCGGATGTTTTGTCTTTCGCTCGATTTTTTGCGTTGTTCTTGTGTTCCCTTGCACTAGTAAACACAAAGATATGAGTCTTAACAACAAGACAGGATGAAACAATTGATGCATAAAGAGAGAATTCGAAACGATAGTTAAATTCCAAACGTTTTCTGTCGTTAAAACACAAAAAGATAAACCTATAAAGCTATGAAGAGACTATTTAATAGTTTTATTTAAGGAGCTCAGACAGGGTTTTTTTAGTAGTTTTGGCCACGTAAGAAATTATCTTTAAGTTGAAGGCAAACTGAAAATAGTAGTTTATTAAGATAGTAAAACATGAAAGAGGTAATAAACCATAAAGGAACAAGGATGGTTAAGGATGGAGAAGATTCGCACGGATTACAAACCACGAACTTGAAAAATTTAGGCTTAAC
This sequence comes from Catalaphyllia jardinei, assembly GCA_022496165.2. NCBI lineage: Eukaryota > Metazoa > Cnidaria > Anthozoa > Scleractinia > Caryophylliidae > Catalaphyllia > Catalaphyllia jardinei. Next base: position 559,368 of record CM042759.1, read on the forward strand.
TTTTCAAGATTCAAAGACCGTGACGAAGCTCATTTAAGAGTTTAAATCATTGAAGATATACATAAAGATATCTTAAGGTCGTCATTTATTAGACAATTCAAAACATAGTTAATAAAGCGGAATAGTTTGGAAGCCCGGCAAACATCAAAGGAGCAAACAAAGATGCCAAGATTTAGGTTGGAAAGTCCATGACCGTGCAAACTCTTTTATTTTGCGCTCATACACTATGCAGTACTATTGTGCTTTTTTGTACGGTCAAGGCCAAAAAAGCAAACAAAAACCTACAACAAAGAACTTTGTCGGGTTTCATAACCACTCCCCTCTATTAACTATGTTCAAAAACTGCTTTACCTGTGATTATCGTCGAAAAGATTCATCTGGTTTGTTTTCCACAGTGTCTTGTATGTTTTTTCCTTTGTCGGTTTGTTGAATTGTCCTCCGTTCTTTTTGGGCGACTGATCAGGTGCGGGAGGGATTTTCTTCCGGTCGTGTCTTTTAGCACTGGCTCCTTCCGCCTTGCCAGACCGTGCGGAGGCCTGGGATGTGGTCTTTGCGCCCGCGCTCTTCTGCTGTGAAGCGCTAAAAGCAACAAAGAAAAAAGGTAACAGATACCTGAACTCCAATTAAAACCTGAAAGAAGAGTCGTCTGTGCAGGTTAGAATACTACAGATGCTGGTCATAAAAGAGACTATTGACTGAAGAGGGGAGGGGGAGCGTTTTTTTTGCGTTCCCAGCCGGCTGCTGTATTTATATAACGTCCAACCAGACAGTGACGTTATAAATCCCCATCAACCTTAGCAAAACTAAACATAGTGAGGTCATTAACGTATGCATGTCAACTTTATGAAACCCAAAAATCGTTAGTTTCATTTACCGTTCCTTTTTCGTTTTATTATCCTTTGCTGCAAGTTGTTTTTGATCAGCCTCATCTGATTCCTCGTCACTCTTTTTCTTTGTCCGTTGTTGGCTTTCGTCTCCATTATTGTTGTCTTTGTCGGAAGCTGAATATTCATCCTGTTTGTCACGGGCGGGTTTGCCCTTAAGGTTAATTAAAAAGAAAAATTATTATATTATTGCAAACACATCCACTGCAAACACATCTATTGGAGTCTCTCCAGGTATTAACCTTTACAAAATAGACACCACTTTATTACGGAAAGTTCAATCGCACCATATTGATGAAAGAGAAAACAAACTTTTGTATATCTGTGAGCTTTTGAATGTCCTTGTTACAATCTATCCTCTAAGGTGAGGTAAAATGTGCATACGAGCCAAGTGGCCAATCAGGCCGCAGCTTATCCCTGTTTCTATAACATGAAGTCGTGACTACGAGTATTTCTACTCCCCACTGGATGGGATGCTAAACCATCGCAGGGTTACCCCCAGCATTAAATTCGCCGGTACCCATTTATACACCTGGCTGAAGAGAGGCACTGTGAGAGTAAAGTGTCTTGCCCAAGAACGCAACACAATGTTCCCGCCCAGGGTTTGAACCCAGACCACTCGATCCAGAGTAGACAGCGCTTAACCTTGAAGCCAACGCGGCTACACGTACCAAACAAATCGTCCTGTGAGAGACTCAAATAGGCCGTCTCTGAGTTACCTTGCGGTTCGTGGTAAAAAAGAGTTTTCAGACAAAACTTTTCATACCAAAACGAGTTTGATTTGCATGAAAATGATCCTGTAGAAGGAACACATTTTCTCACAAGGACTCGTTTTGACACCAAGGCACCAGACAACTCTGGAATAGTCTACTGAAGACCACTGAACTGTCTCTGTAATACGTGGAACTAGTTATCAACAGTAAAATAAGCCGGCTTCTTCAAGTCACAGTTTCTCGGGCAAGACACAGTTTATTCTCACAGTGCCTATTTTAACCTAGGGGGGTAACCCTGCGATGGACTAGCATCCCATCCAGGGAGGAGCAGAAATAATCCCGGTCACTTCATGCTACAGAAACCCGGATAAGCTCCGGCCTGATAAGCCACTTGGTTCGAACGCAGACTTTACCTTATCTTAGAGGATGGGGAGAATTTTCTGTAACCAGGACATTCAAAAGGTTACGGGCCACTTAGCTCGTGAGAAAACGTGTTTTCTTAAAAAGCCTCAATACCTACCACATCAATCGTCTTCTCTTCTAGTTCCTGACTGGTCAAATTTTCGCGGGATTCTACAAGCGATGTCATGTCCAAGAGGTCTGGGAACAACAGAGGGCTAGTGGACCGGGTGCAAGTAGATGTACCAGTCCTTTCCGGCCATTCATACAATGGATCTGTGCCCCTGTGACACAATGCAGTGCCTCGTCCTGAAGAGGGAGTAAGAGAAACCTGGGGCGTGGATGACGATTCGTGAGCGTTTTCGGGGGTTAATGAGCCTCGTCCTGATGTTGAGGTGGTATTGGCTGAGCCTGTTTGCTGACGAAGCTCTACAAGTTCGGCTCTTTGCTTTTCAACCAAATCTTCCAATCTAAAGAATAAAATAATTATGTAAATAACTAATAATAAGCTTTTGTTCACGGAAGCCAAACAATGTGAGAATATTACCCAATACATAACTATACCGATGTTTCCACTTTAGGGGAAACATTTCCGTTCGGCTTAGTTTGCCATATTAGGCTATATCTTGTGAAGTAGTCAAGCGATAAACTGGTCGAAACACATGTTCTGTAAAGTATCTATCTATCTGTAATGGTAAACTGAGCTAAGAGTGCGACACTAATCTAAAGGACTCCATTAGTTTCATGGATGTCCCTATTAGAGAGCCCTTAGGCTATTAAACTTCAAATACACTTAAATTTGCACAACAGACGGTATTATGTCCATACTTTTAACTTGAATCATTTTCGTCTCAACACTTCACAGCAAAGCCGCGATCGCTGAAAACCCAGTTAAATAATTTAACCCCATATGCGCCAATGCACCATCCTTTGTCATTTATCTCATTTATAAAAACCGAATCATTTTGTAATCTCAGTCTTTCCTACAGGAACGCGTATACTAGTTTATTTTCCTTATTTTGTGATGATTACGACTTCCTTTGTGGGTTCAATATCACAACAGACATAAACAATGAATTCCTGATTATAACCTGGAAGTGTCTTTTGCATTGAAGAGTTGTCATCGCAAATATCGTAGAAACCATAAAAAATCCTTAAGAACGACTCTACCGAAATAAAAAATTTCTCTATTCAAAAAATATCAGCGAATTTCTGCTAAGGTAATCGAAATGCGAGAAACTAAACGGATAAATAAATCTGAAAATTTACAACAGGCAGATTTGACCATTCTCTTGTTATATTTCGTGCGATTATGCACCATCAACAATATTAGAAACAACCTGGTTTGATGAGCTAGAAATTGTTTTAGTCTTTCTTAGCTTCAATGAAAATTTTATGACCAGAACAGTACCCGTTGTCTTGGAACTAAATGGTATATTTTGCACTTTAATCAGGGGATATTTTAAGCAAGAGAGCATTTTATCAGCTCTCAATTGACGGCCAAGCGAGCGAAAAATAAAATGGAGCAACAACTCTTCTTTTAGAAGGGCATAACACATAAATTGCTTTAAATTATATTCAGTTTTTTTACGCCGTTTCGCACGCGAAATCATAGCAAAAGATCACTCAAATATTAAAAATTGCATGAATTCATGCTCAAAATTATATTACTCCAGAACAAATAATTCTTGTTCTATTTTACTCACCGATCACCGATATTTTCTCGTTCTGTGCACCAAAGCGACTGAACGTTCTGTTTTGAATTCCGCAGTAATTATAGGCCGCATTTCGCTAAAGACTGAACGAAAATTTCTCGCCGTAAAACAGTTTCTCAAAACTTTGTAAATAAAGCTTGCGTTCTCTATGGCAACACTAGAAGCAGCTCAGCTGTGTTTTACAGGTTAATTTCTTCCAACCACAGTCCTTTTGAATTAAGAGGGGTTTTTATTGACATTTTCATGAGTTCCTTTGACCACTTAGATGACAGCTCTGCTCAGGCATGCGCATTTCAACAGCACCTGTTCGCGTGCAAGACAACTCTTCAAGCTACGAATTTTCGTAAGTAATATGCAAAAAGCCCCGAGTACTAGCTTTTCTCGTTTTTCGCATAATCGTTACTTTAATTTTCTAGGTCGGATTAAATCCGCGGTGTTTATACGATTTCTTACGAAAACTTGTAATAAGAATCAAGAGAATCATCGAAAAGGATATCGTTGTGATCTACTACCAAACTCTCAGAACTTGGGTAGAGACAAACGAAAACTTAAAGGCCGCGACTTGGCTTGTGTTGGCCCTTTAATATCGAAACAAAGTATGGACCTGCATAGACCAGTACTTCATGATATCAGACTCTGGGGTTAATTGTCAAGACGAAGATAAAGAAAAATATGGGGAAATTCTAACCATTTTTAAGAAAAAAAATTCAAAAGAAACTGAATCGTCACATGAAACATAAATAACGAGGAAAAAGAACAGCTGCTACATTTTGAAAAGAATAAAAGCCAAATATTCCCATTACCCTGTCAAACGAGCATGCACGAGCAATGAATTATTTCTATGCATGTGCTAACAAAATTACGACAGTTCGTTTTGACGTGCAAATTAAAAAGATGATCTCTGAAATTTGCATTTAAATGAGTACTATCTTCAATATTTACTTTTCAGAAAACCATTTTTGTGCTCAAGGTGTTCATTAACTAACATCACACGGACAAAAAAGATTAGCCAATAAAACGGAAGAGTTAGGAGGCACGTGTGTTTCTGAGCCAGTCAGAATCGATCACTAACCTCATCTTTCCCGCCCCTCCGCTTCGCGCGCGCGGTTTCATTTGGGTTTTTCACGACCATCTGTTTTATTTTTATAAACCAGAAAGAGGATTGATTTTTTTAAGCCTCAAAATAAAAAGGTTTTGTTTGGGCTCGTAAAACCCATCGCGCTCTGTTAAGTGGCTACCAGTTCCAGAACAAACATCCTTGAGAATATGTCTTTCTCGTATTTGAGGAGTTACCTGAGTTATCGAATGTCCGGAGCACTTTAATAGCGAATGCTTACAGGAATATATAAACGTGTCAAAAATAAAATGAACAATTCGCAATTTTGGTTTAATTCTCCAAATCTACAGCTTAAGAAATAAAATATATGACTGTTCTAATTTATGAAGCTAGACTGTCCCATTCGCTGAAGCGACAAAGAGCTACAAAGCGAACTGTATATATAACAATTTTTAAGCTATTTTTCTTGCCATCTGTACTTTCCAGAAAATGACAAACTCACCGTCTTTTTGCATCGAGTATTCCAGCAATGTCAGTACATAACTCAATAATCTTTTTCTGACGCTCGTCCTTGTCCTTTGCCAAGTTAAATCGCCTCACGATACGCACAGCTTCTTCCGCCACTTGCAGGCGAATTCCCTCGTCTTCCTCGACTTCACTCATCTTTCGCCGATTTCAAACCTAAATCGTACGAAAAGCTTATTTATCAGTATTCCAGACTTTGACGAAATTCATATCTTCATACCTGTAAGAACTTTAAAACCTTCCTGATAATTTGGACATTTATACGACCCTTAAATCCCAGCGCTCATTTCAAAACTAAACAATGTTGCTTGCTTTATATGCAACTTAACTACTTTGTTATCAGCTGTATTGAATTTAAGTGGATGCCACGTTTTGAAACATAGCAACACGCACAATGTTAAGGAGTTCGAAGTTTGCCGACTTAAACGTTAAGTATTATTTTACCTTCGTTCTCACTTTATATTTTCTCCCGCGTCGGATAATGCAAAACTGAAGGTGGCAATGTTGAGCAGCCTATTGTTAACCATATACTTAATGTTATCTTTACCACTGACTTTAAAATGCGGGGGTTTCCTTTCAACTCAGTGCAACAAACACTTGTTCAATATTTGGCTGCGAGAATAAAACGTTTGTCTTATCCGATAAAATGGACCTCATGGCATGAAGAATTTCTTGTTTGAAATTAAAGTTTCAATCTCACTTTATTTTGCAATATACAATGTCACTTAAAAGGGGCATTGCTTTTACATTTGATGAAATTTCATAAAAGGTCGAGATAATGCAAGTTCCTTGATTAAATGATTGCTATAATTGTTTAAAACATATGCTAATTTTTTTCAATATAATTTAGAATATGCTTAGGAAATAGAATATCACGAACGAATTTGGGCACATTGTAGGGCATTCTTGTCACCCTAAACAAGGCTAGAAAAAGGCCAAAAAACTCCCTTAGTATTTTTCTAATGATTGTGGTATCTTCTATCAAGTTGAACTTAATGCATTGAAATGAGAATATTTCTAAAGGGAAGAAAACCTACTTTGATAAACGTATTTCATTGGTGTAGTTTTCTTGTCACTGAGAAAGCGCACGTTTAAAAATGATCCAAATATTTTTGCGTTTTTTAAGACAAAAAAGACTAATGATGTTATCTTTGGTAAATAAAACGAGATAAAAGAATATTAAATTGACAACGTTGCCCAGCAGCCTTTGCAGCATCTTTTACAACAGTAATAATAATAGATTAATATAGTGCTAAAATTATTAAATATTCTTAAGCGAATTACAATGTAAAATTAAGATTACACTAGAAATAGAAGAAAAATGTGTTTAAAAAATCGGTATTTCAATTTTAGAAACTTATTATAAGACCACACGCTAATTTTGAAAAGTAAGTTTTTAACTTTGATTTAAAAACAGTCAGTGTTAGACTTAGTCTTATTTCACGGTGAAATTTGTTTCAGAGAAAAGGTCCAGAGTGGGCAAAGATGCGATCACCAAATGTCCTCCTGTGGTTGGTTCTGGGAACAGCGGGAGGAAGTGAGGGTCTTGGGAGTGCAGGCGATAAGTTATGTAGCCTTTTACAAGAGTTCAGTTAGTTGGGGTGCAGCGCGGAAAACAGCGCGCGAAGATGAAGCTTCCTCTCGCCACACTTTCTTTTATTTTTTCGCGCGCTGTTTTTCGCACGCTGAGCCCCAACTAACTGAACGCCTGGAAAAGGCTATAAGTTGTGTTAGTCTGTATGGTCTGTATCTGTAAAAAGTCTTTTAAATAGTACTATATAGTCAGGTGATTGATTATTAAGACTTGTAAATAAAAAGTAACAGTTTAGACCGAAAACAATAAATCACAGTAATCCAGTGCAGCTTGTATAGGGTATAGGGTATAGAGGATTTACGGTCAAATTTGGATAGGCCAACAATTAGTGTAGCAGCGGCATAAAGACGATCAGATTGGTACTTAGGAACCACATAGAGAAGAGAATTGCGGTCACATCACATCACCTTACTTTACTGTACGTCACGTCATGTCACTTCACACAATGTCATAGGCGTTATGTCATGTCATGGCATGGCATGTCACTTTATACTATCTCTTATTATATACTCAGCAAAATATCTTGCTCCTGATTGGCCAATGGCGAATGCATAAATAGGTTATAGAGTGCAATCCAGGTTATAGAGTGCAATACGGAAGTTGCTATGGAAACACCGGGGAAGCGCCAAATTTGAACAGCAAAGTGAAAAAAATGGCCGACAGTCGGTTTGCTTTGTCAAACCAAAACATCGTTGAGCAACTTAAAGAAAATGCGAAAAACAAAAATACATTGAAAGCTACACAGACCTGGTTGAATGTCTGGCAAACATGGGCGACTGAAAGAAAACTAAACCCAAAACTGGAAGAATACGAGCACGAACAACTCGATAAAATATTACAATTCTTCTACACAGAAATCCGTACTAAAGACGAGTTTGAGTACGAACCTGAGAGTTGAGAATATAATAAATAAAAAATCGTATGAACCTGCTCGTGCATTTCGTGATTTATGGTCACTCGTGATGTTTTGAAAGTTCTCAAATTGCACTCGCCTACGGCTCGTGCAATTTTGAGAACTTTGAAAACATCACTCGTGCCCATAAATCACGAAATGCACTCGCGTTCATACGATTTCCTACACATATTATAAACTATTATTGGATGAGGTTGTTGTGATAAACAAAATAATCGAGGTCGAAGATATCCTAAAAACCGAATCTAATAATTGTTTTATTATACACGGAACGAAAATAAAAATAGAAGTCATGTTTTTGTTTCTTTACTAACAACAAGCAACGCAAAGCGCGCGAACTTGACGTGATTACCCTTAGAAATCATGCACCGCGGTCATACATGACATGATTGCACGTGACCTTGAGTGTCCTTAACATGATTTCGAAAATTCACTGTACGCTTTCGGCCAATCAGAAAAGAGATTGTGAGTTCAATGTATCTGATAATGTCATATAATGTCACGTCATACCATGTCAGGTCTTGTCATCTCCTCCCAAGTAACACTGTGTATTGCTGTTATGTTAAGTGTAATATCATTTGAATTTTATTGTATTTGTATACTTTCCAGCCTTTTTATACTTAACACGTTTCAGCTCTGTATATCTACAATTTTGAACAACGCCTGAGGGTGAATTTTTTTTGTATTTCTTGTTATTTTTTGTTGTTGTTTTATTATTATTATTATTATTATTATTATTATTATTATTATTATTATTATAATAATATCTGGTTCGGTTATGAATCTAACATTGTTGTGTTAGTATTATTATTATCATCATCATCATTACCATTATCATTATCGTAGTCATTATAGTAGTCATAGGTCATAGTCACTATCATTATCACTACCATTATCATGCATGAGTAATAAAAAAAATTGTTGTTGTTGTTGTTGTCATAATCATTATTATTATTGAACAACGATGGACAGTGGATGTTCAACTGTAATTTATAGCTAAACACAGTCTATGCCATATCCTTTAGTATAAGGATGTATCTGGTTACAAATACCTGCCTTACATAAAACAAAAATGGTAAAATCGATTGTTGCAAATAGTCCAAAAACAAATACAATTACTTAAATTGATTCAACTGTTTGGAAAAGCAACATTTACTTTTTGTTAAAGAGCATCCTGCAATATAAATTATAGAAGATTAAAAAATTTAACACTAAAAATCCAAACATAAAAAGCAATACTTCTGAATCGAAATTTGTAGGTAAATATACAACGGTTCCTATAGTAGCATATTCCCTGAACGTATTAAGGGAATAGAAAAGAAATTTAATATAACGACTGATATTGCACTGGTAGAATTAAAATTGGTAATGTTCGGATTTAAGCATGATAACGGGGTTTATGGTATATTAGTTCTAGATATTGTTACAGTTAGGCTGGTAGGGCAAGGTGCAATGGGAGCGAATTGTTTGAATGCACGAGAAATGTTCAGTAAAGCCAAAATAATAGCGTCGATAACAAAATATTGCTTTCTTCATTTCACTGAGAAACCTGAATACATACATAACCTGTTTTTACATAAATCTAGTTACCAATGCGACAAATCCATTGTTATCGCTTAATACAATTTTAATTCTTTATTCGAGGTGTTTTAAAATCAAAATTCGTTTCCAGAAGCTTTGAGATTTGAGTTTTTTTTTCACTGGCATAGGAAACTAACGAGCTTAAATGAAATTGCCTATTTTTTTGAAGAGCAAAATAATATGAATCCATATGATTTACTCCATGTTACTTCGTAAATGTAAAATAAATCCAAGTTAAATATAAAGTAATTACTTTCTTGTAGTAATATACTCTTTAAGACCAGTTTTCTTTCCCAAACGATCGTAAAATTATGTTTTAAGTCTGGATTCTATCCACAGTATCAAATCATATTTAGTACAACGTACCTTGAGAATCATAAAACTGAAACTGCTGGTGTGATATCCTGGGCTTAAAACGAAATGACATCACCGTCGCTCACGCTTTGTGATAACAAAACACCACAGAGAACCAGGCACCAGCTGCTTCAAAGTCTTAAATCTCCATTTGTAAATTACGTTTAATTTAATATTTTTATCCAATTACTTTAGAGACATAGACAACCGCAAATACAAAAATTACATCCTTTTGTCTCGCATAGATGATGAATAAAAAAGGGTGGTAACGCTTGCAGGGGCGTTAAAAAGAAAAACATCTACTGGCAATTAATGAAATTCAGCTGAAACATTTATTGCCAAATAGAATAATCGAAATTCACAGTAATTAACTGTTTTGTTTATTTTGCTTGTTTTTAGAGAAAAGAAAAAGCACAGATAGAAATCAATTTTGTTAATTAGATCCGTTTTAGCACCAAAGAACTAAAAACAAAATTCAAAATATTCGCAAGAGAGTTAAAAGTATAATTTCCACGGTTTATCCATATCGTTTGTTCTTGTATGAATATGACCAAAAAAACAGAATATTAAACAGATAACGATATGGAAACCATGTCGCTTATCACCTCCTTTGACAATGGTAATTTATTTTAAAACTACATGGGCGTTAGACAGTTTGAAGAAAGAAATCATTTCCCAAGACTGCAACAGATATTCAACATACGAGCTAAAAGTGCGTCATAGTCGCGTTCTACTCCGCCGAAATTTGAAAACACACAGCTTTAATTCTGTGGTTAGGCCTACCGTCCACACTAATCTATCAAGAAAACGGAACTTTTCAGAAACGCTCTTCAAACCGCAGAAAATATTTTGAAACTGAGCGCTACGAAAACGATAGCTTCTTGATAATAAAGTGATTTTCCCGATCGAGTTTTCCTCAAAAACAAATCCAACATGACCATCGATTGTTGCGTTTTTAACTGATTTCTCCGTCGTAGTGCGGACGGAGATTCATCCTGAACGCTTTTTGAGATGTGTTTTGAAAACAGTGAGGCAGAAAGGGCCATGTTATGACTGGGTTAATACTTAAGACAGAGTTTTACTGCGCATTATGTTTCCCATTGACAACTCTATGGTGGGAAGTTAAGCTGACAACTTTGATTAAAAAAATAACTTACACAGAAGCACTCGGTAAATGAAGTCTTTTCAGATGAAGACAGTAACCGAGGAAAATAATGACGTATTGTAAGGATCATGTAAAAACAACAAATATTCTCGCTTACTTTGGACGGAACAGTTTCCCTTCGCTTAAAGGAGATAGCAATACAACGTTTTATTGCAGAAGCCTTAACTGAGTTTCGCTGCAAACACGATTTACTGCTTGTGTTGCTGAAGAACAACTTTACTTCCGTCATTATCATTGTCACTGGGTATTTAGAATAATCATCCCTTATCAAATAGAGCCAAAATCCTTGGGTAGTTTGTGATGTTGCCAAGAAAACCTATTTCGCTTAAACCTCCGCTTTTGAATCTATTATTTTACGTTGACTGCTGATCGCTACAAATTGCTTTATGCTTCGACTAAATGTAAACAGAACTGCAATATGATTTCTACAATTCTTCACAGCAGCGCAAACCAAACGAGGTATAATATGTTTCCAGCATCCGGAGGATTTCTCCCTATTGATATTGTCATGGTTGTTTACAGTTGTTCTTTATCTTTACAATCTCCACTGTGACATCCTGTTTTCTTCTATTTTTCTTTCTAGCTCAATTTCAATTCAATTCAATTCCCTATTTCACACTAGAAACAACATTTACACAGAGTTATTATAAAATAAAATAAAGAAGGTAAAATAAATAGAAGTAATATTTAGCCATAAGAATTAAGCTTGATAAGTGTACGGTTAATAAGTGCACCTTTCTCAGCTGTAACCTTTCTTGTTTATTTTCTGTCTATTATTTCTCAAGAGGGTTTTTTCTGTCTCAAGACACTGCTATGGATAGTAATTTCATACGTCAGGAAAATGAATTATATAGCTTACTTAAAATCTGTTTTTCATTGACTTAATCACTCGCTACTGATGAAGTTTTTCAAGATTGCACGTTGAACTTGCCATAAGCGTGAAAAATGTCGTCAGACCAATTTCTAGTCCGTCACTGGAAAGCGAATACAGTCGAGCTTTTAATTTGTCAACGTACATTCAATCTTACTTATTTAATTTGCGCAGTACTAGTTTCATGGACAACTTTTCAGATTTGCATAACAATATAGAAGGATATTGCAGGGAGAAAATTTCTGGTTAACACCGCAAAATTTTAAACTTTATCCGAATCTGACTCGCCTCTATGTTTAACTGTAACGGCTATGAAGCACAGCAAGGTTATCATCGCAGAGAGGGCGGTATGGTTATCTCGCAACTGAGCAAGTAAAATAACATGTATGATTCGACGTTTACTTAATATCGACTAATTTGAATCTCTAAAAATAACCCTTGACGAGAGTGTAAACGTCTGTCAGTATCCCATAAATCTCCTTGAGGTCAGCTACTGTCGGAAACAGTCAGTTTATTTTCATTTTATCTGTAAACATAACCTGCTGTTGTCATCTTAAAACCGCTCAAAGTCAGGATAGGATTTGAGTCGTGATCTTAAAAAATAAATAAAAAACTCACTTTTAAACCTGAACAGAAAATATTTACTTTTCAACACGGTTCAGCTGTGGTAGAATTGGGCCGACGAATTCTCTTCGAATTCATATACAAACGGTTGAGGTTTCTCGTTTTCAATTGCTCTTTCTTGCTTCGAGCTCAGCCGTAAATATCTACAATTCCTCATGGTTTCGGTATCAATTTGTTTTTCTTTCTTTGCCAAGTCCATTTGTAATTGGGTTTCAGTTTGTATTTCTCTCAAGCCTTTCTCAACGTTTTTGTACATAGGTGGAAAATAATACGGAGATCGCTCTAATTGCGTCCTCTCTTCGAAAACAAGCGTTGGAAGATTTTCTTGTGATTCAACTGGGATTCTTGTTTCCTTTGAAGGCTTTTCAAGTTCTTTTTCCGTGTTCCTGCCAGTTCGCCTCGAAGAAAGCTCTCTTCGCTCCTTTAAAACCAAATTACTCCGCAAGAAATATTTCTTCTCCAAGGACAATCGATGGTTCACGTCTTCCTTCTCGCGGCGAATTTGCTTCTCTAAACTCTCAAATCGCCTCTGTTCCGCAGTAAATGAGCTGTTAAATTTTTTCTTCGTCGCGTCTTCAAGTGCTGGTAAAACAACGTCGATATCACTCCTTGAAAAACACATCTCTTCGCCCAGTAAATAGTTTCTTTCCATATTTACAAATACTATTTCCGTAATTTCAAAATCTTTACCACTCGATTACGGCAACTGAATTAAAAAGTTTATC
>CM042759.1:577487-581496 GCA_022496165.2 Catalaphyllia jardinei
CGCCATGCGCGAGTTCCATGCCCAAAACGCTACAAAAAATTCAAGAAAAACAACTTGTCTTGTTTCCATATGCTTCAGGAACTCTCGCCGTTTCTCTTGTTTTTCTCGTACTTCAGGAGTTGACCCATGAAGTTTAAGTTGGGTGAGATGACGGGCCTTAGGTCCTTGACAAACTTGTATGCGTCCCCTAGGCAAAGACCCTGTTGCTTCATAATGTACGCTACTGTCACGGTCGCTGAGCGTGACACACCTGCGTGACAGTGCACGAGAACACCGCTGCCTTGCTCCCGGGCTTCGTCTACAGAGGAAGAAAGTCGAAATCGATAGTCAGATTTTCAAGTTGCAATATACCCCTCTAACATGGCGTGACACGTGCGTGACCAAGCCTATTAAGCATGGCGTGATGCTGACGTCAATCACAGGAGGTTTTTAACTCGACTCCAAACTCATATCTGTCAGGCTGTTTCATTTTCGATCAGGTTTTGGTTTGATACCCATGTATGACGGTACAAGTCCGTAGTGATTTATAACTATAATTCACCTGTTTTCGGGTAGTGCGCCCTAGTTTCCAGTTTCAACCGTTAGGAACTGGAGACTACCTGAGTTGCAAGCGCTCCTTCATTTTAGCAAAATAACTTTTTTTCCGGGAATCCAAACTCACCTATAAATTGAATTGCTTCGTCAAAATGCTGCCCAATGTCCTCTTGATTGGAGTCGTTGATTTTAATCTGCTTGTAATGCATGTCCGACCTCTGACTAAAAAAATTCGGGCATCGGGGTGTCAAGTTAAGGATGTACTTGATTGACAGCCTGTCAATTAAAGCTTCGTCAGCGGCGCCTTCTTCGTTGCCAAGATACAAGAAAGGTAAGATAGCAGTGACAGGGGTTCCTTGAGGGCGTCCTGGGTACGAATCACATGTGGTCGGTGACGGCGGGAAATCCTCCACGTGACAAATGTTAACCGGTGCATTTTCACACAAGTTTTGGTAATCTCGACAAAACTCTTTCAGTCCGCCTGGAACAAAACAAATAGCTAAGTTTAAAAAAACGAAACCCAGACAACGTAGTGATGAAATAAACAGCCCTTCGATTTATCACAATTTCAAAAAGTTTGCAAACAAAAAATTTAATGAAGCGGGAAATAATTTCAGACAAAAGTTTCAAACATTGTCAAAGCAATAATGACTTTCCAATGAGGTAAACTTTTGATCGATTGAACAACATTTCCGGTGAGAAAGATTATAACGCTGCTTCGCCTCTGTGGGGTGTTAATACCCCCTTTTTCACAAACTTCGGAATAAATTGCAAACACGCAAAAAAAAACCTTTCAATTCAAAGCTTTCAGATATAGACAGCGGGTACCAACATAACTACCGGAAGTTGTTATTTAAAAACCGGAGGACAGCTTGAATGACAGTGCTGCTCAAAACAAAAGCATTTAAATTAATACACAGAAATGCAAAATTAAGTGGCTATCCAAACCGAAATACCGATCTAAGTTATAAAATCATCTCGGTCAAAGTCCCGCAAATTAGAGTTTCAACTTTCTTGTTCACGCCGTGACAGGAAGTAGACTTCAAGCAAACAAGAAAACCATTAAAGGTCGAGAAGTTTGAGAGTTTGCGTCGCCCAGTAAAAAGCGCGTAACCCAGTATTACATCGCTTAGGGACGTTTTCACAGCAAAAGCGATCGTGCTTTGGAAATTTTGCAGTGAAGAGGTCGACAACATGGAGCAAGGAGGTCCATTGACTGTGACCATAGCCACCTGCTAGCTTAACCAGTGCACTGTAGAACCAAGAGCAAGTGTGGAATTACCCGTTAGGCGGGAACGCCGTCTTTGCAGAAGCCTGCTTCGAGTTTCACAACATCGAGCGGTCATATTTCTCGTCTACTTTTGCAGATCTTGCAGCCAAAACGCCCAACGAAGGTTCGAATTACACAGGCTAAACATACGTAACGAAGAAGTCGCCATTAGGTCATTGAGAAAATGGAACAGGCAGGTATTACTTAATTATGACTTAACAATTACAGACTCTGTTGCTTGTCTAATTATTTTCCGGGGTTATGCACTGGTGGCTCCCTGGCACAACACCTGCCATTGACGAGGTTTTTCAGTTATCTGCACATAAAGAAAGCGAGATTTGCCAGCAGCCAAGCAAACTCTACTTTACTGCTAGGGCTCTGCAAAATGGCGTGTCAATGTCTTGAAAGGTTTCGCCTCTTGTACAAAAGAAACCAATCGAAAACGAAGCGGAGGGAGGATTGACAGCTACTGACAGGGAAAACCCATCCAAGTGCTCGCCCAAGGTCTACAGCTGTGAAGCCTGCAGGGTTCCCTAAGCCGAGCAGAATTTTAGCTGAAGGGTATTTTTACGCTCTAAACAAGAAATTTCACAGCAGAGAACTACCGAAATTCCTGCGCTTCAGCAAAAAGTGAAGTGGTTTTTAATCAACTTGACCTCAGAGTCAACTCGACAGCAAGAACAAACACAATAGTTGACACAACAACGAAACCATAATTTAGAACATTGAAACATTAGGGAGGTGCCGTTATTTAACAGGACTGCCTCAGTGTAAGGTTTAGATCACCATTTGCCGTACAGAACAACCCTCATATACCCGGTTCTCAGTGGCTTGTATTTTCTTCTCTCGATCGCAAAGTGTAACTATAACAATAACTACTGAATATTTTCTCCAAATTTACCGGAACTTAGCAAAGATACGATCACGATCCGATCGAAACAATAAAACTATAATAATTTTTTTTTTGGATAATAATGTGCTATATACTTGCAGCGACTTTGGTACAGGAGAAGTACAAGAAGTCTGCAAAATTCTTCAACTTCGTTTTCCACGCTGTTGAACAAATATAAACATACCTTAACTCTAAAACAGCTCCGACTAAATCTCTACAACTTCCTTTTTGCTTGCAGCTCTAACGAACCTTTTTCGCTACTCCACATTAGACGAGCATTCGATCGCTCAGACGCGACTTTCTCGATACTTGTCGTTATAAAAGCCAATTTACGATAATTGAGAGGCCTTGACATGTAACCTTTGCCTTAGCAGTTATCACAAAGGATACGTGACACCCAGTTGGGAGTAAGCAAAGCTGTGATCCTTAACTGCTACCCATTAGCTTCCCTAGTAAGGTGCGTCTGACCTCGTTTCCAGTGTCGGTTTTGGTTTAGAAAAAAAAACTTTCGAAAATTGACCGACACTTCTCAGTAAATAGTCCATATTAACCGGATTAAAAGGTCATACTTCACTCGTCTATCCACTGACTCAAAGCGCAATTTATAAACGAGTTGTGCGGAGTTGTAAACATGTCACGAAAAAGTTTTGAAAACTCTTTCTTTAAAATTAATCGAGTTAGTAAAAGTACCTCTTTGAAAATAAACTGGAATAAATTAAAGATTTTTTCCTAACACTGCATACATCTGTAGTTTATAAACACAATAATTACTTGTTTAAAGTTACACGGACCTTAAATTATACAAACTTGTAAGGCTATAAGGAAAATGCTGAAAACTTCGTTCAAGATTGCAACAATGCATTAAGCAAAAAAAAAAACAAATAATAGCCTAAGATAACAAATGTTATTACTTTAACTGTCTTTAAAAAGTTTGGAAACTGACATTATGACAAGTAAATATGCAAGGCAAACTGTAAACATGGATCAATTTTAACACCTGAAGATAAATTTTCCACAAGAGGGAAAATGACCCTAGCAAACTAAATTACTGTAATTTTATCCAGAGAGGCTGCTCATTTTAGTTCAATAACTTACCATAATTTTTCCTCAGTGGTAAATTCAGAGGAGCTAAGGAAAAGATTTTACACGGCATCACAGCAAGACCTTTAGGCTGGGTGTCCCAACAGTCTTGATCTACTTACTGAACCCAAGAGCCACTGACTAATAACAACTGAACCAAATAAGTTCACTTTGTAAGAGAAACAAATATCAGAAAGGTGAAGTCAATGCTGTAATGTCCTTCCCTTCACTGA
>CM042759.1:581506-621506 GCA_022496165.2 Catalaphyllia jardinei
TATGCTCACAAAATAGTATGTCCAGTAATTGGTCTCTTAGCATAACGGCCGTAACAAATTAAACTGCAAATGATATCATCATCATGACAAATTTTGATTCAATGCCTATAAGACTAAAAACACATAAGAGTCATAACAGCAGCAACAAAACACAAAACAAACAACAAATAAACTAACTCGCGAACAAGTAATACTGAAATCTGATAGGTGCCAAGGCACAAGGGGCGTTTGCGAAAGGCCTAAAATGTCAGCTTTGGTCAGAATTTGTTTAAAACACAAAAGTGAAAATACAATCATGGCCATAAATAATATAGACCTTGTCATTAATGTTTGACCCCATCTTGGCGGCCTTTGATCGGTAACTTTCTCATCTCGGATCTTCCTGGATATCTCAGCGTGCATAGCAAATAAATTTCCACGTATACACTTGATGTTCTATTGTAGGTCAAGAAAATTATTAAGTGCAACCCAGGGAACCTGCTGACTGGCTGCAGTCCATCGCGCGCTGAAGGAAATGTTATCTGGCGCGCGCCTCGCTGACAAGTTATGTCATTCCGAAAATATGCCGCACGTGGCGTGCACGTTTCGATAGCGTGAACAAGCAAATTATACATCGTAGAAAATCACATTCCCTGGAAATTGAAATAGCAATATGAGAGAAGAGAAATCACGTGAAATTACTGCCCTTTCCTTCCTAGCTAAACATACAAATCGGTAACTGTTTACACCGCTTTCTATTACTATTCCAAGCAGATGACTCGGAAATAAATAGACCTTGAAACGCTTGTACCCAGTTTTCCAAACATGAAACCTCCAGTAAGGAGGCAATCTACAATAATTTTCTTTTTTTCTTCTGTAATAAACAATAGCTTCCCAGTAAGATGAAAAATGTTAATTCTAATCAAGTCGGAAAACTTGTGCAAACAGAGCAATCGAGGACCAAATGAATCGCAAATAAATGATCAGGCAAAAGATGCAAAGCTCGGTTGCTCGTGACAGCGAAAGCCTAGGGGCAAGAGAATTTAGTTCTCGTTTGCTTTCCAACTCGTTTCCATGGAAGCGATGAGAAAGACAACATGGCGACTTTCGTAACCTTGATGGGCTCAAGAAGACAAGTTGTCGAAGAATTATTCCAAAAGAAAAGGTTAGATGTATTATTTAATGCTGTAAATTTGTTGTTTAGTATTGATTGCTACGTCCATTTGTTTTAAAAGTCACAAGACAGCAGAGATCTCACTATAAGTGTCGCACTGTACCTCCTTGCCTTGATCCATTGGCAGAAAATCGGGAATATATGTTTTGTTCAGGTTGTGATTGCATATTACTCAGCAGCTGTTGTCTTACGGTTAAATAAAGGAATCTGCACACCACGCAAAAATGCGCTCCGGTTGACCTAAATGCCACATTGGTTAGCCTAAACAGCACTGCGTTCAGCCTGAGAAGCGTTTCTCTTACGTTAAGTAAGCACTGACTTGGAAATGGTTAGCTCTTTTATAGGGTGCGATTCCTTTATTTAGCTGCATGTTTCTACAGTTGGTGTCAGTGTTTGACCTGAAAACGTTTCCCAGAACAGCCAGTGTCAACCTATCTGATCCTACACATTCCAGTTTGTAGGACCATTTTTTATCCACTTGATGAGCAATTTTGTACATCAAGTTTGCTTTATGCCTTACAGGGATGCTGAAGAGAAAAGAGAAAGAGAGTTCCAGGCAGCTCTTAAAATCCAATGTTGGTTTAGAGGAACAAAAGTTAGAGCATACCTAAAGTAAGGGCTATTATGTATTGTTTCCAATGTGCGATACACAACTATACATGTAACTGCATTATTAGATGGCCATGCATGTAAAGCAAGCACTCAAATGAATTGTACTTTGTATTTATGAGTCTGTTCTGTACATGTGTGGGGATCAACTCCCATATAAAGGGACGGGATGCTCATTGCCCGGGGGAAGTACTTTAGGAATTTCTGGGTGGGGATTTGCCGCTGAGACCTAGCTTATACCAGAGTACCTACCCGATTTTTGATAGTTAATAATATCCAGTAGCATTTTATGATAGTCATCTAGCAATGCTGTTGAGGCTGAGTTGTGAAATTTTTGAGTAGCAATTCCTGGTTTCCTTAGTTTGATGGAAAATGATATCCCATTCTAGACCCAAATGCTCTGATTTATATACCCTATGCTAGAGTAAACTTCTTGAAAACTATACCCTTCACAGCAGCACATACCTATATAGCCCATACATGGCAGTACCCCCCTCCCCCCCCGGGTGGGGGGGGTGACTCATTGTACCTTTCAGAGTTTACAAAAGTGGTTTTTGTATCTCTTAGACTGTGTTCAGCCTCAAAAAGGTCACAGCAGAAGCTTCTGCAGAACCATACTGAGCGAAAAAAAAAAGTAACAGGAGTCATGTGTGATGTTAGAACTGGTACCTCGTAGGGCTTGAAAATTCCAAGTCACATGTACTAAATACCATCTTGATACTTAGAGGAGGACCGAGCAATGCTGCTATATCTTTATATGGGAGTTTTCCCCTCCCCCTACCAGGTTAAAAATACTGCTTGTCTGAGTTGTGACAAATTTATATTTGATTACAAGAAACTTCTTATAAATTTATCTCTTTTCAGCAGATTTCTTCACTACTGTGCAAGAACAATACAAAGGCATTTCCGTGGACACAAAGGGAGGGAAATTTACCGACTACTTGTGCAGGTTGGAAAACAAAGTTATTAATAGAAATCTTTGTTTAAACAAAAACAACAACAAAAATGATTATTGAAAGCTGGAAGTTTCACAACATATTTTCGTGAAATAATAACCCTTAGTGTATTTTTTTTAAATTACTGGTAACAAACAATTTGATTCTTGTTGAATTAGGAAAAATTAGCCAAGATGCGAATAGACTTCTACAACAAGCAGGCAACAATCGTGAGTATACTAAAGATGTGAACTTTCAAAACAAATTTCTTAAATTAAAAATGCTTTTACAATTTCGTTAAGTGGTAATTAACCAGAAGTTACCTAAGGGTGCATTCCTTAGGGGTTATCTTGATCAGAATCAGTGCTCCAAGATCTGTCTGGATTATGGTGCATTGATCAAAGAACCAATGAATCCACTGTGATCATGGATTCATCAGTTCCTTTGATGCACTGTGATCTGGGTGATCTTGGATCACTGATCATGATCCAGATCACCCCAAAGGAAGGCACCCTTACTGAATGTTTCTTTGTGTAAATGTTTCAGATTCAAAGATTCTGGAGAGGTATGTAAGATGACTATAATCGAAATTAAAACTTTACAGAAAGAAAGTTTTTATGATGCAACAACCAGTAATCCCAAGTCTTAGAAAACTCAAAGTTTTTCATCCCTTCAACTTATCTTGTCCCTCTTCCTTGACTGTGGAAAAATTATACCAGGATATGCTTTGGGAAAAAAAACTAATGCAATTGTTGCAATACAGTGTAATTGTCAGTTGCATATATGTTTGAAATCATCACACACATACTGGTCTTGTATTTAAACTGAATTATGATAAATGCTTATACATGTAGTTTACAATCATAATTATTCGTTTTTCCTTTATTTAGGGTTTTATGTTCGTAAATACATCTTTAATTACTATAGTCGCAAGAGATACTTGAAGGGAGTTCTCGCCAAGAATGAAATAGTGAGGTAAAAAAATAAACTTGTGTCAACTGTTTTAAACTCATTATTAGATCAACTTTGAAGGCAAGTTAAATACCCACACCTGGCTAATAATAATTATTCCTCTGACTTATAGATACAAAAGTACTTAAAATAAAATCTGGGAGATGAAACTACTATTACTTTAGTAGAACTTAATGATGAATATGGCTACAAATTATAGCTTAATTTGGGCCTGAGTTGTGGGATAAGTACTTTAAAGGGGTGCTCACATATTAATTTTGTTAGATAACCCTAAAATTCCCAAGTGAACCTGACCGTAACACTCATACATGTAGTATCCAACCTATTTTTAAATTTTTAATTTATATTTGTTACAAATTTTGCCAAAATATAGTTTTAATAGTCTCAAATAATGAAGAACCATGTAGTGGGCCAGTTGCTCCCTAAGAACAAGAAATTATTATTCACTACAAAAAAGAATAGATTTTTGTTATGAAATTTGTTTGCAAGCTTATGAGCATATTGATATTGTGAGTTAACAAAATTCTGATGTACATTTTTTAGGAAAGAGCTAGAGGAATTTGCCCTAAAATCACGACAGGAAAAGGAACTGAAAAGAGAATTAGAAGAAAAGGTGAGTACATTTAATGCAAAGATGTATATCATGGCGTACAACTGTCACTATTTTACTATTCCCCCTGGAATAATATCAGTGGCTAAGCCCTAAAAAACCTGGGGTATTTAGGGAAAATAATATCTTGCAAGCCTTACAGTGTATGCTTGCATGGAAAAAATCATTTCCAGTTCTGTGTTGTCACTGTTTTAAGAAATAGCATATTAATTATGGAAGACCATTTCCTTTTCCCATATTCAGCCTTGCAGATCAAATTTATATGATTTTGTCTTGTTGTGCTCTGATTCACACCAAGCAAGGACAATTCTATGATTACATAATATTAATGCTCTCCATATGACAAAGTTAATTTGTTTTGTATCACATGTGTGCCATTTTGTATGGGATTATTGTTACTCCTGTTGGTTTGCTTACATTCATGAGAGTTTTAATTTTTTTTACTATAGCTTGCTAAACAGATGAAAGCAAGAAAAACACATTACTTAATCAGCACTCATCAACTTCCTGGAGTGTATAACTCTCCATTCTACCCACCACAACCATCAGCAAAGGAAATTGAACTAAGAAATGCAAGACCTCTCAGTCGCAGAAGTCGGCTGAAGAAGTCCCAGCTACCTGCAGATGCAGTGGAAATTCTTAATCACTCAAGAAGCATTAAAATAGTATCAAGGGTATCAAAGAGTGCTCCTCTTCCACCGATTTCTATGAAGACAACAGCAAAAGTACAAGTAAGTTAAGTGAAAGAAGACCCAATGTGTGGCTTCATCAGATATGCCCAGGATTGAACAGTAATGAGATTCGCATGCCTTATGATAAGCATCACAAAGTGTTCTCATAGGTAAAAAGTCACCAAAACAGACACAATTCTGTCAAATATGAAGTAATATGAAATATGAAGTAGTAATGAAATAATAGTTGCATTCAATCCTGGACATAAGTGGATTTTTTCAGGCTTCTTTCCAATTGCTTAAATTGGAAAGTTTACTGCAGTGATCATTCTTCACTTTCATTTACAACTGTAGTTCAAACGTAAAAAAAAACATTTCATATATACTTCACCTCACCCCTTGAAAGTTGTTTGCTTAATTTAAAATTATCATCATTATGAAGTTAGGAATTATCATGCACTGTAGTTCTTCATTCACAGACTCATACTTTAGCTAGCTCTAGCCAAATAATTTGTTAATGTCATAATTGACACAACCACATAAAAGTACTACTCCAAATCGAAGCAATTTACTTTGAACTGTTACGCACAGGTCTAACACCACCTATGATTACACTGTATTAAGACCCTAAGATAATAAACAGCACTACTGGAAACATTGCTAGATAGCTTTCATTTGAATATAGCTATAAAAGTGTCTTTATTAGGTCTTATGTGTACTTCAAAGCCTCATTTTGATTAGCTAGTCTCACAATTTCTGTTTGCTTGCACCTTAGGGCCCATTCCGCACCCCAGATGAGGTCTGGCAACAGAGACATAAACCTCTTAATCCATCACTGAGGGTGGCCACTTCATACATTTCAGCAGAGGATGCAAGGTATGGGATGTGTAGGCTAATACAAGGATCCATATTTGCGTTCGTCCGGTCGTCCCAAATGACTATAATCTGGCACAGACGACTGAGGTAACTCCAAAAGTCGTCCTTTGGACAAGTGAGGTTTTGCTCAACCACAGAATATTTCCTATTTTTCACCATGTTTGGGCTCTTCTCGTCCACTTAAATTTTTAAGAATAACAGAGAATAACATACAACTTTTTGTCTGCAATAAGACATATTGTAAGTTTGGGTGCTATCTTTGATAGTGCAGTATTTTCCATGAAATGATTGCAGGCTCAGTTTTCATGTTGTTAACTGCTGGCATCTTTAAGAGCAGAGGGAGCTGAACCACAAAAGACTCTACAAAATCATTATTTTGTTCCCTGGACAACCCAAATTGGAACCAGCCAAGTAGGCCATCAGGCTTATTACCCTGCTGACGACTCAGAAAAAAAATGAATATGGATCCCTGCTAATGATACGAATGAAAGGAAACCCCCGCACAGTCCATCAAGCCATTGTCCTGTTGAACCGGGATGTTGCAGTGGTGCGAGTGCTCGCCTTCCACTAATGTGGCCCTGGTTCTATTTCAGCCCAGTGCTATATACATGTGGCTTGAGTTTGTTGTTGGTTCTTGCCTTGCAGCGAGGGTTTTTCTTTGGGTTTTCCAGCTTTCCTCCATCCACAATAACCAACATCTCCTTGAATAAATCTCAATTCGATCAGGACTGATGACCCACATGAAAACCAGCTAAGGCTGATGTGACTTTGCCTCTAAATTTTGTCATTTACTTATTGTTAGTATTATTTAGACCTCTGGAATTAGGGCTATTCCCAGATTACACCTCCTGTAAGTTGGTGTTTTACCTTCTGTCAAATATGTAACAGTGTCCCCATTTCCTTAGAGCCTCACTTTTACTTTTTTTAGGCTGATATCATTATTTTCTGTCTTTGCAGGGCCGACATGAAAGCCAATGAGTGGGTTACAAGGCTGATAGATGATAAGTGAGTTGATGACTTTGTGATTATAGCTAATTAAGTGAATGAATTTTCCTGTCACTCTGACATTCACCAAAGCCATCAGGTTTGGTTTGGTTCAGTCAACAAGCCTTGTTTAATACAGACTGCACCCGCAAAAGCTGTTTTCATGCGCTTACCTTCAGTCATACCTGGTACAGAATGGTGGTTGTGCAGTGTGGTGAACTTCATTACTATTGCTATTCTTTTGTTTATCACCATTATTTTGTTCTCTACCTCTACCAAACGTGTGCGTTGATAATTTGGAAATCTGCTTTCTGTCTTTGTCTCTCTCAGCTATATAACTTTTCTACAGATGTCACGTGTTTGAATGGCTATTAGCTCTGATTGATAAAACTTTAAAGAAAGCTTGGCACCTTGTTGGCAAAACCTACTGCGCTTTGATTGAGACTTACAAAAAAGACATTATAATGTACAACGCTATACCACAATCCCTGTTATTTACGGTGTATTAATAAAAAAAGTTTCCGTTCTTCCGGTATATTTTCTTTGTACTAGTCTCTCAACATTTCTTACACTTTGATATCTCGTGCAGATGAACATTTCCTGCACAAAGCATCTTGTCCGACAACATAAAACCTGCATTGCTGAGCAAATTAATGCTAAGTACTGAGTTTTATATTGACTTGTGAAACAATAAATCTGTTTTTCGAGACTGATTTATCTTATGTTTCTTCTCTTCTTTGAAGCTTGCTCTTATCAAGCAGTATAACGCATCGTGACATGTTTTCCTTTCATGTTGTTGTTAGCGCCTACCACTTCCAAAGCTCCTCATTTATCATCAGGTACCCAACACACAGAAGAGCCTGTGGAACATTACACTGTGGTGTAATACTTTGTCTGAAATAGACATGTAAAACTCTTGTTTCATTTCAGATTTGTTCCATTCACGCATCGAGAGCGCCCTTATGATCCTCTGCTACACACCACTTCCCAGTATGGAAGGTGAGTTTTATATCACAGGAATAAGAGATGAATAGCACACATGTCTGGGTTCAAACACTAGCCTAGCCTGCTACGCAGGCGTTTCTCAAAATACGCGAAGGGAACGAATCTTGCGAGCGAGTGCCAAAAATTTGGAGCTGGGGAGGCTTGATATTTGGCTCACTCCAGGCGCGCTCGCTTTTTCGATCTCTAACCCTGGAAAAAGAAAGGAGCGGTATGCTATGCAGGCTCACACTGGCCTGGATCTCTGGGCAAGACAGTTAAGCCTCTCACAGTGCCTCTCTCCACCCAGGTGTATAAATAAGTACTGGCCAATTTAATTTTGGGAGTAACCCTGCGATGGACTAGCATCCCATCCAGGGCCTGGTAAGAAATGAAATACTTTTAGTTGGCTTCATGCTGCGGAAACCGGAGATAAGATCTGATAGAACAGACTAATTGGCCAGACGGAAGCTTTACCACACTGCATATGAGTAAACGTTCAGAAAAATACATTAACATTCTTGTGTTGTTATTTATTTAGTCTGCCGTATGGAACAAAACATTTCAGAGAAGAAGAGCCAGAAAGACATATAACGCCCTCGGTAAGATTTGAAATAACATGAGAAATCTTGCTGCATATACTGAATTTATTTACTGCACAAGAATAACGTTTAAACTAATTAACAGTGATATCACAAGCTATTCTTCACAATACCATGATAGCGTCTCGTAGTTCATTGCGACCCTATCGGAAAACCGAGGTCGATTAAATAAACTCTCGGATGTGAATTTTCAGTCCGATCGCACATTTTACCAATGAGGACACTTTGTGATGCTTATCATAAGAAATTTTAATCTTATGAGCGTTCAATCCTGAGCATATCTGACTGATCGAGATCCAGTTTCTCCCTAAAGGTGATGAGAATAACGAAATTCATCAACCAGGACTGTCATTAAAAGAAATGTATAGACCTGGAACTAAGGGAATAAAGTGTTTGCTTTCCTTTTCTTTCCGCAGAGATTTCAAACAGTGGTTTCTCCGATTCCTGTGTTCGAACAGTTTGGGAAAACGTACTGAAGTCCTTGATACAAAAGCACCAACAAACACATTGTAAAAATAGTTAGCGTAATGTTTATATTACAACAGATAACGGGTTTTTTAAAGAAAACTTTAAAATGTCTGTTATTTCAAAGAAAAAAAACTGATTTGCGTTCTATTAACTTTGACTGGCAGATTCGCTCCATTGAACTTTTAAAAGGTTTACCTAGGTTGTATATAGTATTTCCGAACGGTATTTCTGCAATAGTTGAAATGAAGGCTTCAGCCCTTTGTAAATATTTTTCAAACAAGTAACAAGCTCTCGTTGTAAATATTTAACATGCAGTTCACGTGTCATGTAAAATATTCTTTTAGAAACATCTACGGTGTCGAAATAAAAACACGAGAAGTTAGATTTGACTCTTTTTTCTATTTGTGGCGTTGGTATTTTAGTAGTTTTTCGTATTAAATAGTGTTAGTAATAAATAACAAGGTTTAGAATTTTGTAAATTCAGAATCAGTAATCGCAGGTAAGCTCTTACTATTGATTTTGAATAACGAGTTAATTTCCAAAACCCGAAATTCATTCATCTTGCCGAAAGTTTCGCTGTGTTGAATCTCGGCATTGAAAACCGACATTTGAACAATGAAAACAGCAATTATGAATTTCACCTAATAACATCGGATGCTAGAAACTTACGTTAAATTAATTTATTTCAATTCTTTTGGTATCATTTTCAACATATGGACAGCTGAACAGAGGCAAAATAAATCTTGGAATTAATAAGCTTTGTGGTGCCGATTACAAGTTCCCAGTAATCTGCCAAAACTGATGGAAAAGAAGCGAAATATATAGGCACATCAGGAATGAGTAGTCCATATTGCTATATTACATAACATTATCCATGTAAATTTTGTCAATTACATGTACCGGGTACTGCCGACATGTGTTTGAGTTCGCATTCCTAATTTCAATGGCTTGGTAGAGAACCGCCACTACAGTTCTTAGATTTTCGTGTCAAAAAAACTCGAATTTTCTAATTTCTCTAAGCATTAACTTTGCCTTTGCTTCTCCAGATTTACCGTCGGCTTTGATCTTTTCTTTTGGTTCAGTCAGAATGCAGGCCACAACTGCGAACTAAGGCTAATTCCGTTGAGGTAAAGATGCTCAAAATCGAGACAGTAAACTCGATATTTTAATAGTTTGTCCTTACAAGATTAAGCTTATTGTTAACTTTTCCCCATCTTTTGCCCACGTTTTTAATTGATTGAGCCGAAAATTAGATAGATGGGTTGTAAACTCTGCCATGACGTCTTGACAAAATAAACATAAAAGTCTTACGGAAATCTCTGTATCTTGCTTTTTTAATTCATACGCTTTTCAAGTAAGCGAGCCAGTAACAAAGTAATACGTCAAAAATCATTGTATCGACCTTAAAGGATAGCTTCCGCTATTCTGTGAATTCGAAAAGACCCTTACATGCAAAGAGATAACATTGAGTCGATAAATGCAAATTTAACTCCATCCTCACTTAAGATTTTGCTTTTCATTTTGAATTGAGTCCTCCAGTCTTTTCACGAAAAATTCGCTGAAAGCCACCTGTCTTCGTTGGCTGAAGGACTTTGATGTTATGGTGTTCGGAAAGTTCAATCCGCTTCGTTTTCGTCAAAATTGAAAATTCTCCAAGAAACCGTCGTGATGTTCTTTCACAAGGCGCCGTTGGCTTTCATCATATTCTTCCTGGTTGCCGCTGTGCTGTTTTTCTGCTTCCTAG
This sequence comes from Catalaphyllia jardinei, assembly GCA_022496165.2. Classification (NCBI taxonomy): domain Eukaryota; kingdom Metazoa; phylum Cnidaria; class Anthozoa; order Scleractinia; family Caryophylliidae; genus Catalaphyllia; species Catalaphyllia jardinei. Next base: position 592,112 of record CM042759.1, read on the forward strand.
CATATTTCTATCTGTGGATGTGTTGTCGGAAGCGATACCGCCTCAAAGAACAGAAAAAGCAGGCTATTGCGACGGAAAGGAAGTCAAACGAAGAGCGTTTTCACGACCTAGCGAAGCCTGAAGAAAACGACGCTGGGTCGGAGGCCAAGGGAAACAAATTTTATCCAATTGTGTTCCACAACAAGAAACAGGAGACTGCCGAACTGAGGCTTCTGTAAAACGAGAGCAACAATTTATTGGTTACATTAGAACTAAACTGAGTACTTGTACGGTCAGGTAACAAGCCTTCGTAGAGGAAAATTACCGAAGCAAAATCAGTCTGGAATTTAGCCGCTTTGGATTTTATTACGCGTTTTTAATGTTTTAAAAGAAACGAATGAAATTTAAATACGCTAAGCTAGATATACTTGTATTATTTACGTTTAGTAAATTGTGTTTTCCGTTAGTTATCGATCGACTGTCCTCTTCGTTCTGTTGCCATTTCGATTAAAAGAAGCCATATGGCAGCAGTAAGATCTCTTAAGAGTGTATTGCCTAACATTGCCTCAAAATATACAAAATATCTCGCGAAAGGTAGCAAAAACTACATTACAAATTGTTTGTCGAAGAGGAGATAATTCAATCAAAACTAAAGACTGATTTCAGTTGCGTCTTTAATACTAATGTTAAAAACTTTATTGCTGTTTGTTTAAAAACAGGCCATCCATTTAAACCACTCGGGAGAGCTGTGTTCATGTTTCAAGTCATCGTAGCCAGGTAGATTCAAATTGTCTAGCGACAGAAATAGGGCCAAAAATGTATTTACAATTTTTCATTCCGTGTTTATTTGCACGCTAGACAACGATAGAAAACGAATATTGATTTATCTGTCTTCCGAATTACGAGTAATTATCAAAATTGATTTGCTTTTCATAAAACATTAAATTGTGAAATTCATGCAAAGAAGAAATTACGGTTCTTTTAGGATGTATAAATTACTGTAGGTGGAACTGCAGGTGGGTGTTCCATGCTGTTTTATCTCACTCACGAAAATACTCGCTCAAAATGGCTTTCGTGCTCTTTTCCTAAATAATGCACATTTCTGATAATGTCCATAGCCGACCCAACCTCGACATGTGACGTTGATTCACAGCTGCTGCGTTTAGATGTTAACTTTCGCAACTAACGCTCTATAGACTTAAATGTGAAATTTACTTTTGCTAGCCCAAAATATGCTAACACGAAGTTATTAATACAGAAATACGTTCACTTACACCAACAGGCCTAGTTCAACATAACGTTGTCTTTGTGGCCCATATACCTTGAATATTGTATGCAATTTGGGCGCAAATAAATCGAAAAAACACGGAAGCCACGAACCTATTTAAAAAGTGGACACAATTTGCGCTCAATTTGCAGAAATATTAGAGACAAAGCCAATACTATGTTTTGGTTAGTGAAGTTTATTTTTACATTAATATATTTAGTTAAGCTTGTTTAGGACCAAAGTGAATTTTTCATACATTAACTCTGTGAAGTGTTCGTTGCGCAACATCAAAGACTGAGCGAGGCATATCAAAGACCTATCGCTCCAGCACTTACAAAAATCGTTCAATTGGATAGCCTGTGAACAGGCTCCCGGCGAAAACGGAAAAAATACTCGGCGAGTGACTGAAGAATTTGGAGACCGAAGAGATCTGGGTCGGGCTGTCGCTCAAGGCTTAAGCCTCCTTAGTCTTGTAGACTTGTGAGTTTAGCATCTAAGAATGTTAAGCCCGGGGGGAAGGGGGGACCACGGGCATATGTGGGGCATTTGACTTTTCAGAAGAATTTTTTGTCCAAAATCCCCATCGTGGGGCCCCAAACTTTGGTCAAATCTGATCAAATATCTCCCACCTAGTCAATGGATAAAAAATATTTAATAGACTTCCAACGCTTGATTCCCTGAGGAAAAGTGAGTCCATATTATCAACAATCCACACAATCCCCATAAAGTAAGGTGTTCCATCAATTAGGGCTTTTATAGCCGCGCTGCACACACACACGAAAATGATGTGACGTCCCACCCTGGGACCCAGATTCTTAGTCAAATTCCCGAGGGTGGGGAAGGTAATATAGGTTAAATGCCCCACACATGATGCCATATCAGGTGTCGGTGAATACTGCATGTAACGTGTTATCAGGTGTCTCTCATTTAAAAAGAAGGGGGTTGGAGAGAGGAGAGAGACGGGTGAGGTGGAGAGGGAGGGGGGAGGGGTGCACGACTGCAAGTAATACTGCTCGGGGAGATGGCAAAAAGATTTCCTAGCCACAGTAAGTCGCGACACACAATCAAAACAACTATTTCAAGATTTCCTTTCTTTTATTTACATATTTTGGATCAACATGAACTACAACTTGATTATTTTATTTACTGTTGCGTTTTAGCTTTTAATGATCACCCGCTCTACAGTTTTACAAGATTAAGAATAATTATCTCCTTTAATTTGTAACTTCGTGGTAATAATTTTGTTCTCATATAAAATACGAATGATTTACTGATTTAACGTTCTCGAGCTTCACTGATACGTATGTGGAAACAACATCTAACGGTTGTAAAAGATATTTCTCGATGCGATTACCAAAATAGACTTCAAAAATAATTCTTCAACTAAGAATTGACAATGAGAGCGGCTGAAGAAAATTTACGATCTAAAATTGAAAAGTAATTAGCTTTACATCTTTTAAGTGGTAAAAATTCATGCTTGTGATAACAACTGCTCGCCAATAGAACGCACTATGAGTAGGGGAAATTACCTTACTGATAAAGCTAACTTTACGGGTTCTATCGGCCGCTAAATTCCGAGTGTCTCCGAAAATGATCGAGATCTTCCGAAGTTATGCGCCAATCAGGTCGTGTGACGAATGAATCCAGCTAACAATCTGAAATCCTCCCCATTTGTAAAATCTCTGCTTTTACAATCAAACATTGTCATTGTCAGGAAGTGGTAAAACAGCTGTACCTAGAAAGGACATCATTCTAGCCTGTAAGGGGAGTACCGACCAATAGGAGAATCCTTGATTACAATATTTCCCTCATTAGCATAAGAGCTACAAAAAAACTAGAGCGATTAACTTACTCAAGGAATTTAAACCCGATGTATTAAATACTTTGTTCGACGCGGATTTAAAAACTCAAAAATTTCACAAAGAATGTATGAGCTCATTAGCGCTTTTACCACCCAGAGATTTTGCTGGTTGTGAAAGCCACTCTGACCTCGAATAATACACCCGAAGAAGCAAACATTTCACCAATTAATGTTTGTAGTCAAGCCTTGTCCAGCGTGACGCCTTCTAAGCGCAAAGTCGTATGCTAATGAGAAAACTGTACACAATTCTCCTTTGAGATCACTCGGATCACGTTGCATCAAAGGAATCCATTAATCCACTGTGGTCACGGATTCATCGGTTCCTTTGATGCACTATGATCCGAGTGATCTTGGATTACTGATCCAGGTCCAGATCACCCCAAAGGGACGCTCCCAGATGTCTATATATATATGATGCCCCTGCGTGGAAGATCACCATATATGGAACAAGTTCCTTCGTAAAGATGTCCCTCCATAGTTGGGTTTCTTGTGCTGTTGTGACTTTTCACTGAGTATAGTTGTTTTCAACACTTCTCCAGTAAAGGCATAATTCAAAAACGATTTTGGTATCCATGGCAAGGTTTTTACCATGGCACGGTTGACTGAATAACATTTTATGGACTCATCATCATCATCATCGTGTCCTTTTCCCTCTGAGGGAAATAGGGCCTAAAATGAAATAGGGACTAAAATGTGGTAGAATAAGCACAGATATTGGAAGGATAAAAGCTACTGACAGTACTTTAAACGATACCATAACGAATCAATTTAAATTAACTTGTCCATTATTAAATATGTCCACAGGATACAACGAAATATATACAGGCCAAAAGTCTACAACGGAATATTTCTCCATTTCTTTTTGGTGATCCTAATTATAAAATTGATATTTTTATTCTAAAAAAAGAGATATTGTTTTGCATATTTCACCAACCACTTTGCATTTTTTAAAAAATTAACCCCTTGCAATAAGCTATCACCTTTTCTCCCAGCTGGATAATTACTTGCTCAGTCTAACAACAATTCTAAAATTAAAATTCTGACTGTTGTAAAATCTCTTTCAAAACGCAATTTTTCCTTAAATATGATACTACCATTGAAACCATTACTATATATCGTTTAACTTTTCTATATTATATTGGCTGTTTTCAAGTGGACTTGCCTACTGCAAGTACGACCTGAAATATTTTTGGTATACATTTTGTTTTTAGCCAAAATATATTGATCAAATACAAAAACCCTCTTTGCCACATTTGTGAAGTATTTTTTCCCGCTCTCTGGATCAAGATATTATCTTTCCTGTGATAAAATCTAGGTCACTCTCATTTACTCCCAGAGTCAAGCGTGTAATATATATACTTTTGATTTGGTTGACACTTACATGTTTGTGGATCAAAATTACCAAGCAGTACTTTCATGTGGTAGTTTGTTTTCAGGTCGTTTGAAACTTTCGAACATTTGCAGTAATAACCTCTGAGCTTGTCTTTCTTTAGGCAGCTACACCCACTAACCTCTACCATTACGATCCCTTTCAATAAGTCATACTTATTTCAATTTTAGCAAATAAAATATTCTGAATTTCTCTGCTTCATGATCAGCTGACCACTGGCATTGGAGAAATCTGTCAATACAATCATGTGACTGTGGTCTAACATCATTCATCTCATGCATACAACATAACAAACCAGAATAAATTGGACCATCTGAAAAACAGAGAGATACAAAGTGAGCTCAGCACAACACTGCTTTATCCACAGCACTCCTTCATTGTCGCAAAGGCTTTGCATCCAACAAGTGCTAGCTTACAGCAGCTGCTGAGCCTTGTGGGACAGGGCTCGATGGTCCACATGTGACACTTGGTGATGGCATAAATGCAGAGTTTGCCAGTTCCAGCAGTGCATCAGCACCTGCAATGTCATTCAGTTTTTCAGCCGTGCTATCTTTGCGGCCCCGTTTAATACATGATGCAGGCCTGTCACGGCTAGCTGTGCGCTTTCCTTCCATTTCATCTTCAAATCCTTGGCCATAACCACTATCGCTCAACTTATCACTAAGCTCATCCTTGATAACCTTCTCCATGGTCTCTTCAATTTCACTGTCATCATCTTCATCCGAGTCGCCATGGTGATCAAATTCAAACTCACCATCAAGAGATGAGTCGGGTGAGATGTCTTGCCTCATCTTCACAGCATCAATCTTACTCAGCGATGATGACAGGTGTTTTCTGTTGTTTCTGTCAAGTGAATTTAATTAACACTTGTCATATAAAAATGCAAAACGTTCAACAGCTGTAACAGTTAAAGAGCAAGTTATATACATGTAGATGTATCATAAGTTTGCATGCCTTAGTGCCTAAAAGCTTACAAAGCTATTCTGGACAAGCTACTAGTTATTTTTTTAAGAGTAGAGCTACATAAAGTTAAAACTTTCAAGCTTTCAGCTATCAGACTACTGGCTTGGATGGATAAAAAATGGGAAACAAATGACAACTTCAAATATATACAAAAATAGGTGCGACAAAAGATATATTAAAATGGAAAAAAAAATTAAGTGTCAATCAAGTAATTGTTGTTTTTAGAAAGAATAGAATACTGATTGGGAAGGGGCCTTGAACTGTTATCTGTATGATTTGTCGAAGCAGTGTGCCATGATTCTAGTACCTTGCAAATACAGAAAAAACCCTTGTCAAATCACTTGAGAATTTTTAAGTCAATAGAATGATTTGAAGACAAAGCACGCTTAGGGATGTTGAAACCTTCCTCGTGTGTTCTTTTTATATAGTTTCAAAACATCTGCCAATCTCGCCTAACAACATATTTTGAAAATCACCTATGGTTGAAGTAAAAAGTTCAATTGGAGGTTGGGATTTGGGAGAAGGAAACTCCTGAATTTGGGATAACACTCTTGCACTGTTTTTTAATACAAAAAGTTGTCATTAAAATAGCTGACAAAGCCCCTTTAAATTCAAACAGTGTTAGAGCATCACCTTTTGTGGGATTCTATTAGCAAGGATGAATTCCTGTCCTTTGCCACGGAAACAGCACCAGAGAAAGACCCTCTGTGTCTGTGCAAAAACTCTTTGGCTTTTTTAACCAAAAGCTCCTCTCTGTCAGTAGCTGAGGGAGGACAAGATTGGCACCGCACCACTAACGTAAAAAAAAAAAACAACAAAAACAACAATTAAGTCACCTTTGTATGCAACTGCATAAGGAACTTTGTAAGCCCTGCTCTACCTTCCCTTTTTTTTGAGTTCATTGTATCATCATGATGTTTTGGAGTTTAATTACCAAAAATAAAAAACCTATTCAATCAACATGTGCAGTTTGTTTTGAAACAGCTTTTTATTCTGATTATAACCCCTTCAGTTTATAAGCCCATCTGTATGCCTGGGCTTGTAAGTGGTAGTTTACAGTATCACCACAACATATTAACAGCCGCCAGTCAGTCAATTAGTCTGTCAGTCAGCCAATCTGTGAGTCAGTTCGCCAGCCAGTCAGTCAGTCAGTCAGTCAGTCAGCCAGTCGGTGTGTCAGTCAATCATTGAGTCAGTTAGTCAGTGAGTCAGTTAGTCAGTGAGTCAGTCAATGAGTCAGTCTGTCAGTTAAACAGTGAGTCTGTCAGCCAGCAAGCCAGTCAGTCAGCCAGCAAGTCTGTCAGTCAATCAGTCCATCAGCCAGCCAGTCAGTCAGTGTGAGTCAGCCAGTCATTCAGCCAGTCAGCGAGTCAGTCAGTCAGTCACATGTTTGGTCGGTCAGTCAGTCAGTCAGTCAGTCAGTCAAACAATCAGTCACTAAATTATTCAGTCAATCACTCTGCCATGTACATGTAAGACACACTATGGTAAAGGGGTACTTACTTTCTGCCACTCGCACTTCGGGAGGTGTACTAATCATACAGATTGTAGCCACAGCTTCTGCCTCAGCATCGGGATCAACATCAATTTTTCCTGAAATTATGACAATTAATGCCATTAATTATTAATGCCCTTCAAGTTATAAGTTTGAAAATATTATCTGAGGACAGGGAAACCTCTGTCTACAATGTTCCGCCATTAGTTTAAACACATGCACCTTAGTGTATGACAAGCCTGCACATGTTTGTCTATAAACAGGTCCTTTGCAGGTCAATGACAAAATTTCACCTGACTAAACACCTGTTTGGTTAGAAAAATCAGTTTAGTCGACCATTTCAGTTGTTGCTATCCTCCAAGAGAAAATAACTAAAATAAATGGACTGCACTTACCAGTGTGGCTTCCAAAGGAGCTGCAGAAAGAATGAAAAAGTTGAATGAATATAATACACTTATAACAAAATAAAACTATTTAGTACTGGTTCTGTGTTCCGAAACTTTAACTTCTTTGCACATGACTAACTTGCAAATAGTAAATGATCAGGAGGACAAAATCGTTTTCACAGCCAGTGGGTTATGATAGGATTATGACTGCATAAATTATATCTTCAGTTGTATTTTTTAACAGTAATAACATTAAACATTTAGAAGTCAACTGTGCCTGTCAGATCTGTTGTTCTGTGGTGACGGCGGTGGTATGGTTAGAAGATGATGATAGGGTTATGTGTGCATACATCTATGGTACAGTAATGTATTTTTTGATAGTAATAACAGTAAACATTCTGAAGTCAACTGCACCTGCCAGATCCGTTGTTCTGTGGTGACGGTGGTGGAGTGGTTAGAAGATGATGATAGGGATGAAGGGCTGGCGTTTTTCTTAGAGCTTGCAGAAGGTTGGGACGGTATTCAGGATCTACTGTCCACAGGGATCCTTTACCAACATTCTGTAGATAAAACTATTCTAGTGAGTCAGAAGTTTAAAATATGAACTCTCCTTACTGACTGAGATACATTTCTTGTAATATTAGTTCAAAGGATTTGATTGCACATCAAGACATCCCCTGGCTGAAAAGATTTTACATTCTCTACACCCATTTACTGAGGGCATGAAAAATGAGCCAGTTAATTTCAGTTTGCAGTACAATATTACATGCACAGTATATGTGATGACAAAAAGAAACACAAATATGTTTGGGTTTTTTGTCACCACCTTGAATCTACCACATGCTTTTTAGGAGTACCAGACTTCTGTTGTATGTAACATCCAACTGATGTGGTGGCTAATATGGCAATCAGAGGATGGTCATGAATAAAGTATGATTAGATCTTAAATTAAACAGAGCTTTCAACTCACTGTTTTACTCATCTCGCAGTCTTGATTTTTGAAATTGTTTTTGATTGGAAATTTAACCAACAAGATTACCGAATTTTACTTGCATGCCAGACCACCAAACTTCCATTTTCACCAGCCCAAGGGTAAAATGTATTTTCCCCAGGCAATTGGACCTGGATTTTCTCCTTCCCTGTCACTACTAATGCTTTCAAAGGGGTACTGTCTATATTGCTGCAAATGGTGGATGAAATTGAAAGCTACAATGTATTTGGGCAGTAATAATATCATGCACCACTCTTCATTTTTAACATTTCTCCGAGTGGAAATGATGCCCCCTAAAATGCTAAAATTGGTACTTTAAACACATTTTGTTTGTTTAGTACTAACCTGCCCTTTGTCTTTATCCACTTTCTTGAAGCACTTGTTCAAAGATAAGTTGTGCCGAACTGAGTTCTTCCACCCAAGTCTTGCATCCCGGAAATAAGGAAAATGCTCCATGATCCAGTTATAAATGTCCTTCACAGGTAACTTCTTGGAGGGTGCTTCCTCGATAGCCATGAAAATAAGAGATGAGAATGAATAAGGAGGCTTTGATGGGCTCTTACGCTTGTTTGCCAAACTGTCTGGTGAGATAGGTCCTTTAGCCTGCCCCCCTCTAGGAGACGTGTCAAGAATATCGCCATTTGCGTCCCTCGTAGGGGACATGGGTGGCACTGTCGCGGACACCTCAAAGCCTTTCAAAACATCATTGTTTTGCAGCCAGTTAAGGCTTGTTAAGTCATCATCAGGGTCTCCCTTCTCTGTTCTGATGGCACTAAAACAACTACTGCTCAAGTTGACTTTTGTGCTTTCATCAAAGGAGCTTCTAAAGCTTGCACCTCCAACAGATTTACTCAGAGACAGATAAGGGTTAGAAGGAGCCTTCAATTTATCCAGCCCTGGCTTGCGTATTGGTGGCATCATAAACCTGCAAATATAATCAACACAAATTCTGTTTTAAAATAATATGAATGCAGGGCTGTGTTATAGAAGCACTTAGGTGCCACAGGTAACCAACATTTTCCTTTGGGCAACTGGAAAAACTTACTTTTTTCATACAAGCTTAAGTGCGGGCACCCAAGATTTCATGGTTAAGAATCTTTGGTTTCCTCAAATTTTGTGTTATACCACAGCCTTGTGAAACAATATTACAGGCAAGTCTAAAGTGCTTCGTCACACATACTTAGCTGCTCACAAATGTTTGCAGAGATATTTGAAAAAACTCTGATCGGCCATGAATAAACGTTTTTACTTGATGAAGGTCTCACTGCTAATAATAATTTCGAAATATAAGGATAATATACATATCTTATATAACTCATTAAAACAAACCTGTTAAGAACAAAAGATAAACACATATTGCATAATAACTAAACAAATAAAGACAATGGTATGGTAACTACAAAGGAATTATTTTATAAATTTAAGCTTAAAAAATGATTTTTCCTCAACAGTACCCAAGCAAAAGTAAAATATGGACTCCATTTCAAGGAAAAAAGAAAAACAATCAAAAATCAATTTATTCCATTTATAAGAGATGTAAATTTTTTTCAGTTTTAGTTGCTGTAGACAATGAGCTGTCAAAGGCAAACAGGTTTTTTCACATGCAATATAAACAAAGCCAATATCTCCTAGCAACAAAACCATATCCTCCTTCCGAGAAAAAGCTTATCTAGCAAAAGAAAAAAGCTTATAGAACAAATTTGTTCTGTTGATCATGAACAAATATTTCTCCTCTTCAATGTTTCTGAGAGTTTACAAAATGTATCAATAAATATTCGTCATACCTACTAAGTAATTCAAAACAAAAATTCTCAGGCACAAAATTATGAACTAATTATTGTAGAGATGAAGAAAACCAAATTTTGACTTTCAAATGAGAAATGTGAAAACATCTTGCTATTTCTGAAGATGACTGTGTGATCAGAATTTTACTTAATGCACACAAAAATAACACTTGGAATTGCAAGAGATACCCTACTCTGAAAAGGGGTGGGTGGGGGGAGGGGTTGGGAAACAGCACTGCAAAAAGGAGATTATATTTTAATAATAGTGTGATGACCACAGTGTGATACATTTACGTCTACATTTATGAGACCCTCACAATGATGTCAGTTTGTCTGAGGTATTGTAATAGGTATTTACTGAGCAGTATTTTTTTTTGCTGCAATATATCTTATGCAATTTAATATGCTGAAGCCTGAGATGATGACCTTGGGAACATAATGAAATGCTAATACTGACAGGTATTTCAGATCAAAGCTGGAGGATGCTTTGAGAAATCAAGCTGTATGCCTGTGTAAGCAAAATAGTACAAGTTATGTGTCATAGGTACCGATTTTCAAGTTAATTAGGAAGGGTTAAAGGATATAATTTGAGTTTAAAGGAACTAATAAGAAATCTTACAACATACAATGTAGGCACATGTTGATTTTTAACCTTTTATCACTAGACTGTCATCCTATCTTCAACATGGGAAAAAGAAAGACACTGTCAGATAAAATGAAAGGTCACTAAATTAAAAAAAAAATGCAAAGGCACATGTTTCAAGTCTGACATGTTCTACAGGCATTTGTAAGGCCAGGTCTGGAAAGGAAATGAAAAGTTTTTTTGCTGTCCGGAATATTAGATGTGTCTCTGATGCAGACAAGAGTATGGTACTAAGCAGAAGTTGCGCCAATAACATCTGAGGCCCAAGTTACGCAGAAAAAGGCACATGGCAATTTATAGCATACCATGTTGGTCTGATGACAAGACAATCGTTGTGGCAGGCCAAATCTTTTGTTGCCAGACACTACTAGATGTATAGTTCTGCAGATTTGTAGGTGTTAAAGCCATTCAATATGTGTATTCAGCTAAAGCACGTACAGAATTTTTCAGTATAAAGCTCTCTGTTGTCTAGCCTGTAGAGTGCAGTGTGGTCCCTGCATGAATATGGGACAGAAACCACACCTATGTCACCAACAGCGTACTATCTTTTCTTCAGCTGTTGGATGATTAGGACAAGCAAACAGTTTAAATTTCTCCTTCTTTACTTTCTTTATTTCTCTTTCTTTACTTCTGTAGATTTTGTAAATTTAAATTTTTGTATGAACATCAACCTAGCTAGATACCTTGCGAGTACACTCTTTGAGAATGTAAGCTTTTTCATTCAATGACAGCTCAACAGAAGCAAGTCCTCTGTTTGACCTCAAATTGCATGAACATGAGCAAGAATCATAATTAATTAAGAGGTGCAAATGTTAGCTACTCATAGAGAGCTATGAGTTGTGCGAGTGTAAAGTGTGTGCTACAAAATGAATAAATGTACAGAGAAGTTGACCATTAGTTGTTCTATAACAGTGATTTCTGAAAATTGAATGAATAACAGCTACACATATGGCACCAAGATTATCTAAGCTCCAGGTGACGTAATATAATCTGATCAACAAGAGAAACAGCTGATCTGCTTTAACTTACAAGATGAGATAGAATTTCAATGAGAAGAAATCATGCAATCCTTGTACAGAATGCATCAAAAAATTTCACCAAACACTCAAAAACAAAAAGCACTGAGATTCAAATTTGCTAGTAAAGAAAGGTCTTTATTAGTCTTAAGTACTTAGTATGTTGCATGTTCTAGAACAACTATTTATGAAAGGTCAAATAATTCTACTCTGGGCAGGATGTAAACACAAAAATGAGATATCCATTACACAAACAGTAAAAATGTTCTTTCCAACATCAACATTTGCCTAGAATGTTTTCATACACCTTTTTCTAATGGGGTGATATACTGTCCTTTCTGAGACATCTACAGCTTTACTACTATAAGCCTCCTCAGTGTACTCAACTTACATAATTTGCTTTTAACCCACTCAACCCAAACCAAGCTGTTTACTACTTAATATGATTTAAATATGACTCAAACTATTCCAGCAATTATTAATTTGTATAAAGTGAAATTTTGCATTAAGATCAGTCACAAAATCTAGAAAAGTCCTGCTGATTCGTGGTGAAAAAGAAACACATGTAACTAAATCTTTTACATAACAGTCCTTTCAAATAAATGAATTCTCAAAATTGTTTGGCACTTTCTCGTAAGAGTACATTCCACTAGTTAACAAATAGAATATAAGAGGTGGAATGAATGTTAAACCAAAAGCAATTTCAACTTTTTCCTATGATTTAACTGCCAATCCGTGATATAGGAGGTTAACAAGTTTCAATCTTCACCTTCTAATCTCGATCAGGAAACCACATCCTTTCTATATATGATTACAAACATGCTATTTGAAGCTGAGAGTTGGGTAATGATCCTCTGGGCAGGTCAAAACAGGAGCAACACAATCTTATGATGCAAGGATCAGAGCGAAAAGAACACTTGACATACATGTATCAGTCTTAACTTTGAGGTTCACCAATCAAAATCTGAGACACTGTTTCACTCTGCTTTAACAGTAAATTGAACAAAAATGGTATTTAAAGTTCAGCAGTGAACTATAATTATAATAATGGTATATATTTACTAGATACTATTAGTTGTATGATTGAACTTTTAGAAAATCAGTGTAGCCTCAGTCTGACATTTGCCACTTGATGAACAACCATTATTGCACAACAGTCCTCTAATTAAATGACATGCAACCACATGCAACAGTTACATGCAGTGGCATACATGGTAGTTATTTATCAAGAAAACAAACTCTGGTATATATTTAGAATTGCTTAATAATTACAAATTTGAGTGATGACTGACAATTTCGCACACATCTCAGGTTTAAGTAGAGCAGAAACTGCCACTGTCTCCTTCACCAAGATTGCTTAATGTGTAATACTTAACAAATGTTACCCTTTGCATGTAAGACACAAAGTTTACAACTGGGAGGGATTTTTGGAGGGGCTACAGAACTTGCATGACAAATAATACTGCAGTTGTTTTGCTTTGTGAGAGGACACAGATCTGATACTGACACAATATTTAAGTCCCAAAACAGCGCTCCAAGCTGCGACCATTTTGGTCGCCATGACGAGTGGAAAAAATTTTTGGCGACCAAAATTCTGGCTAAAGTCGGGTGATGGCGACCATTTTACAGTTAAAGGTCACCATTTTTGGCGACCATTTGAAAAAGTGAGCTTAGAGCACTGCAAAACCTACTTATATCAAATCCCTGTTTGAAGAAAAACTATTATGTACTTGAAGCAAGGTAGGTTACTATGGAAATGGACTTAACTAAGTCAAGTGTATTACACATAATTTTCAAATTCTTGAACGAAACAGTGTCCAACCAAAGTGTTAAACATTTTTTCAGCAAAGCATTTAGTTACTTAACGTATTTTAATTAACACACATTACGAAATACTAAAATTCACTGAACAAATAAGTCTTTGAATTTGGTATATTGTAAACACAGAGAGGGGTGACAAAAATATTTTTAAGTTTTATTTACGCAAACTACATACATGTATAATTAACTTGCTAAGTTTTGTTGAGAAAGCTGCTTAAAATCTACACTAAAATAAACACCTAGTACCTATGAACAAACTGTAAAACACCAGTGCTGGTTGATGTACATGTATACTTCATAATAAATTCTACTTTTATTCTCTGCTTGAGAATTGGCTTCCTTTCCAATGTGTAATTCCAGAAAATATCAATACCTCCCCCAAGGAAGGGAAGACCCCCTGCCCTGTGGAAATTATTAAGCTTCATACATTTCTTTAAATTTTTGGAACTACAGAACTCCCCACCCCCAGGAAATTTCCAATCCCTTCTGTGGGGGGAGTATGGATATTTTCTGGAACTGCACATTTTACCCCTGATGATTTTGCAGGGCTCAAAAAGTGTCTTCTGTTTGTCTGGGACAAGTAGATTTTCCTGCCGGCAAGTAACTTTTCATTGTCACTTGCTCAATAGGCAAGAGCCCAGAGAAGTTGTCTGTCAATAAAATAAAAGATATAAAGTGATTTAAGACTTGCCTAACATAAGCAATTTGAGAGCTGATTGTCCAAAGGGCATATTCAAATTCAAACTTTTTCAAGCCCTGTTTTGTGGTGCGTTAATGCAGTACACGTTTCTCCTTGTTGATGATTTTCTTTACTCTGATTTCCTATTTACTTGATAATGGATATTGTAAGAAGAATTTAGATGCTTGTCAGTTAGAAATTAAATCTACTTTGCCCAATCCAAGACAAACATCCTAGTACACTGTACACCTCACTATTTTGCCAACATCAAATGGTGGTTTAGCCCTAGCCTCCCTTTCCCCACCTCTAATGCCAAGTGGATTTATATTTGTCCATTTGCATGACATGTTCAACTCCTTTTGGGAGGATGGAGCGTTTGCAAAATTTAAAAATCACTTGCCAATGCAGCTGGATTTGACAATGCCTACTATTTTGCTAGGTGTCCACATTATTTTTCCCACATTGCAATTCATTTAGACTTAATAAATAATAGGAGAAAATGTCACAAAACGGCAGATAAATTTACATAAATTCATAACTCTATGATGAAGAAATACGAAGGAGTTTTCGCTGCAATATGAAAATTTTACAGTGATGGTATTTATTCAGAACATAGATGAACTATCAATTGCAAATGTATTATTTTTCTATACATAAATACAGCAAGCAAATAGTGGAGTGAATAAAAATTCAAATACAGTGTAAAAAGTGGTTGTTTGGTCAATATGAGAAACAAATTAAAACTGACAGAATTTCTTTTATACGATTGGTCCAAACTAATGATTTGCAGATGAGAAGTAAGTCTGCAGATACCCACAGAGTGTCCTATAGCAGCAGCAGCTACATCTGGAATGGCAAACATTTCTGCTGACCAGGAACGTACACATAATTCACCCAAGGCCACAAGGCATATACTAGTAAGAGTAAGCCTGTGTGCTGTCTAAAAGTCAAAGAAGCTAAGGGATTAAGACATATAAGGAGTCAGATCTTTTCCGAGGATACAACTTGTGCCATTGGTTAAAAAACACATTTCACAGGTTTTTTCCCACTGTTTACGAGCAGTGGTTTATTGCTATGACAACAGTGTGACAGTAACCATATGACAAAACCAACCTAAATTAAAATAAAAACCTCAATTCTGCACAATATCTATATTCATGTGATAAAATGGTACAAATTAGCATGGGGCAAAGCGAATTGCATATTTATAGGAGAGATTCTAAAATTAAGCTTAAATTCTACATTAGCTACATTAGAAATATCAAATAAAATCAACAACAACTTTCAAGTACTGCAAATTCCTTTCACAAAACATCACTGCCAATGAAAATGTCACTGTTTTTTGCAGAATTTAGCTGTTGTAGTAGAACTTTAAGACATTAGTCTCTAGATCAAATTTTAGTATTTCAGCCTGGCAGAATAATTATTACAAGGCTATTTTCATTCATGAATGTAAACAAATAGAAATGAAGCAGTGTGGTCAAAACATAATTCAATCTCACAGCAAATATTTTCCATTGAAAACAATTAGTAGTCAGCTTTTGAGCTAATTTCGCTGCACAACGTAGATTGGCTGCACCGCTCGACTTAAATTCTTTAACTTTTCGGACAAACTGTTCTGTTAGTCAGAAAAAACTGGCCACAACAGAGATAACCACTGTATTGACTCTGTCAACAACTAAAAAAGTCAAGTTTACCCAACGCTTCAAGAGATTTTTTTGAAGAGAAAATAGTAACCATATTCATGAATGCAAAAAATATGGCATCGATTAATTTTATCTCTCGAACATATGGAAAGTGAAAACTACGTGC
Organism: Catalaphyllia jardinei; assembly: GCA_022496165.2. Lineage (NCBI taxonomy): Eukaryota > Metazoa > Cnidaria > Anthozoa > Scleractinia > Caryophylliidae > Catalaphyllia > Catalaphyllia jardinei. The sequence goes on from CM042759.1 coordinate 608,199, forward strand.
TGACGCGCGAAAATTTTATTAATAATATTATTTAGCTCCAATTGAATAAAGAATCCTGCATGCTTTATTTAACAAACAGTTGTGCGCTGTGGTTCCGATTTTTAAAAAAAAAAAAACAAACTTGTTGTGTTCTCTGTTGCCCAGACATTTAATCTTTGTTTTCTTTAGTTGAGAGAAAATTAATATAAATCGAAAACTAGATAGCTAGGGGAGAGGGATTTCCTCTTAGCATGAAATCGACGTTGTTGCTTTCCAAAATGTTCACTGCACGAAATCGAAGAAAAACGTCGGCGTTCTAGAACGTAATACAGATTCTACTATAGTTATGTTTTCGAGATAAATTGATTGATCGATATTGTTCCCGAGCTTTTAAAATCTATTCAAAACAATAGCATAAGCCACAAGCTACATGTAACAAGAAATTAAAAAACACACCATGCCAGATTGAATTACAAAAACATAGTCTAAAGTGGACTATGCTGCAGCGTTCGCTACAGATGTTCAACAGAATGCCATCATGGAGCCCTTTGAAGGAATTCCACACAACACTGCGCTCATTTTGACGCTTTGAAAGCGTGTCAAACTTCCTTCACACTAAAAAACATCCTTCATGATTAATTTATCTTAAATTAGATATTCTTTTTATTTTCTGCGAGGAACATCGTAACCTCAGGGACATAACTGCAGAAGTTATGAGTTGCGACGACATTGGTTTGCTGTGTGCATTGGAAGAAAGTTTGGAAAAATAAGTCAAAACTTTCAACCGTTAAAGAAGAATCGAGACGTTACCCGTTGTTACGCGCTCTACACCCTACCGCCATGCGGCCGATTTAATAATATATTGAAATTTTACGATCTGTAAGACAAAGACCTTACAAAGAAATCGTCTGAATAGCGTTTGAAGCATAGGCCTTCTTAAATCGCTATAAATTACTATTCCGACGAGTTCTAGAAACAGAACCGTGGTCTGGTTTGCGAATAAATCCGGTTGACTGATTCCTTTGATATTTTCAAACAACACAATCGCCTATAATAGAATGCACACAATTTACTATTTCCGAAAAGAACAAAACTTTGGTCCCAAAGGATCTTGTTGATAATTCTCACACAAGAGCAGACCATCCTGGTAAAATGTTGTTGTTCTGTCGGACAAAAGTAAGGGAAGAACTAAAGGAACGAAACTGAAATATTTTTCCAAGCCAAGCGAAATTTCTTCATTTCTTGATGTGCTTTGTAGATCGCACAAATGCGCTCCTAAAACACACGTGTTAAAAAAGATATTCATTACAAATAGTACTCACATGTTGACATGACTCTAAAGTTAATCTAAATTTATCAAAGTTTGGTGTTTGACTTTCGCTGGGCCCTGATTTTTTGCGCCGATAACTTTTCAGTGAATCAAGCCATGCCATTGAAACATGGAGGCCGCAAACAAAAACTACAGCTTCCCACAGGCAATCTTTGCGATAATTTAGCGAACGGCTTTCAGTCCACATTGTCACAAACACCACGGACGCTTCGGGAAACAGTCACTGCAAGGACCTAAGCAGTGGAATTGAGGCCAGAGTTCCGGGAAAAAGTTCATAGAGATTTTCCACACGCCACACAACGTGGTTTCACGAAACTGCGAAACTAAAAAGATCATATGACACTGCAATGCGAAAATGCTTACCTCAAATTCACCAGTTATCCTCTTCAGTTCATCCTATAGGATTTCTCTTATTTCTTGGCCTTCGTAGTGTTGCAGAACGGCGCTGAAACAAGGTACAGAAGCGGCATCCTTTAATACATGAAACAACACATGAGCAATAACCATCGCTCGTTCGAACACGAATGACGACATCGCAAAAGCAACAGGAATTTTCGAACGTTTACCTCGATAATTCTCCACAGTAAGGCAATTTAAAGCCCACACTTTAACACCGAGACAAGACAACGTCGGTATCAGTGGTTATACAGGGGAGTCGATCTTGCTAAGTATCTCACATTGGTTGTAAGAGGAAATGATGATGAAGGACAGAGAAGGGCCATGGAACAGGAGGGCTGGTAACCGAGGTAACGTCAAGCCATGAGACTTGTTCCTATGGCAACAAGCGTCCGAACCACTTTGCCGCCAAATTGCTAAGTTTCTTTTAGCCGATATAGTTCCCACTTAAAAACCACTAATTTATACCGGCCAATGCTTTGTCGAGAGCTAATATTCTGTTTTCGTTCCTAATAATAAAAATTTTCATTGAAATGTCTGCTAAACCTTTTTTGACTTCAAAAGTAAAAACACACGGTCGCATTTTCCAAAATATTTTGAAAGGTGATAGGAATAAGAATTCGCGCCGCGTTTGAGGCGAGCAAAAAACAAATTACTATAACTTGGAATACCACCTCTGGTTTTCGAAAACTGAACACAATAAGAGGCACCGCAAGGACTGTTTTAGCATGTCGTTTAATATATTACTTCCTCCAATCTTAGTGCGTAACGAGAAATTTATGAAAGCGCGTAAAAAAAAACGGTCAAACTGACAAGCTCTTGGGGAACAACCCAGCCTTGAAAATTTATAAAAGCGTTCATGCCTGTAGCAACGACTTTGATAAATACTTAAGCCAAAGAACCAATGTCTGATAAGGATGGGCAATTATTTTGTTCGCGGGATAATAGTTTTACATTTTTCATGAGATATATCCAATTTATGCTGACGACAAGGATTATATTCAATTTTTCCGCTCGGGTAACAGCGTATAAATTTTCACTAAAGCAAGGCAATGTCCTGTGAAACAAATTACGAATAAAAATGTTAATGTTAATTGGGCTGTTTCATATCCCGCAATACGTTTTAATAACAACAACGTATAAGTTAAAGTTGTTTTTAAAACGCCAAGCGCTGATACTGCGTCACTAGTTTCTATGGCGGCAGTGAACTAGAAACAGAATTCACTCCAAATCTGTTGTTTCCAAGCAATGCACCGTCGCCGTTAGCATCAATTGTTTTTTTAACCACTTTCCCGACTTTCTGTTTGTCTTTGCCGAAAGACTTAACTTAGTGTTTCACTCTTGACACACTAAATAAATAATTCAAAGCAAAGATGCTGTCGGGGAATGATAAATGCTTGTCAAATACTAATCATGCTTATGGAAAATGTCATTCTAATTTTTAAGAGTACACCAAAGAGAAATTTAATTTGAGTGTTGCTGCAGTAAACCTGCTGAAACCTTCGCACCGGTAAGCTTTTGAAGAGAGAGGGAAAGAAAATACTCTGGTTACCTCCCATTCTAATAGAGAATGGAGCGTTAAGTAAACCAGTGAACGGACGTTTAAGTGAATTTTTAAACCATCGAAGCTACTGTAGCAACGTTTGAAGCGACATGGGAACGAAATCAAACCGCGATTAAGATGACTCCTCTGTGTGAGAGCCAAAATACGGAGAAAAAGTTCCACTGAGAAAAATATTTACCTAACAGTTTTGATTCGTAGACTTCTGCGTCAAAGGCTGCGTGATTATTTTACTGTCTTGATATATTTCGTGAGATTTCTACAAAACATTTGTCAAATTTACATGCGGCCGAGTATCTTGGCGCCCTGCCGTCATAAATCACGATTTTTTGCCAATGCAAAATATACTTCAAAATACCCGGAGGGGACCTAAAGGAAGCGAAAAATTACACTCTTGGAAATTAAAAAATGTTTCACAAATTTCAAGAGCCCTATCTTTTGCTGCTTGATAGCTGCATGGTATGTTGAGAAACATTGCGAGGCCATTAAAAATATTTGCTGCACATTAATTGGCACGCAAAAAACGCCAAAGCCTTCACTACCGACTTAAATCACGGTTCCAAATCTTGACAACATTATGAATTTCGCTTCTGATGCAATTCGAGAAGTTCCTTGCAAATACAAATACGTATATTACAAAGTTCTACACTCACCGACGAAAAAGGAACAATAATTTATTAGACTGTATAATTACAATAAAAGCGGGTCCTTTTTGTTCGCGTTGTAAACTAATTCTTGATTCTTGCTAATGGCTGGCAGAAACAAAGCGGCGCGCCTCGGTGAAACTCGGGTGCGACCTTTCCTTTTTAATGCAAAGTTGCAGAATAATCAAATCTTGGTTTCTGCAATCATTAGTGTGTTATCGAACTTTGACATGTACGCAAATGTTGCCATGGGTAAACATTTAACTGGTAATTGAATCGCAACTTGATGTTGACGCGAAAAATTAAACAAAAAAGCAAATTGTGCCTTCCCACACAATGTGGTCGCACTTACCCCAAGTAAATGCATTACCCAACCTTTTAATCGCAATTTGAAATTTTCCTCGTGCCGGAAACAGCGAAGAAAACTCAAATTAGTACACAAAACAAAAACCACGTTATTTCACGTCGCAAACAATAGCCGCAACACCTGCCTCAAAGGACGGGCGAAAGAGAATTGTTGAAGTTCTTTCATTTAAAAGTACATTCGGGTCCTGTGTTTCACTCAGCTGGAAATGCATGCAACATAACACGGAATTTTCAATTGCTCTTGTATAGCTGAAAGAGGTCGTTTTAAGTTCTCCACAGCTGTCTTTGAGCGTAACACAGGACGCTGTTCCAAGTTTGTCGCTGTCGCTTAGCAATTACCTGCTTCAATCAACCAAAACTGACCTTCTGCGAAACGGCAAATACATTTCAGTAAATGATCCAAGGAATTGAAACTTAAAACTCGTTTATACATGTAAAAGCAGAAATTTGTAAATTGCTTACCGTCTGTAAAATTAATTGGAAGTGAGGTTGAAATGAGCCGAGCTTTATATAGAAATTTCGTGAGAATATCTAAAACGTCCAAGTACCTTTTTACAAAAAATCGTAAGTTTTAAATAACTTAGCTTCATTTTAACAGCCGAGTGTACAATATAAAGTAAGTCTCCTTGACAACAAAAACAAGCACACCAGATATATTATACCCTTCTCTTAAACAAATTAACAAATCAGCTGAAAAGTCGATGGGAAAAATAATTCAGTTTCTAAATATGCATTATCAGACTTAGAAGTTGCTGTTCTATTTTGCAAAGTACAATTTTTCACTACACGCGGAGCCAAATTCGTTATGTAAAAGAGAATTTTCTTTTCTTTTTTATTATTATTATTACTAACGCATCATCCTCAGTCTGACAACATGATTTGGTGTGTTAGTAGACCGTGGAGACGCTTTGTGGTTTTCAAGTGTTGTTTCCTTCTCCATTAAATTTGAGTTAGCGTTAAACCCGAACGGCGTGTTTTCCCAAGTAATGGTCTGATTTAATGAAGTTTTGATTAATAACAAGCTTGTGGCCCTACCGCACAAATTATCATGCTAATCATGCTTGAAAACCTCTAGCCCTAACGAACATTTTCAAGTTGTTCAATTCCCCTTTCAAACGTGCAGTTCAAACGCGTGGAGTTCAATAAAACGCTAATGTATATTAGGTAACTGGGTAGATTTCATGAGTGCTACAATTATTCAAAAAATTGCTTATGCGGTATATGTAAATCAAAGATTGCACTTCAGTTATTTTTTCGCAGAAGCCAACACTACCTTGGAAGCCGCGGGAGACAATACTGTGTGTCAGTTGATTAGTTTACCTCGTGCAAAAGTCGTAAAAAACTAACAAATTGCTTGTAAATATCAAACAATGACAACAGTGAACTGATTGGCTAGTCTGCATCGCTTAGGGCGACAAACCGTAAACGTTTTGTTCTTACAAACTAAAAATAGCGTCAGATCTTTCATTAGATGAACTCAACCGTCACATTGACGCAGAATAAAGTTATGATAGAAGTAATATATCAAACACGAGAGACAGTGTTTCATCGGGATATCCAAACACCGAGAAGAGAGTTGAAAATACGACGCGCAGCGGAGTATTTTTGACGAAATTCGAGGTGTTTGGATAGCCGATGAAATGCTGTCTCGAGTGTTTGATATATCTTCTCAATCGAAGCAAAAACTAAGGAGTAAACGGAGAAGTAAAATCGTCAAAATCTATGCTAATTAAGACCGGGTATCCAAACCTCCTTCACGCTTGTGATTTCTTTTGTTCTAACTTAATGAATTATTAATGAGTTTGAGAACGTTAAATCAAAACTTTACTCCAGGACATTGCTCAATATTCTCAACGGATAGGTAGCTGTTTATTTTGCTATTGTCGGCTGGGCCAATCACAAACAAGTTTATAGTCTGGAAGGAGGAGCCGGAAAAAGCCACATGGTGCAGAAGATTGCACGTGTGGTTTGTCGGCTTTGTGACTGGGTGATAACTTTAAAAAAAAATGGTGACGTTTCGCACCTCGCGGATGTTCGCAAAATGTCAGGTAGACTAATTTTGTTTTTCAAGGTGAAGGACACGTGGAACAGAAGCAGATTACACTTCCAGGCAACTTCAAACACGCTGAGATAAATTGTGCTTGCAGACTGATCTACTGCAGTGGTGTCGGCACCCCCTGTCGGCAAAACACACCAAAAAGTGACGGTTATTATGTTACAGTTATTCTGCTCGCTTTTATGTTAATTTTGAATCCCTGCTGAGCATTGCAACAGTTCACGCTACATGACTAGCAGCAAACTATGAGTCACAATAGAAACATGAGAAAAAAAGCATTGGTAAAATCTCACGACGGCGAACCTCGTGTCCGTCGGCCAAAAAACCGATCACTCTGATCATTCTGGTCCCCAGACTCTTTGATAGAAAAGCGTTTACCTCTGCAAGCGAGAATGCAAATTGACAGAGAAAGGAAACGGGCTGATGATGGAATAGAAACGAATATGTTCTCAAAGATTAAAATTTAGGAATGCGGTTATGGCTCTATGGCATGGAGAAGAAATGACACTTCCAGTTCTCTACATTTTAATTTTCTTAACGAAAACATTTAAACAACTTGAGTTGGGAAAACATCCACAATTAGAGTTCTACTTGTCCACTCATGCATGCTAATGTTACAACTCTAATTAGCCAAACTATCGTACAATATTTAACAATACCTGTAGTGTGAAATGGCTAGAGGTCGCCTATAAAGTTGCGACGTTTCTCGTTTATCCGAAGTCTACTGTGATTTTCTACTTAATGATAGCAGAAGAAGTAATATACCGAGACACTGCCGAGATAGTGTTGCAAGTGATCGCTCTGGCCCGCTCCGCTCCCAATTTAAACGTAGGTGTACTTGGTTTTAGCAGGAGCATCAATGGCGACATTGATAGAGTTGTTATTCTCAGAAATCGCTCTCACTCCCATATATGATAACAACCCCGCATTGGTGTTGAGGCTGTCTTGCTTTAATTTCAGGAATGCCAGAGCCTCGGCTTCGTAAGCTGCTCGGATACTCTCCGCCTCGGCGCGAGCTTTTGATAAAAGCACCCTGGCTGCGGATTCCGCGCTCTGAATTGCAATCTGCGCCTGGGCGAGGGCTTCCTCTTTGTCTGTTCTTGCCTCAACCAATAACCGCGGGCGCTGGTTTTCAGCCACCTTGATGTTCTCTTTCGCAGCCTCCTTGTTTCTTACAACCTCTTCGTATGTCTCCGGCCGCTTGATGTTTTGTACCTAAGTAAGACAATGGAAGAAACGAAGTTTAGAAGAAAGAGCGTGCGAAGAAAGCGAGAGGGGACCTAAAGACCCGGCCAAACGGATCCAACATGTTGATGCAACATCATCCAACATTGTTGAATCCAACATGTTGCACTCGTGTGGCCACCATGTTGCACGATGTTGCATGATGTTGGATGATGTTGAACGAAATTTGATTTCCATCAAACATCGTCTTCAACATCATCCAACATTTCTTTTGTTTTTAAGTGTGAACAAAAATGTTGCATTCGTTTGGCCACCGTGTTCAACTTGGTTGAACGCGCGTATGCCCGCTAAGCCGACTTTGCGGGCATCTGTTACCTTGACAATGATTTACTGTTTATATTTGCTTCGTGCGTTCCGCGTGGATACGATATGGTACGGCGAATGAGGAACGTTTTCAATCGCTCTCCGAAGAAAGTGCAAGCGATCTCTCCGCAAATAGAAAAAGAAACTGAAGGGCAAAAGCAGCCATTGATTAAGGGTCTTAAAGGCAAACTGGCCCACGATTTTTGACGATTGCTTTGCAAACTTCATCCACAATGTAGGCTATCGCCGCTCTCAAAATACGAAATTGCATTTATAAATGAAAAAATCTGAACAGACGAATTGGTCCTTGCTTTCGCTTTATCCAGTGTCTAGTCTTTCCTCTTTTTGTGACTCTAGCATCCTCCTCTTTCAATACTTCAAGCAGAGCAAGAGCGGCTAAACACCTCTTCACCACAGTGGATCGATTCGCACGCCAATTTTTAGGCAAACCAATATGGTGCGCGCTTGTTTTCTGAGGATTCTGGGTGTATTTTGGACCCAGACCTCTCGAGTCAAAGTGAGGGTTGCATTCGTTTGGCCACCTCGTCCAACATACATACATACATACATACATAAACTTTATTAAAGTATCAAAGGTATTTAGGTAAGGTAAGTCTGCATACGAGCCAAGTGGCCCATCAGGCCGGAGCTTATCCCGGTTTCCTTAGCATTAAGCGACTAGGAGTATTTCTACTCCCCCCTGGATGGGATGCTAGCCCATCGCAGGGTTACCCCCCAGCATTAAATTCGCCGGTACCCATTTATACACCTGGAGAGAGGCAATGTGAGAGTAAAGTGCCTTGCCCAAGAACACAACACAATGTCCCCGGCCAGGGCTCGAACCCGGACCGCTCGATCCGGAAACGAGCGCACTAACCATGAGGCCACCGCGCCTCCCAATCAAATGGTACTAGCTAATTGTGGACACTATAAAAGGATGAAATTATAAAGTATAAAATTGAAATCTAATATACGTAGAAAATATTAAAAATTCGTTAAAGAATTGATTAATATGCATAGTTATATATCTAAAATAGTATTATTATTATTTATATAATTTAATAAAATTTATCATAAGCAAAAACCAAACAGGACAAGGAGGGTATCAAACATAGACAAAGTGCAACATCGTCCAACAATGTCGAATTCAACAATGTTGGATGATGTTGGATCCGTTTGGCCAGGCCTTAAGGAGTGTGGGTGAAACATAGCTTCATTTACTCTGTTCCAGTCCTCTCGTATCTTTTCTTCTTTGCCTCTTTCTTTCGCCCGTTGAGTTATAAAGGCCACCTGACAGGGTAGATTTTCGCAGCTTAATAACAACTTTTCATGTCACGCTTTATATGCGACCTCTTGCATGATTTTCTAAATGGAGCTGTTCTCTAAATGCATCACCAAATTGTCAGAATTAACATTATTTATTATTTCCTGGTTGTTATTGTTGATTATTTTCAAATAATTCCCCTTTGAAAGTGAAAAAGTATCATATCAAGTGCAACATTACCCGGGGGATCTGGTAGGCCTAGGCCATATTGTACTTCATTTATCATCTTTGGATTGTACCGTCATTACCTGAAGATCTTCCACGTCAGCCCACAAAGTAGCAAATCGTCGTCCCAGGGTATTTCGGACGAGGTCCTGAAACGAGGCTCGTTGTGACTGCAGCTGAGTTGTGTTAAAGCCACTACAGGCATCATGTATAGCGGATTCGCCAATGCTCCTTAAAGTATGAAATAAAAGGAACTAAAAGTAGTTAGAGAATGTGTAAAGAGTTTTGGATACACACGGACAAGAGAAACACAAGCGTTTTCTCGATATATACGCAAGACAGGGCTGGTTGGAGAAAGAAAGTTGCAGACTCATGCGACTATGTGCCTCATGGCGAGGATAGAACTAACTTATTTCTCGATGTATGGTTGATAACAACTCTAGTTTTTGAGTGTTTTCCAAACTTCCATTCTTTTATAGAATACCAAGGAATCTTACTTGAGGACATCCAGATAATTTTCGCTGTCCTTAAAGTGCTTAATAATGTCCAGAAGGTTATTGGGTCGGGCTCGGTACTGAAGCTTGATGTTAAGCCGAATTAGTACGCCATCTCTGTTGAAGCACTGCAGGTCAGGATATGTAATGGTCTGGAACACACTCTTAAAGATGATGAATTTGTAACCTGGTGCGCCTGCGTGGAGACCTTCTCGTTTCACGGTGTCTGACAGTGTTTTTTGATGGATGTTATAGGCCACACCCACTAATGATAAAACAGAATATGTTTCAATTACCGCATTTTACGTATCCCTAAAATCGCCCTGAATGGCAAAATAGTACGCAATGGAAGTATTGGTCACGCATTATAGGGTTCGATCCACAAACGTGAAAGTAAAAACCACATTGTGCAGCACGACAAACAGTACCACATGAAAGTAATGCTCAATAGCTTTCATTTAAATGGTCACACACTATGATTTCATCCACAGACTCAAAAGTTACAACAACCTTGTACAGCATAATAAACAGTGCCACATGACAGTAGGGTAAACTCTGCAGTCGAGCCCAGTGGGCCCATCATGTCTGTGCTTATCTGTCATTTTTGTGGCGTGAAGCGACTAAAGAGTATATCTACTTCCTCCTGGATAGGATGCTAGTCCATTGTAGGTTTTAAGTCAGCATTGAAGTCACCAGTACCCATGTATCTACACCTAGGTGAAGAGAGGTATTGTGAGAGTGAAATGTTTTTCTCAAGAAGAGAGCGCATTGCTCGTGGCCAGAGATTGAACCCAGACCACTCGATCCGGAAGCAAACCATCACCGCTTCACAAGCAATAATAAAGGTTTCGTATTCTTTCAAAAAGCATTCTCAGATCTGTTATTCCTCTAACGTAGCTGTTGCTTGAATAAATATCTATTTTTAAGCTTGTTGACAAGATTGTAACATCCCAACATTATTGAATCTGTTTGACATTTTCCTGTTATTAACCCAAACCGTGTTTTTTTTTAATGTTATAGCACATTGGAGGAATTTTGTATAGTATGTGCTGCATTGTGATATTCATTGAAAATGGCCTTCGCGCGCCATTACTTGTTCGGCATGCAGCGTCATTTACGCAAAGGAAATGATTTCCTCTTTGACTGCCACACACGATCGAAGCCATAAAAGAACTGGCTCACTAAAGTTACATCGACTTTGTATCAGATAGTGTTGGAAAACGCCACTCTATAGCCATGAAAATAAGGTAAAGTTTGCAAAGCGCCTGACTTCCTAAAGGCTATCAACTGTCGTGTGAATCGTAGATATTTGGGAGGAGTGTGCATTTTGGTTCGTATATGCAGAGCTATGAAAACACAATCGGTACAGAATATTATATAACACCGTTACCTTCGTCTGTATCCAGTTTGCGAAGTGATGTCCCCACCATAGCTGATATGAAGATCATCGCACAAACAGCTACGCCGCTAGCGACTATGCATGCACTCTTTGTATCCATGATTCGACGCTACACCTAACAGATATTTCTGACCAAAGCTGTCGTATGTTGCTACAAGAGGAAAGTGCAAACTTTGCATAAAGCGGAATGACTACTTTGACCTCAAATTTGCATTTTTCTTGTTCATATTTTACTTTTAGTTCCAAATCAATAATTTTCCGCTGAATCGAACAGCAATATCAAAATGTTCACCTGTTATCGCGCACGTAGCTCACAACAATGTTATTTTCCGAACTCATTCTTTGTGTTGACGTCACAAATATATATTGCAGTACAGCTCTTCCCAACTGAAACTCAAAGCACTTCAATACTATCAAGACTAAATATAATTCCCTCAAAATCTTCTAAAACAACGAGAAGCTAAAAATCCATTTCCAAAGTCAATAAGAGCCGATATCCCGCGTAATTTAAAAGTTTTACGGCTCAGTTGGCTCGGGTTTGAGGAAGTTAGGCGATTTTATCTTAACAATAAATTTCAAGAGAACTCACACGATTGGGGCCAAAAATTAATTGATATCCAGTATTCATCGTCTTAGCCTGATGAGCCATTGGATGTGAAACGATTACATCTCACAATAATTGTGAAACATGATTTATTAAGGGCAGTAAGTTCCATCAAAAGGTAAAGTAAAGTCTTCATACGAGCCAAGTGGCCCATCAGGCCGGAGCTTATCCCCGTTTCAGTAGGATGATATGACTTGGAGTTTTTCTACTCTCCCCCGGATGGGATGCCAATCCATCGCAGAGTTACCCCCCAGCATTCATTTCGCAGGTACCAATTTATACACCTGGGTGGAGAGAGGCACTGTGAGAGAAAAGTGTCTTGCGCGAGAACACAACACAATGTCTCGTCCAGGGCTCGATCCGGTGACGAGCGCGCGCACTAACCATAAGACCACGTGCCTCCCAAGGAAGTTCCATCCGACTGAGTTGTAAATTCAAAGTTTCAAGATTGGAAGTGGGAAAATTGCTCCAATATGTTTCTTTACCTACAGCAAGTTCTTGTTTGAAAAGCAAGTAATGTTTTTTATGACAACCGCTGAAAACAAGCTCAATGGACAAGCTTTACTCTTAAAGGAAAGGACAACAAAAAATATCAAATTAAATGTTTTTACTGTATTGTCGAGTGTCATTGCATGATATGTTCAAATGAAACAGAAAACAGAGTCGACGAGGTAGTAAGTAATTTTCATTGCCAAGTTGGTAGATTTAACAGTGTCAACTTGAAGGGTTGTTATGGAGGAAACATGCTGCCAAAGTCACTTTAGAAAAGTTTGAAATATCAAGAAAGCAAATAAGCAAAACAACTCATTTCGCTTGCCGACGAAGCCAATACGCCATTAGGCCACAGTTGTTCGTCCTCCTCTAGAATACGCTGTCCCAGTGGGGCAAAATATACCAGATTTTCTATCCTATAAGATAGCTATTCAGAAAAGGGCCATTCGCATCATTTTTCCATTAATGAATTACAATGACGCATTAAACGCACTAAATCTAACAACACTTACACTATGTGAGAGGCGCGTCCATCTCTGCCAGGTCTATATCGAGAGACTCCGGAATGAGAACCACCACCACCAAGAGAAAATGATGGGACCACCCCTTGCACCTTATGCTCCCCAAGTGGGAGGAGTTTGTACACAATTACAATCTCAGATCTGGTGTTAGCTGTATCACGCGTCCTTCTTGTAGAACTAAGCGTACACTTACAAGTACATCTAGTAACTTGTACTGTTTTTTACGCGATATAGTTTTAGTATTTATACTTTAGTCAGTATTATATAATATTGTATGTAGCTCAGTAATTCAGCCTTATATTGTGTATATTGATGCAATGAGTTTTTAATAGTCACTACTGTTTCCGAGTTCTCTTGTGCCTCTGTTTCAAAACGAGTCTAAGTGAGGAACCATTCTTATGAAAATGACTTTGATTTTCATAAGAATGG
>CM042759.1:637962-640462 GCA_022496165.2 Catalaphyllia jardinei
GCAAGCAAACCGAAGAAGCTTTTATGAACCTGCTGACATTGATGTCACGTCTTGTCATGGTAAGGGGCTGGTCGAGTCATCGGGTGACAATTTGGAGTTGACAGTCCTTGGCCAGTCAGGTGTAGACAAGAACTTACAGCAAGAAAACCACAGAAGCTTTTATAGACCTACTAACATTGACGTTACATCATGTCATGGCCCAGGGCTCCTCAAGTCATTTGTTGAAACTTCAGAGTCAACCCTCTCTCTTAGTCAGCACGCTGTTGATAATGACGCACAGAAAACAAACCTGAGAAGCGTCTATGGACCTGCTGATGTGGATGCCACATCCTGCCAAGGTGCATCATCTGGTGAAGATTTAGAACTAACAAGCTGTCATAGTGAGCACATTCTTGACAACAGTACACATAAAATAAACCCGCGAAGTCTTTATGAGCCTGCTGACTTAGATGTTGCATCTTGTCATGGTCCAGGACTGGTCAAAGCAAATCGTGAAAGTCTACCGCTAACAACCTGTACCAGTGAGCTAATTCCTGACAACAACTCAGGGAATGGAACTCGACGAAGCTTCTACGAGCATGCTGACCTAGATGTTACATCTTGTCATGGTCAAGGGCTGGTCAAGTCAAATCTTGAAAGTCTACAGCTAACAACATGTGCCAGTGAGCGCGTTCTTGACATCAACACAGAGAGTGCAACCCGAGAAAGCTTCTACGAGCATGCTGACTTAGCTATCAAGTCTTGCAGTGACACAGGCCCAGTCAAGACACCAGATGAACCAGTGATAAATGGTGAAGTTGGAAAAACACACTTAAACCTCACAGAAAGGACACAAGCCAGTTTTCACAGCGTCAGTGCAAACGCATCATTAGACAAGGCAGAAGATTTTCATTATTCTGAAGAAGTACTTCAGACTACTAGAGCCCCAAATATTTCAAATAAAAGATTTGAGTGTACAGATTACAACGCTGACAAAGATGACAGATCTGCCCCTGCTGCTGTAGGTTTGAACCAATCAACAGGTGATCAAATAACTCGGAATGTTGACAGACAGTTGTCAATCATTTGCGAAGAATCTGTCAGTGAACTGACCAAGAAAGAGTTGAGAGAAGACGGGAATATAACGCAGCTGGAGGAGATGCAAAACACCTCACAGTAAGTGCCTGTGTTGAGGTAAAGTCCTGTCCAAACGGGAAACGTTTGGCGACGAAACATGATCACACATTGTTTGGTGTCCAAACAATCTCAAACGTGTTTGATCACCGTGTTACAGTGTCAAAACCGTCATCAAACAAGGTGTTCAAACGGAAAATTGTCTGGTCACCAGACAATGTTTGATCGTGTTTCAGGTTTGCAAAACATTTCCTGTTTGGATAGGACTTTAGGACACTATTTGTTTAACATTAATACGAAGCCCAACTCATCGATAACAGTCAAGTGATGTCTAATCAAGGGTCTACTAATCAGATTAAAAAAAGTTTGAACATCTAGTTCCAGAAAATATCCATACTATACCATAGTCCATTTTGAATGTGATGTAATTAGTTTTATCTTAGTTTGTAAAATAATTTTCGCAATTCGCTTATGTCTAAGCGCGTCGATTTTATTAATAAACCAGACTCTTTTTTCTTTTTCTTACCTCCCACGTGGAACAGAATTTTTCCTTAGACCCTCCCACCCCTTCTGGAAATTCCAAAACCTTCATACATTTCTTTTTTCTTTTGGTCTTACACACCCAACCACATAGCATCATATAAAAGGATCAACAATTTATAAAAACAGCAATTAGTACCCAGAGACTATCGGTTTGTTACTGATGATTCTGTGACTTGCTAATTGTGCGAGTAGTTTCCTCTTTTTACCCAAACTTATTGTTCACATGTTTCGTATTTACATTCCTATATTTTGTACAGGTTCGACTGGATATCACCGCTCTAGGCTATTTTTCCAGATACTACAGGCGCCCGGTTAATTAGGGTGTAGCACAAACAAACGGAGATGGTTTGCGCTTGGCCTTCTTTTCCACCCGTTCTTCCTCGTGCTGCTGCACTGATGACGAATATGTAGTAATAAAGGCTACAGCTCAGCTAGATTGTCTATCAAACACAGAATAGATTCACTTCGTAAGTTAGGTTTTATCCATTACGCGCAGTTTGTATTAACTAACGGCTGGTTTCCTTTCAGAAGTCCCATTACCTTGAAGAAGTTCCTTGATATCACCGAACTTGCATTTATTACTGAGGTTAACATGCGCCGGAGTATTGCGGTTGCCAATGTGGTGAGTATGCACATCACCAGTCCTTATCGCGCCATGGGACGCATAAGGGCCTGGTGAGTAGAATCAGGTACAATATAAAGCAGTCGGCAGCTAAACGTTTGAGAGGGACCCTTGGATCAAAATAATGGGATGGCGCTCACGGTTTGAGTATCATGAAAAATCCGTACAAAATTACTTTTAAATTAAAGGAAACTTGAAAATAGTAGTTTACTGAGATAGAAA
>CM042759.1:645462-671485 GCA_022496165.2 Catalaphyllia jardinei
CACGCTTCCCTACATGAGTCAATGTACAAATTCTCCTTACCAGTTTAGTGGTAGTTTGGAGAATTTTAGAAGACGTTTCCAAAGTCAATTTCCTGATCCTTATCCATTCATTTAACGCATTTAGTTTATGAGTGTATGTATTTTTTTCTTACCAGAACTTGCCGACCTGGAGTGTGAAAGGTCCACTGTACAAAGGTGAACTTCTGTATGAGTTTATGAGAGTAGTTTTATAACTTGGCCTTGATGTGTGTGTAACGGCAAAAGTCTGCGTTACTTCATGCTAAACTGCTAGAACTGTTTAACCATTGCACACCCCTGATTTCTTATATGGGTTATATTTTCATATTAGTTGGAACAATTGATCAACATCCAGACGAATTCAGCATCTACTTATTGAGTTTATTCCTTAAACCTGTTAGCCTAATTATCTTTTGGTACTGTGAAGGAAATGCTTATCACACTAAACTTGCCTCCATTCTAGCGAGAAACAGGCCCTGGTGAACAGAAAGGAACAACTTGACGTGGCGTTACTAGAGAATGAGGAAGCTATTCGCTTACTTAAAAAGAAGGTAAGTCGTGGCCACTGATGCGTTGAATACCAACTGAGGTGCACAGCTGACAGGATGCTAGTTCAGTTTACTTTGTCCTTACCAGAAGCAAGATTAAATAATGATGATAATTATATTAATTATCTACCACTATTGCCACTATTTTTCCCAACAAGCTATGGACGGTGGTTGTGCTAATGTCGAGAAGTATTCACAGTTCGTCATCTCTCTATGGCCGCAACAAATAAAGTGACATGAATTACATGTAGTTTCTTTGGAACGCAAAATTTCTGAATATGCCATTACGTAAATATTGATTGAATAGTGGTTTATTTTAGAATCGCGATTTTTTTTATCCAGTAAAAACGCATGTGTAAGAACCTGCTGGCAGAAATTTGTTATTTTAAAACCCAAAGATATTCAAACCTGTTTAGCCAAGCAGTATCAAGCAGGTTATTATATGTGGATTACAGTTATATTGTAAACTCTTGTTTTGGGGACAACTTGTACATATAAATTCTGTAATCAGTTGTGTTTAATTGAGCAATAGACCACAAGTTTCCGTGGATTATAAGCTGATAAACCACACGGGATGTTGGTAGAACACGAGAAGAATTTGTAAACCACGAGCCGCAGGCGAGTGGTTTAGGAATTCTTCGAGTGTTCTATCAACATCCCAAGTGGTTTATCAGCCTATAAACCATAGAAAACTTGTGGTCTATTGCTTTTATATAATAATTCAGAAGACGCGCGATTTTTCCGTGGGTTTACTGGCATAGTAACCCACAGCTGATTGCCAATCAGAGCGCGCGCATTGATTTGGTTATTATATAAATATATGTTATTCACCAGCCGGGAGGTCCGTATTGGGAAAAACTGTGCCCGAGGTCTCGAGTATGGCCCGAGGCCGCATTTTTATTTATTTCTAAATTCTATTTTTAGAAGGTAGGAGAAACTATTAAGAAAAACTGGAAAAGTCATGTTTTTATTTTACACATTGTGTCATCAACGTGTCAACAAATGTACAATAAAATGAATTGGTCAGGAATATTTTTACACTGTGTGAAATTTCGTTTTCAAAAGTTAACAAACTTGGCGAAATGTAGAAGCCATTTCAATGTTTTAAGCAGTCGCAACTTCACTCTGCGCTTAGCGAAGTTGGTTACCATGACCGTGGTCAGGAGATAGGAAAATACTGCCTGCTCCCGGGACCAATCAGATTGCAGGATTCTCAGGATACCGCTCGCTCACGATCAAAGAAATAAATAAATAGGCTTATCCCTTTTCCCTTACTATATATCTTTATCATAATACAGACAGGTGAATAAATACTGTACATTTCAGGACCGAAACCATGTTTATTTATTTTTCTGGTAATAAACATCTCCTTCATAGAAATTACGAGCCTTAATTGCCAATAACTACCTCAAAATTCCAGAACCTATTCTGCCAGACTTAAAAAATGTAGGTTCTTACGCATGGGTTTTCACAGTATTCCAAAAATTAAGACCACTCTTGCAAAGTACATTAAAGCTCAGGAAATAGTTAATTAAGAAAAAAGAACAAAAAGAAACGAAACAAGGATGGCCTTAAGACCTATTGCGAACCCACCGACGAATTTCGGAAGGTGTTAGCAGTGGTACAGCAAGACTTTCCGATGTTTTCTGACCATTGCAAACATTTCTTCGGCAGTGACGTCATGCTGCTAGGCAACAACATGTCAGACTTGTAATATAAGTTACTTGTATCTTCACAACAGGACCCAAGATCAGGAAAGAGAGCGACCAAACAAATCTCACAAAAGTTGGATATCCTTGAAAGGTATTGAACAATTTAAGGCAGCAGGTTTTCAAGAAGTTTGGTCCTAGTTGTAACAAGTCGCCCCTCTGGCATGAGGCCGTTAAGTGTTGTTACACAACGTTGAGTGACAACGTCTTAAAGTGATACGAGTACAACTAAGCTATAATGTTTATGTTACTTAAGCTTTGTATTAACCCAGAGGAAAGCTCTTTCTTGCCTTGTATAAACCACTGATGAAAACGTTATTATTAAAAAAAGTCGAGTCGAGTCTCGCAAACTTACAGCGCCCTCACTAAAGAACGAGTTATCCTGCGCCGCGTGTAACGCCAAGGTAATTTATTTTTAAGAACAATTTTCTTGTTCAGTTTGCAGGAATGGTCCCTGGAGGAGTGGAATGATAAGTGCGCTAGATTTACGTTCTTAAAAAGTACATTGGAAATGGTGGTGTCGTTTGGCTTGGACATTGCAGGTTGGTGTTTTGCATAATACTGTTTTGTTTTCAAAAAGGGTTAAGATTTTTTAAGGCTTGGATTTTTTAAAGTCTCTTTGTTGCAGTGAAATAATGTAATCAAAGGAAATAATGCTTTGCTTTATTCATGGTCATTGATTTAAAGTCGGAGTTTTAGTAAAAATTGGCAAACGGCCGCACACTGTATCACTATGTAAGTGTATTGTTCCGTATGAGGTGACCGGAACTATAAGCCTGGTGGTGTGTGGAGGTCACCTTGCCATACATTAAAATATGGCTAGATAAATGATTTATTAGGTAAAAAGGCAAATAAACAGAATCTTGAATCCCTTACGTGTGGTGGACGTGGGAGAGGGGAGGGTAGAACGTAGCCTCAGGATGGGTGAGGTGGGGGTATTTTCTAACTTATTTTCGTTGTAAAAGATTGTGTTTGACGTTTTTTTTTACAGATTCCAAAGACTCGTTTCGAAACCAGGAAGTAAAAAGTATCCAGTTGAATTTCACACCAACAGGTATTTAACCATGCAAGGTCTTCACTTCCTCCGGCTAACAAAGTCCAGTCTTTTATTGAATCGTAATTAAGATGTATGTCATATTTGTTTCTAATCTTTGTTTACGCAGAACAATTCAGCGGAAAAATGGGAAAAGTTCACACACTTGTTAAACAAGCGGTCAATCAAGACCTCCTTTCTCAAATGTGTTCCTCAAAAAAGGACTTAACCAAGGTATTTTTAAACTCAAGACCCACCTTGTAGCTTAAGAAAGTTCTAGAATTTACACGGTTACCAAAGATCAGGGGAAACAATTCTTCAAGGTCAGGGAAAAGTAAGGGAAGATTGAAATAATTTAACACGGCTGATTTAATACCACTTGAAGGCTGGAAGAAACAATTGTAATGTCAACGATATTTGCAGAGTGGGTCGGGTTTATAAGGGGAAAAGTCAGGGAGTTTTGAGAAGTGATGTTTGGCAACCATGATTTAATTCCCTTCTCTTTGCATTTGTGTTCTTCAGGTCTTGGAGCACATGTCAGGGACAATTTTCAAGTCGAACGAAGTTGGAGAAGAGCTCTTCAAAATTGGTCTCACGCATCTGATGTCATTCAAAGAAAACAGGTAATTATTTGGAAACAAGATGAAAGTGTAGACCTTAAGAAAACGAAAAGACAATTTGATGTCGTTTGTCCTAATTTCCTTGTTCGTCTCTACGTACAAAGGTATTTTTTGCAAGGCTAAATCAATGTTAACTGAATATGCAATTGCTAAAGAACATCCCATTTGGCAATTTCTCTTGCAACTCAATTTTGTTGCGCTGGGAATTATTGCAACTTGGTTTGCGACAAAATTGCGAGCCAAGTCAGTGGGAACGTCAGTGGAGTAAATTGGACTAAGCGCTTGCTCCATGACTGCCACAAAACTTTTAGTTTGTTGCTTAATCCTCAAGCAATTAAAAAGCGTTGTTCAAAATGTTGACCAATAAACGTGCGACTTCATTTCTAAGTGACCAATTACATGTACAGTGTACCTGTTCGGCGCGTGTTCTGCAATGGTTCAGTTCAGTTCAGTTCATTTTATTTGCCTTTATAAATTATAATTATACCAGTTACAAAAAATAATCATGCATAAGGCAGGCAGTCCCTTTAAGAATGGAGTAAACTTTACTTTACTTTAGAATTGTCAATGGCAAAGCAAAAATATTGAGACTGAAACTAAATATATATTACAAAATTTATAATGAAACCATGCCTTTAAGGTAAAAAATGGCGCAGCAACAACAAAAAGTAAAGCAACAAAAACAAAAGCAAAAGCAAGCGTTAGCACTCTAATCCAAGAACGTGGATTTCAATTTGGAAGTAAATTCTCCGGGCAAAATTAAAACTGTGACATTATTGGATCTCCCGATATTGTAAAGAATCACTTTGCATAGACGATGTCTTTTTCCACGCACATGCACATTATAAAGGATTATTTTGCTGTTTCATTGCAGATTTGTTGTGGAATTTTCGAGTCTCCAGGCGTTCGTGAAATTTGTGCTACATGTACAGCTTGAGCTTCAATCATACCCAGACAGTGTAACATTCACGGTCTCGCCCATGATAGGACGTCTCAGGTTTGCATTCTTAATTATGTGTTTTTAAATTACTCTATTTTATTCAAGCATCAGAAATCGATAAGCACGTTAATTAAACGTTTCGCTGTAGTGGATAGCTTCTGGTCACCATTCTTTGTTCTTACATGGATTTTAATAAAACAAAAAGCTAGGGTTGTTGCATCAAACCCAAGTATTACAGTTAACCTTAGGGTGGGTGATCCTCTAGACATAACTGTACCTAAGTTAGCGTATGTTTTCTTTTCCTTACAGTCAAACAGAAATCGAAGAAGCCTTGAATGCTGTCGACGCTGGCCCACGGTATCTGAGCAGATTGGTGGAGGCCGCTGATCACCTGTTAATCAAGACGAGACCCATTTTTAACATGCCGTCTTGAAATTACTTGTGTAGAAGGAATATTGTAAAGACATTTATCTATTAACCATTTTTTACACTTATCCACTAATTTATTGCATATGCTATATTTCCCAAGAACTTATAATTATATTCTCTAGGTTTATTTTTAGTTGGTCTTTGACGAAATAAGTTGAATGCGTGTGAACATGTTTTAAGCATGTGCCCAGTGTTGTAGCATGCTTATATCAGACTGCAGCATGCTTATATCAGACTGAACTGATGTGGAAAGAGATGTATGGAAGATTTTCATTTCTGCATTTGAAACAATATCTTGGGTGAACTCGTACAAGCACAGTAGGAAAAGATTACAAGCTTAAATAAATTGATAGTATTTAAGGCCTGTATTAAAGGAGTTACTTCGCGGATCTTGAAAAATTCAGCTTAAAGTTTTCAAGTTCGTCGTGTTGAAATCCGTGTTAATCTTCTCCATCCTTGTTTCTTTATGGTTTATTATTATCTCTTTAGTGTTTTTCTATCTTGGTAAACTGCTATTCTCAGGTTTCCTTTCATTTAAAAGTAATTTTGTACACGGCCAGAATAATGTGACTGAGCTTCAGATTTTGCTGCATTGAAACGTTCCGTACCGTAATGACTCGCTAAGGACGCCTTTTTGTTGGTGTACTAAGATTGTCAGACAATGACAGAACTAACTCTGCACAACTATTTTTGAGATATTTCTGTTACTTTTCCAACCTTGCTTACCAATAAAATCAAGGACAACTGCGTTTGCACATGCGTTATACAGTAACTCTAAAAAAAGGACCTTGTCTCGCGAGATGCGACTCTCGTATCTCGAGCTTAGATACGAGAGAGGATCAAGACAAGAGGCGGTGACTTGGTTTTGTGCGGTACTGTACATCTTCCACGTGCGTCCAAGGTTTCATTCCAAGATTGTGTTGGTTTCCCCACTGAAAATGAACAATTTATTCAATAAACGCGACTAAGATTACATTTCATCGGCTCTTCGACCCGAACATGGAGCTCACGTCGCTTTTTCTTACGTCATCACTGGGATCCAGTGTCCACTCACTCAATACGCAACGCGCCTTACACGAAATGTAAACATTTCAGTGCGGAACACCCACTATGTGTTACGGTATGGGGCGTTGGACTGTTCGATTATCTGGAAAGTAAGCGGTTTGCGCAATAATTTTGTAACGAGTCTCTTGATCCAAGCTGATACAAGGGTAATAGAGTATGTTAAAAGTACGGTGATTAAAGAAAGTGAATGAAACAAGTAAGGACTGGGGTTGTTTCTTACTCAACACAATAATACATCTAGGTGTCTGTTGCCAAATATTGCTGGTTTTCAGTGTCAATCAAAATCAAAACCCTTCAATAGATAAAGTCCAGAATCGGAGAAAAGAAAGAAGGTCACAGCAAATTTTCTAATGGAAGATATGCGGAGGAACTTTTTTCTCAAATTTATAGAGATTTGTATGGAGACACCATGTTGGTGCCCATCTAGTTGGGCACCATCAATGGCGGCCAGAAACCATCAGCAACATCTGTCACTGAGTTAAGCTAAAAAATGCGTGAATTTATCTCTCGTGGAACTCAAAAACATGATAATATTTTTTTCTAATACAAGAACTGTTCAGATAGCCAAATTCTAGCGTAGTTTATCACAAAACCAAGCACACATTTGGTGCGGTAATTTGTATGAATAGTAGTTTAGCTGCTCTTATGCATCATGAAAATTAAATCTCAAGAGGATCAAGAGTTTTGTGGATTCAATCTTAATGACGTCATGTTATAAACCGACAATTTGCATCTTAATATCTGCATGCAGTGGATTCATGAACATTTGGCCGGATTAAGGACCCTATAGATCTTATCGAGCTGTTGCAATTTATTCTCATATAATCTCATCATTTTTAGATAGTTCAGAGTTGTTTCATGTGTTTACATTGTAAAGTTTTTCATGAGCAGTAACACCAGTGATGACGTCATCGGGTCACGCTCTTGGTCATGTGACTAATGCTGAAAAAATGCAAAGGCTCCCAGGAAATTACTTTATCGGGATTTCTTTCATCGATTTAATATTTTAATTTCAATCCTCATTATGCTATGCATAGATTGTGTTTTATTGTTAAAAGGTTACATTTTGAGAGAATTCAAAATTTTGAAAACGTTTTAATTTTCTGAAAATAGCACGATTTTGTAAAAGAAATGCGTAGCTATGTTTCTAACGTTGGTTCCTATCGAAACTCCTCGAAAAAAGTTCTCTTGCCAACGATGAGCCCGGCTTGGGTGCTATGTGTTAATAGTCATCATGCCAGGGCAGGAGGGGACATTCTCGTCCCCAGAGGCAGCACTCCTTTTGGTTGGCACCAAGAATCGCGACCTCTGGCCTGGTCCAACGACATTGCGGTTTTGAATGGCTTTCGTAACACAATAGATTGAGACCAGAACCAATCAGATTTGACAGACTTGACTCTGAGCATGCGTAGAATGACGGGGAGTCCGTGAATTGCGGATTTCCGGTGTTGGACCCAGCCAGAGGTCGCGATTCTTGGTGCTGACCAAAAGGAGTGCTGCCTCTGGGGAAGAAGAATGAGGAGGGGAAATCCTTTTCAAGCGGCCAATTTCAATTTATTTAAATTCTAACGTAGCACCTCGGCAAGTGGTACAAAATAAATGTATTCTTCATCCCTCATACTCCGTGTGCTTTATATTATTCTGTTCCCCAAAGCTCCGGAGCTAAGTTAGGAATTATAACATACGAAATTTTAACCTATTTGTCTACCCCAACATTTCGCAAGCCAAATCTTGTGTGATCTTTCAAATGTCATAATTTCCCTTGCCAAATCTTCAATATTTGGGAGAGACCTTGAAGTTTGCTCAAACAAATGATAGAATAATATAACAAAAAAAAAACCATTTCGACGCGTTTCTCAAGTCTAGAGATTAAAGCGATATGAATACTTCTAGAAATCGCAGTTCAACATCTAAGAGATGAGAAGTACATCAATAAGCCAAAATCATTTCTGTTTAACTGAGGATGTTTTCAATTTAAAGGCTTTAACATGACCAATATCTTCTTCTTTTCTATTGAGTTGAATTTCACAGCAATGTATGCCATTGATCTTTGTTTGTCTTCTCGTGTTCATTTGTCTTGACAGCCTAGTATTCACAAACTCATTCATAAATCATCAAATTTAATTCCAGCAAAGGAAATTATAACACTGTTGACATCTGCTCTAGATTATCATGGATTTTCCCCATTTTATGAGAATATTAAATTAATTAAACAATCGAGAGAGTGTGTTTCGCCAATTTTCCAAATACCTGGAAGGTCGACTCGGTGAGTCGGTGTTTGGAAAAATGGTTAACTTGTTTTATCTTTAAAGCCTGCAAGAAATCCTCGTTTCCAAGTAACTATTTCACTCTTTAAAGAATGATACAAAACACTATTGTTTAACTTTTAATAATATTTCTGAACTGGCAAACTCTCTAAAAATGAGAGTTCATCTTCACCTGTGTCCCTCATTGTTAAGTTTATGGAATCGAAAACTGCTAAAGATTGGACTTCTTGTTTTCCTTGTTTTTGAAACAGTGGTAATTTTAGAACTAGATCAATCGATCTTCTACCGAATTGCTTCAAGTTACACGCGGCAAAATTCAACCTATTTGAATACAGTGACGCTGAACACGAAATCTGTTCTTCCGGCGCTGAGGACTAAGAATTCTGGTAATTTAAACTTACATCTTTGGTCTGAAACATGTGTGAGTGATTTGAACATTTTGTGTAATTTGCCAATGTTTCCGAGAGCTCCAGACAAAAGATGGTTGGTTAACGAGACAGTTATTGCCGATAACCTCACAGATGTAGAAGGAATAAGACTATTTGGATTTATTACCCCCGATAAATCTGGATTTTATCTCTTCACTGTTCGTTTTTGTTCTGCTGAAGTTTGGCTCAGTCACAACGAGAACTGGAGAAATGCAAGGAAGGTATTGGACACTGCATTACAACCAAAGAAGGATCTTCGGGTCTCGAGTAAAATTGCTCTTGTAGCTGGAAATAAGTATTTTATTGAAGTGGTCTCCACTTGTTTTCGTAAAAGAAACAAAATCCAACTTCTGTGGAAAACTCCAATGAGTTCTGCTTTTGAAATTATTAATGGATCGTATTTATCACAATACGTAGATGACACTGGTAAGGATCAGTCCTTGGTTTACGATGACTTGTTACCAGATTCGCTCGTTTGTGCCTCAAGAAAAAACAATAGGACGTATTTCAATGCCCAGCCTGAAATAGGCTATTTATCGCACGACGAAGTGCAAGATATTTTACCTTATTGTGAGTACAACCCAAGCTATACGGTTAACTACAAAATGTGGAGGTTTCAAGCCGTGACAAAGCAAGTTGTCCATTCATTTATTTACCCATTTCCTGAACATATTTACCTTAAAGACCCGAAATACTGGATTTATCCACTAAGAGAAAATGAAGCGAGGAACGTTGTTGACATCTTTACAAAGTCCCTTCACAAGAGAATGCCTAGGTGAGTAAGATATATTTTCAGTGAAAAGTTTGTTGTGAGAAGACGTAGAATAATTAGTCAGATATCTAAATATCTCCAAATAATGAATATAATTATTAGTGATTAGGGCGATGGCGAGATTGAAAGTTCATGTGAGCCACCAGTGAAAGCGACAGAAGATTGGCAGTGGTCACTCTGTCGGCCCCTTCAAGACCCTTTAAAAATATTTTAACATTAACTTGAAGTCGGTTAGTTGACTGAGAACTGAGAATTGGCTTTCGTTTAATTAACGACAATAACTTTGGTTTTCACAATACTAACACGAGCGTAATGGTCGTTGCCACGGAGCGAGCGGAGCGAGCGAGTAGCAACATAATCAGGATTTAAGAAGCATATATAGAAAGGAGTACGAATTCTCGTAGCTTGCGAACAGGCTCCCGTTGGGAAAAAAATTCGGCGAGCGAAGCGACGAAGCGAGTGGGACGCGGGGGAGCCTGTAGACATTGTTTTCAATGTACCGTTCCGCCCGTTGGTGATTAGCCTGTTACATATCTGTCAAGGAGGTAATTAAACCTGTCAAAATTGATGGGTTTTCCCCGCGTTGATGAATCGGCTTTTTATAATAATGT
This sequence comes from Catalaphyllia jardinei, assembly GCA_022496165.2. Classification (NCBI taxonomy): domain Eukaryota; kingdom Metazoa; phylum Cnidaria; class Anthozoa; order Scleractinia; family Caryophylliidae; genus Catalaphyllia; species Catalaphyllia jardinei. Next base: position 655,903 of record CM042759.1, read on the forward strand.
ACTGTACGCGGGTTTTGCGGAACGGGGAAATGCAAGTCGAACGGGAGCGTATTTGCCGGTTCTGCAAAAAGTACTTGAATCCGCTTCAAGGGAAAAGAGTGCCCGTGGTTTCATTTTTTAACAGGTTGAAAAACAAAGAACTGATTACAGCTTCTGGGCAAGAGAGTGTAGGTTTGGCCGACGAAGTGGAAAAGCAATGATGATGATGATGAATAAAATAGACAGGCCAAACACGACTCCTACGGTTCGTGGCATTTGTAGATTTGCCGTTTACTTTTTCGTCGCTTCACTCTTGCTTATGAAGGGCACTTCGTATTGTGTTATAAGGAGAAAATAGAGCAGTTAGATCGTGCGATGGCAGATTTTAAGAGATCATAGGTCTGCGTGATTTCCGCTGTTATCTGAATGTCGCTTCGTTGAGTTTGACGGAATAGACAGGCCAAACACGACTCTACGGTTCGTGGCATTTGTATCTTTCCGGTAAGGTTTCGGTCTTTCGCACTTTTTGTCGCTTCACTCTTGTTTATGGAGGGTAATTAGTATTGCGTTATAAGGAGAAAATAGAGCCGTTATATCGAGCTCCAGAAACATAAGCTCGATAAGATAGTGTAATGGAAGAAAAACATGAGAATTTCTCCGGACAAACGCGGGTATAACTTTCTCGAAGTAAAGCTGAAGCGTCTCCGAAGAAAAACTTAGTGACAAGAATCTATCTATTGTACTTGCAAACAGTTCTAATCATAGCCGGCCCGGCGTCACAATTTAGAAGTTAGCAACACAGTCACAGTAAACGTCATATTTTGTCCCTCAAAAGCTAATACTTGGAGACTTAGAAACATATCTTGCAATAGAAATGAGCTAAAACAATACATTAATAACACATGGCAAATAATAGAGGTTTCAAACTCAACGAAGCGACATCCAGATAATAGCGGAACCCACGCAGACCTATGACCTCTTAAAATCTGCCATCGCAGGATCTAATGGCTCTATTTTCTCCTTATAACACAATACGAAGTGCCCTTCATAAACAAGAGTGAAGCGACAAAAAGGTGGAAAGACCGAAAAATAAACGGCAAATGTACAAATGCCACGAACCAGTCGGTAGAATTCCGAAAACATCGCGCTTATGCGCCACAGTTTCCAGGCATAGCTTCTGCTCACGTTTCGAAACAGAGATATGACGAAAATGTTGCAAAGAATTGCTCAACGCTGCTTCAAATTCGGCGTCAGTGAACTGTGCATTGCACGCAGAAGCCATTGTTGACGGTCTCGGCTAATTTACAAAGCAGTTGTCAAGATCTGCCAATTAATTATCTCAGAGCTGTCAACCGTCATCGATTCAAGCAATCAGATCTTGATACCAGGAGCTGGAATCATGGAATCAATCAATGAAATGTCTACAGGCTCCCCTGCGCACTCCCTCCTCACCAGACCGCTCTCGGCTCGTCCCGCGCCCCTAGACTACACTCGGCGATCTCGCCCTAAACCCAGCCGGGAGCTTGTTCGCAGGCTAGAATTCTCGAAGTCATCACATTTTACCAGAATGCATTGTATTTAACCAGGGTGCACTGCGCCCCATTTACCAGAATGCATTGCATTTAATCAGAGTGTGCTGCGCCACTTTTGCCAGAACGCATTGCCCCACGAACAACACGAGGACTAAGAACCGTCGTCTTACTTCGCGTGAACTCCGGTGAGAATGATCAGTGGTAATGTTTTGTTCTGATTTACCTGTAAAACGATGTGAAGGATATCGAGATCGTGGTTGACTTTCACAAACTTGCTTTTGTTCTTAATGCAGAATGTGAAAGTTTGTAAATCCGTATGACCAATTGTGACATCTCAATTTTGAACTTAGTATGCCATTTGTTAGGGCCTGATTACATGGCGAATTTCAGCCCGGGCTGAAATTTCAATCCGGCTAACCGGGCTGAAATTTTGTTGTGATTACATGACGAACTTCAGCCCGGGCTGAAATTATTAGCCTCGGCGCCAAATATGAAATTGCGCGCGAAGAGTCTCAGGAGAATCAAAATGGTCGGGCACCGAGAACTCGAATCGTAAGAAATTTTCCACTTTTTTGGATGATAACAGCCTACAAGATGATGGAACTGAAGCGAAACCTGTCTTTGGCTGTATGTCTCTCAGCTAGAAAGGCGTATTTGCATCGAAAGAGAAAATATCTTCAAGCTCGCCGAGTTCATGGCTTTTCTGAGCACTTCGTACTGTTTAGCGTTATCTGCATTGAAGTCGATGTTCTCGTACTCCATCTGAGCTTTGAAATTAGAGTGACAATAAATACGATTCTCTCTTTTATCGCCTAACTTCCGCTGAAATCGCTTCTGTTTCCTAGCGGCAGCCATATTGCTTCCTGCTTTTCAGCCCGGGCTGAAATTCCGTTTCGATTACATGAGATTTTTTCAGATTTTCTGGCTCGTTTGGCGGGGCTGAAAATCCTAGCCCGGTTTGCAAAAACCGGGCTAGGATTTTCAGCCCGGACTGAATTGCGCCCCGGGCTGAATCCCTCTCCATGTAATTTGATTTGTATGAGAAGCCGGGCTGAAATTCGCCATGTAATCAGACCCTTAACAGTCTCATCTCCTCAGTCGGATTCTTAAATGAAGAGAAATCGTCATTACTAAAGCTTGTAAAATAGTTAAAACAAACGAAAACCAAAGAACACGCTAATTTCATATATGCTGCGATCTATTCCTTTCATCCAAGCATGAATTTAGCATTTTCACACATCGCGATTGTCGCGTCCTCGACATGGGCCTCTCGGGCTGGCTCGGTTACCGGGATGAATTTTGCGGTGTGTTCATACGAGAAATTTCAGCCCGGTCGACCGGGATGAATTCAAGAAACACAACCAAAATTGTGGGACATGAACTAATATTGTTCGCGACTGTCATAGCTTTGTGGATTCTTTTAACTTTTCTGATAAAGTGGAAATACATTCGAGACCAAAATTATGCCATTTTGTCCGCTATTTAGTGAGAGCGACGCTATTTTGTCTAAAATGTTTCATCTCGGTTACCGAGATCTCGGTCGCAAAAACCGAGATCCCGGTAACTGGGCCAGCGCGGTCTCTCATATGAACACATCGATATTTTTACAAAGAAAAGAGTGGCGAGGGGAGATCTCGGAAACCGAGCCAGCCCGGTTGACCGGGCTCATATGAAGAGGCCCATAGTCGGTCAACAATCTGAAGCCATTTTAATGTGCATCAGCACAGAATTTATAAGTTAGATTTCTGCTCCTACACATCTTTCGAACTTCGTGGTCTGGTAAAGGGGATCATTTTCTTTCCCACCTTGTCACACCTTGACATCGATTACGCATGAAGTTGTAGATGAATTACTGTGTAAAATATGTCACCGTCAACAGAATGTGCCGCAGTATTACTATTCTTTAGATATCCTAGTTTATTATTAGAATTAAAACTGTCACAGACAAAAGCAGACGGTTACTAATGAAGGAGAAATCTTTGTATGTCCGGGGGAACTCTAATGTAAAGCAGGATCGCAACAGTGCGGGACAGCTGTTATGTCCTTTTTGGGACTCATCAGCAATGTAATAACTGTAGCTTATGGCAAAGATTGCTCCCTCTCTACAGTCTGAAATTCAACCAAGACGCCCTCTCCGGCAAACAGATACAGTTATTGTTTAACTTACACAAACGATGTCCCGTTGGTAGAAGTATTGCGAGCTGGGACCAGCTCACCATGACTCCTGAAACCTAAACACACTAGCCACAGAGAAAACAAAGCGTGTTGTGCTATTCATTCTTAAATGCTGATGAGCCGGCATCCTTAATCGGATTTCTAATCTTTTAACAAAAGACCATTAATAGCGGGCAAAATCGAGCATAAAGCACATCGTCTCATTTGCTCTCAGCCGAGATTAAAGTTCATTAAGCTGAAAAAATAACTCTTTTTTGGTAATAAAGCAGTAAAGCCAGTTCATAAACAAGCCGTCTCTTAAGTTTGTTAAATAGGATTTTGCACACGGAAAGGCTTTTTAGAGACCGATTTCATTGTAGAGGGGCTTTAGATCAAACAGCTAAGTTTTCCAACGCTGTAAACTTGGAAAAGGGCTTAGATTTCGCGGGAAATGATGCCCCAAAAAAAGACTATCTGGAATCCTTGTTGCAACATTCTCTCGCTAATATACTCCTACAATCGCTATTGAGTCAGCGTTTTATACAAGCGGTATTTCAACCTTGAAGATCACGATTTCGCCTGGATATGTGTTTTTATTCGAGGGACCACCGTAGGACATTTCAACCATTTTTATCACAGTGGCAGGAACTTTCGTCTTAGAAATTGCAGAATGACCCGTTCACTATATCAAGTTCCGTGCTTTGAACTCACTTGCGGAAGCCGCCGGCAAGTTCCATGGAAACTATTCGATGTCATAAAAATGTATTATTAACACATAGAAGGTGAAATGAAGGAAATGGACTTGCGTTCAAACGCACACCATATATAGATAAGATGAGTTGGAACAGAACCAGTCCTTAATTGAGGAAAATTCAAAACAGACTGGAAAATGAAAGCGGTTCGTCATACAGTATTCATTCCTTCATCTATGTGGAAGCCAAAATGTGCAGTAGTTGTACTGCTTCTAATTCTAGGTTTTGAACTAGGGATTTTTTTCAAATTTGACGAGTTGGCAGTCTTTATTTCCATGGGACAGCAAATCGTTGCTCGATTTGCAAGACAAGCGTCAAATGATTCGCCAACAACAACAACACTAGCAAAGAGAGGGCATGTAAACTTGCATCTGTTTTCAGAGACTTGTGCATCAGATTTAAACATTCTGTGTAATTTTCCAATGTTTCCCAATGCCCCGGATAATAGGCTTTTATTAAACACGACAAATGTCACCACAGGATTAACCGGAGGAGGAGCTGGTTTAAGATTGTTTGGGTTCATCACCCCAGCCAAAACTGGCTTGTACATGTTCACCGTAAAATTTTGTCATGCTGAGGTTTGGCTCAGTCAAAACGAGAATTGGAGACATTCAAGAAAGATATGTGACGCTGGGACTTTCTCAAAACAGGAAATCGAACTGATAGCTGGAAAGAATTATTTTATCGAAGTCATGGCTACTTGTTTTCGTCAACAAAACAAAATTCAACTTCTGTGGAAAACTCCAGTGAGTTCTGTCTTCGAAGTCATCGATGGAACCTTTTTATCTTCCTTCGTGGATGACAATGGTTCGTATTCCAAGATCTACGATGAATTACTGCCAGATTCTCCTATTTGCACCTCCAGGAGGTATAAAACTGCATATTTCCAAGTTGATCAGGAAATAAGCTATTTATCGCACGACGAAGTGCAAGACATTTTACAGTATTGTGACTATAATCCAAGTTATACTGTCAAGAAAAAAATAAAGCACTATCAAGCAATAGGATTTTATCATGTTCACACATTTGTTTACCCTTTTCCTGACGATAAAAACCTTCGACATGCGAATGATTGTCCACTCAGCAAAGACGAAGCCTTGAGCGTTGTGCGTATTTTTATGGAATCGTTCGAGGAGAAAAGGCCAGGGTAGGTCACAAGTCATCTGTGGTATAGATTTTATATGTCGTACTAATAATTTCTTTGGCCGCAAATGCAGACATATTTCCACTGTCACTTGGTTCCAGAAATACGTCTGCGTTTCCAGGCTAATAATTTCTCCACACTGTGAGTTGTCTTTCCAATGGTGAACTTATTGCATTTTGGAAACATCAAATCCACTTTTTCAAAAAAAGTGTTTACCACGCTTTTGTCGTGTCAAACTATGACAGGTCCTATTTGTTTCGTAATTTGTATTTGCTGTGTGTAAAGAAACTGGACACAATTTTGGACCACTATGTATGTCTGAATAAATTGGGTATTTTCTTGACAACATATACAAAATGTATACTTGTCCAAGTCACGGCTCTTTACACAAACAGGGCAATAAAAGCGTGAATGAAAATATAATACGAAATTGTCCGAATTAATAACAGATTGTTGCATAAATCTTAGCAATAAAGTGTGACTGATTTTTGGATAAATTATGATAATTTAGTAAGTCTAAGTGAATTGAGAGTAATTTAAAGCTTGACTTCTGGCAACTAAGTCCGAAGTGATAATTTCACTAGCTTTACGGGAAAGATAAATGTTTGTCTTACAAAAATCAAAGACGGCGTCCACGATTCATTAAGCACTTTTTTTTAATTAGCTGAGAGTTTCTTGGTAACTGTTTCGACGTCTGTAAAATGTGATGTGATCGTATCCAAACATTTAAGCTGTAAAACGGGTGATTGAGCAAACAAAAAAGATATATTCCGATTGTGAAAGCTGAACTTTCTGCTGCTTCTGTTACTCGTCTCGAAAAAGCCCTGCAATACTAGTATCATCAAACTTGTTTGCCAGTCAGTGTGGTAATTTCGTGCATTCTGCACCAAATTGCCTCGTTTCCACTTTATTCCAACTTTTTTTGTAAATGAGAAAGGTTAATAGTAAAAAGGCCGGGTTGAAACCAGTTATTGAGAATTTTGACGAATTGGCGGCTTCAATATCCAAACAGGAAATACAAGCGCAAAACGAAACGGGACTGATTTGAATGAAATGACGTAACAAAGACAAACAGATCTGATCAATAAAAACGTAACAAATCTGGAGAACAAAAAGTGTCACTACATGAGAAATAAGTTAAACCAAACCCAACCAAAGACAGGTAATAGTCAAGGCTATGTGGGTTTATTATCCAAAACAAATCTGGCCTGTATGTCTTCACTGTTACTGATTTTGCCACTCTGCCAAAGCTTGGCTGGGGGTTAAAAACGAAAACTAAAGCAACATAAGAGAGGTATGGGAACGATTACGGAGTTAATCATAAAAATTACAATTTTCTCGATTGTAATTAGTTAAAAAAAAGTCCTGTTTTAAACTAATTCACTTGCCAAGTTGTTTATCTGACAGTTTGTTATCGGACAGTTCAATAAGCTAATCACATTCAAAGTTGCAGTGTAAATCAGCCAATCTCAATTCCAGAGCGACACTAAACAACTTACGCCTGTAATTTTTCCCTTTCTTTCATAAATTCTCGGAAATTCTAACTTTTGTGATTAATTGGTAATAATGGTTCGTGTCGTCCAATTCGGTCTACAATTAACACTTAATGACTGGTCCCGAGAGGAACAGTGAATTTTGTTTTCCGGGAATCTCAATGTTTCCCGAGACGAAGTCGAGAGAAACATGGACTGATTCGAGGGAAACAAAATTCACTGTTCGCCAAGGGACCAGTCATTAAGTGATTTGTTATATCGCAAAACAAAACAAAAGCAACTTTTGAAAAACTCGCCGAGATTCCAGCGAAAACATCAGACCACCTCTGATCACGTGCAACAGCGGTCAACATATCGCGGGAAACAGTGCACTGTTTCCCGTTTGACGTCATAGTTTTCGCAACCCTCTCATGGCATTTGGCGGGAAACAGTTTCATTGTTAGACGCCATGTGACCATGAACTAGCCAATGAACGGGCTCGCTGTAGCGGAAAAACGCCCACTATGTAACAATAATACATATGTTATAGGTAATTCACCATTGATAACGGCAAACATATATGACCAGATTTATGAAAACCGCGTCAATATTTTTGCACCAAATCAGCTCTATGCACTTTGTTTCTACGACTCCTGAAGGCCTTCTAAAAATTCTCCAAGCGATAACAAAACAAAAATAGCAAGAGAAGAGCAAGACAAGGAAGATAAGAGAGTGGAGATAAAAAAATACTGACACACGCATGCTTTTAATTTTTATATCTTCTACTACGTTTAAGCAGAGTGCGATTTCTTAAAAACTGTTTTCATAACTACAGACATACCTATTTGATGAAACATGTTTATCTGCATAACTCCATCTTACTTATATTTGCTGTTTCTACGCAGGAAATTTGTTCTGAATAGAATACGAAATGTTGAACGAAAAACCGATAAGGAGAGGGGCGAAAGATACCTGATAGAGCTGGAACTGGTGGATTTAAAAAACAACAAAAGTGTCATGCTGTCTGAATACGTTTTCATGCCAAATGGAACAAAAAAACTTTGTTACCCCAAAAACTTTCAGTGGAACAGAACAGTGGATGTTTATCTTATAGTCACAGCCAAGAATCTTGGAAGATGGGTTCATCACTTTATTAAAAACGTGGAAAAGATTCTAAAGGAAACAAACGACCCCAATCTTCATGTTATAATTTATGATTACAACAGTTCAGATATCAACTTGAAAAAGGTGTTAAGGGAGAGTTCCCTGACAAGGTACATGTTTTTGAGAGAAGCTGGTGAATATTCACGGACGCAGTCGTTTACCGAGGCTATAAATCTGATATCAGACCCTCACAGTATTATAGTCATGTTGGATCTCCATCTGGATGTTGAATCTCCATTCATTAACAACATTAGAAAAGTAAGTCTACTTGAGAATGCTTCTATTTTTTCTGTGTTTTTATCAAATTGTTTTTAGTTTGTTATGAAAAAAAGAGCCTTGCTTTGTCGTACATGGTCTAAAGAGACAAACGATATCAGCATGGTTGCTCTGTCATCTTTTTCATACTTTATTTTATATTTTGTCATTAATGTAGCTTTTCTAGCTTTTCTAAAATCCAAAAAACGTCTGTAATGAGATGTGTCAGGAGTTCATCATGTTTTTCAGGGTCTTTATGAAGGGGGAAAGAAAATGGCGAGGGAATAATCGTAGATTTGAATTTAACGAAAATTACAATTTAGCTGGTAAGATTAATTATTAGTAGATAAACGCAAAAACAGGTCGGGATTGCTACATGGTAGTTTCTTTATTTTTATTGGTTTCATCATGTCTGTTGCTAGCATTTTTGTTCTCGCCTTTTTGGGAGTCGCGAAATTACTACGCCTCTCACAAAATATCTCCGCGTATTATATGTTAAAGCAAAGCATCGAGTTAAGTGTGTGTATCATGTCAGAAGTTCATGTAGGTAAAGTCTGCATACGAACCAAGCGGCCCATCAGGTCGGAGCTTATCCCGGTTTCTATAACATGAAGCCGTGACTACGAGTATTTCTACTCTCCCCTGGATGGGATGTTAGTCCATCGCATGGTTACCCCCAGCATTGAATTCGCTGGTACCCATTTATACACCTGGGTGGAGAGAGGCACTGTGAGAGTAAAGTGTCTTGCCCAAGAACACAACACAATGTCCTGGGCCAGGGTTCGAACCCGGACCGCTCGATCCAGAGACGAGCGCACTAACCATGAGGCCACCGCGCCTCCCAAGAAGTTTATGTAGATTATAACTATTTTCTTACAATTCGTTTTCTTCAGCATTGTATTGAGGGTCGCATGGTCTACACGCCAATTATTGCCCAGATGAGCTGTGGTGCAAACCCGACTAACTTAGCGGGACTCTGGCAAGTGTATGGATACGGAATAATTGGAATGTACAAATCAGACTGGGATAGATCAGGGGGATTCCCCCACAATAAAAAGAAATGGGGCGGAGAAGACTGGGAACTAATGGATCAGTTGGTCGGCGTGGGACTGGAGTTTGAACGCATGCGCACAACTCATGTGTATCACTATTATCATTCCAAGAAAGGATTGTGGGGCAACACGGCCTAATAAAGCAAACTGATTTCTTCAATACAAGCGGCTCTGCGCCGTGGATATATCACCGATTTTCATGTAACGTCATTATTTTCCAAAATTAAAAATTACAATTTTTTTCTGAAGTTTTAGTTTCATCAGATATAAGAGCCCCTAAGTACTTAACGTTTTACAACGGGTAAGCTCAACAGGGTGGTTCGTTCTGTTATAGAGGACGTTTGAATTTTCCAAGTTTATGCGTTGCGTGACATTAAAATGGCAGCTAGACAATGCTCTCGTGTAGGTTACAAGAAGAGTTATTGCTCAAGTTTTTGCTAAATGTACAGTTCTTGCTCTAAAAGAGTTATTTCTTTCAATGTGTCGCAAATCTAGAGTAATATTACAGATGTTTCTGTTATTGTTATTGGTTTTGTCGGAAGGGCACCAACATGGCGTTTCCATACAAAGCTCTAAAAATTTGGGTGAAACACTACACCGAAAAACGCGCGAATGAAAAATCGCATTGACCTAGATCTTGGCAAGTTTGTTTCAGTATATATCAATCATCTATCATATCCCAGATTCTTAACTTAAATTTATTGAATGGTTATGATTTGTATTTTTGATTGCGTGGCAACCCAAACCATCAATTCGGCAGGTTTCATGATGATGATGACGATGACGATGACGATGACGATGGCGATGACGACGATGATGATGACGATGATGATGACGAGGACGATGACGATGACGATGACGATGACGATGACGATGATGATGACGACGAAAACAACGACGATGACGATGACGATGATGATGATGATGATAATAATAGAACATTACCCCACACAGCAGGGCCCTCCAATTTAAAACCTAATTTAAAACTGTAACACCGGAATACTAGCAATGCCACAAACTAGCAATGACCATGAGATACCTTTCCAGAGTGTTTTCCTTTATTTCCGCCACAATATTGACTTTCTTCTTCATTTTTTTTATTCTAAGTTTAAGTTTAAGCTTATTATTCATTTTTACATCACCAACAGGTAGCCACCCAATCCACCCCCTCTAAATCCCTCCCTGTCGCGGCCATATTATTATACATAAGATATTAAAATTAAGACTAATCTTCTCTTAGTTGTGGTGTCTTTGCTTTGCTTTTCGTTATTTGGTCTATCCTCTATGAGGAAAAATTATTGGAACAATATTCTTAAGGTAAAAAAGTAAGGATAACGACCTATGCTTTGTTTCACGGAGAGACAAAGACGGTTCACGGATAATTACTCATCTGGCCCTTAGAAATAATACCGGCTGCTGGTCGACGTATTTGCCAACGGACAGGTTTACCTTTGTTATTTTGCTTTCGGCGTCAGGAAGACAAAACCCGCTTCGTGTGGACGATTTATGCATCAGTGAATTCCAGCAGTGCCCATCCCTCCCCCGGGCTAACCCCCGGGCATTAGCATTTTTTAAAAAATGAGCAAATTCCCCGGGGTGGGAACACATAAGCTGTGGGGACGAAGACAGAGGGCAAATGCCCCGCCCCCGGGAACGTCCCCTTCCAACACTGCTGCAGGTTTTTTTTTATTAACCAGTTAATAAAACGGTCAACTGTTCAGTATTTTAATGCAATGGTATTAAAGACTTCATGGACAACAGAACGTCCTAGTTTATTCTGATTATATTTATTTCTTTATATTTTGTTTTTAGAAAACTTTTATAATTCTTCTATATTTTTGTTTTTCACCTTGTCGCTGTAAAAAATCAAGGCATTTTAAATGATGATGCATCGCATTTTAAGCTCGCAAGATCTGTGTTGAAGATCACATAATTTGAATTCGCAAACCTTCAGTTTTCATGAATTTAGAAATTGTTAGCCTTCTTTTGAATGCAAAACGCGAAATAGTCTTTCACGCAGTGTTGACGCCAGTGATTGTTTTGTGATAAACAAAATATAGTTCACCTAGTTGCTTATATTTATATGCTTACAAGTAATGACGAAATATCTAAAATTGAGAAAACATGGCTTTAAAACCATCGACAGGTTTTTCTAGTCCCTGACGGACAAGCCAGTCTTTGACAAAGGCCTCGTCCTTCCCGACAAACTCAGCCATCTTTCGAAAATACGTGTGTCAAATGCCCGGGGTTCGCCCTGGGGTATGCTAATGCCCATCCCCCGGGCCGTGATAGAATTCGCTAAGGCCCCACCCCCGGGACTGACAACGTGAGCAAATGCCCCGCAGTTGCCCGGGGGGGGGGGAGATGGGCACCACTGGAATTGATTGATGTATTATTCAGTGATTATCAGCACGCGTGGAAACAGTCAACCACGTGACACTTATGCGATACACGGAAGATATCCCGATTCCTGATCCGTAACAGGCCGCCCATACATTTCAGCTTTGGAGCTCCTGTAGAAAGCTAATTAATGGGAAAATGACTAAAACAGTCATAAGGAGTTTCATGCCTGCTTTGGGGTAATATTGAAATTTCAATGTAAACTTATCACTGAAAGGATTTCTTGAGTTTCCTGTCTTCGAACAATTTAGAGAACGCATTCACCTAGCTTTTATTTTTTCCTCTCATAAATATTCCGTTGACTGAAGATAAACAAAAAAGAAAAGAAAAGAAAATCTGAATACGGCGCAAAGACCGCTTTAATGAACACCGACGACCAGTGGACAGACCCACCCCTTCCTCCAGACCCACTGCAGTTTCAGACCATTTTCTTTCGGACAATCATTAACCTAACAACATAGAACTTATACCACTAGAACTTATTCATTCATCTCGTGACGCGTTACGCAAAGCCAGGGGAAAGGGGTCAAACTCTTGAACCCAAAGGTATAAACAAACGAGAAGAAATTTAATCTACAATGTTTAACCCACTTATCTCCTATGTATTATATTCCATTTTATTATCTTGTCATTCATTAGTTTGTTCAACGGTTTGGTTTTTGTTTTCTATTTCTGCTATCCTGTCATTTATTAGCTACTTCAACGGTCCACTTTTTATTGTAATACTATATAGGCTTTTATCTTTGTTGTTTAAATTGTAACGTCTTTTCTCAGTTGTAAACATTCCCTGAAGAAGTCAGGCCGTGCCTGACGAAATATTGGAAATTATATACAGTTAACCCCAACCGTACGGTCAGCCTTTCTTTAGTTCAGTTTCTTTATGTATCCCAGCATGCAGTAAAAGCGCAATCTTAGATCACGTGATCCGAAGCATCATGTCTTCGAAATAATGGCGGGTTTTATTGTGTGCAAGGTGAGACATGTTAGCGTTTTTTCTGTTTTTATTTGCTTTTATATGGCTTGGTCTTACGTTGTCATAAATACGATTTCTCAGAAGCAAATGCCGGTTGGAGGAAACGCATTTAGAATGTAAATTTGAGCACATGGCAATAACATTACACTTCAATATGAGCTTTGGTCTAAGCGGTCTAAGCTACTAAATCACTAGGTTATAGTCTTCATCAGAAGTAGTGTCCAAGAGCAAAAAGTTGTGCAAGTTTTTGAACCCAGTTGGAAGCTAAATTATAGGGCTTTCCAGGGCTTAAAAAAAACTTGAATTCCAGCTTGCCCTTGGAACAAGTAGCTCTCAAATTTTGCTTGCCTTGGGCAACTAAGCTTAGTTTGCTCATTCAGTGATTTAGTTGCCAAACGATTTGCCTGATTCCTTGCCCATCTGGCAAGCGAGAATGAAAAGTTACTTGCCCCGAAGGAAAATCTACTTGTCCGTGACAATGGGACAGTACCTTATTCGAGCCCTGCTTTCATTAATGCGCCATGGGTTAAACGGTTTGAAAAATTAAGCCTAAATTTTTTTATTTTGTTGTTGGTAATCCGTGTCAATCTTCTTCCTTGTACCCTTATGGTTTATTATTATCTCTTTAGTGTTTTCCTATCTTTCTAAAGTATTTCAGGTTTCTTTCAATTTAAAGGTAATTTTGTTGATGGTCAAAGTAACTCAAAATACTGTGACGTAGCCCCTTTAACATTTCCAACAGGAAGGCGACTGGTTTTCTCGGACACGCAAACTGTGTTTTGAACTGAACTTATTTGAGGAAAAACTTTCCTCGTAGATGGTCAAACCAGGCAGGTAAAATTATCCTCACAGCCAGTCAATTTGCCTGGTGACTGTCCCTTAATGAAACTCCTTGTAAATTATTGATGTTATCCTTCTAATCAAATTATTACAAATCCCTGCATTCAGGTCCAGTTTTAGACCTACATTGTATTAATAATATTATAGCAGGCAAGATTAACCAAACCCTACACTGTGATTGGCTACCCCAGCAGGCAAGATGGTGCTTCTTACTGCTCGGGGTTTATGCACTGTGTCTTACAAGAACAATTTGTTTTTTATCCCATATACCATATTGACCAAGCTATTCTAATTAGTCAAGATAAGATGGCTGAATACTGGCCTTGTTCTGTTTTATGTATGTTTGCAGACTTGAATCTGTTTTTCGTATTGTGTGATCGTCCGGGTGAGTGTAGTTCTGAAAAGAACTGTTGTTGGTGACTGATGTTTCAAGTCATCTTCAGAGTCATCTTCAGAGTCAAGTGAATAGTGTTTGTCAGTCGGTGATGTTATAAGTCTGGTCCGTTGATAGTGATTGGTCAGTTAAGCCAAGTATTGGCTGGAAGACTCATGTAAAGTTAGTCATCAGTCATTGGTCGGTTTCGATCCGTCTTTTGTTAGTCAAGTTGGTCTGTTAGAGTCCGTCTGTTGTAAGTCAAAATTTAATAAGCCGGTCTGTTAGAAGTCAGTTTGTCGGTTTTGTTTTCGTCGCGGATAAGTCGTTTGTAAGGTGCCGGTAGTTGACATCTGTTAAGAGGCGTTTGTTCTAAGTTAGTGTACCAGCTTTCCAGAGTCAGTCGTTGAAAATAGTTTGTACAGCAGAGTCCCAGTCAATGTTGTGGTTTGTCAGTTGATGATGCACAGCAATGTGATTGTTGACATCACCATTTCTCGTGGCTCGTTTGTGTTCAGTCAGTCTCGTGTTAAGGTTTCTGCCAGTCTCACCAATGTAGGAGGCCTGGAAGTCGGAGCATTTGATCTTGTAAACAGCTCCCTGTCTGTTGTTGGGTTTGTCTCAGTCTTTAACGTTGGTCAGTAAGTGCCGTAACGTAGTTGTAGGTTTGTGGGCTACACGGATGATGTAGGGCTGTAAGATCCGTGAGATGGTCTCAGAAGTTCCCTTAATGTGAGGTATAGTCACTGTAGTAACAGGTGTCAGATTCTTGTTCGTTACGTCAGTTTCAGTAGGTCGGAAAATGTTTCGTCTAATAAAGTCAGCGTTGTAGTTGTTTTTGATAAAAACATGTTCAAGGTATTTGTTTTCGTCACGTAAGCTGTCCAGTGTATCGCAAACTAGTTGCGCTCGCCTGGTCAAAGTCTTTATAGTCGTGGCTTTGTGTGAAGTCGGGTTGTAGGATGATTCGTCAAGTTATCTGTACACTGTTGTTCGCAGTTTGTTGTTGTCACAGCTTACTAAACAGTCTAGAAAAGGAAGTTTTCCATTTTCTTCAATTTCTTTGGTAAACTGGATGTCGGCATTCTGTTCGTTAAGGTGGTTGTGGAAAGCGTTGATTTTGTCTTTGTGAACGGCGGTAAAGGTGTCGTCAACGTAGCGTAACCAGAGCATTATTTGTATTGTTTTTACATCACCGACTGACAAACACTATTCACTTGACTCTGAAGATGAATTCTACTCAGGTTGTCGAAACGTCAGTCACCAACAACAGTTCTTTTCAGAACTACACTCACCCGGACGATCACACAATACGAAAAACAGATTCAAGTCTGCAAACATACATAAAACAGAACAAGGCCAGTATTCAGCCATCTTGACTAATTAGAATAGCTTGGTCAATATGGTATATGGGATAAAGAACAAATTCCTGGGTTCAAACCATTTACTTTGAATCTGTTTTGTTCCATGGACATACAAACTGAAAATAAATC
>CM042759.1:671585-691585 GCA_022496165.2 Catalaphyllia jardinei
CTACAATAGGTGCTTATAGGGCGCATTTCTAACCTAAGTGTGCCTAACAATGGATAATTCATTAGAAAAAAAAAACAGAAAAAATAAATTAACAGTACTGTTTTGAAACAAAAATGTCTTAAGCCTAGCTTTAAATGTTTCTACTGTTTCTGCTCTTAACTAACTGGAGCACAATTCAGGGTGTAGTCGGATGAGCAATTTCAAATTGAACAACCATGCAGATTAAAGTCAATTACTAATAATACCATCAGTAACAAATTTTTAATTTGAAATTAAGAGATGAAGGATGTCGTAAAGGTTAAAACATTTCCTGATTCTTACTAGATGCAAGACAAGAAGAAACAATAAAAGCTACTCTGGAGGAGAAAGAATCTTATTGGCACATTGGATTCCTTATTAGGTGAGTCACAATTTTCTTTTAAAAGGAAAGGTAATTTAGTCACCTGATGGATTGTACAAAATACTGGTCAAGTATTTAAGGAGGCTCCAAATAGTTTTAATTTTCCCTGACTAGGTTAACAAATTCTTTTCCAAATACAGTTTGGTTTATCCTTTCGGTGTGAGATTTACCACAGAAATAAATGAAACATCATAGAATTATTACATCATATTTTTTCCAGAAAACCTGTTACCATGGCAACCATGTAATGCATTTAGTTGCACTCCCAAAATCGAAAGCTATTGTGTTATTAAGAGAACAGGTCGGTGAAATCTTCTCAAACTCCTATATTACATGTTATCAGGAATGACCTTCAAAATATGTAAGTTTAAAAAAAGGTATGTTGAGCAGATGAAAGAAAAAACCTATTTTTCCACTATTGCTTTTAAAATTTTTTTCCCACCTACAGAATTTTTTAAAAATTGGTATAGATACACATCCGATTGATCTTAGTTGTCACCAAAAATTTGACAACTGGAAGATGGAAATATGGAAAAAGTCAAGGTCGACTAGATCGCGCTTTATGCATGCGCCAAGTTGTTCACACGCTCAATTGAGTTCCACGCATGCAAAACCACCCGTGTTTTATCCGGACTTGTTTCTCTGTGAAAAAAAAGATATTTTTCCATTCGATCATTTTATGGCTTACAAGAAAAGTAACCAAACTCAGTTGGGGAGAGTTTGATCGTTCACATTTGCATTGACGTACTACAAGATCTATCTAAATATGCACCATTGCAATGTTCTCTGCAATGTTATGACGTGTGTAGATTGCATGCGCCCATGCAGCAAAAAACCCTTTCTAGCCTCCTGGAGCTTTTTGCCAAAAATGCTGTTTTTGGACATTTTGGTGGTTTTGAGGCTGGACCTTGGCCAAAATACCGTAACTTTAATCTGGCCAAAAGTGCACTTGCAACACAACAGCTTGCCTTTCTTGCCACTAGCATTGTGATTTATGACATTTTGGCTCGGGCGTGCGTCGTTTTTCTCCTTTTCTTTTCTTTTTGCTGCAGTGATTGACCTTTTACTGGGTTTGCTTGCGGTTAAAAAACTTCTAAGGAAACATCATCAAGGTGGGCAATTTTTACCATGGAGCAGCCAGGTGTGAAGACAGGGAATCTTGGTCTTAGTGTCTCACTCGACTTTTTGAGCATTTTTGTGCATATCTCAGGCTCTGTCAGGCCGATCATTCTGATCTGGGCATCATTGGAAAGATCTTTTCTCCTGCAGAAGTTGAGTATAAATGATGCCAATTTTGGTCAAAAGTGATGACGTCAGAAGTTGGAGTATGGCCAAGGCTTGTCACAGCCGGTTACGGCCAGCACGGGAGTCAATGGGTTAAAAGACTATAGATGTCATTGTTTCACTGTTCAAATACCAGATGCTGTAGCCCTTCAGGGTTAGGTTATACAAACATTCCTTAAGAATACAATGCCCAAGGTACTGTTGTTGATGAATATTTGAATTGTGAGAGGAACAATGACCAGTTGCTTTCTGGTTCAATTGCTTCCTTAGCCATTAAGCCTTGTGAGTGATCAGCTCAAATTTCTCCTGACAGTCTTAAACTTAATTTAAGGAACAGTAAGGGGATTTAGAGAGTAATCTCAAACGGAATCACCAAGATGACTTGAGTTGAAACCAGTAAGGAGAATTTGTTCTTGTCTAAGGACACTGATTATAAGTACTAAGGAATGAGAAGAAAGGTTTTAAACTGGGAGACATTGTCTTGATGTATCAGCAAATTCTCAGAAAAACCCTGAAAGAAATTTACAGCAAAGAACACCAGATCGAACCAGACAGTCTGGAAATTGAGATGCAAAGTTCATGTTGTAAAAGATCACATACTTTATCATTTCAAGAGTACCAGTGTAAAAATGTACCTTATTTTATTTTGCTAAAACTTTAATAATGGGAGAGAACTGTTTATTTTCTGCATCCAAATCACAGATTTTCTGTATGGGAAATGTTCTTGAAATACCTGTCAAAGTGAAAGTTGTTTTCAGTCATAGTTTTATAAAAGCCATGTTGTCAGAACTTGCTGTAGATTTTGGGTTGTCAGATAAAAGGTAGGGCTGTCATTAAGTTTTAATTCACTTGTAGCCTTGATCTGCATACCCATAGCAAACGTGTTACTTAATGGGTAAACGTGTTACTTAATGGGTAAACGTGTTAATGGGTGAACTACAGGCCAGTTCACCCATAACATCAAGAGTCCATTCAACATTATCACTCAGCTGTAAGCATTACGGGTTATGACCCTTAATGACAGCCCTGAAAGGTGGACAATAGAAAACCATAATAACCTATAAATTACTGTAAAATTTGTTGCAAATAAGTACTAAATTGTCTTGCACGTATTCCTGAGAAAATGATTTGCATTTGAACAACAGTTTGAATTTTCAAGCAAGTTTGTTTATTCACTGGAACTATGACCAAAATTGCATCTTTCCTATCTAAGCCATTTTAAAACATAAACAAGTAGTCTGTATGGGAAAAAAATGCTGTTTACTATTTTCAAATATCTCTTTTCATTTTAGAGATATTAGAGTTCTTAAAGTATGCAAATTAGCCAAGTGATGACATCATACACTGGACCAAATTTGATCACATATGATGAAAGAAGATATCACAGGCAACTGGTCTCACAAATGTTTGATTCTTTGCAGTAAGATTCTACTAAATGTACAATATGAGCTCAACAGTTTTGTTGTTGTGGCAACATACTGGGTGCCAGACTTCCGAATAGAAAAAGCTTTCCTGGCCACCTTTGGCATTCCATTTCAATATCTGCTAATGGTACCTCGTATGCATGATCCAGTAAGCATATAAATGTTAGCTCGAGTTTGTGGTCTCATTTAACGTTTTTCACTGACATAATGAAATCAAGTGGGTGGAGACTGGAAAAGAGTGAGTTGCCATGGGGACAGAATTTTTTATAGCCGAAGATGTGTTTCCTGTAGAACTATTAGCCTACCAAGTTTCAGTGGGCTGTGCTGCAAATTGGCCAAGATAGCTCTGTTTATATACTTGATATAATATTTGACAAAACAGCCCTAAGAAAATACGCGCGCTGATTGGTTAGAAATGTGTTTCTATTAAACAATTAGGGCCTGTTCACATGTAAGTGGGGGGCCTCAGACAGTTGAGGTCCCCCGCCCTGGTGGTGTAACCAATCTATCCATACAATCTCTCTTTTTTTCTTGATCGCGTTCACGTGTTAGGTGGGGTATCCCACCAAGGCGGGTTACCCTTTCAGCCTCTCCGGGTAACCAGCTTCGGTGAGGTGAGTTTTCTAGGTGTGAAAGCTACGGAGTGGGGTAACCCGACTAACCGGTGTAATGAAATCACTCGAGCGTGGCGAGCTATTTCGACGATTTCACCTCCAAAACCGCCAAAACGCTGATGAAATTGACATTGCTGGCGAATATTTAAGCGTGGAATCGGATAGTAAGGCTAATCAGCGGAATCAAACTGAAGTTTTGCCTGCAACAACAACATTAAAGCGAAAAGCAGCTTCATCGGGAACAAACGATAGTTCTTTGTTTATGTGCGTGCTTTAGCGATCAACTGATTGCATTTTGGACCTCACCCGCGCCCCCGGGTTGCAGGGGAAGACAAGTATTTCTTTACCACGAGTAGGTGGGGTACCTCACCTCGCCGGGTTCCCCCACTTCCATGTGAACAGGCCCTTGGATTATGAGCTGGAGATTTCTATCGCGTGAAAGTTCACGCAAACAAATACAATGTAATAGAGAGCGGATAAACTTGTTTTAGTATAAACCTACTAGTCATTCAAAATTTTATCTAAATCCTCTTTACAGACACTCGAAAACGCGAAGAAGCGGCTGTCAGTTTGTTAACAATGGTACACTGCTACGCTACTCACTATCGATCACAGAATAGATAGTGAGTAGCGTAGCCAATCAGAGAACGGTATTCGTGATAGAACGCTAGTAGATTATACTAAAACTCGATAGAAACTGAACTAACACGAGCTGCATGTTCACGCAGTGATGGCACGAGCAAAGATAATTTACATTTTGTTGATCAAAGTAAAGAAGTGGTTCCCCTTTTCTTCTCTGTAACTGTTGAGTGTGTGGCGTCATCAGTCATCTCATTTGGATATTTTGCAATCAAACTTAACCCCGGAACTAATGCAAATATTTGCAAACGGTGAACAGCGTTTTTATTGTTTTATGGAATTCTATGTCATACACCAAAAAAATCAAGGGGTAAAAGTTTGATCACAGAACCACTTATTTCAATTTTTGTTTTTATTTGGCCATATGCGTCTGGCAAATTACATTACGTTCATTTTAATAATGTAAAAATATGAAGCTCAAAATCTTATTGTTTTAAAAAAAATTCACGAGTTATTCAAAGATTGGTGACTACATGTATTAACCACGCATAGATTCATCCTCTGGAGGAAAATGCAAATATTGCCCGTTTCGTCGCAAATATTTTGCCGTGAAATGTTTAGCTTGCATTTTTGCCGGTCAGCTTATCGCTTGCAAACGTTGCAAATGAAGGTTTAATTTTAAATTGCTTTATTTTAGCCGTTGCCATTTTCTTTCGTGTTGGCGCCTGTCGGAGTTTTAGGCCCCGTCCTCAAACGAAAACGGATACGGCTATCGTCCACACTACAACGCCGAAAACGGAGCCATTCGAAAACGCTCTCCAGAGTGGAGCAATTTGAAAACGATGCTTTTTGTAAACGCTGTTTTGTAAACGCTGTTTTGTAGTATGGACGGAGAAAAAACGGTGACGTCATCAAAATAGACACGATCGGTCGCCAGAGCACTCGGATGTGAGTATCCAAAATGGCGGACAGACGCGACCATGCGCACTGAGGGTATAAAAGTGTTTTCAAAACGGATACGGCGTTGTAGTGTGGACGGGTGAAAACGATACGAAAACGATAAGTGTGGACGCAAATCTTTTTGAAAACGGAGCAAAATGAGCTCCGTTTTCGTTTGAAAACGGATTAGTGTGGACGGGGCCTATTATGTAAACTCTGTGTATTTCTTTGCTGATGATATAACCAAACGACAAGTGCATTTCCGATTAGTGAATTAATTCATTAACTTTAGTCGAGTATACACTGTACACACATTGTTGTCTGGGGTTTAGTATACTCATTGTTAATGGGACGTTTTTTTTTTCTTTCAGGCTTCCATCTCAAGTCCACATGCAGCAACATTAATATTGAGATAGAAGAAAAGGAAAGCAAAGAACTTTGTTTAGATGTCTCTTCAGTGGATTACGTTTTAGAAGTAAGGTAGACTCGCAAGACAAGGTTTATTTCGATTTAGATTCGTACGAAAGATTGTTAGGGCGGAGCTCGTATTATTGATTTCACAACACAAACCTCGAGGGTTGAGAGAAGACATAGGGATATACTCTCAAATTGTCTAGTATCTGCCAAAATGTCTCGTATCTTGCTAGCTTTTTGGGAAGCCGTGAATCGTATTTCAAGTTTGTGGCTTTTAAATTAAGGTAGAACATTAGCATTTTCTGGATTTGTTGTTGAAATCCGAATTTTTAGCCGGAAAGTCTCGTTATTGTCTAGGAACTATTTCAAAGATATACCGAATTCTTTCTAGTTTTCGAGGACGTAATAAATTGATGAAAAGGTTGTGCTTTTAAAAGGGTCAGAAAAATTTCGAAAAGGGGAAATTGTCCTTAGAAAAAAAAGTCTGCAATTTTAAATGGTGTCTGGTTTGGAGTCAAACATATACAGAGTCTTTTGGTGGAAAAAATCTTGCACTATGTGGGATTTTTTTCATCGAATGTCACACAGTATATGCTTGATTTCTGGATAGACTCTGTTCAAAAGCGCAGAATTTTTTTTCTTTTTGGCAACCCTACATAGACAAAAAAGAGTAATTGAGATAGCCTACATTTTGACTAGTTTCCAGGCCCTTTTAAAAGCGCAATTTTTTTTTCAGTTTATTCATATTGTTTGTTATTTTAATGAACTTCATAAAAAGCCAATAAAGTTATATTTAAGACGCGTGTCTAATTATTATTGACTTCTATTTGCTGTAGTATTTTTATTGTCCTTTTTAATATTGATATAAAACAATGTACACAATAAAAATCACAACTTGCTGTTTTCATCGAATTTCATTTTATTGTTTTGAAATAATAAGTTAGTTAAGATTAAGTTAGTTAAGATTAAATAAAAAACCTGTGATGGGAAAAGTTCGCGTTTAAAAACTAAGACTTTTGGCGGGAAAATTTGAAAAAATTTGCACAGCGTTTCCCCTGACAAATTTTTTGAGAAAACGTTACAGAGGTCACCTTTGAGAAGTTTTTGATCGCAAAAAATTCTTGAAGGCAATAATTCAAAAAAAAGTCCCTTCAAAAACTACTGCACCACCTCGCATTGTAAAGCAGTTTTGATTTTTTTCAAAATAGGTTTTCGCTCTTGCGCTGTAAAATAAGTTTTAAGCTAAAGAACTTTCAAACTACACTTTTCAACGAACTTCGCGACGGCTTTTGTGCAAGGTGATGCAAGAGTTCCTCGAGACATGAAAAGGATGAAATGACAAAATGAAATCTAATTCCGAAAATCTCGCCAAGTGACGGTGAAATACCTTTGCTGCTAGCAGAGTTAAATTTTTTATCCAATCAAGTTTGTTCTGCAACTGTTAGTAACTTGTCATCTCTATCTTTCTCTGTCAGACGATAATATAGATGGTATACCTCTGATCAGCTGCACAGGAAAAAGAACACTTATCAATCAATGCAATTATTCCCCGCTACCCCGCGAAATTTCCCGAGTTTGATGGTTTATGAGCCATTTAAGTTTCGAAATAAATAATGTTCCCTTCCGATGCGATCGTTCGCTCCGTTCTTTTTTCCCGTGCAACAACCAAAGTGTAACCACAAAATAATCAATATCTGGCAGCACGTAGATGTTTATTCCAAACAGCGCAAAACGTCTTCGCCTGGTTCAATTGAAATTGTCAAGTCAATCTATTTCGGAATTATCCACCGTGAAGATTTAAATCTTTTGTTGAAAAGTTTTCGAAATATGTTACTGTCTCGAACAAAAGCTTATCAAAAAACAATGCTTATGTCCTTCTTTGGATGCACAGAATTTAGGACGTTTGAAATGCCAGAGTTTTGCAAGGGCGCAATGATTACTTTGTAACAAGGCACGTTTTTAATACCAATTAATATGCAAATATTATCATCCTGGTTAACAAATTTCTAGCTGGTCTTTCTAGTTTCGTAATGATTGTTACGAAATTGTGAACAACCTTTTAAATCTTGAAAAAAAATCAGTGCTCTTATGCATGCGAAAGGTTTTTCTTTTTGGGAGCGATTTCCAGCGAATTTTTAAAAACAAAAGCAGTCAGAATCGAATTTGATTTGCAAATACTTTCTCCTTTTTGTCTTTTTCACAACATCTTTTATGAACCAGATATTGATCTTAGAAGCCTAAACTTTCAATATCTAGAGGGTAAACAAACATTGATCCGTCGTTGAGGTGGCACTTTGAAAAATGAAGAGTTATGTAGTATGTCCAATAACAGTTACAACAATGTCAAGAAAAGCTTTGATTTAAAGCAAAATATAACTATCTCGGTAATCATTTCCGAATACAGTAAGTTCTGAGAAATGTCTTTTTCCTAGTTCCTTAAAATATCCCAAAACCTTCGTGATCGTTGCGAAATCTTCGAAAGTATTCGGAAATCTTCGAGTGATGTCCGGAATTCTATACTGAATTTCGTTGTGGAAAGATATTTTTGTTGTCCAGTGCCACCTTAAAATCTCAGCGTTGTTTATCCATTTAAAATATTTTCTGAAGCCGTGTCGACCAAATCGAAAGTTATGAAATTATAATTCTTATCTCGTTGTCATCTTCAGTGTTGAATAACCGTTAACTTCTTGTGAATTTCAATCTCTTCTTTTGTTCACCGGAACATTCCACCGAGTTCCATCTTAGCCGTTAGGCCATTTCCCCTCTAAAAAAGAAGAAAACAAAGAGATAAAATCTTTTTTGGGGGAACAAATGTATTTCTATTGATATATATAATATACTACCAGGGCAAGCAGCGCCCAAAGCTTTGTGAACCGGCTGCACGTGGAAACTGTTTTCAACTTTCCGAGAGCAACACTCAAAGACACTGAGAACAAGAAATTTCAAACAAATGAAGAGCGAGTATCTTACAAACTTTAGCAAAATTATTTCTTAACCCTTCACTGAAACGTTCCGATGTAAGTGACTGCAAAACTACGACTATCTGGTTTATGAACGAAGCTGTGTGCAGCTAATTGCGAGCGAAGGGTGGAACTTGTCTTTAGGGAGGTCAAATTGTTCCGTTTGGTGAAGAGCGAAAAGATTAACGTACACCCACCATAAATTATTTAGATACCTCTATCTCTTCCTGCTTTATCTTCTTCGAAGGAGGAACGTGGCAAGATCCGACCTTACCAGAAGCACATAAATTCAAGTCTTCGCGCTTGGTTTGACGCAAATTCCACATGTAGTCATGAATATTGATCACGAACTACAAACAATAGCTGACAAATGCGGACGCATGTTTTCACGACTTGAATTTTAATTTAACCATGAAAAAATTGCGATAAAACTCTCTGATTTGATAATGACGTTAGGCAAACGTCGAAACGCCGTAAAAAACTTTTAATATGCTTTTACGAAAGTTTTATCGCAGTTCCCTGAAGTTATGTTGACAAAAATGGTGGCTACCACAATCAAGATTTCAGATTAAATGTAATAGCGGCCGAAAACAGTACTAATGAAAAAATATTTCAGTCGTTCAAAACATATAAACAGCACGACTTTTTCTCCTGGAAATAAACCTCGACAAGTAATCCTTACAATCTACTTTAGCTTCAAATATATTGCCACCATTTTAATCGAAACTTACTGATGGAATTAAAAATCTTAGCTCGTTGTCATGTTGAATGTTCAATAACCATTAACTCCTTGTGAATTTTAATATCTTCTTTCGTTTATCGGGTCGCATTCAACTGAGTTCGTCGGTAAAAACTTTTAATATGCTTTATCGCAATTTTTATCGTTACTTTGAAATGTTTAATAAAAACCCGCTCTTTTTGAATTCTTTAATTTTTATGTAAAACTATTGCATCACTTCAAAAATACACTGTCAAAATTCAATTTCACTCCAGATCCTTGCATTTTTGTTGGGCTTCATTACGACAACATGTGGTCGTCACATTTCGTTAAATGAACCTTATATCTCAGATCTAATTTGTCTAGTTCTGAAGGTTTTTAAATAACCCCGTGTGAGAAAAGAAAGACCCCAAAGGCTTAAAGGTGTTGGAGTTAGTCTCTTTTTCCCGTGCATTTCGCTATAGATTGTTCCGTACCGTTTTTCCATACGCAACCGTGTGCGTACCCCTCGGTTTCCAGGTGGGTCTCTCCTACGTTCCCTATGTGTCAACCCTCGGTCCCTCATGTGTTTTCCCGTTCGTTACACCGTGCGTTCCCAGTGATTTTCCTCTCACATTTCCCGTTCATTCACTGCGGGTGGTTTTCTTGTGCCTTTTTTCTTCTAATACTGCAATTCCTCTCGGTTGTCTGTTCGTTCTGCGGGCGTTTCCTCGTCTTTTTCGGTTCATGGTTCCTTATGTTGTCCAATGAGTTTCTTTATGGTTCCCCGGTGGGCCCCTGCAATATACATGCCTTCCTTGTTTGTAACACCGGATTTTCCTTTGCATTTAATGGTACATTCCCTTGTACTCTATGTTTCCTGTTCATTCTACGTGTCTCATTCTACCGTGTTCAGTTGTTCGTTTTCTGTTCTGCGTTTTGTTTTTCCCAGCTCTTCCCTGTGCTTTCTAACATACGTAACCCGTGCGTTCTTTCACCCGGTGGGATTCCTTCGACCTTACCCTTGCACTTTTAGTCTCACATGCCTTTAAAAGTTTGTTGGCACCGTACGATCCCATTTGTTTCTTCATATAGTTCCCTTGTAATCCTCTTGCATCCCGCCAAATGTATGTGTTCCGTTGTCCATAGCGCAGAGTTTTCCCTTAAGGATTTTGACACCCTTCGTTATCCTCGGGCGGTAAGCTTTTGTTTTTCAGGCTAGTATTTTTTCGAGCATTTTAGCCAGGGAAAATTCGAGCATTTTAGTGGCATTTTCCCGGAAAATTAACCTTTTTTCCCACAGAATATACAAATAAACAAGACTTTTTACGAGAAAATGAAGACTTCCCTTAACCTCTTCCCCCAATTATGAATGGTCCCAACCCAGCGTTAACCATTCACCGAAGAAATCTAGGGAGAGTCTAATCTCATCAAGCTCATTGTCGCTGGTCATAGTCCAAGTATTCCTGTCTTCTGAGCCGCCTGTCCCCTCTCTCCGATCCTCCGAAGAGGTTCAAGGAATTCCTTATGAAATTTCTTGCTGCTGAATTCATACCTCTGTAGAGAAGAGTGGCCTGACCCTTTAGGCCGGCCGAGCCTTGCCCGAGGAAACAGGTGATTCTGAAGAAACACCTGATTGGCTAGTTTTGACCTTGTATAACAAGCCCCTTAAAATCATCAATAACGGAAACACGAACCTTCAAATGTCATCAGCTCCATTTATTAAGGCAAACACATTCGTGCACCGCTCTGGGTTTTGAGAAAATCCCCAACTAACAATGGGTGATGCTACACAAGCAGATTTTTTACGCTCATTTCTAACACAATATTGTTGCGGTAAAAATCGATATCGAGTAACATGGCGCACATGGCGACTTCGAACTGAACATTTGAATTGTTGCGGCATCGTTGCCCGATTCAAAGTAATGTGTTAAAAATCGTCCTGCATAGCATGAAATCGCCGTTGCAAGTTGTCCCGAACACCGCCTTAACGTTCGTGCAATGTTCAAATGACATCAAAATCTTACATACAAATTGGGGTAGGGGAGAAATCATGTAAACATACTTTGGTGAACACTCGATTACTAATTTTGTAAAAATTGCTCTCTTCCATGCTTAATAGGTGTAGTCTGCATACAAGCTAAGTGGCTCACTGGGCCAGAGCTCATCCCAGTTTCTGTTTAGCATGAAGCGGCCAGGAGTATTTCTATCCCCCCCCGGATGGGATGCTAGTCCATCGCAGGGTTACCCCCCAGCATTACATGTAACTTCACCAGTACCCACCTACACACCTGGGGGCAGAGAGACACGGAATGCAAACTGTTTTGCCCAAGAACACTACACAATGAACCCAGCCAATGCTCGAGCCCAGTCTGTTCAATCCTGATTCAAGTGCACTAACCACCAGGCCCCCGTGTCTTCTCCATGCTTAATAAGCTTAGTCTTCATGGCATTCTGTTGTTAGATGTCCCACTTGAGTTATATCTACACATCTTCCAACCCTTTGTTATTAGTCAAAGGAACATGGCTCATCATCATGTTGCAGGCCTTTTTATTACTGTACTTAGCTATCTTTTAACCTGTTCAGTTTCCATGAGTGTTCAAAGTTTAATTTCTCTTTACAAGATTAAATACATTTTCAAGAAGTAGGTGACGAAAACAAAGGAATCAACAACTACATGCATGGCTTTGATGTTGATACATGTAATGGACAACTAACAGTTAAAAATGTTACCAGTAAATTGTTGGAAACTTTCAATTGAAAGTAATTATATCTACAACAATTTAATTGCAAATTTTGCTCCAGCCACTCAGTGGTTTTAGACAGTTTCTATCGAACCCAAAGTACACATACAGAGGTAAGGCTCCTACAGCTGTAGCTTAATTGACAAATTTCCCGCATTCTCTACAGCATTCAACTTCTAACAAAAGTACAGAATTAAAGTTACCAGTTAGTTCAAGAATAACAGATGCAAAATAACAAAAAATGCTACCTAACAGACTCTGACTACGGTAGCAGAGAAGTCACACCAGAAATTAGTGTCACGCAACATCTACAGTAAAGCTGTAATAGCAGTGTCACACAACACCCACATAGAGCTGTATCAACAGTGACACTGCATTGTTTGTCCCACTTGATCCTCCCAACATTATGGCACAGCCTTAGAGATTTTCATAATGTCTTTTCAGTTGAAGTCTAGAGTTATGTTCTTTTATGATGTAGCAATGGGTTGTGATGGAGGTGGGGGTGTTGGTTGAAAAGTCGCAGCGATGTCCTCACTTGTTGACGTGGGAATTGTTGTGGGTATTAGGGGGGCAGGGCTTGCCCCTGCTGTGATGTCGGTCATAAGTGGTGTCGCTGTTGCCGTTACAGTGACTGCAGAACTTCCAGAAGGTGTTGTTGATGTTTGGGGCGGGCTCATGGAAGCTAAAGGGACCATGGGTGGGGTCATACCTCCAATCATGGGT
The DNA here is from genome assembly GCA_022496165.2 of Catalaphyllia jardinei. Classification (NCBI taxonomy): domain Eukaryota; kingdom Metazoa; phylum Cnidaria; class Anthozoa; order Scleractinia; family Caryophylliidae; genus Catalaphyllia; species Catalaphyllia jardinei. The sequence continues at coordinate 684,365 of CM042759.1, forward strand.
GTACCCTGGACCTGGGGTGTGAATGAAGGAACAGTGGGTGGGGCTCCTGCAGGTGCTACTAAGGGAGCACCTACTGGATATGTCCCAGTTGTAGCAGGCGAGGTTGATGGGAAACTGGTACTAAATGGATTCATCGCTGGTGAAGCTGCAGTTGTGCCGAGGTTCAATGTAGCCATCCCTGACTCCAGACCTACAAAATGGCCATTTAACATTAAAAAATGATTTAACTTGCCTGCAGTGTTTAAAAATATGCCAATCACAAATCACACTATTTTTTGAATAATTTTATTTGCCTGTTGTGAAGACCTATCATTAGGGAGCTTAAGCACGAGCATTTTTGAGACGCAGACGGCAACCGGAAGTGAGGTTTTTTTTTTCACTTTCAACTTGCCCTCACACAACCACATTTACATTTCTAAGTATCTTTTCTCCATTAGAGATGAGTACTATAAAAATCTGGTAGAAAATACGATCGTAGCATGCGAAATGTTCTCTTCCGGTTGCCGTCCGCGTCTCAAAAACGCGTGTGCTTAAGCTCCCTATTAATCTGAAAACAGTTCAGACTACAGCTTCAATTTTCTACACTTTCGAGTTTTAAGATATGATTGATGACTAGTAATTATTTGGAAGTATAAATTTGAACCTCTCCCTATAGACACCTCATCTAATATGGGCAGTTTCTACATTGTACAGTGGCACCCTACTTTAACGAAGTGTCACGGTACCGAACAAAATGTTTGTTATAGCGAAGACCCTTTTATATAACGAATTATCTGGTTAACAACAAAAATATTCGCTATAGCCAGGTAACCAAGCTGAACCAAGCTGAACAATGGGATATACACCACGCAAAACAGTCTACAGACTTGCACGTGAACAGCTACATTTAAATAAAGCAAATCTTTGAAGGTCAAAGTTTCCCTATCTTGACCAATAGGAGTCGTGTTTGGCTTGTCAACCATTTGTATCATCATATCATTTTTACTGACTGTGAGCGACAGGACAAAATATTCGTTATAGCGGGGTAAACTGTGCGTTGGGACCGTCAAAATCAATTCCTTATAGCCGGGTTCTTTATGGCTGGGTTTGTTTCCACATATTTTACTGTAATTCTGCCAGGCTTTCAAATGTTGTTCGTTATTACGGGGTCTTCGTTATAGCAGGGTGCCATTGTAAATAGCAACAACATTCTGACACATTCCTCTAAAAAACCCTCTTTAATGCGGACCCTTTTTAAAATGGACAACGGACACAAAATCTCGGCCTTAGGGAGCAAATTGAAACAAATTTAACCTTTATTACAGATTCTCTGGGGACCAGGTGTCGATAATTTTCAGTATGTACCATTTCCTATTGACACTTTGCTCTGTCCCTTCGGTGTCTGTATTAGAGTGGTTTGACTGTACATGCATATCTATAATTTAAACCCACTGTATTCACAATTTACACTGGTTGTCAATCCAAGTTTCATCACCATCAATATCATCAACAGCAAGGGAACAGAGCTCTTCCCCTTCTGTTGCGGAGGAACAAAGACAGTACAGGAGCTAAGTGTGTGTGCAAACTTATATTACTGATTCTGATGTACATTATACCTGATGCTTGTACTGGTGATACGACTGCCGCTGAAACTGCGACAAGAGGCACCGAGGTAGGTCCAATGAGAGGAACCTATGTGAACGGAGAGAAACAATAAGTAATATTAAATATTTGAAACCCCTCTTTAGCATGGTAAATAACAACTCTTAACAATGTTACCTAGCATCATACAGTGAAGGCCCACACTACAACAGAGAATTTGATGACAGTTGTAACACTTGTTGGGTACATAAGAAGTACAGTAATATTAATTAACACTTAATGACTGGTCACGGGAGGAACAGTGAATTTTGTTTCCCTTAAATCTCCATGTTTCCTGAGACAACTAGTCATTAAGTGATTTGTTATATAGCAAAACAAAACAAAAGCAAATTTTGAAAAACACGCTAAGAATCCAGCGACAACATCAGGCCACCTTCAACTGCATGCTCTGATCACATGCAATAGCAGTCAACATTACGTGAGTAACAGTGAACTGTTTCCCATTTGATGTGATAGTTTTCACAATGTTGCCTGCTCATGGCATTTGGCGGCAAACAGTTTCATTGTTAGATGTCATGAGACCATGAACTAGCCAGTTAATTGGCACTGTAGCGGGAAAAAAATGCCAGCTCAGCGCTCCATGCTGTGACCATTTTGGTCGCCATGGCGAGTGGAAAAAATTTTTGGCGACCAAAATTCTGGTGAAGGTTGGGTGATGGTGATCATTTTACAGTTAAAGGTGCCAAAAGGCTACTTTTTGAAAAAGTGAGCTTGGAGCGCTGCAGCTATATAGCAACATGGCCTGTTCAATAAACAAGCCAGATGAAGCAAATCCTTTGTTGACTGGCTACATGTACCTAAGTAGAAAAGATGGGGTTATGTGGCCTGCCTAAGATTACAAGCAAAAAAGAGAGGGAACTTGGCCAGTATTCAGCCATCTTGACCTCACAATTGATTGCCTGTCCCTAACCAACCCTACAAGTATATATCTCACTCAATTACAGTGTAAATTACTTACTTCAGAGAAACCATCTGGAGCAGGAGAAGAGGAGTTCGGTTGGAGAGGCATCTCAAGGGAATCTCTGATAGGTATTCTGTGAAGGTAGCCATATCCAATTCCACAACCCATGCTACAAGAAAACAAAAAACGAAATAAATACAGCTCAGCCACTAATAAAAAAAGTGTCAATGTGCCTTTCAATAACATGGGAACTCTAAAATTCAAAGCTCATCCGACAAATCCTTCCAGCTTCTGACTACTGCCGTGCATTCTTTCGTTGTCTGAAATGCGCTCAACGATTTCATTACCGTGTGCTCAGCAGTAGTCTGGGAGGAGCTGCCAAACAGTTGATTGACAGTAGCGGAAAACATGTTTGTTGGTTGGGCTTTGAATTCTAGAGTCCGCATGATATTGAAGGCGCAGTAAGGTCAAATGAATGAAGTCTTTATTTCCTATTGGAAAACATCTGAGTTGGCAGATGTGAGTTGTTACAGTCAAATCCTAAAGGAAATTAAGGTGAATACAATTTACAATTCTCTTGATGAATGTTCCTGTTAAACATACTGAAGATCATCAAGAATGGTAAATGGTGGAAAAACAAAGTACTATGGAAGCACTAAGGATGCTGTGATCAAACTTAAGTGCACATTTAACTGATTTTAGACATAACATGTTCAATTATTTACCTTCCCTCTCCTCCCCAGTTTCTGTTGGGTGTTATTGTCACCTGTATGTAAAGACACAGTGATCCTTCATATTAACAACCTCAATGACTTTAAGCAGGACTGTCACAAAGTTTTCACATAGGTGGCTTTATGTATTGGACTTGGTGCTTAATTTTGCCATCTTTTCCAAAGAATTGGCAGAATAACTGGTAAGAGAGAGATAATATGATGCTGCTATCTAAGGTGATTCCTCAGTATTGCATTGCGCATCCCTACTGCACACGATTTTCGAGTCATTAGCGTGAGAAAATGAGCACATGCACACACACAATGTAAGAGATTTTCCTCAAGCTAAGCTTGAGCAAAATAAATGCTTGTTTCTTCTAAAACAAGCCCTGTAAGGTACCTTTTCTTTTTCATTGCATTAAATTAGTCTATAATTCATTGCCTTTCCACTGAATGAGTACCGCAATAAAAAATTTAACATCAGCCCCCCCCAAAAAAAATACTGCCAAAAATGTTTACTTAACCTTTCACTTGTGACCTAAACCTTACCACACCTAGAAGAAGCATGCTAGAAAGACTTTTTGTCAACTCTGATCCAAGATGTACATTTTTGCCAAGAAACGCATATTAAATTGTTCCTTTGAGAAGAAACAAATGTATCTAATGAGATATCTTGATATTGTCAATTTGTAAACTTAAAGTTATCACAACATTGTTGCTGAATAAACAGACATATGACTCATAACACTACATTACAGTGTCCATTTATTTATTTACTTACTTATTTTTTTGTTTACCTAAAAAAACGGGCACTATAGTTACCATTACAACTTAACAAAAGTTGATGTCCTGTAAAAGCTGCTTACCTCTCTACAGCCATCGGTTTCTGAATTATACACATATAGTTTAAGCAGTTTGCCCTCATGAGATTCTATGAGTTGAAACAGGTCCTCAGACTAAAGAAAAAAACAAATCTGAATTACAAAACACTGACACTGTCAAAACCAATGCAGCTAGAATTACTTTAACACATGTAAATTAACATAAATTGCAAAAAAATATGGAGGACATAGCTTGGGCATATGTGGGACTCTAAAAAGCCCCATGGAGCCAATAAAGTCTATAGCAGTTATATTCTTGACTGCACTGCAAAGGGTCTGTTCTGTGGAACAGGATTTCCTCAGAAATCAGACATCTGCCTAGTACATCACTGAATGGAAAAGATTATTTTTAGTGCACTATAAATTAGAGGAAGTTATATTAAATACATGTGGGTTTTTATTGTAGGCTACAGTAGTTAATTAGTTTGTCAGTTAATTCAATGTAATGTTAGATTCCTGTTAGTAATAGTAATTGGACTGAATGGAGTACATTTTAGGGAGTAATAGTGCTCTTAATTTCAAACCAGCCTCGCACTTGTCCGATTTTGAAATTACTTGAGTGAGGCACAAGGCCGATTTGAAATTACCAGCACGATTACTACCTGAATTATACGAAATGACGTCCAATTACTAATTAATCATATCTATAACAAATTTCAGAATTAAAAATGTCTTTTGAGAACTTCTTTGGAGCAAAAATGTCTGTAGTGCTTTCCATAAGTTTTGAAATCTGCAAGAAATATTCTGAAGGAAGCCATTAAAGCATGTGTAATTGACATGAAAAATCATGTGGTATCCAATTACAAAAAGTTCAACTCAGATACCTGTAATTGGACGCCCATGTGACCATATGTTAATTACGTGACAAATAGGGACACAGAGAACCAATCACAATCAAGAATTTTGTTACAGATATGATTCATATACTTAATTTATTCTTTGAAATTTTTTACATGAATCCTAGGAAGACCATTTTTACAATAAGATAATTTATTGTGTTTTAAATAAATAAAGATTGATTGATTGATTGAGAGGGTGCAATAAGGTATTAATAATTATGATGCTTGACACTATGTCAAGGCTAATCATGTACAATATTCAGGTTACAATGTAAACAAGTTGACAACATCCTTACTTCATGTAAAACTGAATCAGCTCCAATAATGTAGTCTGTATTTGATCGTAACCCAGCAATGTCTGCAGGAGAGTTTGGTTGAACTTCCTTCAGAGGAAGACAAAAATGAAAATGATCAGTTAATGTGAAAATGAAATCAACATGCAAAGAAAAAGTAATGATTAAAAATTTAACTGTTAAATGAAACTTTGTGGTTCCACTAATAAATCTTACCAAAACATGCCAGACATTTTCATTAGCTCCTTCAAAAGAACAAAATCGAATACTGACACCTATAAGAAATGAAGGCTTGATCAGTAAACTATAGTATGACTGGATTAAATTCTACACTAAGACAACTGTTAGCCTTCTCTAGCAGTGATGTTTCTTGATGTCACAAGCCCTGTCACAATCACTTTATTGTAGTACCATGGTCACCAAAAAGTGAGGATAACAAGATAACTACATGGAATATGACTGTCTTAAGGACATTCGCGCCCATTGCTACTGCACAACTCCAGTCTGCACGCTCGTGCCACGTCATTTTCAAGTGTGCATACTGAGTCAAAAAACTCAAGAAAATATAGAGCTGATGACCTTTGCGTTAACTTTGTGTGCGAATATTTTTGTTGGATGCTCGGTGACCCCCACTTTTTTTGTCAGATCACTTCCTTTTCTGATTCTGTCCATTATACTAAAAAACAAAAAAAATCTGTACATGGGAAGTTTTAATTATTTCTCATATACTATTCAAAGAGGGTCGAATTGGTACATGAATACAGGTGTGCATAACTTAGAAGTTGCATTTTTTAAGGCTTATTCTACCTGATTTAATGACATGTGTAGCAAAGATCTTTCAAATAGGCCTATATATGCTGCGTTAAACACACATAACTTAGATATGATTCTTCAACTTAAATATATGCCGATAGTAATGAATCCCGCCAGAATCGCCTCGAGTGACTGGAAATCCTAGAAATGCTATGGTCTATGATGTGCCTTATCTTCAAAACGAGTTCGGTGACCTCCGATTTTTTTTATGTTTTTAATCTAATTTTATCATTTTCTACCTGCAGTCAAAGTTTTAAAAAAATCTGTATGTGGGAAGTTTTTGGGTGCAAATGTGCTTAATGAATGGTCCCTTCACTTTTATGCAATATTTCATTCTGAAACTTTACCACATCACTATTTTTGAGATACCATCTCCATTCTTATTGATTATTTTTCGTTACAGCAAAAGTTAAAATTCCAAAGCATATGAGATTGGATCATACATAAAAGAATTTCAACAACTCACAAGCTCTTTTTTCAACCACAACACAGGCAATGCAAGAGTGATTTTGGTACACATGAAAAAGTTTATCAACAAGAACCATTGCTATATAGCCTATGCAGAGTAAAAAGAAAGACATTGACATACCTAGAAGTCCTTGTCCTCCCCACAGAGTACTTGGTGTGATGCTAACCTCTGCAACACACACAAAACAGATCACCAATTAACATACAAGCACCATGAAAATAACAGCTTCATAAGAATATTTGCTGATACATGTAACTGGATTTGAATGGAGAGGTATAAGGGAAGGATTTTGGGGGGTTTAAAATTTTCGAGTGTAGGATTTTTCTGGGAGAAAAAATTTTGTGGCTTAATTAAAGCAGGGATTTTTTGGTTATTCAAGAGAATCTGAAGATTCACAGAGTACCCCAACTGCATAGTTCAGGAAATAAAGTACAACCAAACTTTGTTAAAAAGTTATGATTGGCTATTTAATGATGAGTGTTAAATTGGGGTCAATATTTTGGTCCAGAGTTTTCTTGGTTGCCAGCCCTATTTGGTTTGATTATCCCATCTGTTGAAATGGTGAGTGACTGCCCTGAAAACATGTACAGTATAGTCTCAGTAGGGGAACAAACAAAGGTACATGTATGCTGTATGTTTAGTATGATTATCAAAGGCAACCCTGATGAACAACA